>BSQW01000001.1:32290822-32994575 GCA_030161315.1 Eutrema japonicum
AGGCAAAAATAAAAGAAAAAAAGAAAACTTGATCAATTGGATGCGCATCCACTGTTGGGCATTTTATGAGCGATTCACTTGGTCGATTGGTGAGATCTTGATTGTTTTGGAAACTAGACCCACGGGGATTTGGATCCATATATTTACGTTTTCAGGGGCTCTGTGAGCTAACAGCGACACTCAATTGAACCAGGCATAGTCGTGAATCGCTGGGCTTGGATTATGATCAACAATTTGGCTAAGGGGATGTGATCCACTTGCCTCATTAAAATCCTTACTTTGTAAAACCCATTGGGACAAAACCAAAGCAAGGGAAAAAGGGTGCAAATGAGTCACATACCCATTTGTTGATCCATTTGATATTCCCGGATCAAATGTTGTTATTAAGCTAAGCCGTTTCTTCATCTTCAAACTTGTTTCATAACCAGAATGGTTTGAAACACTTCTTCTCCTTATGGTTTTGTTGAGCTTCTTAGAGTTTTGATGAATGGATCCAACTGGTTCATGCTTAGCTTCCTCGGCTACAAGCTCAGGTTCAAGCTGCTCCTTCTTGATGCTTGCCATGATCACATCACTGGATCGACACTCTAGAGCTGGGCAGAAGGGGATAAACCTTGCAAGCACAAGTGCTTCAAGGGCTGTGGATCGATGGGTCACACAAAGGAGGCGGAAGATCCTTTTATTTACCTTTGTTCTCTCTAGATATTACACACTAAAGAAGAACAATCACTGGATATTACACACCAGCAAAGGAAGAAGAGATGATCTCGAGTTCCTTGAAAGAAAAGAGGTTGCGCCTTTGATTAAAAAGTAGGTTAAATGTTTATGTCGACATTACAAGGGTTTATAAAGCCAAAAGTCGACCAAAGAAAGGAAACATTAAAAGAAAAGCAAAAATAAAAGAAAAAAGAAAACTTGATTAGTTGGAAGCGCATCCACTGTTGGGCAGTTTATGAGCGATTCACTGGGCCGATTGGCGAGGTCTTGATTGTTTTGGAAACTAGACCCACGGGTCTTTGGATCCATATATTTACGTTTTCAGGGGCTCTGTGAGTTAACATCGACACTCAATTGAACCAGGCATAGTCGTGAATCGATGGGCTTGGATTATGATCAACAAATTGGCTAAGGGGATGTGATCAACTTGCCTCATTAAAAACCATACTTTGGAAAACCCATTGGGACAAAACCAAAGCAAGGGAAAAAGAGTGCAAATGAGTCACATACCCATTTGTTGATCCATTTGATATTTCCGGATCAAATGTTGTTGTTAAGCTAAGCCGTTTCTTCATCTTCAAACTTGTTTCATAACCGGAATGGTTTGAAACACTTCTTCTCCCTATGATTTTGTTGAGCTTCTTAGAGTTTTGATGAATGGATCCAACTGGTTCATGCTTAGCTTCCTCTGCTACAAGCTCAGGTTCAAGCTGATCCTTCTTGATGCTTGCCATGATCACCTCACTGGATCGACACTCTAGAGCTGGGCAGAAGGGGATAAACCTTGCAAGCACAAGTGCTTCAAGGGCTGTGGATCGATGGGTCACACAAAAGAGGCGGAAGATCCTTTGATTTACCTTTGTTCCTTCTAGATATTACACACTAAAGAAGAACAATCACTGGATATTACACACCAGCAAAGGAAGAAGAGATGATCTCGAGTTCCTTGAAAGAAAAGAGGTTGCGCCTTTGATTAAAAAGTAGGTTAAATGTTTATGTCGACATTACAAGGGTTTATAAAGCCAAAAGTCGACCAAAGAAAGGAAACATTAAAAGAAAAGCAAAAATAAAAGAAAAAAGAAAACTTGATTAGTTGGAAGCGCATCCACTGTTGGGCAGTTTATGAGCGATTCACTGGGACGATTGGCGAGGTCTTGATTGTTTTGGAAACTAGACCCACGGGTCTTTGGATCCATATATTTACGTTTTCAGGGGCTCTGTGAGTTAATATCGACACTCAATTGAACCAGGCATAGTCGTGAATCGATGGGCTTGGATTATGATCAACAAATTGGCTAAGGGGATGTGATCAACTTGCCTCATTAAAAACCATACTTTGGAAAACCCATTGGGACAAAACCAAAGCAAGGGAAAAAGAGTGCAAATGAGTCACATACCCATTTGTTGATCCATTTGATATTTCCGGATCAAATGTTGTTGTTAAGCTAAGCCGTTTCTTCATCTTCAAACTTTTTTCATAACCGGAATGGTTTGAAACACTTCTTCTCCCTATGATTTTGTTGAGCTTCTTAGAGTTTTGATGAATGGATCCAACTGGTTCATGCTTAGCTTCCTCGGCTACAAGCTCGGGTTCAAGCTGCTCCTTCTTGATGCTTGCCTTGATCACATCACTGGATCGACACTCTAGAGCTGGGCAGAAGGGGATAAACCTTGCAAGCACAAGTGCTTCAAGGGCTGTGGATCGATGGGTCACACAAAAGAGGCGGAAGATCCTTTGATTTACCTTTGTTCCTTCTAGATATTACACACTAAAGAAGAACAATCACTGGATATTACACACCAGCAAAGGAAGAAGAGATTATCTCGAGTTCCTTGAAAGAAAAGAGGCTGCGCCTTTGATTAAAAGTAGGTTAAATATTTATGTCGACATTACAAGGGTTTATAAAGCCAAAAGTCGACTAAAGAAAGGAAACATTAAAAGAAAAGCAAAAATAAAATAAAAAAGAAAACTTGATCAGTTGGATGCGCATCCACTGTTGGGCAGTTTATGAGCGATTCACTGGGCCGATTGGCGAGGTCTTGATTGTTTTAGAAACTAGACCCACGGGGCTTTGGATCCATATATTTACGTTTTCAGGGGCTCTGTGAGCTAACAGCGACACTCAATTGAACCAGGCATAGTCGTGAATCGCTGGGCTTGGATTATGATCAACAAATTGGCTAAGGGGATGTGATCCACTTGCCTCATTAAAAACCTTACTTTGGAAAACCCATTGGGACAAAACCAAAGCAAGGGAAAAAGGGTGCAAATGAGTCACATACCCATTTGTTGATCCATTTGATATTTCCGGATCAAATGTTGTTGTTATGCTAAGCCGTTTCTTCATCTTCAAACTTGTTTCATAACCATAATGTTTTGAAACACTTCTTCTCCTAATGGTATTGTTGAGCTTCTTAGAGTTTTGATGAATGGATCCAACTGGTTCATGCTTAGCTTCCTCTGCTACAAGCTCAGGTTCAAGCTGATCCTTCTTGATGCTTGCCATGATCACCTCACTGGATCGACACTCTAGAGCTGGGCAGAAGGGGATAAACCTTGCAAGCACAAGTGCTTCAAGGGCTGTGGATCGATGGGTCACACAAAGGAGGCGGAAGATCCTTTGATTTACCTTTGTTCCTTCTAGATATTACACACTAAAGAAGAACAATCACTGGATATTACACACCAGCAAAGGAAGAAGAGATGATCTCGAGTTCCTTGAAAGAAAAGAGGTTGCGCCTTTGATTAAAAAGTAGGTTAAATGTTTATGTCGACATTACAAGGGTTTATAAAGCCAAAAGTCGACCAAAGAAAGGAAACATTAAAAGAAAAGCAAAAATAAAAGAAAAAAGAAAACTTAATTAGTTGGAAGCGCATCCACTGTTGGGCAGTTTATGAGCGATTCACTGGGCCGATTGGCGAGATCTTGATTGTTTTGGAAACTAGACCCACGGGTCTTTGGATCCATATATTTACGTTTTCAGGGGCTCTGTGAGTTAACATCGACACTCAATTGAACCAGGCATAGTCGTGAATCGATGGGCTTGGATTATGATCAACAAATTGGCTAAGGGGATGTGATCAACTTGCCTCATTAAAAACCATACTTTGGAAAACCCATTGGGACAAAACCAAAGCAAGGGAAAAAGAGTGCAAATGAGTCACATACCCATTTGTTGATCCATTTGATATTTCCGGATCAAATGTTGTTGTTAAGCTAAGCCGTTTCTTCATCTTCAAACTTGTTTCATAACCGGAATGGTTTGAAACACTTCTTCTCCCTATGATTTTGTTGAGCTTCTTAGAGTTTTGATGAATGGATCCAACTGGTTCATGCTTAGCTTCCTCGGCTACAAGCTCACGTTCAAGCTGCTCCTTCTTGATGCTTGCCATGATCACATCACTGGATCGACACTCTATAGCTGGGCAGAAGGGGATAAACCTTGCAAGCACAAGTGCTTCAAGGGCTGTGGATCGATGGGTCACACAAAGGAGGCGGAAGATCCTTTGATTTACCTTTGTTCTCTCTAGATATTACACACTAAAGAAGAACAATCACTGGATATTACACACCAGCAAAGGAAGAAGAGATGAACTCAAGTTCCTTGAAAGAAAAGAGGATGCGCCTTTGATTAAAAAGTAGGTTAAATGTTTATGTCGACATTACAAGGGTTTATAAAGCCAAAAGTCGACCAAAGAAAGGAAACATTAAAAGAAAGGCAAAAATATAAGAAAAAAGAAAACTTGATCAGTTGGATGCGCATCCACTGTTGGGCATTTTCTGAGCGATTTACTAAGCCGATTGGCGAGATCTTGATTGTTTTGGAAACTAGACCGACGGGGCTTTGGATCCATATATTTACGTTTTCAGGGGCTCTGTGAGCTAACAGCGACACTCAATTGAACCAGGCATAGTCGTGAATCGCTGGGCTTGGATTATGATCAACAAATTGGCTAAGGGGATGTGATCCACTTGCCACATTAAAAACCTTACTTTGGAAAACCCATTGGGACAAAAACAAAGCAAGGGAAAAAGGGTGCAAATGATTCACATACCCATTTGTTGATCCATTTGATATTCTCGGATCAAATGTTGTTGTTAAGCTAAGCCGTTTCTTCATCTTCAAACTTGTTTCATAACCAGAATGGTTTGAAACACTTCTTCTCCTTATGGTTTTTTTGAGCTTTTTAGAGTTTTGATGAATGGATCCAACTGGTTCATGCTTAGCTTCCTCGGTTACAAGCTCAGGTTAAAGCTGCTCCTTCTTGATGCTTGATATGATCACATCACTGGATCGACACTCTAGAGCTGGGCAGAAGGGGATAAACCTTGCAAGCACAAGTGATTCAAGGGCTGTGGATCGATGGGTCACCCAAAGCAGGCGGAAGATCCTTTGATTTACCTTTGTTCTCTCTAGATATTACACACTAAAGAAGAGCAATCACTGGATATTACACACCAGCAAAGGAAGAAGAGATGAACTCGAGTTCCTTGAAAGAAAAGAGGCTGCGCCTTTGATTAAAAAGTAGGTTAACTGTTTATGTCAACATTACAAGGGTTTATAAAGCCAAAAGTCGACCAAAGAAAGGAAACATTAAAAGAAAGACAAAAATAAAAGAAAAAAGAAAACTTGATCAGTTGGATGCGCATCCACTGTTGGGCATTTTCTGAGCGATTCACTGGGCCGATTGACGAGATCTTGATTGTTTTGGAAACTAGACCCACGGGTCTTTGGATCCATATATTTACGTTTTCAGGGGCTCTGTGAGCTAACAGCGACACTCAATTGAACCAGGCATAGTCGGGAATCGCTGGGCTTGGATTATGATCAACAAATTGGCTAAGGGGATGTGATCCACTTGCCTCATTAAAAACCTGACTTTGGAAAACCCATTGGGACAAAACCAAAGCAAGGGAAAAAGGGTGCAAATGAGTCACATACCCATTTGTTGATCCATTTGATATTTCCGGATCAAATGTTGTTGTTAAGTTAAGCCGTTTCTTCATCTTCAAACTTTTTTCATAACTAGAATGATTTGAAACACTTCTTCTCCTTATGGTATTGTTGAGCTTCTTAGAGTTTTGATGAATGGATCCAACTGGTTCATGCTTAGCTTCCTCGGCTACAAGCTCAGGTTCAAGCTGCTCCTTCTTGATGCTTGCCATGATCACCTCACTGGATCGACACTCTAGAGCTGGGCAGAAGGGGATAAACCTTGCAATCACAAGTGCTTCAAGGGTTGTGGATCGATGGTTCACACAAAGGAGGCGGAAGATCCTTTGATTTACCTTTGTTCTCTCTAGATATTACACACTAAAGAAGAACAATCACTAGATATTACACACCAGCAAAGGAAGAAGAGATGAACTCGAGTTCCTTGAAAGAGCCTTTGATTAAAAAGTAGGTTAAATGTCTATGTCGACATTACAAGGGTTTATAAAACCAAAACTCGACCAAAGAAACGAAACATTAAAAGAAAGGAAAAAATAAAATAAAAAAATAAAACTTGATCAGTTGGATGCGCATCCACTGTTGGGCATTTTCTGAGCGATTCACTGGGCCGATTGGCGAGATCTTGATTGTTTTAGAAACTAGACCCACGGGTCTTTGGATCCGTATATTTACGTTTTCAGGGGCTCTGTGAGCTAACAGCGACACTCAATTGAACCAGGCATAGTCGTGAATCGCTGGGCTTGGATTATGATCAACAAATTGGCTAAGGGGATGTGACCCACTTGCCTCATTAAAAACCTTACTTTGAAAAACCCATTGGGACAAAACCAAAGCAAGGGAAATAGGGTGCAAATGAGTCACATACCCATTTGTTGATCCATTTGATATTCCCGGATCAAATGTTGTTGTTAAGCTAAGCCGTTTCTTCATCTTCAAACTTGTTTCATAACCAGAATGGTTTAAAACACTTCTTCTCCTTATGGTTTTGTTGAGCTTCTTAGAGTTTTGTTGAATGGATCCAATTGGTTCATGCTTAGCTTCCTCGGCTACAAGGTCAGGTTCAAGCTGCTCCTTCTTGATGCTTGCCATGATCACATCACTGGATTGACACTCTAGAGCGGGGCAGAAGGGGATAAACCTTTCAAGCACAAGGGTTTCAAGGGCTGTGGATCGATGGGTCACACAAAGGAGGCGGAAGATGCTTTGATTTACCTTTGTTCTCTATAGATATTACACACTAAAGAAGAACGATCACTGGATATTACACACCAGCAAAGGAAGAAGAGATGAACTCGAGTTCTTGAAAGAAAAGAGGATGCGCCTTTGATTAAAAAGTAGGTTAAATGTTTATGTCGACATTACAAGGGTTTATAAAGCCAAAAGTCGACCAAAGAAAGGAAACATTAAAAGAAAGGAAAAAATAAAAGAAAAAAGAAAACTTGATCAGTTGAATGCGCATCCACTGTTGGGCAGTTTATGAGCAATTCACTGGGCCGATTGGCGAGGTCTTGATTGTTTTGGAAACTAGACCCACGGGGCTTTGGATCCATATACTTACATTTTCAGGGGCTCTGTGAGCTAACAGCGACACTCAATTGAACCAGACATAGTCGTGAATCGCTTGGCTTGGATTATGATCAACAAATTGGCTAGGGGGATGTGATCCACTTGCCTCATTAAAAACCTTACTTTGGAAAACCCATTGGGACAAAACCAAAGCAAGGTAAAAATGGTGCAAATAAGTCACATACCCATTTGTTGATCCATTTGATATTCCCGGATCAAATGTTGTTGTTAAGCTAAGCCGTTTCTTCATCTTCAAACTTGTTTCATAACCAGAATGGTTTGAAACACTTCTTCTCCTTATGGTATTGTTGAGCTTCTTAGAGTTTTGATGAATGGATCCAACTGGTTCATGCTTAGCTTCCTCGGCTACAAGCTCAGGTTCAAGCTGCTCCTTCTTGATGCTTGCCATGATCACATCACTGGATCGACACTCTAGAGCTGGGCAGAAGGGGATAAACCTTGCAAGCACAAGTGCTTCAAGGGCTGTGGATCAATGGGTCACACAAAGGAGGCGGAAGATCCTTTGATTTACCTTTGTTCTCTCTAGATATTAAACACTAAAGAATAACAATCACTGGATATTACACACCAGCAAAGGAAGAAGAGATGAACTCGAGTTCCTTGAAAGAAAAGAGGATGCGCCTTTGATTAAAAAGTAGGTTAAATGTTTATGTCGACATTACAAGGGTTTATAAAGCCAAAAGTCGACAAAAGAAAGGAAACATTAAAAGAAAGGCAAAAATAAAAGAAAAAATAAAACTTGATCAGTTGGATGCGCATCCACTGTTGGGAATTTTCTTAGCGATTCACTGGGCCGATTGGCGAGATCTTGATTGTTTTTTAAACTAGACCCACAGGTCTTTGGATCGATATATTTACGTTTTCAGGGGCTCTGTGAGCTACCAGCGACACTCAATTGAACCAGGCATAGTCGTGAATCGCTGGGCTTGGATTATGATCAACAAATTGGCTAAGGGGATGTGATCCACTTGCCTCATTAAAAACCTTACTTTGGAAAACCAATTGGGACAAAACCAAAGCAAGGGAAAAAGGGTGCAAATGAGTCACATACCCATTTGTTGATCCATTTGATATTTCCGGATCAAATGTTGGTGTTAAGCTAAGTCGTTTCTTCATCTTCAAACTTGTTTCATAACCAGAATGGTTTGAAACACTTCTTCTCCCTATGGTTTTGTTGAGCTTCTTAGAGTTTTGATGAATGGATCCAACTGGTTCATGCTTAGCTTCCTCGGCTACAAGCTCAGGTTCAAGCTGCTCCTTCTTGATGCTTTCCATGATCACATCACTGGATCGACACTCTAGAGCTGGGCAGAAGGGGATAAACCTTGCAAGCACAAGTTCTTCAAGGGCTGTGGATCGATGGGTCACACAAAGGAGGCGGATGATCCTTTGATTTACCTTTGTTCTCTAAAGATATTACACACTAAAGAAGAACAATCACTGGATATTACACACCAGCAAAGGAAGAAGAGAGGAACTCGTGTTCCTTGAAAGAAAAGAGGCTGCACCTTTGATTAAAAAGTAGGTTAAATGTTTATGTCGACATTACAAGGGTTTATAAAGCCAAAAGTCGACCAAATAAAGGAAACATTAAAAGAAAGGCAAAAATAAAAGAAAAAAGAAAACTTGATCGGTTGGATGCGCATCCACTGTTTGGCAGTTTATGAGCGATTCACTAAGTCGATTGGCAAGATCTTGATTGTTTTGGAAACTAGACCCACGGGGCTTTGGATCCATATATGTGAGATTTTCAGGGGCTCTGTGAGCTAACAACGACACTCAATTGAACAAGGCATTGTCGTGAATCGCTGGGCTTGGATTATGATCAACAAATTGGCTAAGGGGATGTGATCCACTTGCCTCATTAAAAACCTTACTTTGGAAAACCCATTGGGACAAAACCAATGAAAGGGAAAAAGGGTGCAAATGAGTCACATACCCATTTGTTGATCCATTTGATATTCCCGGATCAAATGTTGTTGTTAATCTAAGTCGTTTCTTCATCTTCAAACTTGTTTCATAACAAGAATGGTTTGAAACACTTCTTCTCCTTATGATTTTGTTGAGCTTCTTAGTGTTTTGAT
The DNA here is from genome assembly GCA_030161315.1 of Eutrema japonicum. Lineage (NCBI taxonomy): Eukaryota > Viridiplantae > Streptophyta > Magnoliopsida > Brassicales > Brassicaceae > Eutrema > Eutrema japonicum. The sequence goes on from BSQW01000001.1 coordinate 32,300,167, forward strand.
GAATGGATCCAACTGGTTCATGCTTAGCTTCCTCGGCTACAAGCTCAGGTTCAAGCTGCTCCTTCCTGATGCTTGCCATGATCACATCACTGGATCGACACTCTAGAGCTGGGCAGAAGGGGATAAACCTTGCGAGCACAAATGCTTCAAGGGCTGTGGATCGATGGGTCACACAAAGGAGGCGGAATATACTTTGATTTACCTTTGTTCTCTCTAGATATTACACACTAAAGAAGAACAATCACTGGATATTACAAACCAGCAAAGGAAGAAGAGATGAACTCGAGTTCCTTGAAAGAAAAGAGGCTGCGCCTTTGATTAAAAAGTAGGTTAAATGTTTATGTCGACATTACAAGGGTTTATATAGCCAAAAGTCGACCAAAGAAATGAAACATTAAAAGAAAAGCAAAAATAAAAGAAAAAAGAAAACTTGATCAGTTGGATGCGCATCCACTGTTGGGCATTTTCTGAGCGATTCACTAGGCCTATTGGCGAGATCTTGATTGTTTTGGAAACTATACCCACGGGTCTTTGGATCCATATATTTACGTTTTCAGGGGCTCTGTGAGCTAACAGCGACACTCAATTGAACCAGGCATAGTCGTGAATCGATGGGCTTGGATTATGATCAACAAATTGGCTAAGGGGATGTGATCCACTTGCCTCATTAAAAACCTTACTTTGGAAAACCCATTGGGACAAAACCAAAGCAGGGGAAAAAGAGTGCAAATGAGTCACATACCCATTTGTTGATCCATTTGATATTCCCGGATCAAATGTTGTTGTTAATCTAAGCCGTTTCTTCATCTTCAAACTTGTTTCATAACAAGAATGGTTTGAAACACTTCTTCTCCTTATGATTTTGTTGAGCTTCTTAGTGTTTTGATGAATGGATCCAACTGGTTCATGCTTAGCTTCCTCGGCTACAAGCTCAGGTTCAAGCTGCTCCTTCTTGATGCTTGCCATGATCACATCACTGGATCGACACTCTAGAGCTGGGCAGAAGGGGATAAACCTTGCAAGCACAAATGCTTCAAGGGCTGTGGATCGATGGGTCACACAAAGGAGGCGGAATATCCTTTGATTTACCTTTGTTCTCTCTAGATAATACACACTAAAGAAGAACAATCACTGGATATTACAAACCAGCAAAGGAAGAAGAGATGAACTCGAGTTCCTTGAAAGAAAAGAGGTTGCGCCTTTGATTAAAAAGTAGGTTAAATGTTTATGTCGACATTACAAGGGTTTATAAAGCCAAAAGTCGACCAAAGAAATGAAACATTAAAAGAAAGGCAAAAATAAAAGAAAAAAGAAAACTTGATCAGTTGGATGCGCATCCACTGTTGGGCATTTTCTGAGCGATTCACTAGGCCTATTGGCGAGATCTTGATTGTTTTGGAAACTATACCCACGGGTCTTTGGATCCATATATTTACGTTTTCAGGGGCTCTGTGAGCTAACAGCGACACTCAATTGAACCAGGCATAGTCGTGAATCGCTGGGCTTGGATTATGATCAACAAATTGGCTAAGGGGATGTGATCCACTTGTCTCATTAAAAACCTTACTTTGGAAAACCCATTGGGACAAAACCAAAGCAAGGGAAAAAGGGTGCAAATGAGTCACATACCCATTTGTTGATCCATTTGATATTCCCGGATCAAATGTTGTTGTTAAGCTAAGCCGTTTCTTCATCTTCAAACTTGTTTCATAACCAGAATGGTTTGAAACACTTCTTCTCCTTATGGTTTTGTTGAGCTTCTTAGAGTTTTGATGAATGGATCCAACTGGTTCATGCTTAGCTTCCTCGGCTACAAGCTCAGGTTCAAGCTGCTCCTTCTTGATGCTTGCCAGGATCACATCACTGGATCGACACTCTAGAGCTGGGCAGAAGGAGATTAACCTTGCAAGCACAAGTGCTTCAAGGGCTGTGGATCGATGGGTCACACAAAGGAGGCGGAAGATCCTTTGATTTACCTTTGTTCTCTCTAGATATTACACACTAAAGAAGAACAATCACTGGATATTACACACCAGCAAAGGAAGAAGAGATGAACTCGAGTTCCTTGAAAGAAAAGAGGCTGCGCCTTTGATTAAAAAGTAGGTTAAATGTATATGTCGACATTACAAGGGTTTATAAAGCCAAAAGTCGACCAAAGAAAGGAAACATTAAAAGAAAGGCAAAAATAAAAGAAAAAAGAAAACTTGATCAGTTGGATGCGCATCCTTTGTTGGGCATTTTATGAGCGATTTACTTGGCCGATTGGCGAGATCTAGATTGTTCTGGACACTAGACACACGGGGCTTTGGATCCATATATTAACGTTTTCAGTGGCTCTGTGAGCTAACAGCGACACTCAATTGAACCAGGCATAGTCGTGAATCGCTGGGCTTGGATTATGATCAACAAATTGGCTAAGGGGATGTGATCCACTTGCCTCATTAAAAACCTTACTTTGGAAAACCAATTGGGACAAAACCAAAGCAAGGGAAAAAGGGTGCAAATGAGTCACATACCCATTTGTTGATCCATTTGATATTTCCGGATCAAATGTTGGTGTTAAGCTAAGTCGTTTCTTCATCTTCAAACTTGTTTCATAACCAGAATGGTTTGAAACACTTCTTCTCCCTATGGTTTTGTTGAGCTTCTTAGAGTTTTGATGAATGGATCCAACTGGTTCATGCTTAGCTTCCTCGGCTACAAGCTCAGGTTCAAGCTGCTCCTTCTTGATGCTTTCCATGATCACATCACTGGATCGACACTCTAGAGCTGGGCAGAAGGGGATAAACCTTGCAAGCACAAGTTCTTCAAGGGCTGTGGATCGATGGGTCACACAAAGGAGGCGGATGATCCTTTGATTTACCTTTGTTCTCTAAAGATATTACACACTAAAGAAGAACAATCACTGGATATTACACACCAGCAAAGGAAGAAGAGAGGAACTCGTGTTCCTTGAAAGAAAAGAGGCTGCACCTTTGATTAAAAAGTAGGTTAAATGTTTATGTCGACATTACAAGGGTTTATAAAGCCAAAAGTCGACCAAATAAAGGAAACATTAAAAGAAAGGCAAAAATAAAAGAAAAAAGAAAACTTGATCGGTTGGATGCGCATCCACTGTTTGGCAGTTTATGAGCGATTCACTAAGTCGATTGGCAAGATCTTGATTGTTTTGGAAACTAGACCCACGGGGCTTTGGATCCATATATGTGAGATTTTCAGGGGCTCTGTGAGCTAACAACGACACTCAATTGAACAAGGCATTGTCGTGAATCGCTGGGCTTGGATTATGATCAACAAATTGGCTAAGGGGATGTGATCCACTTGCCTCATTAAAAACCTTACTTTGGAAAACCCATTGGGACAAAACCAATGAAAGGGAAAAAGGGTGCAAATGAGTCACATACCCATTTGTTGATCCATTTGATATTCCCGGATCAAATGTTGTTGTTAATCTAAGTCGTTTCTTCATCTTCAAACTTGTTTCATAACAAGAATGGTTTGAAACACTTCTTCTCCTTATGATTTTGTTGAGCTTCTTAGTGTTTTGATGAATGGATCCAACTGGTTCATGCTTAGCTTCCTCGGCTACAAGCTCAGGTTCAAGCTGCTCCTTCCTGATGCTTGCCATGATCACATCACTGGATCGACACTCTAGAGCTGGGCAGAAGGGGATAAACCTTGCGAGCACAAATGCTTCAAGGGCTGTGGATCGATGGGTCACACAAAGGAGGCGGAATATACTTTGATTTACCTTTGTTCTCTCTAGATATTACACACTAAAGAAGAACAATCACTGGATATTACAAACCAGCAAAGGAAGAAGAGATGAACTCGAGTTCCTTGAAAGAAAAGAGGCTGCGCCTTTGATTAAAAAGTAGGTTAAATGTTTATGTCGACATTACAAGGGTTTATATAGCCAAAAGTCGACCAAAGAAATGAAACATTAAAAGAAAAGCAAAAATAAAAGAAAAAAGAAAACTTGATCAGTTGGATGCGCATCCACTGTTGGGCATTTTCTGAGCGATTCACTAGGCCTATTGGCGAGATCTTGATTGTTTTGGAAACTATACCCACGGGTCTTTGGATCCATATATTTACGTTTTCAGGGGCTCTGTGAGCTAACAGCGACACTCAATTGAACCAGGCATAGTCGTGAATCGATGGGCTTGGATTATGATCAACAAATTGGCTAAGGGGATGTGATCCACTTGCCTCATTAAAAACCTTACTTTGGAAAACCCATTGGGACAAAACCAAAGCAGGGGAAAAAGAGTGCAAATGAGTCACATACCCATTTGTTGATCCATTTGATATTCCCGGATCAAATGTTGTTGTTAATCTAAGCCGTTTCTTCATCTTCAAACTTGTTTCATAACAAGAATGGTTTGAAACACTTCTTCTCCTTATGATTTTGTTGAGCTTCTTAGTGTTTTGATGAATGGATCCAACTGGTTCATGCTTAGCTTCCTCGGCTACAAGCTCAGGTTCAAGCTGCTCCTTCTTGATGCTTGCCATGATCACATCACTGGATCGACACTCTAGAGCTGGGCAGAAGGGGATAAACCTTGCAAGCACAAATGCTTCAAGGGCTGTGGATCGATGGGTCACACAAAGGAGGCGGAATATCCTTTGATTTACCTTTGTTCTCTCTAGATAATACACACTAAAGAAGAACAATCACTGGATATTACAAACCAGCAAAGGAAGAAGAGATGAACTCGAGTTCCTTGAAAGAAAAGAGGTTGCGCCTTTGATTAAAAAGTAGGTTAAATGTTTATGTCGACATTACAAGGGTTTATAAAGCCAAAAGTCGACCAAAGAAATGAAACATTAAAAGAAAGGCAAAAATAAAAGAAAAAAGAAAACTTGATCAGTTGGATGCGCATCCACTGTTGGGCATTTTCTGAGCGATTCACTAGGCCTATTGGCGAGATCTTGATTGTTTTGGAAACTATACCCACGGGTCTTTGGATCCATATATTTACGTTTTCAGGGGCTCTGTGAGCTAACAGCGACACTCAATTGAACCAGGCATAGTCGTGAATCGATGGGCTTGGATTATGATCAACAAATTGGCTAAGGGGATGTGATCCACTTGCCTCATTAAAAACCTTACTTTGGAAAACCCATTGGGACAAAACCAAAGCAAGGGGAAAAGGGTGCAAATGAGTCACATACCCATTTGTTGATCCATTTGATATTTCCGGATCAAATGTATTAGTTAAGCTAAGCCGTTTCTTCATCTTCAAACTTGTTTCATAACCAGAATGGTTTGAAACACTTCTTCTCCTTATGGTATTGTTGAGCTTCTTAGAGTTTTGATGAATGGATCCAACTGGTTCATGCTTAGCTTCCTCGGCTACAAGCTCGGGTTCAAGCTGCTCCTTCTTGATGCTTGCCATGATCACCTCACTGGATCGACACTCTAGAGCTGGGCAGAAGGGGATAAACCTTGCAAGCACAAGTGCTTCAAGGGCTGTGGATCGATGGGTCACACAAAGGAGGCGGAAGATCCTTTGATTTACCTTTGTTCTCTCTAGATATTACACACTAAAGAAGAACAATCACTAGATATTACACACCAGCAAAGGAAGAAGAGATGAATTCGAGTTCCTTGAAAGAGCCTTTGATTAAAAAGTAGGTTAAATGTTTATGTCGACATTACAAGGGTTTATAAAGCCAAAAGTCGACCAAAGAAATGAAACATTAAAAGAAAGGCAAAAATAAAAGAAAAAAGAAAACTTGATCAGTTGGATATGCATCCACTGTTGGGCATTTTCTGAGCGATTAACTAGGCCGATTGGCGAGATCTTGATTGTTTTGGAAACTAGACCCACGGGGCTTTGGATACATATATTTACGTTTTCAGGGGCTCTGTGAGCTAACAGCGATACTCAATTGAACCAGGCATAGTCGTGAATCGCTGGGCTTGGATTATGATCAACAAATTGGCTAAGGGGATGTGATCCACTTGCCTCATTAAAAACCTTACTTTGGAAAACCCATTGGGACAAAACCAAAGCAAGGGAAAAAGAGTGCAAATGAGTCACATACCTATTTGTTAATCCATTAGATATTCCCGGATCAAATGTTATTGTTAAGCTAAGCCGTTTCTTCATCTTCAAACTTGTTTCATAACCAGAATGGTTTGAAACACTTCTTCTCCTTATGGTTTTGTTGAGTTTCTTAGAGTTTTGATGAATGGATCCAACTGGTTCAAGCTTAGCTTCCTCGGCTACAAGCTCAGGTTCAAGCTGCTCCTTCTTGATGCTTGCCATGATCACATCACTGGATTGACATTCTAGAGCTGGGCAGAAGGGGATAAACCTTGCAAGCACAAGTGCTTCAAGGGCTGTGGATCGATGGGTCACACAAAGGAGGCGAAATATCCTTTGATTTACCTTTTTTCTCTCTAGATATTACACACTAAAGAAGAACAATCACTGGATATTAGACACCAGCAGAGGAAGAAGAGATGAACTCGAGTTCCTTGAAAGAAAAGAGGCTGCGCCTTTGATTAAAAAGTAGGTTAAATGTTTATGTCGACATTACAAGGGTTTATAAAACCAAAACTCGACCAAAGAAAGGAAACATTAAAAGAAAGGCAAAAATAAAAGAAAAAAGAAAACTTTATCAGTTGGATGCGCATCCACTGTTGGGCATTTTATGAGCGATTTACTTGGCCGATTGGCGAGATCTAGATTGTTCTGGACACTTGACCCACAGGGCTTTGGATCCATATATCTTTACGTTTTCAGGGGCCCTGTGAGCTAACAGCCACACTCAATTGAACCAGGAATAGTCGTGAATCGCTGGGCTTGGATTATGATCAACAAATTTGTATAAGGGGATGTGATCCACTTGCCTCATTAAAAACCTTACTTTGGAAAACCCATTGGGACAAAACCAAAGCAAGGGAAAAAAGGGTGCAAATGAGTCACATACCCATTTGTTGATCCATTTGATATTCCCGGATCAAATGTTGTTGTTAAGCTAAGCCGTTTCTTCATCTTCAAACTTGTTTCATAACTAGAATGGTTTGAAACACTTCTTCTCCTTATGGTTTTGTTGAGCTTCTTAGAGTTTTTATGAATGGATCCAACTGGTTCATGTTTAGCTTCCTCGGCTACAAGCTCAGGTTCAAGATGCTCCTTCTTGATGCTTGCCATGATCACATCACTGGATCGACACTCTAGAGCTGGGCAGAAGGGGATAAACCATGAAAGCACAAGTGCTTCAAGGGCTGTGGATCGATGGGTCACACAAAGGAGGCGGAAGATCCTTTGATTTACCTTTGTTCTCTCTAGATATTACACACTAAAGAAGAACAATCACTAGATATTACTCACCAGCAAAGGAAGAAGAGATGAATTCGAGTTCCTTGAAAGAGCCTTTGATTAAAAAGTAGGTTAAATGTTTATGTCGACATTACAAGGGTTTATAAAGCCAAAAGTCGACCAAAGAAATGAAACATTAAAAGAAAGGCAAAAATAAAAGAAAAAAGAAAACTTGATCAGTTGGATGCGCATCCACTGTTGGGCATTTTCTGAGCGATTCACTAGGCCTATTGGCGAGATCTTGATTGTTTTGGAAACTATACCCACGGGTCTTTGGATCCATATATTTACGTTTTCAGGGGCTCTGTGAGTTAACAGCGACACTCAACTGAACTAGGCATAGTCGTGAATCGCTGGGCTTGGATTATGATCAACAAATTGGCTAAGGGGATGTGATCCACTTTCCTCATTAAAAACCTTACTTTGGAAAACACATTGGGACAAAACCAAATCAAGGGAAAAAGGGTTCAAATGAGTCACATACCCATTTGTTGATCCATTTGATATTCCCGGATCAAATGTTTTTGCTAAGCTAAGCCGTTTCTTCATCTTCAAACTGGTTTCATAACAAGATTGGTTTGAAACACTTCTTCTCCTTATGGTTTTGTTGAGCTTCTTAGTGTTTTGATGAATGGATCCAACTGGTTCATGCTTAGCTTCCTCGGCTACAAGCTCAGGTTCAAGCTGCTCCTTCTTGATGCTTGCCATGATCACATCACTGGATCGACACTCTAGAGCTGGGCAGAAGGGGATAAACCTTGCAAGCACAAATGCTTCAAGGGGTGTGGATCGATGGGTCACACAAAGGAGGCGGAAGATCCTTTGATTTACCTTTGTTCTCTCTAGATATTACACACTAAAGAAGAACAATCACTGGATATTACAAACCAGCAAAGGAAGAAGAGATGAACTCGAGTTCCTTGAAAGAAAAGAGGCTGCGCCTTTGATTAAAAAGTAGGTTAAATGTTTATGTCGACATTACAAGGGTTTATAAAGCCAAAAGTCGACCAAAGAAATGAAACATTAAAAGAAAGGCAAAAATAAAAGAAAAAAGAAAACTTGATCAGTTGGATGCGCATCCACTGTTGGGCATTTTCTGAGCGATTCACTAGGCCTATTGGCGAGATCTTGATTGTTTTGGAAACTATACCCACGGGTCTTTGGATCCATATATTTACGTTTTCAGGGGCTCTGTGAGCTAACAGCGACATTCAATTGAACCAGGCATAGTGGTGAATCGATGGGCTTGGATTATGATCAACAAATTGGCTAAGGGGATGTGATCCACTTGCCTCATTAAAAACCTTACTTTGGAAAACCCATTGGGACAAAACCAAAGCAAGGGGAAAAGGGTGCAAATGAGTCACATACCCATTTGTTGATCCATTTGATATTTCCGAATCAAATGTATTAGTTAAGCTAAGCCGTTTCTTCATCTTCAAACTTGTTTCATAACCAGAATGGTTTGAAACACTTCTTCTCCTTATGGTATTGTTGAGCTTCTTAGAGTTTTGATGAATGGATCCAACTGGTTCATGCTTAGCTTCCTCGGCTACAAGCTCGGGTTCAAGCTGCTCCTTCTTGATGCTTGCCATGATCACCTCACTGGATCGACACTCTAGAGCTGGGCAGAAGGGGATAAACCTTGCAAGCACAAGTGCTTCAAGGGCTGTGGATCGATGGGTCACACAAAGGAGGCGGAAGATCCTTTGATTTACCTTTGTTCTCTCTAGATATTACACACTAAAGAAGAACAATCACTAGATATTACACACCAGCAAAGGAAGAAGAGATGAATTCGAGTTCCTTGAAAGAGCCTTTGATTAAAAAGTAGGTTAAATGTTTATGTCGACATTACAAGGGTTTATAAAGCCAAAAGTCGACCAAAGAAATGAAACATTAAAAGAAAGGCAAAAATAAAAGAAAAAAGAAAACTTGATCAGTTGGATGTGCATCCACTGTTGGGCATTTTCTGAGCGATTAACTAGGCCGATTGGCGAGATCTTGATTGTTTTGGAAACTAGACCCACGGGGCTTTGGATACATATATTTACGTTTTCAGGGGCTCTGTGAGCTAACAGCGATACTCAATTGAACCAGGCATAGTCGTGAATCGCTGGGCTTGGATTATGATCAACAAATTGGCTATGGGGATGTGATCCACTTGCCTCATTAAAAACCTTACTTTGGAAAACCCATTGGGACAAAACCAAAGCAAGGGAAAAAGAGTGCAAATGAGTCACATACCTATTTGTTAATCCATTAGATATTCCCGGATCAAATGTTATTGTTAAGCTAAGCCGTTTCTTCATCTTCAAAATTGTTTCATAACCAGAATGGTTTGAAACACTTCTTCTCCTTATGGTTTTGTTGAGTTTCTTAGAGTTTTGATGAATGGATCCAACTGGTTCATGCTTAGCTTCCTCGGCTACAAGCTCAGGTTCAAGCTGCTCCTTCTTGATGCTTGCCATGATCACATCACTGGATTGACATTCTAGAGCTGGGCAGAAGGGGATAAACCTTGCAAGCACAAGTGCTTCAAGGGCTGTGGATCGATGGGTCACACAAAGGAGGCGAAATATCCTTTGATTTACCTTTTTTCTCTCTAGATATTACACACTAAAGAAGAACAATCACTGGATATTAGACACCAGCAGAGGAAGAAGAGATGAACTCGAGTTCCTTGAAAGAAAAGAGGCTGCGCCTTTGATTAAAAAGTAGGTTAAATGTTTATGTCGACATTACAAGGGTTTATAAAACCAAAACTCGACCAAAGAAAGGAAACATTAAAAGAAAGGCAAAAATAAAAGAAAAAAGAAAACTTTATCAGTTGGATGCGCATCCACTGTTGGGCATTTTATGAGCGATTTACTTGGCCGATTGGCGAGATCTAGATTGTTCTGGACACTTGACCCACAGGGCTTTGGATCCATATATCTTTACGTTTTCAGGGGCCCTGTGAGCTAACAGCCACACTCAATTGAACCAGGAATAGTCGTGAATCGCTGGGCTTGGATTATGATCAACAAATTTGTATAAGGGGATGTGATCCACTTGCCTCATTAAAAACCTTACTTTGGAAAACCCATTGGGACAAAACCAAAGCAAGGGAAAAAAGGGTGCAAATGAGTCACATACCCATTTGTTGATCCATTTGATATTCCCGGATCAAATGTTGTTGTTAAGCTAAGCCGTTTCTTCATCTTCAAACTTGTTTCATAACTAGAATGGTTTGAAACACTTCTTCTCCTTATGGTTTTGTTGAGCTTCTTAGAGTTTTTATGAATGGATCCAACTGGTTCATGTTTAGCTTCCTCGGCTACAAGCTCAGGTTCAAGATGCTCCTTCTTGATGCTTGCCATGATCACCTCACTGGATCGACACTCTAGAGCTGGGCAGAAGGGGATAAACCATGGAAGCACAAGTGCTTCAAGGGCTGTGGATCGATGGGTCACACAAAGGAGGCGGAAGATCCTTTGATTTACCTTTGTTCTCTCTAGATATTACACACTAAAGAAGAACAATCACTAGATATTACACACCAGCAAAGGAAGAAGAGATGAATTCGAGTTCCTTGAAAGAGCCTTTGATTAAAAAGTAGGTTAAATGTTTATGTCGACATTACAAGGGTTTATAAAGCCAAAAGTCGACCAAAGAAATGAAACATTAAAAGAAAGGCAAAAATAAAAGAAAAAAGAAAACTTGATCAGTTGGATGCGCATCCACTGTTGGGCATTTTCTGAGCGATTCACTAGGCTTATTGGCGAGATCTTGATTGTTTTGGAAACTATACCCACGGGTCTTTGGATCCATATATTTACGTTTTCAGGGGCTCTGTGAGTTAACAGCGACACTCAACTGAACCAGGCATAGTCGTGAATCGCCGGGCTTGGATTATGATCAACAAATTGGCTAAGGGGATGTGATCCACTTTCCTCATTAAAAACCTTACTTTGGAAAACACATTGGGACAAAACCAAATCAAGGGAAAAAGGGTTCAAATGAGTCACATACCCATTTGTTGATCCATTTGATATTCCCGGATCAAATGTTTTTGCTAAGCTAAGCCGTTTCTTCATCTTCAAACTGGTTTCATAACAAGATTGGTTTGAAACACTTCTTCTCCTTATGGTTTTGTTGAGCTTCTTAGTGTTTTGATGAATGGATCCAACTGGTTCATGCTTAGCTTCCTCGGCTACAAGCTCAGGTTCAAGCTGCTCCTTCTTGATGCTTGCCATGATCACATCACTGGATCGACACTCTAGAGCTGGGCAGAAGGGGATAAACCTTGCAAGCACAAATGCTTCAAGGGGTGTGGATCGATGGGTCACACAAAGGAGGCGGAAGATCCTTTGATTTACCTTTGTTCTCTCTAGATATTACACACTAAAGAAGAACAATCACTGGATATTACAAACCAGCAAAGGAAGAAGAGATGAACTCGAGTTCCTTGAAATAAAAGAGGCTGCGCCTTTGATTAAAAAGTAGGTTAAATGTTTATGTCGACATTACAAGGGTTTATAAAGCCAAAAGTCGACCAAAGAAATGAAACATTAAAAGAAAGGCAAAAATAAAAGAAAAAAGAAAACTTGATCAGTTGGATGCGCATCCACTGTTGGGCATTTTCTGAGCGATTCACTAGGCCTATTGGCGAGATCTTGATTGTTTTGGAAACTATACCCACGGGTCTTTGGATCCATATATTTACGTTTTCAGGGGCTCTGTGAGCTAACAGCGACATTCAATTGAACCAGGCATAGTGGTGAATCGATGGGCTTGGATTATGATCAACAAATTGGCTAAGGGGATGTGATCCACTTGCCTCATTAAAAACCTTACTTTGGAAAACCCATTGGGACAAAACCAAAGCAAGGGAAAAAGGGTGCAAATGAGTCACATACCCATTTGTTGATCCATTTGATATTCCCGGATCAAATGTTGTTGTTAAGCTCAGCCGTTTCTTCATCTTCAAACTTGTTTCATAACCAGAATGGTTTGAAACACTTCTTCTCCTTATGGTTTTGTTGAGCTTCTTAGAGTTTTGATGAATGGATCCAACTGGTTCATGCTTAGCTTCCTCGGCTACAAGCTCAGGTTCAAGCTGCTCCTTCTTGATGCTTGCCAGGATCACATCACTGGATCGACACTCTAGAGCTGGGCAGAAGGAGATTAACCTTGCAAGCACAAGTGCTTCAAGGGCTGTGGATCGATGGGTCACAGAAAGGAGGCGGAAGATCCTTTGATTTACCTTTGTTCTCTCTAGATATTACACACTAAAGAAGAACAATCACTAGATATTACACACCAGCAAAGGAAGAAGAGATGAATTCGAGTTCCTTGAAAGAGCCTTTGATTAAAAAGTAGGTTAAATGTTTATGTCGACATTACAAGGGTTTATAAAGCCAAAAGTAGACCAAAGAAAGGAAACATTAAAAGAAAGGCAAAAATAAAAGAAAAAAGAAAACTTGATCAGTTGGATGCGCATCCACTGTTGGGCATTTTCTGAGCGATTAACTAGGCCGATTGGCGAGATCTTGATTGTTTTGGAAACTAGACCAACGGGGTTTTGGATCCATATATTTACGTTTTCAGGGGCTCTGTGAGCTAACAGCGATACTCAATTGAACCAGGCATAGTCGTGAATCGCTGGGCTTGGATTATGATCAACAAATTGGCTAAGGGGATGTGATCCACTTGCCTCATTAAAAACCTTACTTTGGAAAACCCATTGGGACAAAACCAAAGCAAGGGAAAAAGAGTGCAAATGAGTCACATACCTATTTGTTAATCCATTAGATATTCCCGGATCAAATGTTATTGTTAAGCTAAGCCGTTTCTTCATCTTCAAACTTGTTTCATAACCAGAATGGTTTGAAACACTTCTTCTCCTTATGGTTTTGCTGAGTTTCTTACAGTTTTGATGAATGGATCCAACTGGTTCATGCTTAGCTTCCTCGGCTACAAGCTCAGGTTCAAGCTGCTCCTTCTTGATGCTTGCCATGATCACATCACTGGATCGACATTCTAGAGCTGGGCAGAAGGGGATAAACCTTGCAAGCACAAGTGCTTCAAGGGCTGTGGATCGATGGGTCACACAAAGGAGGCGAAAGATCCTTTGATTTACCTTTTTTCTCTCTAGATATTACACACTAAAGAAGAACAATCACTGGATATTACACACCAGCAGAGGAAGAAGAGATGAACTCGAGTTCCTTGAAAGAAAAGAGGCTGCGCCTTTGATTAAAAAGTAGGTTAAATGTTTATGTCGACATTACAAGGGTTTATAAAACCAAAACTCGACCAAAGAAAGGAAACATTAAAAGAAAGGCAAAAATAAAAGAAAAAAGAAAACTTTATCAGTTGGATGCGCATCCACTGTTGGGCATTTTATGAGCGATTTACTTGGCCGATTGGCGAGATCTAGATTGTTCTGGACACTTGACCCACGGGGCTTTGGATCCATATATTTTTACGTTTTCAGGGGCTCTGTGAGCTAACAGCCACACTCAATTGAACCAGGAATAGTCGTGAATCGCTGGGCTTGGATTATGATCAACAAATTGGATAAGGGGATGTGATCCACTTTCCTCATTAAAAACCTTACTTTGGAAAACCCATTGGGACAAAACCAAAGCAAGGGAAAAAAGGGTGCAAATGAGTCACATACCCATTTGTTGATCCATTTGATATTTTCGGATCAAATGTATTAGTTAAGCTCAGCCGTTTCTTCATCTTCAAACTTGTTTCATAACCAGAATGGTTTGAAACACTTCTTCTCCTTATGGTATTGTTGAGCTTCTTAGAGTTTTGATGAATGGATCCAACTGGTTCATGCTTAGCTTCCTCGGCTACAAGCTCGGGTTCAAGCTGCTCCTTCTTGATGCTTGCCATGATCACCTAACTGGATCGACACTCTAGAGCTGGGCAGAAGGGGATAAACCTTGCAAGCACAAGTGCTTCAAGGGCTGTGGATCGATGGGTCACACAAAGGAGGCGGAAGATCCTTTGATTTACCTTTGTTCTCTCTAGATATTACACACTAAAGAAGAACAATCACTAGATATTACACACCAGCAAAGGAAGAAGAGATGAATTCGAGTTCCTTGAAAGAGCCTTTGATTAAAAAGTAGGTTAAATGTTTATGTCGACATTACAAGGGTTTATAAAGCCAAAAGTCGACCAAAGAAATGAAACATTAAAAGAAAGGCAAAAATAAAAGAAAAAAGAAAACTTGATCAGTTGGATGCGCATCCACTGTTGGGCATTTTCTGAGCGATTAACTAGGCCGATTGGTGAGATCTTGATTGTTTTGGAAACTAGACCAACGGGGCTTTGGATCCATATATTTACGTTTTCAGGGGCTCTGTGAGCTAACAGCGATACTCAATTGAACCAAGCATAGTCGTGAATCGCTGGGCTTGGATTATGATCAACAAATTGGCTAAGGGGATGTGATCCACTTGCCTCATTAAAAACCTTACTTTGGAAAACCCATTGGGACAAAACCAAAGCAAGGGAAAAAGAGTGCAAATGAGTCACATACCTATTTGTTAATCCATTAGATATTCTCGGATCAAATGTTATTGTTAAGCTAAGCCGTTTCTTCATCTTCAAACTTGTTTCATAACCAGAATGGTTTGAAACACTTCTTCTCCTTATGGTTTTGTTGAGTTTCTTACAGTTTTGATGAATGGATCCAACTGGTTCATGCTTAGCTTCCTCGGCTACAAGCTCAGGTTCAAGCTGCTCCTTCTTGATGCTTGCCATGATCACATCACTGGATCGACATTCTAGAGCTGGGCAGAAGGGTATAAACCTTGCAAGCACAAGTGCTTCAAGGGCTGTGGATCGATGGGTCACACAAAGGAGGCGAAAGATCCTTTGATTTACCTTTTTTCTCTCTAGATATTACACACTAAAGAAGAACAATCACTGGATATTACACACCAGCAGAGGAAGAAGAGATGAACTCGAGTTCCTTGAAAGAAAAGAGGCTGCGCCTTTGATTAAAAAGTAGGTTAAATGTTTATGTCGACATTACAAGGGTTTATAAAACCAAAACTCGACCAAAGAAAGGAAACATTAAAAGAAAGGCAAAAATAAAAGAAAAAAGAAAACTTTATCAGTTGGATGCGCATCCACTGTTGGGCATTTTATGAGCGATTTACTTGGCCGATTGGCGAGATCTAGATTGTTCTGGACACTTGACCCACGGGGCTTTGGATCCATATATTTTTACGTTTTCAGGGGCTCTGTGAGCTAACAGCCACACTCAATTGAACCAGGAATAGTCGTGAATCGCTGGGCTTGGATTATGATCAACAAATTGGATAAGGGGATGTGATCCACTTTCCTCATTAAAAACCTTACTTTGGAAACCCCATTGGGACAAAACCAAAGCAAGGGAAAAAAGGGTGCAAATGAGTAACATACCCATTTGTTGATCCATTTGATATTCCCGGATCAAATGTTGTTGTTAAGCTAAGCCGTTTCTTCATCTTCAAACTTGTTTCATAACCAGAATGGTTTGAAACACTTCTTCTCCTTATGGTTTGGTTGAGCTTCTTAGAGTTTTGATGAATGGATCCAACTGGTTCATGCTTAGCTTCCTCGGCTACAAGCTCAGGTTCAAGCTGCTCCTTCTTGATGCTTGCCATGATCACATCACTGGTTCGATAATCTAGAGCTATGCAGATGGGGATAAACCTTGCAAGCACAAGTGCTTCAAGGGCTGTGGATCGATGGGTCACACAAAGGAGGCGGAAGATCCTTTGATTTACCTTTGTTCTCTCTAGATATTACACACTAAAGAAGAACAATCACTGGATATTACACACCAGCAAAGGAAGAAGAGATGAACTCGAGTTCCTTGAAAGAAAAGAGGCTGCGCCTTTGATTAAAAAGTAGGTTAAATGTTTATGTCGACATTACAAGGGTTTATAAAGCCAAAATTAAACCAAAGAAAGGAAACATTAAAAGAAAGGCAAAAATCAAAGAAAAAAAAACTTGATCAGTTGGATGCGCATCCACTGTTGGGCATTTTCTGAGCGATTCACTGGGCCGATTGGCGAGATCTTGTTTGTTTTGGAAACTAGACCCATGGGGCTTTGGATCCATATATTTACGTTTTCAGGCGCTCTGTGAGCTAACAGCGACACTCAATTGAACCAGGCATAGTCGTGAATCGCTGGGCTTGGATTATGATCAACAAATTGGCTAAGGGGATGTGATCCACTTGCCTCATTAAAAACCTTACTTTGGAAAACCCATTGGGACAAAACCAAAGCAAGGGAAAAATAGTGCAAATGAGTCACATACCCATTTGTTGATCCATTTGATATTCCCGGATCAAATGTTGTTGTTAAGCTAAGCCATTTCTTCATCTTCAAACTTGTTTCATAACCAGAATGGTTTGAAACATTTCTTCTCCTTATGGTTTTGTTGAGCTTCTTAGAGTTTTGATGAATGGATCCAACTGGTTCATGCTTAGCTTCCTCGGCTACAAGCTCAGGTTCAAGATGCTCCTTCTTGATGCTTGCCATGATCACATCACTGGATCGACACTCTAGAGCTGGGCAGAAGGGGATAAACCATGCATGCACAAGTGCTTCAAGGGCTGTGGATCGATGGGTCACACAAAGGAGGCGGAAGATCCTTTGATTTACCTTTGTTCTCTCTAGATATTATACACTAAAGAAGAACAATCACTGGATATTACACACCAGCAAAGGAAGAAGAGATGAACTCGAGTTCCTTGAAAGAAAAGAGGCTGCGTGGGTGATAAAGTCTTTTTGAAGCTTAGACCGTATAGACAACAGTCTGTCTCTCGCCGTATATGCCATAAGCTTGTTGCACGTTATTTCGGCCCATTTGAAGTTGTGGCTCGTGTGGGAGCTGTTGCGTATCGTCTAAAGCTTCCTCGTGACTCAAAGATCCATGATGTTTTCCATGTTTCACAACTGAAACCAGTCTTGGGCGTGAACCATGTGATTTCTGAATTACCACTGGGTTCTGAAAGTGGTAAGTTGGTGATTGAACCAGACTTGGTATTAGACACTCGTTATGATAGCGACGGTCATCTTGAGGCGTTGATCAGTTGGACCGGTTTGCCTGAACATGAAAGATCTTGGGAAAAGGCTATTGTTTTGATACAACAATTTCCCCATTTGAAGCTTGAGGACAAGCTTCGTCTGAGCGAAGGGGGTATTGATAAACCATTAAAGGTATATGTGAAGAAGAGGAAAGACGTGAAGCTGATGAAGACTGGTTCATCAATTGCTGAGTTGGAATAAAGTCAAAGAAGAAGCTGACGTGGATTGAATTCATTGGTGAATAGGAAACAGTATATAGATATTTTCCTTGATTGTTTTAGAAGGTATCAAAATTGTATTTTCGTTCTTGGGTTTGCAGAAACGTGTCTCTGCAAATTGGCGATTCTTTCTTGAGGTTGTTCTTGAGGAATCGATTGGGCATTTCCTTGGATTCATCCTTGGATTTGTAGGATCAAGTCTCGATTGAGAGTCTCATCGAGGTGTTGATTCTGTATCCTTTGATAATTGAAATAAAACTACCGTATTTCTCTTATCACATTCCCATGGCATACATACTAAATGTTCAACTCTTGTACACTATTTTTGTTGGTCAAACCAACTCTTGTACATTCTGATCATAATTGTTGTTGTAAAACAAAAGAACCACAAGAGTCAAGACTGTGTTTTCAGATTCCTCTTGCTTCCTTATTGTGAGACCAATGTATTCGTGAGTTGGAATAGCACTCACTCCTTCATCTACGCATATATCACGGTAATCGTCTCCTATGTCCCTCAGAGGATTTTTTAAATCACTATTGTCCCCGACTAATCTCTATAGCCCCTCACTTTTAGGAAACGACGAAAATACCCCTGAAACTTTTTAAATTAAATATCACCTCCTTAATTATTATTTTTTATGAAATATAAACGCCATAGTTATAACATCAGTTGTACCAGTATTACTGACATCCCCTAGTATTACCCTAGTTGTACTGGTATTGCTGGTATTACTGGTATTACCAGTATCCCCTAGTATCACCCTAGGTGTACCAATATTATTAGTATTACCCCAGTATTACTGGTATTGCTGGTATTACTGGTATTACTGTTATTACTGGTATTACCAGTATCCCCTATTATTCTCCTAGTATCACCCTAGTTGTACCAGTATTACTGGTATTACATAGTATTTCCTGGTTATACCCTAATATTACCTGGTTATACCACGCAGAGGGGATTCGAACCCTGGTCGCACGCGCCCGCGGGTGACGCGCGTGGAGCTCAAAACCACTGAACTACCGTGGTTTTTGTTGTCCTCTTACCGATTTAATTATATTTAACCCTTACAACCTTTCATTAAGGGTAAAGTTGTCATTTTACTACCCAGGGACATCTGAACCCTTTTCTAATCAATAAGGGCATACTAGCCCTTGACCCATTTGAGAAGGCTCTCAAGTGTACTTGTCAGTTCATACTCCTGGATTGCATCGATCTCGCTTTGTTCTAGCCCACTTGTTGGAATTCACAGACAAAAGGCCGAACATTAGAAAAGAAAAGGAAACTTACACAGTCGGTAATAAGTTGATTCAAGAAAGTAGAGCTTGGTCTTCTCTATAATCAGATCATCAGCCGCTTGATATAACATCACCAACAAGTAAACACTAATACAGACACCTAGCTGCAACCATTTACATCCTACGATCAAGAATCTTAGGATGCTAGATATAACGAAATTAGAGGCCGGACGAGGTAAAAAAAACATCAATTTCTACAAGCTGCTAGCATTTGACTCACTAATCTGTTCGTGTGATCCATAACCATCAGATGCTTGATAAGTGTAAACTAGAGCCAAAACAGAGAAAATTAAATATGATCAAAGTTTCTTGGCACAAAAAAAAGCAGAATCAAACTTAGAGAAGCGATGTTGTACATGTAGGGTTCATCGAAATCTGTTGATGAACATGAAGAAGGAAAAGCTTCTTCACTCGGAGATTCCTCAATGCCCATATCAAAGTCAATCTACTTTCACGAACATCTTTGCTTACTGCAACATAAACGGGATCGTCATTCAAAGCCTCTGCCATGGATTCTCTACTTTTTTTCTTTAGATACTAGAGAGGGGTAATCGTCAGGAATCTCCGTGAAGCTGAAAAAAAGAGCTAAAATCTCCCCGTTATATTCAGAAATTAGTTTAGATTTTTTTTTAATTGGAAAAAAGGAATTTACGGAAAAACCGACCCATATTCCTCAAATTTATGGTTTGTACTTGGGCAAACCCGAAATAATAGATCCCGGGTCGGGTTATACCCGAGATAATAGAAAAAAAAAAATTACCTAAATCATAATTGTCGATTTACTTCCTCCTTCTTAGGGGTGAGGCACAGGTGAGTGAGTGAGTGAAACGACCCGAGTGAAATCGATCGACCCATTCTCAATCGATTCGAGTTCAATGGTGGAAACGAGGCAAACCCGGAAGACGAGACCGACGACTTCTACGTCGGAGAAGTCGGAGAAGAGGGAGGCGAAGAAGAAGAAGACTGCGCCGGCGGAGAAGAAGAAGACAACGCCGGCGGAGAGTGGGCCAGAAGAATCATCGGCGAGAGAAGCGGGTGTTGATCCGACGGCTGAGACGAGAGACTCGGGTGTTGATCCGACGGCTGAGATGAGAGACTCGGAGGAGGAGACGGTTTTGGATAGTGAGGCGGATAGTGCGGCGGATACGGCGGCGGATAGTGAGGCAGATAGTGAAGCGGATAGTGCGGCGGATAGTGCGGCGGAGGTAAGACCGTAGAGTTCTGGCAATGTAGAAATGAATCGGAGAGAGATGGAGAGTTCATGGTAATACTAGGATAGGATCACCAGGAATTAAAATGGTAGAAATGTAATACTAGGAAAACTTTCTTGCATGCAGGATGCCTGGGCAGAGACGGAAGCCATGAAACCACTTGGAATGTACTTTCAGCCTGAGCAGTATGGCAAGAGCATAAAGCTATCAACCCGGTGCTTCGTCGAAGAAGTTTTGGAGACCTTTAAAGAACTGGATCTCAGTCCGACGGAAAGAGATTGGTTTGAGAAGCATCCTCAGTTCTGCCACATTCTCCACATGCCGAAGAACAATCATATGGTTCAACCCATGTGGATGTTGTTGTTGCGTACAGCTGCGATCCAAAGGAAAAAGGAGGCATGGTTTGTGGTCAATGGCATTCCCATCCGATATGGGTTACGAGAGCATGCTATGATCTCAGGACTCAACTGCCGCAGCTATCCTCTGAACTGGCAGCGAAAAGGGTCCACCTCCTTCAAGAAAAAGTATTTTGATGATTCGAATAAAAAGAAGATTTTAAGGGAAGACGTGAGGGATCGGCTCAAGGAAATGGGACCGGATGATAGTGGAGATAGGCTAAAGATGGCGGTGCTGTATTTCTTGAGCAGCATCGTCTACTGTCCCACCAAAACCGGAGCAAAAGGGAAATCCGTGCTCGACATATTTGTAAGATACGTCGCTAATCTAGATTTGTGTAAGATATTTCCTTGGGGCAGATTCTCTTTTGATCACATGTTAGAGTCCATTGAGAGTACGATGAGCCACTATAACGGTGAGGTGGGAGGCGGCTGGGTGATTCCTGGTTTTTGTCTTCCTTTGGAGGTAAATTGTAGAACTTGACTAAGTTGGTCCTTTTTTTGCGAAGTATAATTATATGCGGTTGTTTGTAGCTTTTGGCGTTGGAGGCCATTCCGGCACTGAGAAGTAGCATTCGAGAACCTGTTCAAGCTCCTAAGGACGATTGTCCAAGGATGTGCAAGTATAAGTGGAAGAAATGCGACCTGAGAGGCTGGTCTCTTGAGACTCTGTATGAAATACTCGGAAGTACTACGGTTAGTAGTATTTTCATATTTTAGTAAAACTAGAAAAACTTGGTAATACAAGTAGATTTGGTAAAACTAGGAAAACTTGGTAATACTGGTAAATTTGGTAAAACTAGGAAAACTTGGTAATACTGGTAGATTTGGTAAAACTAGGCAAACTTGGTAATACTGATAGATTTGGTAAAACTAGGAAAACTTGGTAATACTGGTTGTTTAAATGTGTTTAACTTGACAGGACATTGACAATGTGTTGATAACTACGGCTGAGGAGAAAGAGTTCTTGGATTCAATCATGGAAATGGAGGACGATGTTGACGAGCACGATCCTGTTGTGGAGAGTTGGGAGGCGCTGCTTCACAACGGAATAACCGTTGAGTTTGAAGATATGAAGGATGAAGATGTGAAAGGGCGAGAAATAAAGGAGGAAAGAGCAGCGACTGGAGGCCGAGCTAAGAATACGTCTCTCGGGGAGGTGGTGGCCGCGATGCATACCTTGACAGATCAGCTGGGTATGATATTAGAGAAGGTTGGAGATCTTGAGGATAGGATGAAGACAGTTGAAGAGTATGTGAAGGCTCGGAAGGGTAATGTGTTTGTGCGGAAGGAGAAGAATGTTTCTTAAACATTGAAGTAGGCTCTTGAACAATGTTTTGTATGAATTGTAATTCTATGTAATGTAATGTGATGTTTGCTTAAATTTCGATGATATGTAATGTGATGTTTGCTTAATTTTCGTTCGAAAAGAAAGAATTTCAAAAGTCAACTAATACCAATAATGCATAGTTATACCAGTATTACACAGAAATTATAACATAATACAAATTATAAGATAGTACAAATTATTACACAGAAATTATAACATAGCATAAAACAACCATCTAACAACCTTCCCCACTTATACATGCACATTCTCAGTGCCGGAATCCAACGCCAAAATCTACTTGAGCTTGGCTATCTCTTCGGCATGGGTTTGAATCTCTTTTCGCATTTCTTCAATCGTCTTGCTCTGCTCTTCAACCTTCTGAAGTAGCTTCGAGATCTCTTCTTCGACACCGACAACCCATGGCTGACGAAAGTGGAGTCCATCATCCTAGAAAAAAAAACATACAAGTAGTTTTACCTAGTATTACCAGTTATACATCCGAAGAATAAACAAGTAGTTTTACCTAGTATTACCAGTTATACATCCGAAGAACATACAAGTAGTTTTACCTAGTATTACCAGTTATACATCCGAAGAAAATCTAAGTAGTTTTATCTAGTATTACCATTTATACATCCGAAGAAAATCTAAGTAGTTTTACCTAGTATTACCAGTTATACATCCGAAGAAAATCTAAGTAGTTTTATCTAGTATTACCAGTTATACATCCGAAGAAAATCTAAGTAGTTTTACCTAGTATTACCAGTTATACATCCGAAGAAAATCTAAGTAGTTTTATCTAGTATTACCAGTTATACATCCGAAGAAAATCTAAGTAGTTTTACCTAGTATTACCAGTTATACATCCGAAGAAAATCTAAGTAGTTTTATCTAGTATTACCAGTTATACATCAGAAGAAAATCTAAGTAGTTTTACCTAGTATTACCAGTTATACATCCGAAGAAAATCTAAATAGTTTTACCTACTATTACCAGTTATACATCCGAAGAAAATCTAAGTAGTTTTACCTAGTATTACCAGTTATACATCCGAAGAACATCCAAGTAGTTTTACCTAGTATTACCAGTTATACATCCGAAGAAAATCTAAGTAGTTTTATCTAGTATTACCAGTTATACATCCGAAGAAAATCTAAGTAGTTTTACCTAGTATTACCACTTATACATCCGAAGAAAATCTAAGTAGTTTTACCTAGTATTACCAGTTATACATCCGAAGAACATCCAAATAGTTTTACCTAGTATTACCAGTTATACATCCGAAGAAAATACTAGGTAAAACTACTTAGATTTTCTTCGGATGTATAACTGGTAATACTAGGTAAAACTACTTACATATTCAACCCATAAACTACTCATTAAACACCCAAATTTCCCCAAAATCTCCAAATTTCCCTAAACCCCTAATTTCCCCAAAATCCCCAAACCTCGATTCTACATATGCAACCAAACCTCGATTTTAGAACACAATGCAGCTCCGGCGGTGCAACGGCGGCGAATGTGACGTCGTCGGAGGTGGTCGTGCAACGACGGCGAAAGTGACTGACGCTGCCGGAGGGTTCGTCGTCGAGGGAGTCGTTGTCGTTGTTTTATTTTATTTTTTTGTTTTTTATTATTTAAAAAAAACAATTAGAAGAATGAGAACTTGAGATAAGAGGAGAAGAGATCTCTTCAATTTCTCTCTATTTTCTCTTCATTAAGGGCCATAGAGATTTAGTGGGAACAATGTTGCTCAATTATTTTTCAATAAGGGCATAGAAGACGTTTACCCTACTCGAGAGACAAATTCTCTCTTTTCCAAAACAAGACGATAAGGCACAAACACGATTATTTAATTATTATATATGATATGTAGTAGACACATCATTATATCTTGGTCC
Source organism: Eutrema japonicum (assembly GCA_030161315.1). Taxonomy (NCBI): domain Eukaryota; kingdom Viridiplantae; phylum Streptophyta; class Magnoliopsida; order Brassicales; family Brassicaceae; genus Eutrema; species Eutrema japonicum. The sequence goes on from BSQW01000001.1 coordinate 32,323,946, forward strand.
CTTCACAACTAATTTCGAAGATGTTTCCGACCATTTTCGTAGTCAATTATATTATATGATACAAGTGAATACTTTTAAGTATTTTCTGAGAAAAAAGTGATGACAACGAAAGATATGATCTTAACAGATAAAATCAGAGAGAGAGCCATTGCTCACAATAAATTAAATGGAACTTAGCAAATAAAAAACAAAAAATCGGTGAATTTCTTAGATGTCGCAGAACATTTCTTAGCGTAAAAACGACACTTTTTATTTCATACAATAATAATTAAAGTATACAATTAAACGAATTACTATATTTAAAAGGGAAGGAAACTGGGCATTTTAAAATTAAATGTCAACTCAGAGAAGCTAAAAGAAAATATCTGATTCGAAAGTTTTTTTACCTCCGATCAATCTCCGCTACATTATGACGTGTCTCGATTAGGATTTAGGGCGACCTGAAGAAGAAGAAGAAGAAGAAGAATGAAGCTGTTTCTGAAGTAGAGCCAAGTCAAGAAGACTCAAAGAGTCAATATCTGATCTGAGCCACACACACAAAAGGTTGTTTAATTGTAGAATTAGCGACGATTCAGGTTATGACACGTCACGTAGCATTTGGTGTGAACGGTCAGATCTTCTTGTGATAAAGTTATTTTTAGTGGGCGGCCACATTTATAAACGGCCCATGGGGCCATTCACCACTAGTTAGCAATTTAAGGGTTGACTCGATCGGCCAGTTTGGTGATAAACATGGAAAATTGATTGATGTGATGTGATGGCTTTACATAATAATCGCATAAATAGAAAAATGGTTTATATCATCTTCTTGACAAAGAAAATCCCAAAATCACATCTTTGGTTAATCAATGAATGCTATACTTTGGGTGCTGCTGCAGCCACTCGTTAATGACTGAACGAAGGGTGTAATTTGGGGTAAGATTGTGATTGGCGAGCCTGGCGCCTGTCTTTGGCGATGTTTGACCTCCTAGTCGCAGCCAGGTTTTGATTGTATCTGCCTCGTAGGTGTGACCATCAGCAGCGACATGGGGATCTCGCATTATCTCCTACAAATATATCAAATTTAACCATGCATGTGCTGGAATCAGGAATTATACACTTGGACTTTGTATCCTAACCATTGAAATGGGACAAAGAAAGTCTTCAGGGGGCTTGTCCGAAACAGGACTCGACTCTCCTTTCTTCCCGCTGCTTTTTGTCTTCTCATCTTCTTTCCTTACTTTCTTTGGTGATACAACCTCCGTTTCTTCTAGTATCCGTCCCTGTTTTCAAATGCAGCACGACATGCAACAGTCTCAAATGGTAATCTTGACACTGGGTTTTGTCTAGCTAAACCCAAATTCAGGCCTGTAATAAAACGAGATGGAAGTAACAAGCAGCGTCCTTGTGATTTTCACCTATCATTCAATTTTGTGGGTTTTAAGCTATTAATTAAGGCTTTATTCAATCTTTGTACTTACTGAATGTGACTGGGTTTCATGTTCATCTCTTCTTCTTCCTTTGCTTGGTTTCTGAGCATAACCATATGATTCTGAGAATGAATCTGATGGATCCCCAAGGTCGAAACTTCCCTCTCTATCAAAACAAAGTGTAAATGACAACTTTCTATTAAACTCTGCAATTAATATAGCCTTACACACACAAGTGTAATCCTCAAAACTCACCTTGTCTCAATGAGTTTCCCCTTGCAGATGAACCACATTTTACAGGAATGAGGTGCATGTTGACTCACATACTCTGCTTTTCTAGATGTGAGGTAGTTACTGTATTTGCTTTATTTCTTGGTCTTTCTATTGTTTCCATAACATAGATTGACTCAGTTGAACAATTTTTCAAATCTCATATTCTTGAGTTATCCTTACCTGGAATAGTGAGGATCAGCTGCTGCTCCCATAACGAGCTTCTTGATATTGCTTTGATACATGAGTTCCACAATCCCTTCACCAACATCATATCCTGAGATTAATGATATATCCACATCTTCTTCATTAACCTGCATCAATATATATATAGAATTTCGATCAGTTTTTTTCAAGATGTTGTTTCCTTTTAGCTCCAGCAAAACCAATCGACAGTATAACATAGCGTGTTACTTAGTTCTCAATCTCTAGTTTTGATTATTTTGTTCGAATTAACACCGTCATTGCTACAGAGTTTGTATTGTATATTTGCAAAGAAAACTTACCCCTTTATTTGTGCAGATATCATGGTACTTGTAGAGGCTATCGTATGAAGTTTTCAGTTCTGATTCTTGGATTGCATTGATCTCACTTTCATCAAGCCCACTTGCTGAAATTGCACACGAACCCCAAGACTATTTCAAAACAGAGTAAATTTCTAATTCTAACATCCGCAAAAACAGAGTAAACAGCCCTGAAATATCTCTGTGTATGCTTTAACCGTCACTACTACTCACTAGAAAATCCAAACTTGATAAGAGGAGAAAATAATTAGGTGAAATAATAAAAACATTATGTAAGTATGACTTGACAACAAATAAGTATTAGCCGTATAAGCCCAAAAACCTGATTCGTTTCATAGAAAAATTAGCATCATCCAGAGGGTCATCTATTAATCACAAAAATACTAGTAGTAGAATACAATCAATTCGTCATGGTACGTAATTAGTAAAAATTATACATACGAGTAGATTGAAAAATTGGCCTTTCCAGTTTTAATATAACCTAATCAAAGCTTCTTTGGCATTCGAACCTATCTAAAAGCAAAAGTAGATGATACTTACAAGAAGCGGTCAACGAAAATGGAAGATGAACATGAAAAAGACAAAGCTTCTTCACGGGAAGAGTCCTCAGTGTCCATAACAGAGGTAATGTACTTTCTCGAACATCTTGATTCACTGCAACATAAATGGCGTCGTTATGCAAAGTTTCTCCCATGGATTATTTCTTGTAAATTTCTGGTATACAATTATGTAGTTAGTATCAACGCGTAGGTAATATATAGCGACTAGCGAGAGAGAGAGAGAGATATGTCAAGGTATCCCTCTTCATCCCTTTGCAACTTAAATTGCAAGGAGGTTGCGGACCATTTACGTGTTAATTTATCGGTCAACACTTGTTTATTAAGTTTCCGGGAATAATAGTATCATTTTTTTTTTGCACTTCGACATTAAGTTTGCGAGAATAATGTATAAAATAATTAGGTCTCGGGGATATCTTACATCAATTTAAAAAAAAATAATAATAAACCAAAATGTTATACTAGAATGTAAAATCGCGTGACTAAAGAAACTGAAGAAGACAATTTATTTATTTTGATAAAGAAAAAATATGTTAGTGTACTGGATTTATTTTAAAAACTACTGTATTAATTAGGGGTGCCAATCCAAGTTTTGGGTTGAATTTTTTAGGTTGTGGGTTGGGTTTGAGTTATTTGGTTTGAAAATTATTTGACCAAATTTGATCTACATAAAATTTGGATCGAGTTTTTAGATTTTAGATCAGGTTTAAGTTGTTTGGATAGTAAATAATTTGACCAAAATAAACTTATATCTAATTTTATTTGGGTTCTTTAGATCTTGTATTATGTTTGGTTATTGAATGTTTATAATAATTAAAAAAATTACAATAACATCTAAAATAAATTCTTAAAACCAATTGTAATAAATAAAATAATCTATAAAATATAGAAATAAATATATTTGATTAATGAATATACTATATAAAAAATATATGTAAAAACAAGATTGAATTCTATTTGGGGGTTTTAGTTATCTAAAGACTAGTTCAAATAACCCAAACCCAAATTAATAAAAATTATTAGATCTAAATATGTTTTTATAGAAACTCATATCCAAACTAATTGAAGTTTTTTGGATTGTATTGGGTTGGGTTGATTAAATTGGCCATTCCTAGTATTAATATTTTACAGTTATTTGTTTTTCGTAATTTATATATATATATATATATATATGTTTATTTATAAAATAAAAAATTGAATATTAAGATAACGTATCTTAGTTGATGCTGGACTGGTTAAATCGTATTAGTCCACTTTAGCATCTCTAAATATGTAATTTCATTCATATAAAAAAGATTAAAATTGACTATAAAACCTATAATTATCTAGCATATTTGCAATTGCATAACAAAATAAATGCAATTGTAATATGGTTTAGCGTTTACAATTTATTTTTTTGCTGACGCTCATTTGGACATGGTCATCTTTGAGCGCGGTCATAGATTAATCTTTTGTCCATGCGGATGGACCAACTCATAGTCCACATAAAAAAATGTCCGAACGAATGGCCTATATGGACGCAATCAAGACCAATTGAGAGCCTTACTGGTGCAATTCATTTGCAGTCTTAATTAAAAGGCCCCATGGGCCATATATTTATTGTGCATGGGCTTTAACCAACCCATTAAGATCGTCTCTTTCCCGCCACATACATGTGATACACCCAAAAAAAAAAAAAGTAATAATAATTATATTTGCTCCAATTTCCATCTTTTTAAAATTGGAACAAATATTAGTCTCTCCGCCTCTCTCTCCATCTTTTTAAAATTTAAAATTCAAAATTCGGTTTGAGCTCTCTCTCTCTCTCTCTCTCTTCTCTAAAGTTCACTATCGTTTGATCACTGTCGTAAAGCGTCTACGGATGAAGATGAATATCAACAAAGCCTGCGATCTGAAATCAATTTCGGTGTTTCCTCCTAATTTGAGGTACGATTTCGCTTCTATCCGTCACCTCTTTCACATACTCGATTTGAGAATGAATACACCACCGTTTAGGGTTCATTTGGGATTCTTCCGCTCTTTCTGGGGATCGGTTTTTGTTTAGTTTGTGCTGGAGACGAGTTTCAGTGTGATCTGTATGTGGAGTTTTTGTTTTTATCGATTCCCCGAAGAAAAATTAGGGGAAAATTGGGCTTTAATCGGGCGTAGCATCCGAGGAGGCTAAATGGTGTTCTCTCTCGTTTTGCGATTATGTTGTTTCTTTCTCGCATTTATCGTTCTGTGTGGATTCTCTATTTAGAAGGAGATCGAGTGTTGGACCGTCTGAATCGCAGCAGTCCTTCTCGCAGGGACCTTCGTCTCAGACTCAGCGTGGTGGCTTTTCTCAGATGACACAGAGTTCAGTCGAAGAACTCCTGATAAACGATCAGGTTAGAAACGTCATGCTTGGGCCCTTGATTTATCTTCTGTAGACCGTGTTAGGCTTGATTTCATACTTGTGCTGCTTTTTCCACTCTGCACAGAGATTTAGTTCTCAAGAACGAGATCTCTCTCTTAAGAAGAATAGTTTCTTGCCCCCAATCAATCATAAACGAGATGATAGTCAGATGGTTGCATCTAGACCTTCGAGCGGTCTTACGAGAAGATGGAGTTCTGTTTCAGTTGGAGAATCTAAATGTAAGTTTCCTCTTTCTAAATCCATCACAACTTGATGGACAAATATGTTTCTGCAGATTATTTGCATTTGGCGAGCGTGGACATACATTCCATTTTTGGCACTGAGTGACCTTTTCTTCATTTGCTACTGAGTAGCTCAGATTGGTGAAGAACTCGAGCAACGGTTTGGGATGATGGAAACTTCACTGACCAAGTTTGGAATGATGTTGGATTCAATTCAGAGTGACATCATGCAAGCCAACAGAGGAACTAAAGAAGTATTTATTGAAAGTGAGTTCTATGATTCTCTTATTTTAAAATCTCAAATTCGCTCTCTTCTCAAAGTATGTGCCAACCACATGGGATAGCAACATACCAGGAGGTTAGGGAAGTGTATCCCCTTGGATTTCCATTTGCTTGGCCAAACATGATTTCTTAGCATGGCTGTTAAAAGCTTGATATTGACTTGAAGAACGACTCCTAAATCCTCCATACTTTATGTGAAGGTCTCAATAGATACTTAGCTGACTTATGGTTTCATGTGTTTACTGCAGCTGAGCGCATACAGCAAAAGTTGATTCTCCAAGACACTTCACTTCAGCTGCTGGTAAAAGCAAATATTTGTAGTATTTATCGACCTTGTGCAAACAGATTAAGCTTATTGACTTGTTTAATTGGGAAGCAGATAAAGGAACAAGCAGGTGTCAAAGCTAGTCTTGATGGAGCTGTTAAATCTATTTTGGAGGAACTAAGCAAAGATCCCAATCAAGAGAAGCTACAGAAAATAGCTTTGATGCTAACAGCTATCCCAGAGCAATTAGAAACCGCTCTGCAGAAAATACAAAGGGAAATCTGCCACACGTTCACCAGAGAGATTAAGGTGGGACATGAGAGTTATAAAGAAAAGTTTCAAGTAATTTGTCTATCTCAGCAGAGTCTGTATAAGATTGATGTCATATTAAATCTTGGTCAATCTTTTATAGGTTTTGGCTAGCTTGAAGATGCCTGAGCCAATAATAGCTCAGGTTCCAACAGCACCACAAGTGCAGGTCTTTTTCTCCTGCTTTTCATATCTTTGCTCTTTAACCCAAACATTTCAGCAATTAATGTGGATTTTGTTTAACAACAGGCTAAGGAAAACTTGCCTGAGCAGCGCGGTCCAGCAGCCAAGGTAACTAGCTCTATTGCAGTGAACACATCTCCTCTCTTCAGAAGTCCATTTTTATACAAGCTCAGCTGTTACTAACAAATGTGCAAAATCAGCTGCAGAGCAATGCCTTTTGTAGTACTACACTGAAAACGAAACAACCGCAGCTTCCTAAAATGTAGGTCGTACATTGCTTTGCTACTTTACCCTTTCTATACCATAACAATGACCACAGATAGATTCTAAATGCTTATCTTGCATTTTAAAGTCCATGTAAGGCATCAGCGAGAGCTGTAAGAACATATGTATCCCCAAAGACACAAGTGGGAAGTTGGAAGACAGTGAAACCAGAACAAAGGAAATTCAAGAAGAACGCAGCAAGAAAGCAAGTAAAACCTGAAGGCACTCATACGCAGGTGATTGGGTCGGATTTTCTCATTGATCAGCTAGAATCAATAAGAACACTTGTTTTAAATTCCTAAAAAATCTGATGAATATGCAATACAATTCATGCAGTTGGAACAATGTAGTGTTGTCATAGACTCAGATGAAGATATAGATGGAGGCTTTTCATGCTTGCTCAACGGAAACACCAAAGGTATGAATGAAAATCTCTGAACTTGATATCCTCTCGAAGTCAAAAATGGAATGATGGATAATAATGAAGCTGTGTTATATTTCATATTTTTCTTAACTAGAGAGCTGTGTCACTTCAGGAGCTAACTTCGCATGGGACGCAGAGAAGGAAACTGAAAGGCTTCTGAGGACAGCGAGGAGGACAAAGAGGAAGTTCAGTAACCCCATAATCATTAATTGAAATTAAGCAAAGTATAAGAAGTAAAAACTACGCCCCCCTTTGCTTTACATAGAAATGTAAAGCATGATTTAACTGGATAGATTATTACAAATGTTAGTGAATTTTCATTATAACATTTTTTTCTTTTGATTATGGTAAATTTTAAAGAATTTTATTAGTTATAAAAAAAATTACTTTTCCATGTTATTACATGGAGACATATGATTGGATATTATTTAAAACATGTTGTTATAGTTATTTTTTAGTATGTACCAAATCACCATTAGTCAAAATAAAATAAAATAGTTTTACCAAATCACAATTAGGTGTTTTCATTTATAATCCGAAATCCATCGTTATCTAATATAAAACTAGATTTTTATTCCCAATTTTACTTAAAGTTTGATCATCACTATAAAGACAGAATCAAATACTGCCCTAGTAGTTCAATTAACTACCAAAAACTTTGAGTTCTCTTTGGAAACTTATATATTGGTCTTTGAATAGATTACTTCCTTTTATTGAAGTTTTGAATGAATATTAAAACTAAATCTTTTAAGTAGTTTCGACCAATATATATAATACGTTACTTTAGTAAAATATTAAATATGTAAAAGCAAATGTTAAATAACAGCAGATTGTATTTAGATCTTTTTTCTATAAACATAAACGATGATCCAATGACTAAATCAATTTGTTGCTGAAGAATTTCACATGTCAGCAATAATATTTCCTCTCTTTCTTAGTAAAAAACTTTTGGCATTTAGATCTTGTTGTTGTTTTTTTTTTAAGAATCTGAGATTGTAAATTGTAATATAACCAAACCATATGAATATTGCATATCTTAATTCCTTCTTAAGTCCATATATCTGAAATGCCAATCGAAAAACATGCCGAAGAACAGCTTTGCTCAAAGACAAGAGAGAGATCAGTCATATCTGGTTTTTTCAGAAGGAAGAAGAATAGATCACAACAAGAACCATCTGAAGATTCACGTTTGATGAGAAGAAACAAAGCGAAGAGTTTGCATTTGTCTCTCTCTGAGATCATGAGGAAGCTGAAACATTCATTCAAAAAGGAGAAACCGCAACATGACAAGAGGTTACTGGGGAAGAAGAGAAGATTTCAGAGGAGTTTATCAACTAAAGATCATTTCTTTCTCGAGCGGATGACTTCAATGTCTCAGAAGAGGCCTCACCATGGAGATTTTGATCAAAACTTGGAAACCAGCAAACAGGTTCAACGAAATCAATTGCTTCCCGAGTATCCGTCTCCTTTTAGCAGCCCAGGAAGAAGATGGGACGAGAATTCAACTTCGTTTTCCAGATCTGCTTCAGATGGTTTCATCAAGTCTGAAACATTTGGAGGTACAAGTTTACCTATACAACATATGTATTCTCCCATTTTTGAGTAACTATTTGTTAACCAACGGTACTTTGATGATTTCTATCAAAGAGATAGAGACTGCATCATCAGGTGAAGGTAGTAGCCCTTCCATATCCACAGGCAACCAGTTTTTTGATATCCTCACCTTTGAGATATCACAAATTGAAGCTTATGATGGAGAGAAAGAGGGTCAAATCTTAAAAGAGGCAAGTATACTTTTGATTTGGTGTTTCTATGCAAATTTTGTGATGGAGAAATTACAGAGAAGAATTATTTGTTTTTCTTTCTTTTCCAACAGACCTCCCATGAAGAGAGCCTACCACAACTGTCTCTTCACGATATATCTAGAACCGAGGATTACAAATTAGTTCTTGAGCCGCTATTCATTGAATATGAAATCAGTCCAGTAAGAGGTAGTATGAAAGAAAAAAAACCCAATTCCACCAATACTTTAAAAGAGATTTTCGAACTCTTGAATTGTGACCTAACATTGCCTCATCTTCAACAAAACTCAGGTGAAGAAGCAAAGAGACAACCTTTTTGCAACCAATTTCAAGAACAAAATCATCGTATGGATGAAAAAGAATCAGTGTTTGAGTACGTAAAAGCGGTGTTGGATGCAATAGAATCAAGCTGGGAAGAGATGTATCTGAGAACAGAATTCTCTGACCAGATTATTAGTCCGGCTTTGATCAGCAGCATACCATTCTTTCCAAGTCAGCTTTGTGATGACCATGAGCTCCTCTTTGACTGCATCAATGAACTTCTCTTCGAATTCTGCAGGTTTCCTCAATGGGTTTTCTCATTTAGTGTTGACAGCATCGTTCACCAGGTTCAAAAAGAGGTTTATTGTCGTCTCTTTCCATTGCAATTTGCTCACTCGCTTGACCAAATTGTTAGACAAGACATGGCTAAACCCAGGAACTGGTTAGACATTAGATGTGACCTTGAGGGTATTCCCTTTGAAATTTGTGAATTGATTCTAAATGAATTATTGGAAGAACTCTTGTGAAGATCACAAATCTGTTTCTACATCCAAATTTTAGTCATCCTCTGTAGCAATAATCACTATGGAAATAAGGCAGACAAGTTCAATATTGGAAAATAGAGGATTTTGCTTTTCTGCTTTTTTTTGCTTTGGGGAGAAACAGAAGAAGAAGAACAACAAAAAAAAACTTTAAAAAGTGAATAACTAAAATTATATATCTTCTTCTCCTCTCATTGTTTTGTCTACATAAAGTACATCATCAATCCAAGCAACTATGTTAAAAGCCAAACCTTCAAGAACTCTTGAATAACTCTCTAACACAGCTTTCCCAACATCCTGCAAATCAACACACACACAAAAAAAAAAAAGATCAAAAACCCATATACATACATTGTTATAATTAAAAATATATATATACGATTCAGATCACTGTATGTTTCTTACCTTGTTGTAATGAATCTTGCATATATCTAATGATGTTTGAGAGAGTTCTGGGTAACGTTGTTTCAAACAAAAGAGCAAAGATTCTGCTCTCTCAGCCAAAGCATAGTTCTTGTCTGATCTCTCTGTCGTTGACATTAGATCTTTCACCATGTTCCATGAAGACTTGGAATTGCTAAGACAAGCTTTGCGTCTCCATATGTACATTGAAGCTTCTACTCTATCTGCTAACTGAAGTGCTTCATGCTCCGACACAATCTTGAGACAAGCTAGTAGTTTTTCTGGTAAAAACTTCCCTGAACTCGTCATGTAACGATAAATCGAATCTCCTGTGCTCGCTTTTCCGCTCTGTAAAGTATGCAAAATCCAAGAAAATGAATGAAGATTGGACATATAAACCGAACCCAAATTTGCAAAATTATTCCCTTTTTTTTTATAGTAAGTACCTTTGGAAGAGTTGCCATGTAAGAATCTGGAATATCCATCTCACCGAGGATGCTGCTATTGATTGCCATAGCAGCTTTATGGATCTGATTAGTGCTCTCTCTCTTGCTCTTAAGTTGTTTCCTTGCTTTCTCTGATAAACCTTGTGATGGAACTAGAGGAATCGGTAGCCACCATTTCTCTTCTTTCCTCTGTACAATCACTTTCCTGAATGATCCAGTTGCAGAGCGCGTTGACTTCATTGACAAGCTTCCTTCTTCTGCATACCAAAACTCTGTCTTTTGAAAACTATTCAATGCCTCCTGCATAAATCATAAACAAAAAAAAAGAAACGAACGACCTCTATGAGAAGAAACCGATTGAATCTATTTGATATCTTCATGTTTTAGAGTCACTACCATAAGCATGGAATCTAGTTTTCTGAGTGCAGGCAGATTGATGTAGATGTCTGCTCTTGGTCTACTCTCCATAACCTGACCAACAACAACAACAACAAAAAACCGATGAAAATATTTTAAATTGGCGATGAATTTTTCTGAGTTTTTAGGCCTGCTTTTACCTCAACAGTGGCTCCATTGCTTAGATTCTGTGACTTTGGGATAAACTCGAATATATAGTCACATACAGAGAGAAGGCAATTCATTTCTCTCTTCCACATTGTCTTTTTCTCTATCTCCAATGGCTCTAATCTTAGATTCTGTCCAAAAACAGTAGCTGCAACCTCAAAATCAGAAGACATTATTAGCTCCTCCAAGCTTGGCTTTTGATACTCACAAAAAAATTGTCAGGCTTACTTCTAAGGGCTTACCGTAAAGATTGGTTATGGCGTTTGAGATTGTCACTGCGGTGCAAACGCCTTTGCCGCTTCCTGACATATCTTCCCCAAGCAGAAGCTTCGAGAATCTTTCCTTCATCGTCTCAAATTCTGCACAAAACCCGGAACAATTTCAAGATTTTTTTTTGATAAAGTGGAAAATAGAGAGAGAGAGAGCACAAAACCTGGTTCTGAAATTTCTTGGACTGCAAGATTCTCATCAAACTGATTCTGTTTCATTTCTAAGGCAGTGAGACATTTTGATATCTCGGACTTGGATTCGGTTAAGACAGGCCAGTCAGAAGGAGAAACCTCACTGCAAAAGCTGCTGGTTTCATCTATATGTACTGAAAAGCCTCCTGAAGTTTCAGAACATGTTCGATGATAAGCAAAGGAATCTGTGCTCATCGTCGAGTAAACCGAAGTTTCAGATGCTGATTGGTCGTTTGGATCGATGGAACGAGGTGATTGATGATAACTCAGATCGTCGTTTTCTTCAGGATTTGACAAATTCTCCATCATCTTCTTTTTTTTTCTTCTTCTTATGATCTCTTGTTCTAGAGAAAGAAAGAAAAATGTAATGGAAGCTTAGAACTTTCGTTGTGATTGATCAGAAAAAAACTTTAGCATATGAATCGAAATCCGAAAATTTGAACCGGGAATAATTTTCGAGTCTTGGATAGTGAAATATCGAGGACCACCAGGTAACGAGCAAAAAGGAATTTCAGATGAAAAGAATATATTTATAAAAAAAAAAAGAAGGCAAAAGCAGAGACCGTTAGGCGTGCCAAAATCAAAAAAAAAAGCAAAGCAGAAAAAGGAATTTCAGATGAAAACAATATTTATTTATTGTAAATTTCAGAAGTGAATTGCTTATATCGATCAGATAGATACTGAGAGTGTGCAACTTTGAAATTTTAAAAACGTAAAAACAAGAAGAAGAAAAAAAGCAACGGTCTTTATTTGATTTACCTTTAAAGCTTCTGCAGATTTGTCTTTAAATTTGAACCGTTTGAATCTTTATAACGTTTATTATAAAACTCTCTCTTTCCCCTTGAAGCTTTCTACGCAATATACCGGCGACCGGAGAAGACTTGAACAATGTGGACCGTCTGATGGGAAGTATGATTGATTCCGTAGAGACTGTGAAATGTTATTTTTTTTACAACCAAGGATAATCCGAGTTTTTTTTTATTACGCGACTAAATTTGTATATTGCAGTTGTCGACTAGCTTATTCACTAAATTTTCTGATATATATAGAACGTGATATCATTTTGACTGGTCAAATGAAAATAGCCAAGTAGTTTTTCCTTGGCTTCAAATTTTCAATTCAGTTTTTGTTGTGCCAAGCAAATGGCTCTTGACCAACTAATGTAACTATATATTGTTAATCAGTCATTTTTGTTTTGATGACAGATCATTTATTCATGTCATAAAAATTCTTGAGGTTTAAAGTGTTAATGAGTTGTACTTTGGAGGTTAAAAATGCAATTTTTCGTAATATTAAGGATGATTTATCTTATGATTCTGCATTTCTTACGTTCTTGTCCAAGGAAAGGAAATAATATATATCATGCATTCAGTATTTGCTTAACGAACTAAATATAAACTAATTAAGAATATCAATTCTTTCAATATTTGGTTTTAGGAAAGCTCTCTAATTAATTAATTCCAGATGTGAGTAAATGTATTAGATTTCCCACTTGTTGACCTTGATTATTAATTAATTTACGAAAAAAAAGAAGAATGTATATTCGGTAAATGAACACACCAATGAATAAACTTTTAATATTTTGGTGTCAACGGGTTATGATTAAATTAGAGTATTGTGATATTATCACATGGTCGGGAGGTTTAGATTTGAATCCATGTAGCTTACACGATTAGCTCAAAACTATTATAATAGATCAAATATATATATATTGTTGTGGATAAAAGAGAGAGGAAATTATTATTGTCTTATTCCATGAATAAAGAGAAGTATATATAGGTTTACATAGACTTGGAGAGCAAGCTGAATAAGGAGAATAAGGAAACCGAGAATATTCTAAACCTCCTAGAATATGGGCCTTATAATGGGCATCCATATAATTAATTCATAACACTCCCCCTTGGATGACAATTATACAAAAATAATCCTAATGCGCATAAGATGCCGCCTCATTAAAAACCTTACTAGGAAAACCCAATAGGAAAACCATAGTTAAGGGAAAAAGAGTACAACGCGCTATTACTCCCCCTCATGAGTACATCACCTAAAATGTTTGAGACGACGCGATCCAATATGAGGAACTAGCTTCTTCAAAGTAGCAGTTGGAGACGTCTTGGTAAATAAGTCCGCCAAATCTTTACTTGAATGAATTTGTAGTAGACGTACATCGACATTCTTCTGCAATTAATGGGTGTCGCAGATGATCCATCTTGATCATTCTCTTTGCTTCTGATGATCTCAGTAATCTTTGGAATAGTGATAGACTTTCTTATTTACATTCCCCTTAGGTGTCTATCATTTGCGTGTTCTTTGCTGCCTCGTTAAAACCTTGTCATGGAAAAACCCAGTGGGATAAAAACCATGATAAGGAAAAAGAGTACAACCACGCATATCATCATATTTCTCCCCCGAGAAGCATCTTCTTCAAGAAATGCAATTCAATCATATATAATCTTTAGTGAATTAGTATAAACATAACCTTAGTTAATACACTCGTATGATTATCATAATTTCTCAGGTTATTGGATTTCTTGTCCATAACATCCTTCTCACATAGACGATATTTTATTCGCCTATTTGGACTTCATGCCAAATTTCATTTTACTTACAATCTTCTAGATATTATTTTGGCTTTCTCTCTTGTCATATGAAAGCACATCTTTCAATCATGAAAGTGATCAACAACTTGCTCAAATATTATTTCAAGTGTGGTACTTCAAGACCAACTATATATGAGCATTTTCTATGTAAAATCCTGCAAAGATCTTTGATAAAACATCTCTTTACTTAGATTTACAATTTGAAAAACCTGAAGACAATGTTGTCTTTCCAAAGTCGTTTAATCCAAATTTCGACTTCCAATAAACTCTTCAAGAGTTTTGATTATGTTCAAATCAAGGATCCCATTGATCCATAATATTTTGATAAATACACATGGGTATATCGGTTAACCTCATATATAATACTCACTTTAAGAGTATACCCCATGAAACATATTTTCTTTAAATCAATCCAATAGCTAGTGTTCTCGAGAACTAGAATTTGCTTTTTCTTAGCAATTTAAATTCTTCTACGCTGCTTCTGGTAGTTTAAATCCTTCTAGGATTAAATCAAGTTTTTCTCTCATTCTCAGACTGATAAGAGATCTGAAAAATAGTTGCATCCACCACAAGAAATCATATCTCTTCATATATCATTCTCATAAAGATCCACTATGTGTCTTACTAGTTTTACACTTTCAAGTGTACGGACTACTGGTCTAAATACTTATCTGCAAGAGATTCTAACTTTGCCTCTACGGCTTTTTCCATGATTGGCCAATCATCACTTTACGTACGTTTTTCAATACATCTTCTTCTATCGCGGTTTATGATCCTCAATTCTCATCAACTGTTTCACTGCATGCAAAATATTATCGACGTCGATTTGCTTTTGGTTCCATTTTTTTTTTCAGATATGAGTCAACTAGTTGAAATCTCTTTTCATTACTAGGTACCTAGATTTCTTTCTTTGTCATATCTATATCTCTTCTAGAGATTGCTTCCTCGATCTTGCCATATTATAATATGCTCCTTTTTTTTATTTTCGAGGATTTTTATCATTGGAACCAACATTGTCCCCCCGAGACATCAATATTAATTGAAGCACAACTGGTATCACTCAATCAGGGTCAGGAAATGCTTCTGGCATCCAATTTGCTAAACTTTGCAAATGAATTATCTTTTGAATTTCTAGTGCACATTTTTTATGAGGATCAAGATAATTTTTTTCACTGATTTTATTTTCCAGTTGTTTATTTTCTTCTCCCCCTTATATGTTGGAAAGACTGACTCACTGAAGTTACAGTCCATAAATCGAACATTATCCCTTATTGATGGCTCAATACATTAAATCATCAAGGGAGATTCCAACATATATTTCTAACCTCCTTTGAGGTCCCATCTTAGATCAATATGATGGAGCAACATTTCATCCAAAAACTTTTAGATGGAAAACATCTGGTTCCTGACCAAAACCAATCATGGGGAGAACTCATCTTTCGTTGGCTTAATGTGAATCAATGTGATTTCACTCTTAATCAATTAACCAAATACTTTCACGAAGATACAGTGGATGATCAGTCCAAAATATCTCTTTGTATAAGTACCAGAAAACTCATGTAGTCCAAATTTATTGGAGAGTGAAAGCCGAACACATAAGAATCTTCTGGATCTTTTTCGCATTATTATTGAACTGGAATGGCTTAACCAGTCATGCCAAAACAGTGAGATTTTCAGTAAACTTCTGGTTTACTAGACACATTTATATCTTATATGCTAGTGTAGTACAATCCAATAGAGAATGCATATAATTTCTCTAAAATACTTTTATTGCCTTAAGTAATATTCATGATGTGAAGATATTCAATATTTTTTTTTTCACTCATTGTCTCAACTTGATAAATCATAAAATCTTCTAGATCATCTTTACACATAATTTATCGAACATGAGTGTGAACATGATCTTCTAGATGTTCCACTTATTATGAATTGTGAGATTCTTCAATTCTCCCCCTCGAGATGATAAAACTTCAGGTCCATGCATCTCGAATTGAATCTCACTCTAGGATCAATTATATACCCAACTTGGGTTTTGTATTATATCTTAGATCCTTTTGACCTTTGAGACATAAGAGAATACGAATGATTTCAAATTGCATTCACATAAGGCAGATATATATATATATATATGCTCTTCCAGAGCTTTCGATATTCTTTTATAATATCTCTTATTGTACTCACACTAGCTTATTTTATCGTCACATGAGAGAAATATCTCTTCTATGTAACCATCTTTATTTTCTCACTACTAGTGAGAATCTGAGTTCTTAAATGAAACTCTTTGGCCTCAACCTTGACCTTGACCATATCCATCTCCACATCTATGTATGCGATCAGTTCCATAGCCACTTATTCGGCCAACGTTAATCATGTGGTCTTTTCTTTTTCATATAGGATGTCACATTCGCTTCAAGGAATGGACCATCGCAAATCAGGAGTGTATCCTGATTTTTCTCTTTATAACTCATTATTTTGCTCAACCTCGATTAGACAAATATACGAGTTCATAACACTTCTCAAAGTGTAGAGTATTGTGTCTTCATGACAACATTACTTCTCGAGTTCATAAGACTTCTCAAAGTGTAGAGTATTGTCTTTTAACATCTCTGCATCAATGATATTATCTTCGCATAATATCTGAACATAGCTGAGTCATACTCACTTACAGACTTCAAGTCATGTAATTTTATATTCAATCAAATATAATGAGTGTAATGTCACATTCTAGTGATCATACGTTTTCTTTAGATTGCTCTAAAGTTTTTGTGGATCTTTTCAGGTCATGTAATACTCAATGTTGATATCAACAAATAGGCAATATCACATACGTATAATCATGAAATAAAGATAATAGTCACATATAATATCATAATAATTCATCACCATTCATTGATTCATAACTATCATGTCATTAAACTATGTTTTCCATCAATCAATCAATTTATCAAAAAATATCATATTACTGGAATGTGCAAATTTCGTGATCAAACATGATTTTAATTTGTGTGTGCAAAATCCGTTTTAGAAATCCTTAAGTAAAGTATGCTAAAATCTAGCCATGCATAGATAGGGCATAAACGATGATGCTTTTATAATCTAACCGTGCATAGATCGTGCATAAACGAATTAGTGCAGGAACAATATTCAGATTTATGAACAATATTCAGTTTAATGACAGAAAATCATCGTGCAAAACCCATTTTAGAAATCCTTATCAAAGTAAAACTATGGTAAAATCTAGCCGTGCATAGATTGAGCATAATCGAATTAGTGCAAAAGCAGTATTCAAATTAATTTCAGAAAATCACCGTGCAAAATCCGTTTTAGAAATAGTGCATGTTATAATAAATTTGTGCAGATTCAGAGATCAATAAAATACAAAGATCAAACGATCGACAATCATTATTCTAGATAAGCATTGATAATCATCCTTTGATCTGAGGAGACAGAGTCTACCATATGATCATGATCGTGGAGGCATAGCCTACCATGACGATCGATTTGGAAAAAGGCATCGCTTTATCATCCCGAAATAATATAAACATATAGAGAAATTAAATCTCACATCAATAATTATTCTAGATAAGTATCGTGAATCCATATTACAAATCATGAGTCGATAATAAACATGATTTGAAGTAGGATTAGATTTATAACCATCCTCGCTATAATAATGATCTGAGGAGGCATAGCCTACCATAACAATCAGTTCGAGGAAGGCATAGCTTATCATCCCGGAATAATACATACACATAAACATAAATATAATCATAAATTAAATCTCACCTTTTTGGTGTAAGAACAGATCGAGAGACTATCGTGCTGATAACGTGTTGTGAATAAAAGAGAGAGAGAAAATTGTTATTGTCTTATTCTATAAATAAAGAGAGGTATATATAGATTTACATAGACTTGGAAAGCAAGCTGAATAAGGAGAATAAGGAAACCGAGAATATTTTAAACCTCCTAGAATATGGGCCTTATAATGATCATCCATATAATTAATTCATAACATATATTTATATATATGGTTATTATATAACAATTTTACAACAAATCGATCATAGTTTTGTAATATAGCACATAATTATCAATTTATCATGTAAGTATGTCATAATATATTTTGCATGGTTCGTGATACAAACGTGCGTGCCATTATTTGAAGCTACAAAATGTCCAAAATCATTCGTTGTATTTGTACATATGAACGTGGATTTTCTTGTCTTGTCTTTTTTTTTTTATCTTGTTTTTCTTTTTCGGCATCGTCGATTTTTTCATTTATGAAATCCAGAGTTAACGTCTTTTAAACAATTAGATTGCATACCCAAGATAACATATAGATATCTGATAAGAATGTAAACTGTGTTAAATATTGTGATGGTAACATATTCAATAATTTATTATTAAGTTTCTAAGCATACAGAAACATTAGATTAAACAATATTTTTAAAGAAACATTAAAAAGTAAATCAAACCTTAAACGAGCTATCTTCGGCATTTAGTTTGTTGAGTTAGTTCCAATCTTTTGTCATTCATATATTATACATGTGTAATCAATTTTTTACCATTCATGTACAAACTCATTTTTAGTTAGGTTTTATGAGAGTGATTAAATTTATTCTACTTTTTTCCTATTCTTTATTTTACTTCTTTATTATAATTTTTTTTTTTTTGTTAACATTAGGCAACATCTCAAACTCAAGTTTTAACTAAACACACGAAGCCAATAAAAATCTGTATCAAAAGCGTTTATGGATGACCATTCATAATTGAATTAGCACTTAAAAGTTTCGAACCCTAGTCTAGACCCTTATAACAATTTTTTATAGAATGTCTACTAATCCCCACGCAAAACTCTTCTTTGGCCTTTCTAAGGTTCATCTCGGTTCATACCGTCATTTACTACATATGACAAGAGAGAAATGTTCGGATTTACAGAGGAATTTGCACTCTAGTAGCGGGGCTGCTCAAATTGATTGATCGAGGAATACGGAACACTTGCTTGGCAAGAAGATATATTCCGAGGTTTATGGATGCTCTAACATTATGGTTTCGAGACTCTTCATCTCGATACTATTCTTAATTTATGTTCTTGTATCGGGTTTTGTTTATACCGGATTAGCTATGTCACTATAAGACATTTCTTTTCTTTTTTCATCTATGTAATCTCGTCCATTAAACTTAATAAATCTACATAAATTTTAGCAAAAAAAAAAAACTTTTTATTTTTATTTTTTATTTTACAACCAAAAATACCATTTTGACATACAAGTATACAACTTTTGAAATTAACTGAGAGTAATTATTTTGTAACGCTTATTCTTTCTGTTATATGACTACTAGTCATAGTCACAGCCTTTATCAGACAAACGACTGAAGAAGCCAAGTCCACGTATTCTACAATAAACCGGAGGGCACCTGATAATTCCTTCCTGAACAATAATAATAAAAAAAAGATTAGCATTTTTATGATGAACGCGAAGATTGATTATCTTAAACAGAGATAATGAAATAAGGGCCCAATTAGGCCCGTTTACCAAATTGTGGATCATTTTACAGAATCGACATTTTTATTTTTGTGTGGCGATCGTTGTAAGTTAAACCGGCGATTTCTTCCGACTACACCGAATCCGCCATGAACGGACAAATCACTAGAATGACTTTAATGGTCTAAACCAAATTCACTTCTAATCCTTTTTTTCTCCATAACCTTATAACCTTACTAACATGTGTTAATCCCATTTTACCCTTACAATAAAATATTAAACAAATTAAATAAAACGAAAAAAGAAAATGAAATCCAAAAAAAAAAAAATCAACCAATCAGCTCTCTTCTTCCACCATTCTTCTTCGCGTTCTTCTGCTCCTGTCCGACGTCCGCTCCGTCGTCTTCCTCAACAAACCGGCTCCGACTTGGTATTCAGGTGAGTTTTTGTCTCTTTTCTTTTTCTCTTTTTTTGTGTCATCTTCAATGCTACATTGATCTGAAGCATTGATAATCAATTTAGAGATTGAAATTGAAACTGAAATTGGGTATTCATTCAAATTGGGTATTAAATCAGGGGATTTCCAAGTAATACTGAATAACCCAATAGTATACATACGAGTAAACTTTTTTTCGTAGTCTAAGAGAAGCTTATGTGGATAATGTATGAATTTGTAGAGATTTAGAAGCTCTGAATCTGAATTGGAGCTGGTAATGTGTCTGGTATGGATAGTATAATGGTATTACTAGCTAATGTTTTTAATTTCGTACATCTGGTATGACTAGTCACTGGTATTACTAGCTAATGTTTTTAATTTCGTACATCTGGTATGACTAGTCACTGGTATTACTAGCTAATGTTTTTAATTTCGTACATCTGGTATGACTAGTCACTGGTATTACTAGCTAATGTTTTTAATTTCGTACATCTGGTATGACTAGTCACTGGTATTACTAGCTAATATTTTTAATTTCGTACAACTGGTATTACTAGTCACTGGTATGAATAGTTAATTTGGTACAACTGGTAAGACTAGTCACTAGTATGACTATTTAATTTGGTAATATATACTAATGTTGTTAAATTTTCTTTTTTCAGGGCACAATGAATAGGAGTAAGTTCACAGTCATAGATTTTGATTATGGGGGATATTATTCAG
This sequence comes from Eutrema japonicum, assembly GCA_030161315.1. Classification (NCBI taxonomy): domain Eukaryota; kingdom Viridiplantae; phylum Streptophyta; class Magnoliopsida; order Brassicales; family Brassicaceae; genus Eutrema; species Eutrema japonicum. The sequence goes on from BSQW01000001.1 coordinate 32,344,775, forward strand.
GCGGACAATGGATTGTAGGAGAAGATCCCAACTATACTTTATTGATGAAAGAATCGTTGGAGGAGTTAACTTTTTGTGGGTTGGTTAGTAGAATATGCAAGAAGATTAATGTTGATGAAGATACGACGAAGCTGAAGCTAACTTACATTCCATTTAGAGCGGATCAGAATAAGGCTAGTATAATCTTGGATGACGAAGATGTTATAGCATATGTAATGAGATACAAAGATGATTGTGCTAGTGTTTTGCATGTGGAACTCTTGGAAGGAGTTTCGCAAAACAAGAATTTTGAGAAACGTTCAAGAGAGGATCGAGGAAGTGGAGTTGATGTATGGAATGAGGAGATTGTGAGTGATGGTAGAACTAATGATTGTATGATGATTTCTCGTAACACAGAATCTGAACCAACAGAACAGTTGCTATTGGACAATGCTCCTCATGATGCAGATTGTGAAAATGATCAACATGAAGAAGTTGCTTACGATGTTGAAGTTACACCTAATGCACAAGCAAATGAGGTTGTCCATCATGAATGGGATGATGGTATTGACATGACTTTAGGTCAGGAGTTTGAGAGTAAACGAGCAGTGCAAGATTTAGTTGAGAGAGCTGTACATCTAAATTGTTTTGAGGTTGCTACAGTGAAGTCGACAACCATATTATACGTGTTAAAATGTCGTTATGGTGCTTGTAAATGGTCTCTACGCGTTGCTAAGTATAAGAATTCAGATCGTTGGTCGGTTAGAACTTACAAGAAGAAGCATACATGTTCTCGGATAACTACAAGTACAAGCACCCAGTTTTCAAGAAAAGGCACACCGGGGTTGGTTGCATCTGTTGTGCATCAGTTCTATCCAGGCCAATTCAACACTCCGAAACCTTAAAGTCTTGTAGGTTTGGTTCAAAGAGAACTTGGTGTTAATGTTTCTGTAACTACTGCATGGAGAGGGAGACACAAAGCTATTAATGATTTGCGCGGAAGTCCGGATGAAAGTTTTACGAGGTTGCCTTCTTATTTACACATGTTGGAGGAGAAAAATCCTGGTACTGTAACATATGTGGAATGTGATGAGGAACAAAGGTTTAAGTACCTATTTATCGCGTTGGGGGCGTGCATAGAAGGGTTTAGAGCTATGAGGAAAGTTATCATTCTGGATGGAACGCATCTTAGTTCAAAGCATCGTGGAGTGTTTATTGTTGTAATGGCTCAGGATCCAGACCGTCATCATTATCCCCTTGCTTTTGGGGTAGTTGATAGTGAGAATAATGCAAGTTGGAGTTGGTTTCTGAATAAGTTGAAAACAGTGGTGCCGGAGGATCCTGAAATTGTGTTTGTTTCTGATAGAAATCAGAGCATCATCAAGATGATAGGCGAAGTTTACGCGCAGTGTAAGCACGGGTATTGCATACAACATTTGTCCCAGAATGTCCAATCACACGTTTACGGTGTTAACAAAGAAGAAGTTACGGCGAAGTTCAGAGAGATGGCTCAGGTTTCTACAGTTGGTGAGTTCACACCGCTCTATGATTCTTTTAGGAAGAGGTACCCTAAAGCAGTCGAGTATCTAGAGGAAAGTACAAGTGAGAACATATTGGCAAGGTGTTATTTCCCAGGAGAAAGGTACAACATAGATTCCACGAATTGTGTTGAATCTATGAATAATGTTTTAAGAGAAGCAAGACAATACGCGTTATTACCGATGCTTTATGCTATTGTTGGGAAAATTGCGGAATGGTTTAATAAATATAGAAAACTTTCGTCTGAAGTTCCGGTGACAGAGATCCTGGTGCCTCGTGTTGCCAAGGAACTGCACCAAAGATGTCAGGATGCAAAGTTGTTACCGGTGACCGAGCTGAACTCGTTTACTCTTGTTTACACTGTGCTTGGACGTGATGGCAGAAATTATTTGGTGGATTTGACAAATAAAACATGCAGCTGCAAGCATTTTGATATTGACAGGTACCCGTGTGTACATGCTATAGCGGCTGCCACCACGTACGCGAAGTCAGGGAAGCCACTCGAGTTGCATGAGTTATGCTCCGTCTATTATTTGATGGAGCAGTGGTCATTGGCATATCATAGGACAATTTATCCAGTGCCTCATATGTCTGAATGGAATGTTCCCGAGGAAGTTAAAGCATCTTGCGTCATACCTCCTCCTTATACCAAAACAAAAGGAAGAAATAGAGTAAATCGGTACCCATCAGTTGGAGAACCTCGAAGAAGAAGAAAGCGTGGTGGGGTAATTCATGGCTTATTTGGTGATAATCCTGGAACCAGTACCTAACTCGTTTGTGTAATTCCTTTGTGTAACTTGTTTGAGTTGTTGGAGGTTAATTTCTGTCTCGGTAACACTGGTAACACTGGGGAACACTGGTATTTAACACTGATATTTCTGGTTTAATGTTAATTTCGTTCTCGGTAACACTGGTAACACTGGGTAACACTGGTATTTCTGGTTTAATGTTAATTTCTGTCTCAGTAACACTGGGTAACACTGGTATTTCTGGTTTAGTGTTATTTTGGAATTTTAATTTGAATTGAAAATTCACAAAAAAAGAACAACAAATACAAAATAGTAAAATTTACGATACAGAAGTAACTATTAAATGTTAAAAAATGTGTATTAGGTTTATAAAATACATTTATACCATAATGATTTGTTATTAGAAAATTTACACAAAAACCACCTTATACTATTAGGATCACTTTGTTAATATGAACCACCTTATGATGTGAAATGAAATTAAAAAGAGTTTTATGTAATATTAATGCACAAAGTCATTGGAAACATACTTTAATTGACTAAAATAAACTGTAAAACTAGAAAACACATTTTAAGGGGTAGGTAATACTAAATTAATTTGAAAACACCCAAAAATACAACTATTTACAAATTAGTAATACTAGATTACTAGGGGATAACTATGTGTTAATTTTCGCATACCCAATTTTTTTTCCCGGGCCCAATATTTCGTTTTCGCGGGTTTTAGAATTTTTTGGATTTTCCCGGGCCCAATTAGTAATACTAGATTACTAAAACAATTTTTCTCATTTTTTTTCTTCACTTTCTCTCTCTTCCCCTTCCCCCTCTCGACGGCGACTCCATCGCTTTCTCCCCTTTCTCTGTTTAGGGTTTGTAGATTCTGGATTCAGGTAACATCTTGTTTAGGGTTTGTAGATTCTGGATTCATGTTAGATTTTCTTGGGTTTGTAGATTCTGGATTTGTTTAGGGTTTGTAGATTCTGGATTTGTTTAGGGTTTATGTGTGGTTAAAAAAGAGATTTATGTTTGATTTTCTTGGGTTTGTTTAGGGTTTGTAGATTCTAGATTCATGTTATAATCGATATAGGGATTCCATTTTCTGAATTTCTATTTCCTGGGTAATACTGAACATAGTAATACGTAGTAATACTAAACCCTTGAAGAAGAGACATGGACATGGACATGGACATTCCGGTGAGAGACATGGACATTCCGGTGAGAGGCATGGACATTCCGGCAAGATGTCAATGTGGTGCACCAATAATTGAGGTGACCCTTGAAGAAGAGGTTGCTAATTTAAGGAGGGAGGTTGATGAACAACAATGCTGAAGAGATTGCAAAGCTGAAGGCATTAAGCAAATGTTAAAAATCTTATTTGTTTTGTGGATTTAGCATCTTAGGGCGCTTGTTGTGGATTTAGCAAATGTTAAACTTTTGTTTTGTAAGACTTATTTGTTTAACTTATCTATATCTTTGACTTTCAAACCTTGCATTCCAAAACCGAAATACTAAGTATTACTAAGAATCGAACATAGTAATACATAGTAATATATTGAATATTGAATATTGAACATTGAACATAGTAATACCAAGTTTGTTTCCATATTTCAGATATGGACCCGAGTTATAGTGACGATAAACGGAACCCTAAGATGCTAATTCTTTGGCTTTTTGTCTGGCCACCTTCTGAAAGGAGTTGAGACATGAGAGGAAGGTTTTCTTAGTCTTTTCCTCACATAGAGATTGAGGGAAGGCGTCTGCTGAGGTTGTTCAGTAGCGGTGGCTTCTTCTAGGGAACTCACAATAGGCTCTTCACGTCTTTCAACCTCTTGAGCCTCCTCTGATACCTTCTCCATGGGCTCTGGTTGCTGATCTCCTTCGATAGCCTCTGATTCTTTCTCCATGGGCTGAGGTTGTTGGTCTTCACGCTCCTCATTTTCATCAGCCATAGTCTCCATTCCAAAACCAAAATACAAAGTATTACTAAGAAATACAAAGTAATACTAAGAAATACTAAGTATTACCAATATGTGACTTTCTTGTTTTTCAAAGAAAAAGTGTTTTTACCTCATCATGGTCCTCTGATACCTTCTCCATGGGCTCTGGTTGCTGAGGTTGTTGGTCTTCACGCTCCTCATTTTCATTAGCCTCCTTCGTAGTCTGCATTCCAAAATAGAAATACTAAGTATTACTAAGAAATACTAAGCATTCACTTCAACAGAAATACTAAGTATTACTAAGAAATACTAAGCATTTGATTCAACAGAAATATTAAGTATTACCAATATGGTCTCCATGGGCTGAGGTTGTTGGTCTTCACGCTCCTCATCGTCTCGAGCCTCAGTTTGTTGGTCTCCTTCGCTAGTCGCATCTTGTTCATCGGCATGAGACTCTTTCGAACCCTGCATTCCAAAACCAAGATACAAAGTATTACTAAGAAATACAAAGTATTACTAAGAAATACAAAGTATTACTAAGAAATACAAAGTATTACTAAGAAATACTAAGTATTACCAATATGTGACTTTCTTGTTTTTCAAAGAAAAAGTGTTTTTACCTCATCATGGTCCTCTGATACCTTCTCCATGGGCTCTGGTTGCTGAGGTTGTTGGTCTTCACGCTCCTCATTTTCATTACTCTCCTTCGTAGTCTGCATTCCAAAATAGAAATACTAAGTATTACTAAAAAATACTAAGAAATACAAAGTATTACCGAAACAGAAATACTAAGTATTACCAATATGTGACTTTCTTGTTTTTCAAAGAAAAAGTGTTTTTACCTCATCCTGGTGAGCCTCCTCATCTGATACCTTCTCAGGTTGTTGGTCTCCTCCGGCAGTCGCAGCTTATTCTCTTGAATCCACAACGGGCTCCGTTTTTTGGTCTTTCGAACCCTGCATTCCAAAACAGAAACACTAAGTATTATTACGAATTACTAAGCATTCCAAAACAGAAATACTTAGTATTACCGAAACATAAATACTAAGTATTACCTTATCTATTATGCCACCATCATTAGGACCACCTCTAACGTCTTGAGCCTCATAAGCATGATTGTCATTCAAATTATATTCCGGATACTCATACATCCTCCTAGCATCCAGTTGCTCCTTAACATAAGATTCAACCTCTACGAGTCTTGATTCTAACCCATCAAACTTGTCATTCATCTTCTTCAAACCTTCTTCCACATCCTTCTTTATGCTCTGTACGAGCTCCACCAATCCAGTTGCAGGCGCATTCACCAACCCTTCAATGGCCAAAGTCTCCTGGTTTACCTCATTCTCGGCTTCCTCTCATAGACGAATAGCCATATCCTGCTTGAACATATCTTCAAAACATATAGGCTTCTCTTTATTGACACACTTAGTCCAACTATTCACAACGACATCATCGACATCATCGTCATCTTCTTCCTCGATGATTCGCCGAAAAAGAGATTTTTCGGCAGAGGATGGGACCAAGATACTCTGAATGTCCTGTGAACATAAACAAGGAATGCAGTTTATAAACATTTCGGACTCCAAATAATTATTATGCAAATGATTACTACGGATAACTAACCTTAGTGTTACCAAGGGTTTCATATATTTCGTCTAGAGTAAATCCTTTCATAGAACTTTTTTTAAACTTGGTTTTGCAAATCCTAGGACACCTCTGGTCTGCCTCTAAAATATCTTCTCGGAATTTCTTCTTCAACTCCGGAATTGCCTCAAACGCTAGAAGCTACACAAAACACATAGGGTTAGCTTCAATCATAAGATCTAGTAATACTCAGTAATACCTCATATCATATTTACCTCCAAAGGAATCACGAAACTTGGAATCGTCCATTGTGTACCCTGGACGACCCCTCCAAAGTGATTCAGAGTGTGCGAGATATCTTTCATGATGTAATCAAATTAAAGTCTTCCCCATGGAAATCTCTTACACAGCTGAAGATCATGCACGGCTCTTAGAAAGAAAGGCTCCACAGAAGGTGCTTCTACTCCTGTCTTGGTCTGCCCTCTAATTATGCTTGATAAAAAGTAGAGGACCGCCATCTTCAACCTATCTTCAGAAGCTCTTCTTTCACATCTGAATATCTAATTTTAGCTCCCGCCCCAAAATACCTCTCCACGAAAGCCATACTACCCAGTTAAGAGTAGTTGAGTGGATAGTTCCGGCAGTTTAATCCCGAGATAAGGGCATGCTCCCTTAGACTGTAACGGATCGGCACGCCATTCACGACGAACCAAGCTTCCTTCTTTTTATTTGTGCGCGCCGTTCGCACAAGAAGCATCCACATGCCTTGAACCTTGTGGTGGGATTCCTGTTGAATGTGGAAGAAGTGTTTGAATTGAGGGTGATTCAAAAACCAACTTTTCTCCTCTGCTTTAAGCGGATGCTTTAACCCGCTCATAAGTGTCTCCACCGCTTGGCTAACATAACACCTCGTCCCGACCTTGATTTTTTTCATATAATCTGTCGGTTGGAACCACATATCCAAAGGTTGCAGTGGTTCGGTTTCATCATCGGAATCCTGCAAGACATATGTATAGAGTGTTACTTTTTGTTTTAGAAATTGTGGTATTACTGGTCCAGTATTACTAATCAAGTATTACTAGTCCAGTATTACTAGAAATACAGAAACTTACAAGTGCCAAATCCCATCAATTTCAACTTCCGGTACTAACTAAAACGATTAAATTTACTTGTGTGCATCAACAGAGTCTGTTCCTAATCAATTTGAACCCAAATTCGATAAACAAAAGGATGAGTTACATACCGTTGCATGTTCTTCAATTGAAATTGTACGCTCGGATAGCGTTTCTTCGTCACTGGAATCCGAGTTTTCATTCTCTGAAACCGTCGGGGTCTCGTCTTCATAAACGATCCTCCTAGATGGTCTCTTCTCCTTCTCTGGAACCGTATCTGGAACCTTTTCTCCTAAACCATAGTTTGCATTCTTTGTTCTTGCCATAGTGTTACCAAGTATTACGGACAGAACTTATGGCTGGGAAAGGAAGGATTTGATTTGATCTGATCTGATTTGATTTGAACAACCGGACAGAACGACGATTTTATTTGAGAAAGGAAGGATTTGATTTTGGTGGGAAAGGAAGTATTAAGGATTTGATTTTGCTGCAAATCGCGAAAAAGATTTCGGTGAAGAATGTAAGTTTTCGACCGCGGCTAGGTTTTTTTTTTTTTTTCTGGTCGGGTCGATCCGATTTAGAGTGGATTTGGGTCGTAAATATTTAATACTCTCAGGGTCAATTTTGTTATTTAACCCTTTTCGTTAAAAAAAAAAATCAAATTCAGTTTTATAATGAGGTTATTCTGGCATTCTTTTGCAACTTGAAGGTCATCGTGGTGATTGATCCGCCATGAACACCGAATCAGGTAAGCCGACAACGTAACACTTGTATTTTGGCCGGCGTCGGAAACTGAAGATCTAGATCATTTGTATAATCATGTACTGAGCTTTTCGGATTCCATGTTGTTGCTTTGTTTTGCAGTTTTTGAGTTCCTTGGAAACGTTCCCTTACTTCAGAAGTTACCGAGTTCTTCTCTTAAGAAAATCGCCCAAGTTGTTTTGTTGAAACGCTACGGTCCGTGATCTCTAGGATTCTGATTTTCGGTTTTTAATTTTCCGTCACGTTAATCTCATTTGACATTGGATTTCACGATGTAAATCCGCGAGAGAAGGACTTTTCGCTGTAGCAATTATGTGTTCTATTGCAGGGAAAGGGGATTATGTGATTCGTGAAGATCAAGCTTGGGATGGATGTTATTTTATTTTCTCAGGAGAGGTTTTTCTAAAGTTTCCCTAATGATGCATTTAGGTTCTTGAAAGCCGACTTCGACATCAACTTTTATTTTGATTCTTATTTGCAGGCTCAGGTTTCCGGACCAGCCGAAGAAGAAAACCGTTCCGAATTTCTCTTGAAACAATATGATTACTTCGGCCATGGTGAGATGATGATTCCTTCCACATTCTTCAACTTTAATCTGTTAATGGTTTCGCTGAACATTTGGTTTGGTGATATAGTTACAGGCCCGGTCCGTAGGGCAGGCGAGCTAGGCGATGGCCTAGGACCACTACTTTTTTAGGTTTTTATGGATCACATATTTAGTTTTAGGTTAATAGTTTATAATGCACAAAATTTGAACTTCATGTTGTAACTAAAAAAACAATTGGTTTGTGTCACATAATTATTTATCTAAAGACCACTGAACAAAAAAAGTTGAACGATTTAGGAAAAAATGCAAAGAGAATTATTTTTCAGAAATAGTGTTTTGTTCTTTTTTTTCCGATTTGCTGTATTTTTTCAAAAATACAAATATTTTTTTTTTAATTGCAAAATTTGTAATTTATAAAGAGGCACTTTTTATCTTGCCTCAGACCACCATTTCTGTTGGACCGGGGCTGTATAGTTAGCTTCCATCTTTTTTTGTTTCTACAGGTATTTCTGCGCATGTTCATTCAGCAGACATAGTTGCTACGTCTGAGGTTCTTGCTGAGAGCTATCTGTACTTTGCATACATGGCTTCAGTGTCCTTGACCTCAAGATATTCAAAAGACAAGAGTGTAAAATTTCTCTCGTGCTGTGTCATTGCAGCTTGCATGTTTGGTGTTGCCACGTGATCATTGTCGTTTGCTTGAGACAAATTCAATATGGCAGTCGGATAAAGACTGCCAGATTGGTTTGAAACACTTCTTCTCCTTATGGTTTTGTTGAGCTTCTTAGAGTTTTGATGAATGGATCCAACTGGTTCATGCTTAGCTTCCTCGGCTACAAGCTCAGGTTCAAGCTGCTCCTTCTTGATGCTTGCCATGATCACATCACTGGATCGACACTCTAGAGCTGGGCAGAAGGGGTTAAACCATGCAAGCACAAGTGCTTCAAGGGCTGTGGATCGATGGGTCACACAAAGGAGGCGGAAGATCCTTTGATTTACCTTTGTTCTCTCTAGATATTACACACTAAAGAAGAACAATCACTGGATATTACACACCAGCAAAGAAAGAAGAGATGAACTCGAGTTCCTTGAAAGAAAATAGGCTGCGCCTTTGATTAAAAATTAGGTTAAATGTTTATATCGACATTACAAGGGTTTATAAAGCCAAAAGTCGACCAAAGAAAGGAAACATTAAAAGAAAGGCAAAAATAAAAGAAAAAAGAAAACTTGATCAGTTGGATGCGCATCCACTGTTGGGCATTTTCTGAGCGATTCACTAGGCCGATTGGCGAGATCTTGATTGTTTTGGAAACTAGACCCACGGGGCTTTGGATCCATATATTTACGTTTTCAGGGGCTCTGTGAGCTAAGAGCGACACTCAATTGAACCAGGCATAGTCGTGAATCGCTGGGCTTGGATTATGATCAACAAATTGGCTAAGGGGATGTGATCCACTTGTCTCATTAAAAACCTTACTTTGGAAAACCCATTGGGACAAAACCAAAGCAAGGGAAAAAGGGTGCAAATGAGTCACATACCCATTTGTTGATCCATTTGATATTCCCGGATCAAATGTTGTTGTTAAGCTAAGCCGTTTCTTCATCTTCAAACTTGTTTCATAACCAGAATGGTTTGAAACACTTCTTCTCCTTATGGTTTTGTTGAGCTTCTTAGAGTTTTGATGAATGGATCCAACTGGTTCATGCTTAGCTTCCTCGGCTACAAGCTCAGGTTCAAGCTGCTCCTTCTTGATGCTTGCCAGGATCACATCACTGGATCGACACTCTAGAGCTGGGCAGAAGGAGATTAACCTTGCAAGCACAAGTGCTTCAAGGGCTGTGGATCGATGGGTCACACAAAGGAGGCGGAAGATCCTTTGATTTACCTTTGTTCTCTCTAGATATTACACACTAAAGAAGAACAATCACTGGATATTACACACCAGCAAAGGAAGAAGAGATGAACTCGAGTTCCTTGAAAGAAAAGAGGCTGCGCCTTTGATTAAAAAGTAGGTTAAATGTATATGTCGACATTACAAGGGTTTATAAAGCCAAAAGTCGACCAAAGAAAGGAAACATTAAAAGAAAGGCAAAAATAAAAGAAAAAAGAAAACTTGATCAGTTGGATGCGCATCCTTTGTTGGGCATTTTATGAGCGATTTACTTGGCCGATTGGCGAGATCTAGATTGTTCTGGACACTAGACACACGGGGCTTTGGATCCATATATTAACGTTTTCAGTGGCTCTGTGAGCTAACAGCGACACTCAATTGAACCAGGCATAGTCGTGAATCGCTGGGCTTGGATTATGATCAACAAATTGGCTAAGGGGATGTGATCCACTTGTCTCATTAAAAACCTTACTTTGGAAAACCCATTGGGACAAAACCAAAGCAAGGGGAAAAAGGGTGCAAATGAGTCACATACCCATTTGTTGATCCATTTGATATTCCCGGATCAAATGTTGTTGTTAAGCTAAGCCGTTTCTTCATCTTCAAACTTGTTTCATAACCAGAATGGTTTGAAACACTTCTTCTCCTTATGGTTTTGTTGAGCTTCTTAGAGTTTTGATGAATGGATCCAACTGGTTCATGCTTAGCTTCCTCGGCTACAAGCTCAGGTTCAAGCTGCTCCTTCTTGATGCTTGCCATGATCACATCACTGGATCGACACTCTAGAGCTGGGCAGAAGGGGATAAACCTTGCAAGAACAAGTGCTTCAAGGGCTGTGGATCGATGGGTCACACAAAGGAGGCAGAAGATCCTTTGATTTACCTTTGTTCTCTCTAGATATTACACACTAAAGAAGAACAATCACTGGATATTACACACCAGCAATGGAAGAAGAGATGAACTCGAGTTCCTTGAAAGAAAAGAGGCTGCGCCTTTGATTAAAAAGTAGGTTAAATGTTTATGTCGACATTACAAGGGTTTATAAAGCTAAAAGTCGACCAAAGAAAGGAAACATTAAAAGAAAGGCAAAAATAAAAGAAAAAAGAAAACTTGATCAGTTGGATGCGCATCCACTGTTGGGCAATTTATGAGCGATTCACTGGGTCGATTGGCGAGGTCTTGATTTTTTTGGAAACTAGACCCACTGGGCTTTTGATCCATATATTTTACATTTTCAGGGTCTATGTGAGCTAACAGAGACACTCAATTGAACCAGGCATAGTCGTGAATCGCTTGGCTTGGATTATGATCAACAAATTGGCCAAGGGGATGTGATCCACTTGCCTCATTAAAAAACTTACTTTGGAAAACCCATTGGGACAAAACCAAAGCAAGGGAAAAAGGGTGCAAATGAGTCACATACCCATTTGTTGATCCATTTGATATTCCCGGATCAAATGTTGTTGTTAAGCTAAGCCGTTTCTTCATCTTCAAACTTGTTCAATAACCAGAATGGTTTGAAACACTTATTCTCCTTATGGTTTTGTTGAGCTTCTTAGAGTTTTGATGAATGGATCCAACTGGTTCATGCTTAGCTTCCTAGGCTACAAACTCAGGTTCAAGCTGCTCCTTCTTGATGCTTGCCATGATCACATCACTAGATCGACAATCTAGAGCTGGGCAGAAGGGGATAAACCTTGCAAGCACAAGTGCTTCAAGGGCTGTGGATCGATGGGTCACACAAAGGAGGCGGAAGATCCTTTGATTTACCTTTGTTCTCTCTAGATATTACACACTAAAGAAGAACAATCACTGGATATTACACACCAGCAAAGGAAGAAGAGATGAACTCGAGTTCCTTGAAAGAAAAGAGGCTGCGCCTTTGATTAAAAAGTAGGTTAAATGTATATGTCGACATTACAAGGGTTTATAAAGCCAAAAGTCGACCAAAGAAAGGAAACATTAAAAGAAAGGCAAAAATAAAAGAAAAAAGAAAACTTGATCAGTTGGATGCGCATCCACTGTTGGGCATTTTATGAGCGATTTACTTGGCCGATTGGCGAGATCTAGATTGTTCTGGACACTAGACCCACAGGGCTTTGGATCCATATATTAACGTTTTCAGTGGCTGTGTGAGCTAACAGCGACACTCAATTGAACCAGGCATAGTCGTGAATCGCTGGGCTTGGATTATGATCAACAAATTGGCTAAGGGGATGTGATCCACTTGTCTCATTAAAAAACTTACTTTGGAAAACCCATTGGGACAAAACCAAAGCAAGGGAAAAAGGGTGCAAATGAGTCACATACCCATTTGTTGATCCATTTGATATTCCCGGATCAAATGTTGTTGTTAAGCTAAGCCGTTTCTTCATCTTCAAACTTGTTTCATAACCAGAATGGTTTGAAACACTTCTTCTCCTTATGGTTTTGTTGAGCTTCTTAGAGTTTTGATGAATGGATCCAACTGGTTCATGCTTAGCTTCCTCGGCTACAAGCTCAGGTTCAAGCTGCTCCTTCTTGATGCTTGCCAGGATCACATCACTGGATCGACACTCTAGAGCTGGGCAGAAGGAGATTAACCTTGCAAGCACAAGTGCTTCAAGGGCTGTGGATCGATGGGTCACACAAAGGAGGCGGAAGATCCTTTGATTTACCTTTGTTCTCTCTAGATATTACACACTAAAGAAGAACAATCACTGGATATTACACACCAGCAAAGGAAGAAGAGATGAACTCGAGTTCCTTGAAAGAAAAGAGGCTGCGCCTTTGATTAAAAAGTAGGTTAAATGTATATGTCGACATTACAAGGGTTTATAAAGCCAAAAGTCGACCAAAGAAAGGAAACATTAAAAGAAAGGCAAAAATAAAAGAAAAAAGAAAACTTGATCAGTTGGATGCGCATCCTTTGTTGGGCATTTTATGAGCGATTTACTTGGCCGATTGGCGAGATCTAGATTGTTCTGGACACTAGACACACGGGGCTTTGGATCCATATATTAACGTTTTCAGTGGCTCTGTGAGCTAACAGCGACACTCAATTGAACCAGGCATAGTCGTGAATCGCTGGGCTTGGATTATGATCAACAAATTGGCTAAGGGGATGTGATCCACTTGTCTCATTAAAAACCTTACTTTGGAAAACCCATTGGGACAAAACCAAAGCAAGGGAAAAAAGGGTGCAAATGAGTCACATACCCATTTGTTGATCCATTTGATATTCCCGGATCAAATGTTGTTGTTAAGCTAAGCCGTTTCTTCATCTTCAAACTTGTTTCATAACCAGAATGGTTTGAAACACTTCTTCTCCTTATGGTTTTGTTGAGCTTCTTAGAGTTTTGATGAATGGATCCAACTGGTTCATGCTTAGCTTCCTCGGCTACAAGCTCAGGTTCAAGCTGCTCCTTCTTGATGCTTGCCATGATCACATCACTGGATCGACACTCTAGAGCTGGGCAGAAGGGGATAAACCTTGCAAGAACAAGTGCTTCAAGGGCTGTGGATCGATGGGTCACACAAAGGAGGCAGAAGATCCTTTGATTTACCTTTGTTCTCTCTAGATATTACACACTAAAGAAGAACAATCACTGGATATTACACACCAGCAATGGAAGAAGAGATGAACTCGAGTTCCTTGAAAGAAAAGAGGCTGCGCCTTTGATTAAAAAGTAGGTTAAATGTTTATGTCGACATTACAAGGGTTTATAAAGCTAAAAGTCGACCAAAGAAAGGAAACATTAAAAGAAAGGCAAAAATAAAAGAAAAAAGAAAACTTGATCAGTTGGATGCGCATCCACTGTTGGGCAATTTATGAGCGATTCACTGGGTCGATTGGCGAGGTCTTGATTTTTTTGGAAACTAGACCCACTGGGCTTTTGATCCATATATTTTACATTTTCAGGGTCTATGTGAGCTAACAGAGACACTCAATTGAACCAGGCATAGTCGTGAATCGCTTGGCTTGGATTATGATCAACAAATTGGCCAAGGGGATGTGATCCACTTGCCTCATTAAAAAACTTACTTTGGAAAACCCATTGGGACAAAACCAAAGCAAGGGAAAAAGGGTGCAAATGAGTCACATACCCATTTGTTGATCCATTTGATATTCCCGGATCAAATGTTGTTGTTAAGCTAAGCCGTTTCTTCATCTTCAAACTTGTTTCATAACCAGAATGGTTTGAAACACTTATTCTCCTTATGGTTTTGTTGAGCTTCTTAGAGTTTTGATGAATGGATCCAACTGGTTCATGCTTAGCTTCCTAGGCTACAAACTCAGGTTCAAGCTGCTCCTTCTTGATGCTTGCCATGATCACATCACTAGATCGACAATCTAGAGCTGGGCAGAAGGGGATAAACCTTGCAAGCACAAGTGCTTCAAGGGCTGTGGATCGATGGGTCACACAAAGGAGGCGGAAGATCCTTTGATTTACCTTTGTTCTCTCTAGATATTACACACTAAAGAAGAACAATCACTGGATATTACACACCAGCAAAGGAAGAAGAGATGAACTCGAGTTCCTTGAAAGAAAAGAGGCTGCGCCTTTGATTAAAAAGTAGGTTAAATGTATATGTCGACATTACAAGGGTTTATAAAGCCAAAAGTCGACCAAAGAAAGGAAACATTAAAAGAAAGGCAAAAATAAAAGAAAAAAGAAAACTTGATCAGTTGGATGCGCATCCACTGTTGGGCATTTTATGAGCGATTTACTTGGCCGATTGGCGAGATCTAGATTGTTCTGGACACTAGACCCACAGGGCTTTGGATCCATATATTAACGTTTTCAGTGGCTGTGTGAGCTAACAGCGACACTCAATTGAACCAGGCATAGTCGTGAATCGCTGGGCTTGGATTATGATCAACAAATTGGCTAAGGGGATGTGATCCACTTGTCTCATTAAAAAACTTACTTTGGAAAACCCATTGGGACAAAACCAAAGCAAGGGAAAAAGGGTGCAAATGAGTCACATACCCATTTGTTGATCCATTTGATATTCCCGGATCAAATGTTGTTGTTAAGCTAAGCCGTTTCTTCATCTTCAAACTTGTTTCATAACCAGAATGGTTTGAAACACTTCTTCTCCTTATGGTTTTGTTGAGCTTCTTAGAGTTTTGATGAATGGATCCAACTGGTTCATGCTTAGCTTCCTCGGCTACAAGCTCAGGTTCAAGCTGCTCCTTCTTGATGCTTGCCAGGATCACATCACTGGATCGACACTCTAGAGCTGGGCAGAAGGAGATTAACCTTGCAAGCACAAGTGCTTCAAGGGCTGTGGATCGATGGGTCACACAAAGGAGGCGGAAGATCCTTTGATTTACCTTTGTTCTCTCTAGATATTACACACTAAAGAAGAACAATCACTGGATATTACACACCAGCAAAGGAAGAAGAGATGAACTCGAGTTCCTTGAAAGAAAAGAGGCTGCGCCTTTGATTAAAAAGTAGGTTAAATGTATATGTCGACATTACAAGGGTTTATAAAGCCAAAAGTCGACCAAAGAAAGGAAACATTAAAAGAAAGGCAAAAATAAAAGAAAAAAGAAAACTTGATCAGTTGGATGCGCATCCTTTGTTGGGCATTTTATGAGCGATTTACTTGGCCGATTGGCGAGATCTAGATTGTTCTGGACACTAGACACACGGGGCTTTGGATCCATATATTAACGTTTTCAGTGGCTCTGTGAGCTAACAGCGACACTCAATTGAACCAGGCATAGTCGTGAATCGCTGGGCTTGGATTATGATCAACAAATTGGCTAAGGGGATGTGATCCACTTGTCTCATTAAAAACCTTACTTTGGAAAACCCATTGGGACAAAACCAAAGCAAGGGAAAAAAGGGTGCAAATGAGTCACATACCCATTTGTTGATCCATTTGATATTCCCGGATCAAATGTTGTTGTTAAGCTAAGCCGTTTCTTCATCTTCAAACTTGTTTCATAACCAGAATGGTTTGAAACACTTCTTCTCCTTATGGTTTTGTTGAGCTTCTTAGAGTTTTGATGAATGGATCCAACTGGTTCATGCTTAGCTTCCTCGGCTACAAGCTCAGGTTCAAGCTGCTCCTTCTTGATGCTTGCCATGATCACATCACTGGATCGACACTCTAGAGCTGGGCAGAAGGGGATAAACCTTGCAAGAACAAGTGCTTCAAGGGCTGTGGATCGATGGGTCACACAAAGGAGGCAGAAGATCCTTTGATTTACCTTTGTTCTCTCTAGATATTACACACTAAAGAAGAACAATCACTGGATATTACACACCAGCAATGGAAGAAGAGATGAACTCGAGTTCGTTGAAAGAAAAGAGGCTGCGCCTTTGATTAAAAAGTAGGTTAAATGTTTATGTCGACATTACAAGGGTTTATAAAGCTAAAAGTCGACCAAAGAAAGGAAACATTAAAAGAAAGGCAAAAATAAAAGAAAAAAGAAAACTTGATCAGTTGGATGCGCATCCACTGTTGGGCAATTTATGAGCGATTCACTGGGTCGATTGGCGAGGTCTTGATTTTTTTGGAAACTAGACCCACTGGGCTTTTGATCCATATATTTTATATTTTCAGGGTCTATGTGAGCTAACAGAGACACTCAATTGAACCAGGCATAGTCGTGAATCGCTTGGCTTGGATTATAATCAACAAATTGGCCAAGGGGATGTGATCCACTTGCCTCATTAAAAAACTTACTTTGGAAAACCCATTGGGACAAAACCAAAGCAAGGGAAAAAGGGTGCAAATGAGTCACATACCCATTTGTTGATCCATTTGATATTCCCGGATCAAATGTTGTTGTTAAGCTAAGCCATTTCTTCATCTTCAAACTTGTTTCATAACCAGAATGGTTTGAAACACTTATTCTCCTTATGGTTTTGTTGAGCTTCTTAGAGTTTTGATGAATGGATCCAACTGGTTCATGCTTAGCTTCCTAGGCTACAAACTCAGGTTCAAGCTGCTCCTTCTTGATGCTTGCCATGATCACATCACTAGATCGACACTCTAGAGCTGGGCAGAAGGGGATAAACCTTGCAAGCACAAGTGCTTCAAGGGCTGTGGATCGATGGGTCACACAAAGGAGGCGGAAGATCCTTTGATTTACCTTTGTTCTCTCTAGATATTACACACTAAAGAAGAACAATCACTGGATATTACACACCAGCAAAGGAAGAAGAGATGAACTCGAGTTCCTTGAAAGAAAAGAGGCTGCGCCTTTGATTAAAAAGTAGGTTAAATGTATATGTCGACATTACAAGGGTTTATAAAGCCAAAAGTCGACCAAAGAAAGGAAACATTAAAAGAAAGGCAAAAATAAAAGAAAAAAGAAAACTTGATCAGTTGGATGCGCATCCACTGTTGGGCATTTTATGAGCGATTTACTTGGCCGATTGGCGAGATCTAGATTGTTCTGGACACTAGACCCACGGGGCTTTGGATCCATATATTAACGTTTTCAGTGGCTGTGTGAGCTAACAGCGACACTCAATTGAACCAGGCATAGTCGTGAATCGCTGGGCTTGGATTATGATCAACAAATTGGCTAAGGGGATGTGATCCACTTGTCTCATTAAAAAACTTACTTTGGAAAACCCATTGGGACAAAACCAAAGCAAGGGAAAAAGGGTGCAAATGAGTCACATACCCATTTGTTGATCCATTTGATATTCCCGGATCAAATGTTGTTGTTAAGCTAAGCCGTTTCTTCATCTTCAAACTTGTTTCATAACCAGAATGGTTTGAAACACTTCTTCTCCTTATGGTTTTGTTGAGCTTCTTAGAGTTTTGATGAATGGATCCAACTGGTTCATGCTTAGCTTCCTCGGCTACAAGCTCAGGTTCAAGCTGCTCCTTCTTGATGCTTGCCATGATCACATCACTGGATCGACACTCTAGAGCTGGGCAGAAGGGGATAAACCTTGCAAGCACAAGTGCTTCAAGGGCTGTGGATCGATGGGTCACACAAAGGAGGCGGAAGATCCTTTGATTTACCTTTGTTCTCTCTAGATATTACACACTAAAGAAGAACAACCACTGGATATTACACACCAGCAAAGGAAGAAGAGATGAACTCGAGTTCCTTGAAAGAAAAGAGGCTGCGCCTTTGATTAAAAAGTTGGTTAAATGTTTATGTCGACATTACAAGGGTTTATAAAGCTAAAAGTCGACCAAAGAAAGGAAACATTAAAAGAAAGGCAAAAATAAAAGAAAAAAGAAAACTTGATCAGTTGTATGCGCATCCACTGTTGGGCAATTTATGAGCGATTCACTGGGTCGATTGGCGAGGTCTTGATTTTTTTGGAAACTAGACCCACGGGGCTTTTGATCCATATATTTCATATTTTCAGGGTCTATGTGAGCTAACAGAGACACTCAATTGAACCAGGCATAGTCCTGAATCGCTGGGCTTGGATTATGATCAACAAATTGGCTAAGGGGATGTGATACACTTGCCTCATTAAAAACCTTACTTTGGAAAACCCATAGGGACAAAACCAAAGCAAAGGAAAAAGAGTGCAAATGAGTCACATACCCATTTGTTGATCCATTTGATATTCCCGGATCAAATGTTGTTGTTAAGCTAAGCCGTTTCTTCATCTGCAAACTTATTTCATAACCAGAATGGTTTGAAACACTTCTTCTCCTTATGGTTTTGTTGAGCTTCTTAGAGTTTTGATGAATGGATCCAACTGGTTCATGCTTAGCTTCCTCGGCTACAAACTCAGGTTCAAGCTGCTCCTTCTTGATGCTTGCCATGATCACATCACTAGATCGACACTCCAGAGCTGGGCAGAAGGGGATAAACCTTGCAAGCACAAGTGCTTCAAGGGCTGTGGATCGATGGGTCACACAAAGGAGGCGGAAGATCCTTTGATTTACCTTTGTTCTCTCTAGATATTACACACTAAAGAAGAACAATCACTGGATATTACACACCAGCAAAGGAAGAAGAGATGAACTCGAGTTCCTTGAAAGAAAAGAGGCTGCGCCTTTGATTAAAAAGTTGGTTAAATGTTTATGTCGACATTACAAGGGTTTATAAAGCTAAAAGTCGACCAAAGAAAGGAAACATTAAAAGAAAGGCAAAAATAAAAGAAAAAAGAAAACTTGATCAGTTGTATGCGCATCCACTGTTGGGCAATTTATGAGCGATTCACTGGGTCGATTGGCGAGGTCTTGATTTTTTTGGAAACTAGACCCACGGGGCTTTTGATCCATATATTTCATATTTTCAGGGTCTATGTGAGCTAACAGAGACACTCAATTGAACCAGGCATAGTCCTGAATCGCTGGGCTTGGATTATGATCAACAAATTGGCTAAGGGGATGTGATACACTTGCCTAATTAAAAACCTTACTTTGGAAAACCCATAGGGACAAAACCAAAGCAAAGGAAAAAGAGTGCAAATGAGTCACATACCCATTTGTTGATCCATTTGATATTCCCGGATCAAATGTTGTTGTTAAGCTAAGCCGTTTCTTCATCTGCAAACTTGTTTCATAACCAGAATGGTTTGAAACACTTCTTCTCCTTATGGTTTTGTTGAGCTTCTTAGAGTTTTGATGAATGGATCCAACTGGTTCATGCTTAGCTTCCTCGGCTACAAACTCAGGTTCAAGCTGCTCCTTCTTGATGCTTGCCATGATCACATCACTAGATCGACACTCTAGAGCTGGGCAGAAGGGGATAAACCTTGCAAGCACAAGTGCTTCAAGGGCTGTGGATCGATGGGTCACACAAAGGAGGCGGAAGATCCTTTGATTTACCTTTGTTCTCTCTAGATATTACACACTAAAGAAGAACAATCACTGGATATTACACACCAGCAAAGGAAGAAGAGATGAACTCGAGTTCCTTGAAAGAAAAGAGGCTGCGCCTTTGATTAAAAAGTAGGTTAAATGTATATGTCGACATTACAAGGGTTTATAAAGCCAAAAGCCGACCAAAGAAAGGAAACATTAAAAGAAAGGCAAAAATAAAAGAAAAAAGAAAACTTGATCAGTTGGATGCGCATCCACTGTTGGGCATTTTATGAGCGATTTACTTGGCCGATTGGCGAGATCTAGATTGTTCTGGACACTAGACCCACAGGGCTTTGGATCCATATATTCAACGTTTTCAGGGGATCTGTGAGTTAACAGCGACTCTTAACTGAACCAGGCATAGTCGTGAATCGCTGGGCTTGGATTATGATCAACAAATTGGCTTAGGGGATGTGATCCACTTGCCTCATTAAAAACCTTACTTTGGAAAACCCATTGGGACAAAACCAAATCAAGGAAAAAAGGGTGCAAATCAGTCACATACCCATTTGTTGATCCATTTGATATTCCCGGATCAAATGTTGTTGTTAAGCTAAGCCATTTCTTCATCTTCAAACTTGTTTCATAACCAGAATGGTTTGAAACACTTCTTCTCCTTATGGTTTTGTTGAGCTTCTTAGAGTTTTGATGAATGGATCCAACTGGTTCATGCTTAGCTTCCTTGGCTACAAGCTCAGGTTCAAGCTGCTCCTTCTTGATGCTTGCCATGATCACATCACTGGATTGACACTCTAGAGCTGGGCAGAAGGGGATAAACCTTGCAAGAACAAGTGCTTCAAGGGCTGTGGATCGATGGGTCACCCAAAGGAGGCGGAAGATCCTTTGATTTACCTTTGTTCTCTATAGATATTACACACTAAAGAAGAACAATCACTGGATATTACACACCAGCAATGGAAGAAGAGATGAACTCGAGTTCCTTGAAAGAAAAGAGGCTGCGCCTTTGATTAAAAAGTTGGTTAAATGTTTATGTCGACATTACAAGGGTTTATAAAGCTAAAAGTCGACTAAAGAAAGGAAACATTAAAAGAAAGGCAAAAATAAAAGAAAAAAGAAAACTTGATCAGTTGTATGCGCATCCACTGTTGGGCAATTTATGAGCGATTCACTGGGTCGATTGGCGAGGTCTTGATTTTTTTGGAAACTAGACCCACGGGGCTTTTGATCCATATATTTATATTTTCAGGGTCTATGTGAGCTAACAGAGACACTCAATTGAACCAGGCATAGTCCTGAATCGCTGGGCTTGGATTATGATCAACAAATTGGCTAAGGGGATGTGATCCACTTGCCTCATTAAAAATCTTACTTTGGAAAACCCATTGGGACAAAACCAAAGCAAGGGAAAAATGGTGCAAATGAGTCACATACCCATTTGTTGATCCATTTGATATTCCCGGATCAAATGTTGTTGTTAAGCTAAGCCGTTTCTTCATCTTCAAACTTGTTTCATAACCAGAATGGTTTGAAACACTTCTTCTCCTTATGGTTTTGTTGAGCTTATTAGAGTTTTGATGAATGGATCCAACTGGTTCATGCTTAGCTTCCTCGGCTACAAGCTCAGGTTCAAGCTGCTCCTTCTTGATGCTTGCCATGATCACATCACTGGATCGACACTCTAGAGATGGGCAGAAGGGGATAAACCTTGCAAGCACAAGTGCTTCAAGGGTTGTGGATCGATGGGTCACACAAAGGAGGCGGAAGATCCTTGGATTTACCTTTGTTCTCTCTAGATATTACACACTAAAGAAGAACAATCACTGGATATTACACACCAGCAATGGAAGAAGAGATGAACTCGAGTTCCTTGAAAGAAAAGAGGCTGCGCCTTTGATTAAAAAGTAGGTTAAATATTTATGTCGACATTACAAGGGTTTATAAAGCTAAAAGTCGACCAAAGAAAGGAAACATTAAAAGAAAGGCAAAAATAAAAGAAAAAAGAAAACTTGATCAGTTGGATGCGCATCCACTGTTGGGCAGTTTATTAGCGATTCACTGGGCCGATTGGCGAGATCTTGATTGTTTTGGAAACTAGACCCACGTGACTTTGGATCCATATATTTATGTTTTCAGGGGCTCTGTGAGCTAACAGCGACACTCAATTGAACCAGACATAGTCGTGAATCGCTGGGCTTGGATTATGATCAACAAATTGGCTAAGGGGATGTGATCCACTTGTCTCATTAAAAACCTTACTTTGGAAAACCCATTGGGACAAAACCAAAGCAAGGGGAAAAAGGTGCAAATGAGTCACATACCCATTTGTTGATCCATTTGATATTCCCGGATCAAATGTTGTTGTTAAGCTAAGCCGTTTCTTCATCTTCAAACTTGTTTCATAACCAGAATGGTTTGAAACACTTCTTCTCCTTATCGTTTTGTTTAGCTTCTTAGAGTTTTGATGAATGGATCCAACTGGTTCATGCTTAGCTTCCTCGGCTACAAGCTCAGGTTCAAGCTGCTCCTTCTTGATGATTGCCATTATCACATCACTGGATCGACACTCTAGAGCTGGGCAGAAGGGGATAAACCTTGCAAGCACAAGTGCTTCAAGGGCTGTGGATCGATGGGTCACACAAAGGAGGCGGAAGATCCTTGTATTTACCTTTGTTCTCTCTAGATATTACACACTAAAGAAGAACAATCACTGGATATTACACACCAGCAAATGAAGAAGAGATGAAGTCGAGTTCCTTGAAAGAAAAGAGGCTGCACCTTTGATTAAAAAGTAGGTTAAATATTTATGTCGACATTACAAGGGTTTATAAAGCCAAAAGTCGACCAAAGAAAGGAAACATTAAAAGAAAGGCAAAAATAAGAGAAAAAAGAAAACTTGATCAGTTGGATGCGCATCCACTGTTGGGCAGTTTATGAGCGATTCACTGGGCCGATTGGCGAGATCTTGTTTGTTTTGGAAACTAGACCCACGGGGCTTTGGATCCATATATTTACGTTTTCAGGGGTATGTGAGCTAACAGCGACACTCAATTGAACCAAGCATAGTCGTGAATCGCTGGGCTTGGATTATGATCAACAAATTGGCTAAGGGGATGTGATACACTTGCCTCATTAAAAACCTTACTTTGGAAAACCCATTGGGACAAAACCAAAGCAAAGGAAAAAGAGTGCAAATGAGTCACATACCCATTTGTTGATCCATTTGATATTCCCGGATCAAATGTTGTTGTTAAGCTAAGCCGTTTCTTCATCTGCAAACTTGTTTCATAACCAGAATGGTTTGAAACACTTCTTCTCCTTATGGTTTTGTTGAGCTTCTTAGAGTTTTGATGAATGGATCCAACTGGTTCATGCTTAGCTTCCTCGGCTACAAGCTCAGGTTCAAGCTGCTCCTTCTTGATGCTTGCCATGATTACATCACTTGATCGACACTCTAGAGTTGGGCAGAAGGGGATAAACCTTGCAAGCACAAGTGCTTCAAGGGCTGTGGATCGATGGGTCAAACAAAGGAGGCGGAAGATCCTTTGATTTACATTTGTTCTCTCTAGATATTATACACTAAAGAAGAACAATCACTGGATATTAGACACCAGCAAAGGAAGAAGAGATGAACTCGAGTTCCTTGAAAGAAAAGAGGCTGCGCCTTTGATTAAAAAGTAGGTTAAATATTTATGTCGACATTACAAGGGTTTATAAAGCCAAAAGTCGACCAAAGAAAGGAAACATTAAAAGAAAGGCAAAAATAAAAGAAAAAAGAAAACTTGATCAGTTGGATGGGCATCCACTGTTGGGAATTTTATGAGCGATTTACTGGGTCGATTGGTGAGATCTTGATTGTTTTAGAAACTAGACCCACGGGGCTTTGGATCCATAGATTATACGTTTTCAGGGGCTCTGTGAGCTAACCGCGACACTCAATTGAACCAGGCATAGTCGTGAATCGCTGGGCTTGGATTATGATCAACAAATTGGCTAAGGGGATGTGATCCACTTGTCTCATTAAAAACCTTACTTTGGAAAACCCATTGGGACAAAACCAAAGCAAGGGAAAAAGGGTGCAAATGAGTCACATACCCATTTGTTGATCCATTTGATATTCCCGGATCAAATGTTGTTGTTAAGCTAAGCCGTTTCTTCATCTTCAAACTTGTTTCATAACCAGAATGGTTTGAAACACTTCTTCTCCTTATGGTTTTGTTGAGCTTCTTAGAGTTTTGATGAATGGATCCAACTGGTTCATGCTTAGCTTCCTCGGCTACAAGCTCAGGTTCAAGCTGCTCCTTCTTGATGCTTGCCATGATCACATCACTGGATTGACACTCTAGAGCTGGGCAGAAGGGGATAAACCTTGCAAGAACAAGTGCTTCAAGGGCTGTGGATCGATGGGTCACCCAAAGGAGGCGGAAGATCCTTTGATTTACCTTTGTTCTCTCTAGATATTACACACTAAAGAAGAACAATCACTGGATATTACGCACCAGCAATGGAAGAAGAGATGAACTCGAGTTCCTTGAAAGAAAAGAGGCTGCGCCTTTGATTAAAAAGTTGGTTAAATGTTTATGTCGACATTACAAGGGTTTATAAAGCTAAAAGTCGACCAAAGAAAGGAAACATTAAAAGAAAGGCAAAAATAAAAGAAAAAAGAAAACTTGATCAGTTGGATGCGCATCCACTGTTGGGCAATTTATGAGTGATTCACTGGGTCGATTGGCGAGGTCTTGATTTTTTTGGAAACTAGACCCACGGGGCTTTTGATCCATATATTTAATATTTTCAGGGTCTATGTGAGCTAACAGAGACACTCAATTGAACCAGGCATAGTCCTGAATCGCTGGGCTTGGATTATGATCAACAAATTGGCTAAGGGGATGTGATCCACTTGCCTCATTAAAAACCTTACTTTGGAAAACCCATTGGGACAAAACCAAAGCAAGGGAAAAATGGTGCAAATGAGTCACATACCCATTTGTTGATCCATTTGATATTCCCGGATCAAATGTTGTTGTTAAGCTAAGCCGTTTCTTCATCTTCAAACTTGTTTCATAACCAGAATGGTTTGAAACACTTCTTCTCCTTATGGTTTTGTTGAGCTTCTTAGAGTTTTGATGAATGGATCCAACTGGTTCATGCTTAGCTTCCTCGGCTACAAGCTCAGGTTCAAGCTGCTCCTTCTTGATGCTTGCCATGATCACATCACTGGATCGACACTCTAGAGCTGGGCAGAAGGGGATAAACCTTGCAAGCACAAGTGCTTCAAGGGCTGTGGATCGATGGGTCACCCAAAGGAGGCGGAAGATCCTTTGATTTACCTTTGTTCTCTCTAGATATTACACACTAAAGAAGAACAATCACTGGATATTACACACCAGCAATGGAAGAAGAGATGAACTCGAGTTCCTTGAAAGAAAAAAGGCTGCGCCTTTGATTAAAAAGTTGGTTAAATGTTTATGTCGACATTACAGGGGTTTATAAAGCTAAAAGTCAACCAAAGAAAGGAAACATTAAAAGAAAGGCAAAAATAAAAGAAAAAAGAAAACTTGATCAGTTGGATGCGCATCCACTGTTGGGCAGTTTATGAGCGATTCACTGGGCCGATTGGCGAGATCTTGATTGTTTTGGAAACTAGACCCATGGGACTTTGGATCCATATATTTATGTTTTCAGGGGCTCTGTGAGCTAACAGCGACACTCAATTGAACCAGACATAGTCGTGAATCGCTGGGCTTGGATTATGATCAACAAATTGGCTAAGGGGATGTGATCCACTTGTCTCATTAAAAACCTTACTTTGGAAAACCCATTGGGACAAAACCAAAGCAAGGGGAAAAAGGTGCAAATGAGTCACATACCCATTTGTTGAACCATTTGATATTCCCGGAACAAATGTTGTTGTTAAGCTAAGCCGTTTCTTCATCTTCAAACATGTTTCATAACCAGAATGGTTTGAAACACTTCTTCTCTTTATCGTTTTGTTTAGCTTCTTAGAGTTTTGATGAATGGATCCAACTGGTTCATGCTTAGCTTCCTCGGCTACAAGCTCAGGTTCAAGCTGCTCCTTCTTGATGCTTGCCATGATCACATCACTGGATCGACACTCTAGAGCTGGGCAGAAGGGGATAAACCTTGCAAGTACAAGTGCTTCAAGGGCTGTGGATCGATGGGTCACACAAAGGAGGCGGAAGATCCTTTGATTTACCTTTGTTCTCTCTAGATATTACACACTAAAGAAGAACAATCACTGGATATTACACACCAGCAAAGGAAGAAGAGATGAACTCGAGTTCCTTGAAAGAAAAGAGGCTGCGCCTTTGATTAAAAAGTTGGTTAAATGTTTATGTCGACATTACAAGGGTTTATAAAGCTAAAAGTGGACCAAAGAAAGGAAACATTAAAAGAAAGGCAAAAATAAAAGAAAAAAGAAAACTTGATCAGTTGGATGCGCATCCACTGTTGGGCAGTTTATGAGCGATTCACTGGGCCGATTGGCGAGATCTTGATTGTTTTGGAAACTAGACCCACGGGACTTTGGATCCATATATTTATGTTTTCAGGGGCTCTGTGAGCTAACAGCGACACTCAATTGAACCAGACATAGTCGTGAATCGCTGGGCTTGGATTATGATCAACAAATTGGCTAAGGGGATGTGATCCACTTGTCTCATTAAAAACCTTACTTTGGAAAACCCATTGGGACAAAACCAAAGCAAGGGGAAAAAGGTGCAAATGAGTCACATACCCATTTGTTGATCCATTTGATATTCCCGGAACAAATGTTGTTGTTAAGCTAAGCCGTTTCTTCATCTTCTTAGAGTTTTGAAACACTTCTTCTCCTTATGGTTTGAAACACTTCTTCTCCTTATCGTTTTGTTTAGCTTCTTAGAGTTTTGATGAATGGATCCAACTGGTTCATGCTTAGCTTCCTCGGCTACAAGCTCAGGTTCAAGCTGCTCCTTCTTGATGCTTGCCATGATCACATCACTGGATCGACACTCTAGAGCTGGGCAGAAGGGGATAAACCTTGCAAGCACAAGTGCTTTAAGGGCTGTGGATCGATGGGTCACACAAAGGAGGCGGAAGATCCTTTGATTTACATTTGTTCTCTCTAGATATTACACACTAAAGAAGAACAATCACTGGATATTACACACCAGCAAAGGAAGAAGAGATGAACTCGAGTTCCTTGATAGAAAAGAGGCTGCGCCTTTGATTAAAAAGTTGGTTAAATGTTTATGTCGACATTACAAGGGTTTATAAAGCTAAAAGTCGACCAAAGAAAGGAAACATTAAAAGAAAGGCAAAAATAAAAGAAAAAAGAAAACTTGATCAGTTGGATGCGCATCCACTGTTGGGCAGTTTATGAGCGATTCACTGGGCCGATTGGCGAGATCTTGTTTGTTTTGGAAACTAGACCCACGGGGCTTTGGATCCATATATTTACGTTTTCAGGGGTATGTGAGCTAACAGCGACACTCAATTGAACCAAGCATAGTCGTGAATCGCTGGGCTTGGATTATGATCAACAAATTGGCTAAGGGGATGTGATACACTTGCCTCATTAAAAACCTTACTTTGGAAAACCCATTGGGACAAAACTAAAGCAAAGGAAAAAGAGTGCAAATGAGTCACATACCCATTTGTTGATCCATTTGATATTCCCGGATCAAATGTTGTTGTTAAGCTAAGCCGTTTCTTCATCTGCAAACTTGTTTCATAACCAGAATGGTTTGAAACACTTCTTCTCCTTATGGTTTTGTTGAGCTTCTTAGAGTTTTGATGAATGGATCCAACTGGTTCATGCTTAGCTTCCTCGGCTACAAACTCAGGTTCAAGCTGCTCCTTCTTGATTCTTGCCATGATCACATCACTAGATCGACACTCTAGAGCTGGGCAGAAGGGGATAAACCTTGCAAGCACAAGTGCTTCAAGGGCTGTGGATCGATGGGTCACACAAAGGAGGCGGAAGATCCTTTGATTTACCTTTGTTCTCTCTAGATATTACACACTAAAGAAGAACAATCACTGGATATTACACACCAGCAAAGGAAGAAGAGATGAACTCGAGTTCCTTGAAAGAAAAGAGGCTGCGCCTTTGATTAAAAAGTAGGTTAAATGTTTATGTCGACATTACAAGGGTTTATAAAGCCAAAAGCCGACCAAAGAAAGGAAACATTAAAAGAAAGGCAAAAATAAAAGAAAAAAGAAAACTTGATCAGTTGGATGCGCATCCACTGTTGGGCATTTTATGAGCGATTTACTTGGCCGATTGGCGAGATCTAGATTGTTCTGGACACTAGACCCACAGGGCTTTGGATCCATATATTAAATGTTTTCAGGGGATCTGTGAGTTAACAGCGACACTTAACTGAACCAGGCATAGTCGTGAATCGCTGGGCTTGGATTATGATCAACAAATTGGCTAAGGGGATGTGATCCACTTGCCTCATTAAAAACCTTACTTTGGAAAACCCATTGGGACAAAACCAAATCAAGGAAAAAAGGGTGCAAATCAGTCACATACCCATTTGTTGATCCATTTGATATTCCCGGATCAAATGTTGTTGTTAAGCTAAGCCATTTCTTCATCTTCAAACTTGTTTCATAACCAGAATGGTTTGAAACACTTCTTCTCCTTATGGTTTTGTTGAGCTTCTTAGAGTTTTGATGAATGGATCCAACTGGTTCATGCTTAGCTTCCTCGGCTACAAGCTCAGGTTCAAGCTGCTCCTTCTTGATGCTTGCCATGATCACATCACTGGATTGACACTCTAGAGCTGGGCAGAAGGGGATAAACCTTGCAAGAACAAGTGCTTCAAGGGCTGTGGATCGATGGGTCACCCAAAGGAGGCGGAAGATCCTTTGATTTACCTTTGTTCTCTCTAGATATTACACACTAAAGAAAAACAATCACTGGATATTACACACCAGCAATGGAAGAAGAGATGAACTCGAGTTCCTTGAAAGAAAAGAGGCTGCGCCTTTGATTAAAAAGTTGGTTAAATGTTTATGTCGACATTACAAGGGTTTATAAAGCTAAAAGTCGACCAAAGAAAGGAAACATTAAAAGAAAGGCAAAAATAAAAGAAAAAAGAAAACTTGATCAGTTGTATGCGCATCCACTGTTGGGCAATTTATGAGCGATTCACTGGGTCGATTGGCGAGGTCTTGATTTTTTTGGAAACTAGACCCACGGGGCTTTTGATCCATATATTTCATATTTTCAGGGTTTATGTGAGCTAACAGAGACACTCAATTGAACCAGGCATAGTCCTGAATCGCTGGGCTTGGATTATGATCAACAAATTGGCTAAGGGGATGTGATCCACTTGCCTCATTAAAAATCTTACTTTGGAAAACCCATTGGGACAAAACCAAAGCAAGGGAAAAATGGTGCAAATGAGTCACATACCCATTTGTTGATCCATTTGATATTCCCGGATCAAATGTTGTTGTTAAGCTAAGCCGTTTCTTCATCTTCAAACTTGTTTCATAACCAGAATGGTTTGAAACACTTCTTCTCCTTATGGTTTTGTTGAGCTTCTTAGAGTTTTGATGAATGGATCCAACTGGTTCATGCTTAGCTTCCTCGGCTACAAGCTCAGGTTCAAGCTGCTCCTTCTTGATGCTTGCCATGATCACATCACTGGATCGACACTCTAGAGCTGGGCAGAAGGGGATAAACCTTGCAAGCACAAGTGCTTCAAGGGCTGTGGATCGATGGGTCACACAAAGGAGGCGGAAGATCCTTGGATTTACCTTTGTTCTCTCTAGATATTACACACTAAAGAAGAACAATCACTGGATATTACACACCAGCAATGGAAGAAGAGATGAACTCGAGTTCCTTGAAAGAAAAGAGGCTGCGCCTTTGATTAAAAAGTAGGTTAAATATTTATGTCGACATTACAAGGGTTTATAAAGCTAAAAGTCGACCAAAGAAAGGAAACATTAAAAGAAAGGCAAAAATAAAAGAAAAAAGAAAACTTGATCAGTTGGATGCGCATCCACTGTTGGGCAGTTTATGAGCGATTCACTGGGCCGATTGGCGAGATCTTGATTGTTTTGGAAACTAGACCCACGGGACTTTGGATCCATATATTTATGTTTTCATTGGCTCTGTGAGCTAACAGCGACACTCAATTGAACCAGACATAGTCGTGAATCGCTGGGCTTGGATTATGATCAACAAATTGGCTAAGGGGATGTGATCCACTTGTCTCATTAAAAACCTTACTTTGGAAAACCCATTGGGACAAAACCAAAGCAAGGGGAAAAAGGTGCAAATGAGTCACATACCCATTTGTTGATCCATTTGATATTCCCGGATCAAATGTTGTTGTTAAGCTAAGCCGTTTCTTCATCTTCAAACATGTTTCATAACCAGAATGGTTTGAAACACTTCTTCTCCTTATCGTTTTGTTTAGCTTCTTAGAGTTTTGATGAATGGATCCAACTGGTTCATGCTTAGCTTCCTCGGCTACAAGCTCAGGTTCAAGCTGCTCCTTCTTGATGCTTGCCATGATCACATCACTTGATCGACACTCTAGAGCTGGGCAGAAGGGGATAAACCTTGCAAGCACAAGTGCTTCAAGGGCTGTGGATCGATGGGTCACACAAAGGAGGCGGAAGATCCTTTGATTTACCTTTGTTCTCTCTAGATATTATACACTAAAGAAGAACAATCACTGGATATTAGACACCAGCAAAGGAAGAAGAGATGAACTCGAGTTCCTTGAAAAAAAAGAGGCTGCGCCTTTGATTAAAAAGTAGGTTAAATATTTATGTCGACATTACAAGGGTTTATAAAGCCAAAAGTCGACCAAAGAAAGGAAACATTAAAAGAAAGGAAAAAATAAAAGAAAAAAGAAAACTTGATCAGTTGGATGGGCATCCACTGTTGGGAATTTTATGAGCGATTTACTGGGTCGATTGGCGAGATCTTGATTGTTTTAGAAACTAAACCCACGGGGCTTTGGATCCATAGATTATACGTTTTCAGGGGCTCTGTGAGCTAACAGCGACACTCAATTGAACCAGGCATAGTCGTGAATCGCTGGGCTTGGATTATGATCAACAAATTGGCTAAGGGGATGTGATCCACTTGTCTCATTAAAAACCTTACTTTGGAAAACCCATTGGGACAAAACCAAAGCAAGGGAAAAAGGGTGCAAATGAGTCACATACCCATTTGTTGATACATTTGATATTCCCGGATCAAATGTTGTTGTTAAGCTAAGCCGTTTCTTCATCTTCAAACTTGTTTCATAACCAGAATGGTTTGAAACACTTCTTCTCCTTATGGTTTTGTTGAGATTCTTAGAGTTTTGATGAATGGATCCAACTGGTTCATGCTTAGCTTCCTCGGCTACAAGCTCAGGTTCAAGCTGCTCCTTCTTGATGCTTGCCATGATCACATCACTGGATCGACACTCTAGAGCTGGGCAGAAGGGGATAAACCATGCAAGCACAAGTGCTTCAAGGGTTGTGGATCGATGGGTCACACAAAGGAGGCGGAAGATCCTTTGATTTACCTTTGTTCTCTATAGATATTACACACTAAAGAAGAACAATCACTGGATATTACACACCAGCAAAGGTAGAAGAGATGAACTCGAGTTCCTTGAAAGAAAAGAGGCTGCGCCTTTGATTAAAAATTAGGTTAAATGTTTAATGCGATATTACAAGGGTTTATAAAGCCAAAAGTCGACCAAAGAAAGGAAACATTAAAAGAAAGGCAAAAATAAAAGAAAAAAGAAAACTTGATCAGTTGGATGCGCATCCACTGTTGGGCATTTTATGAGCGATTCACTGGGCCGACTGGCCAGATCTTAATTGTTTTGGAAACTAGACCCACGGGGCTTTGGATCAATATATTTAATGTTTTCAGGGGATCTGTGAGTTAACAGCGACACTCAACTGAACCAGGCATAGTCGTGAATCGCTGGGCTTGGATTATGATCAACAAATTGGCTATGGGGATGTTATCCACTTGCCTCATTAAAAACCTTACTTTGGAAAACCCATTGGGACAAAACCAAATCAAGGAAAAAGGGTGCAAATGAGTCACATACCCATTTGTTGATCCATTTGATATTCCCGGATCAAAATGTTGTTGTTAAGCTAAGCCGTTTCTTCATCTTCAAACTTGTTTCATAACCATAATGGTTTGAAACACTTCTTCTCCTTATGGTTTTGTTGAGCTTCTTAGAGTTTTGATGAATGGATCAACCTGGTTCATGCTTAGCTTCCTTGGCTACAAGCTCAGGTTCAAGCTGCTCCTTCTTGATGCTTGCCATGATCACATCACTGGATCGACACTATAGAGCTGGGCAAAAGGGGATAAACCTTGCAAGCACAAGTGCTTCAAGGGCTGTGGATCGATGGGTCACACAAAGGAGGCGGAAGATCCTTTGATTTACCTTTGTTCTCTCTAGATATTACACACTAAAGAAGAACAATCACTGGATATTACACACCAGCAAAGGAAGAAGAGATGAACTCGAGTTCCTTGAAAGAAAAGAGGCTGCGCCTTTGATTAAAAAGTAGGTTAAATGTTTATGTCGACATTACAAGGGTTTATAAAGCCAAAAGTCGACCAAAGAAAGGAAACATTAAAAGAAAGGCAAAAATAAAAGAAAAAAGAAAACTTTATCAGTTGGATGCGCATCCACTGTTGGGCATTTTATGAGCGATTTACTTGGCCGATTGGCAAGATATAGATTGTTCTGGACACTAGACCCACGGGGCTTTGGATCCATATATTTACGTTTTCAGGGGCTCTGTGAGCTAACAGCCACACTTAATTGAACCAGGCATAGTCGTGAATCGCTGGGCTTGGATTATGATCAACAAATTGGATAAGGGGATGTGATCCACTTGCCTCATTAAAAACCTTACTTTGGAAAACCCATTGTGACAAAACCAAAGCAAGGGACAAAAGGGTGCAAATGAGTCACATACCCATTTGTTGATCCATTTGATATTCCCGGATCAAATGTTGTTGTTAAGCTAAGCCGTTTCTTCATCTTCAAACTTGTTTCATAACCAGAATGGTTTGAACCACTTCTTCTCCTTATGGTTTTGTTGAGATTCTTAGAGTTTTGATGAATGGATCCAACTGGTTCATGCTTAGCTTCCTCGGCTACAAGCTCAGGTTCAAGCTGCTCCTTCTTGATGCTTGCCATGATCACATCACTGGATCGACACTCTAGAGCTGGGCAGAAGGGGATAAACCAAGCAAGCACAAGTGCTTCAAGGGTTGTGGATCGATGGGTCACACAAAGGAGGCGGAAGATCCTTTGATTTACCTTTGTTCTCTCTAGATAATACACACTAAAGAAGAACAATCATTGGATATTACACACCAGCAAAGGAAGAAGAGATGAACTCGAGTTCCTTGAAAGAAAAGAGGCTGCGCCTTTGATTAAAAATTAGGTTAAATGTTTAATGAGATATTACAAGGGTTTATAAAGCCAAAAGTCGACCAAAGAAAGGAAACATTAAAAGAAAGGCAAAAATAAAAGAAAAAAGAAAACTTGATCAGTTGGATGCGCATCCACTGTTGGGCATTTTATGAGCGATTCACTGGGCCGACTGGCCATATCTTAATTGTTTTGGAAACTAGACCCACGCGGCTTTGGATCAATATATTTAATGTTTTCAGGGGATCTGTGAGTTAACAGCGACACTCAACTGAACCAGGCATAGTCGTGAATCGCTGGGCTTGGATTATGATCAACAAATTGGCTAAGGGGATGTGATCCACTTGCCTCATTAAAAACCTTACTTTGGAAAACCCATTAGGACAAAACCAAATCAAGGAAAAAAGGGTGCAAATGAGTCACATACCCATTTGTTGATCCATTTGATATTCCCGGATCAAATGTTGTTGTTAAGCTAAGCCGTTTCTTCATCTTCAAACTTGTTTCATAACCAGAATGGTTTGAAACACTTCTTCTCCTTATGGTTTTGTTGAGCTTCTTAGAGTTTTGATGAATGGATCCAACTGGTTCATGCTTAGCTTCCTCGGCTACAAGCTCAGGTTCAAGCTGCTCCTTCTTGATGCTTGCCATGATCACATCACTGGATCGATACTCTAGAGCGGGGGAGAAGGGGATAAACCTTGCAAGCACAAGTGGTTCAAGGGCTGTGGATCGATGGGTCACACAAAGGAGGCGGAAGATCGTTTGATTTACCTTTGTTCTCTCTAGATATTACACACTAAAGAAGAACAATCACTGAATATTACACACAAGCAAAGGAAGAAGAGATGAACTCGAGTTTCTTGAAAGAAAAGAGGCTGCGCCTTTGATTAAAAAGTAGGTTAAATGTTTATGTCGACATTACAAAGGTTTATAATGCCAAAAGTCGACCAAAGAAAGGAAACATTAAAAGATAGGCAAAAATAAAAGAAAAAAGAAAACTTGATCAGTTGGATGCGCATCCACTGTTGGGCATTTTATGAGCGATTTACTTGGCCGATTGGCGAGATATAGATTGTTCTGGACACTAGACCCACGTGGCTTTGGATCCATATATTTACGTTTTCAGGGGCTCTGTGAGCTAACAGCCACACTTAATTGAACCAGGCATAGTCGTGAATCGCTGGGCTTTGATTATGATCAACAAATTGGATAAGGGGATGTGATCCACTTGCCTCATTAAAAACCTTACTTTGGAAAACCCATTGTGACAAAACCAAAGCAAGGGACAAAAGGATGCAAATGAGTCACATACCCATTTGTTGATCCATTTGATATTCTCGGATCAAATGTTGTTGTTAAGCTAAGCCGTTTCTTCATCTTCAAACTTGTTTCATAACCAGAATGGTTTGAAACACTTCTTCTCCTTATGGTTTTGTTGAGCTTCTTAGAGTTTTGATGAATGGATCCAACTGGCTCATGCTTAGCTTCCTCGGCTACAAGCTCAAGTTCAAGCAGCTCCTTCTTGATGCTTGCCATGATTACATCACTGGATCGACACTCTAGAGCTGGGCAGAAGGGGATAAACCTTGCAAGCACAAGTGCTTCAAGGGCTGTGGATCGATGGGTCAAACAAAGGAGGCGGAAGATCCTTTGATTTACCTTTGTTCTCTCTAGATATTACACACTAAAGAAGAACAATCACTGGATATTACACACCAGCAAAGGAAGAAGAGATGAACTCGAGTTCCTTGAAAGAAAAGAGGCTGCGCCTTTGATTAAAAAGTAGGTTAAATGTTTATGTCGACATTACAAGGGGTTATAAAGCCAAAAGTCGACCAAAGAAAGGAAACATTAAAAGAAAGGTAAAAGTAAAAGAAAAAAGAAAACTTTATCAGTTGGATGCGCATCCACTGTTGGGCATTTTATGAGCGATTTACTTGGCCGATTGGCGAGATATAGATTGTTCAGGACACTAGATCCACTGGGCTTTGGATCCATAGATTATACATTTTCAGGGGTTCTGTGAGCTAACAGCCACACTTAATTGAACCAGGCATAGTCGTGAATCGCTGGGCTTGGATTATGATCAACAAATTGGATAAGGGGATGTGATCCACTTGCCTCATTAAAAACCTTACTTTGGAAAACCCATTGGGACAAAACCAAAGCAGGGGACAAAAGGGTGCAAATGAGTCACATACCCATTTGTTGATCCATTTGATATTCCCGGATCAAATGTTGTTGTTAAGCTAAGCCGTTTCTTCATCTTCAAACTTGTTTCATAACCAGAATGGTTTGAAACACTTCTTCTCCTTATGGTTTTGTTGAGATTGTTAGAGTTTTGATGAATGGATCCAACTGGTTCATGCTTAGCTTCCTCGGCTACAAGCTCAGGTTCAAGCTGCTCCTTCTTGATGCTTGCCATGATCACATCACTAGATCGACACTCTAGAGCTGGGCAGAAGGGGATAAACCATGCAAGCACAAGTGCTTCAAGGGTTGTGGATCGATGGGTCACACAAAGGAGGCGGAAGATCCTTTGATTTACCTTTGTTCTCTCTAGATATTACACACTAAAGAAGAACAATCACTGGATATTACACACCAGCAAAGGAAGAAGAGATGAACTCGAGTTCCTTGAAAGAAAAGAGGCTGCGCCTTTAATTAAAAATTAGGTTAAATGTTTCATGCGATATTACAAGGGTTTATAAAGCCAAAAGTCGACCAAAGAAAGGAAACATTAAAAGAAAGACAAAAATAAAAGAAAAAAGAAAACTTGATCAGTTGGGCATTTTATGAGCGATTCAGTGGGCCGACTGGCCAGATCTTAATTGTTTTGGAAACTAGACCCACGGGGCTTTGGATCAATATATTTAACGTTTTCAGGGGATCTGTGAGTTAACAGCGACACTCAACTGAACCAGGCATAGTCGTGAATCGCTGGGCTTGGATTATGATCAACAAATTGGCTAAGGGGATGTGATCCACTTGCCTCATTAAAAACCTTACTTTGGAAAACCCATTGGGACAAAACCAAATCAAGGAAAAAGGGTGCAAATGAGTCACATACCCATTTGTTGATCCATTTGATATTCCCGGATCAAATGTTGTTGTTAAGCTAAGCCGTTTCTTCATCTTCAAACTTGTTTCATAACCAGAATGGTTTGAAACACTTCTTCTCCTTATGGTTTTTTTGAGCTTCTTAGAGTTTTGATGAATGGATCCAACTGGTTCATGCTTAGCTTCCTCGGCTACAAGCTCAGGTTTAAGCTGCTCCTTCTTGATGCTTGCCATGATCACATCACTGGATCGACACTCTAGAGCTGGGCAGAAGGGGATAAACCTTGCAAGCACAAGTGCTTCAAGGGCTGTGGATCGATGGGTCACACAAAGGAGGCGGAAGATCCTTTGATTTACCTTTGTTCTCTCTAGATATTACACACTAAAGAAGAACAATCACTGGATATTACACACCAGCAAAGGAAGAAGAGATGAACTCGAGTTCCTTGAAAGAAAAGAGGGTGCGCCTTTGATTAAAAATTAGGTTAAATGTTTAATGCGATATTACAAGGGTTTATAAAGCCAAAAGTCGACCAAAGAAAGGAAACATTAAAAGAAAGGCAAAAATAAAAGAAAAAAGAAAACTTGATCAGT
The DNA here is from genome assembly GCA_030161315.1 of Eutrema japonicum. Classification (NCBI taxonomy): domain Eukaryota; kingdom Viridiplantae; phylum Streptophyta; class Magnoliopsida; order Brassicales; family Brassicaceae; genus Eutrema; species Eutrema japonicum. The sequence continues at coordinate 32,381,728 of BSQW01000001.1, forward strand.
TGGATGCGCATCCACTGTTGGGCATTTTCTGAGCGATTCACTGGGCCGACTGGCGAGATCTTGATTGTTTTGGAAACTAGACCCACGGGACTTTGGATCCATATATTTACGTTTTCAGGGGCTCTGTAAGCTAACAGCGACACTCAATTGAACCAGGCATAGTCGTGAATCGCTGGGCTTGGATTATGATCAACAGATTGGCTAAGGGGATGTGAACCACTTGCCTCATTAAAAACCTTACTTTGTAAAACCCATTGGGACAAAGCCAAAGCAAGGGGAAAAGAGTGCAAATGAGTCACATACCCATTTGTTGATCCATTTGATATTCCCGGATCAAATGTTGTTATTAAGCTAAGCCGTTTCTTCATCTTCAAACTTGTTTCATAACCAGAATGGTTTGAAACACTTTTTCTCCTTACGGTTTTGTTGAGCTTCTTAGAGTTTTGATGAATGGATCCAACTGGTTCATGCTTAGCTTCCTCGGCTACAAGCTCAGGTTCAAGCTGCTCCTTCTTGATGCTTGCCCTGATCACATCACTGGATCGACACTCTAGAGCTGGGCAGAAGGGGATAAACCATGCAAGCACAAGTTCTTCAAGGGTTGTGGATCGATGGGTCACACAAAGGAGGCGGAAGATCCTTTGATTTACCTTTGTTCTCTCTAGATATTACACACTAAAGAAGAACAATCACTGGATATTACACACCAGCAAAGGAAGAAGAGATGAACTCGAGTTCCTTGAAAGAAAAGAGGCTGCGCCTTTGATTAAAAATTAGGTTAAATGTTTAATGCGATATTACAAGGGTTTATAAAGAAAAAAGTCGACCAAAGAAAAGAAACATTAAAAGAAAGGCAAAAATAAAAGAAAAAAGAAAACTTGATTAGTTGGATGCGCATCCACTGTTAGGCATTTTATGAACGATTCACTGGGCCGACTGGCCAGATCTTAATTGTTTTGGAAACGAGACCCACTGGGCTTTGGATCAATATATTATAAGTTTTCAGGGGATTTGTGAGTTAACAGCGACACTCAACTGAACCAGGCATAGTCGTGAATCGCTGGGCTTGGATTATGATCAACAAATTGGCTAAGGGGATGTGATCCACTTGCCTCATTAAAAACCTTACTTTGGAAAACCCATTGGGACAAAACCAAATCAAAGAAAAAGGGTGCAAATGAGTCACATACCCATTTGTTGATCCATTTGATATTCCCGGATCAAATGTTGTTGTTAAGCTAAGCCGTTTCTTCATCTTTAAACTTGTTTCATAACCATAATGGTTTGAAACACTTCTTCTCCTTATGGTTTTGTTGAGCTTCTTAGAGTTTTGATGAATGGATCCAACTGGTTCATGCTTAGCTTCCTCGACTACAAGCTCAGGTTCAAGCTGCTCCTTCTTGATGCTTGCCATGATCACATCACTGGATCGATACTCTAGAGCTGGGGAGAAGGGGATAAACCTTGCAAGAACAAGTGGTTCAAGGGCTGTGGATCGATGGGTCACACAAAGGAGGCGGAAAATCCTTTGATTTACCTTTGTTCTCTCTAGATATTACACACTAAAGAAGAACAATCACTGGATATTACACACCAGCAAAGGAAGAAGAGATGAACTCGAGTTCCTTGAAAGAAAAGAGGCTGCGCCTTTGATTAAAAATTAGGTTAAATGTTTAATGCGATATTACAAGGGTTTATAAAGCCAAAAGTCGACCAAAGAAAGGAAACATTAAAAGAAAGGCAAAAATAAAAGAAAAAAGAAAACTTGATCAGTTGGATGCACATCCACTGTTGGGCATTTTCTGAGCGATTCACTGGGCCGATTGGCGAGATCTTGATTGTTTTGGAAACTAGACCCACGGGACTTTGGATCCATATATTTACGTTTTCAGGGGCTCTGTAAGCTAACATCGACACTCAATTGAACCAGGCATAGTCGTGAATCGCTGGGCTTGGATTATGATCAACAGATTGGCTAAGGGGATCTGATCCACTTGCCTCATTAAAAACCTTACTTTGGAAAACCCATTGGGACAAAACCAAATCAAGGAAAAAGGGTGCAAATGAGTCACATACCCATTTGTTGATCCATTTGATATTCCCGGATCAAATGTTGTTGTTAAGCTAAGCCGTTTCTTCATCTTCAAACTTGTTTCATAACCATAATGGTTTGAAACACTTCTTCTCCTTATGGTTTTGTTGAGCTTCTTAGAGTTTTGATGAATGGATCCAACTGGTTCATGCTTAGCTTCCTCGGCTACAAGCTCAGGTTCAAGCTGCTCCTTCTTGATGCTTGCCATCATCACATCACTGGATCGATACTCTAGAGCTGGGGAGAAGGGGATAAACCTTGCAAGAACAAGTGGTTCAAGGGCTGTGGATCGATGGGTCACACAAAGGAGGCGGAAAATCCTTTGATTTACCTTTGTTCTCTCTAGATATTACACAATAAAGAAGAACAATAACTGAATATTACACACCAGCAAAGGAAGAAGAGATGAACTCGAGTTTCTTGAAAGAAAAGAGGCTGCGCCTTTGATTAAAAAGTAGGTTAAATGTTTATGTCGACATTACAAAGGTTTATAAAGCCAAAAGTCGACCAAATAAATGAAACATTAAAAGAAAGGCAAAAATAAAAGAAAAAAGAAAACTTGATCAGTTGGATGCGCATCCACTGTTGGGCATTTTCTTAGCGATTCACTGGGCCGATTGGCGAGATCTTGATTGTTTTGGAAACTTGACCACGGGACTTTGGATCCATATATTTACGTTTTCAAGGGCTATGTAAGCTAACAGAGACACTCAATTGAACCAGGCATAGTCGTGAATCGCTGGGCTTGGATTATGATCAACAAATTGGCTAAGGGGATGTGATCCACTTGCCTCATTAAAAACCTTACTTTATCAAACCCATTGGGACAAAACCAAAGCAAGGGAAAAAGAGTGCAAATGAGTCACATACCCATTTGTTGATCCATTTGATATTCCCGGATCAAATGATGTTGTTAAGCTAAGCCGTTTCTTCATCTTCAAACTTGTTTCATAACCAGAATGGTTTGAAACACTTCTTCTCCTTATGGTTTTGTTGAGCTTCTTAGAGTTTTGATGAATGGATCCAACTGGTTCATGCTTAGCTTCCTCGGCTACAAGCTCAGGTTCAAGCTGCTCCTTCTTGATGCTTGCCATGATCACATCACTGGATCGACTCTCTAGAGCTGGGCAGAAGGGGATAAACCATGCAAGCACAAGTTCTTCAAGGGTTGTGGATCGATGGGTCACACAAAGGAGGCGGAAAATCCTTTGATTTACCTTTGTTCTCTCTAGATATTACACACTAAAGAAGAACAATCACTGGATATTACACACCAGCAAAGGAAGAAGAGATGAACTCGAGTTCCTTGAAGGAAAAGAGGCTGCGCCTTTGATTAAAAATTAGGTTAAATGTTTAATGCGATATTACAAGGGTTTATAAAGCCAAAAGTCGACCAAAGAAAGGAAACATTAAGAGAAAGGCAAAAATAAAAGAAAAAAGAAAACTTGATCAGTTGGATGCACATCCACTGTTGGGCATTTTCTGAGCGATTCACTGGGCCGATTGGCGAGATCTTGATTGTTTTGGAAACTAGACCCACAGGACTTTGGATCCATATATTTACGTTTTCAGGGGCTCTGTAAGCTAACATCGACACTCAATTGAACCAGGCATAGTCGTGAATCGCTGGGCTTGGATTATGATCAACAGATTGGCTAAGGGGATGTGATCCACTTGCCTAATTAAAAACCTTACTTTGGAAAACACATTGGGACAAAACCAAAGCAAGGGAAAAAGAGTGCAAATGAGTCACATACCCATTTGTTGATCCATTTGATATTCCCGGAACAAATTTTGTTGTTAAGCTAAGCCGTTTCTTCATCTTCAAACTTGTTTCATAACCATAATGGTTTGAAACACTTTTTCTCCTTATGGTTTTATTGAGCTTCTTAGAGTTTTGATGAATGGATCCAACTGGTTCATGCTTAGCTTCCTCGGCTACAAGCTCAGGTTCAAGCTGCTCCTTCTTGATGCTTGCCATGATCACATCACTGGATCGACACTCTAGAGCTAGGCAGAAGGGGATAAACCATGCAAGCACAAGTTCTTCAAGGGTTGTGGATCAATGGGTCACACAAAGGAGGCGGAAGATCCTTTGATTTACCTTTGTTCTCTCTAGATATTACACACTAAAGAAGAACAATCACTAGATATTACACACCAGCAAAGGAAGAAGAGATGAACTCGAGTTCCTTGAAAGAAAAGAGGCTGCGCCTTTGATTAAAAATTAGGTTAAATGTTTAATGCGATATTACAAGGGTTTATAAAGAAAAAAGTCGACCAAAGAAAAGAAACATTAAAAGAAAGGCAAAATTAAAAGAAAAAAGAAAACTTGATCAGTTGGATGCGCATCCACTGTTAGGCTTTTTATGAGCGATTCACTGGGCCGACTGGCCAGATCTTAATTGTTTTAGAAATGAGACCCACGGGGCTTTGGATCAATATATTATACATTTTCAGGGGATCTGTGAGTTAAGAGAGACACTCAACTGAACTAGGCATAGTCGTGAATCGCTGGGTTTGGATTATGATCAACAAATTGGCTAAGGGGATGTGATCCACTTGCCTCATTAAAAACCTTACTTTGGAAAACCCATTGGGACAAAACCAAATCAAGGAAAAAGGGTGCAAATGAGTCACATACCCATTTGTTGATCCATTTGATATTCCCGGATCAAATGTTGTTGTTAAGCTAAGCCGTTTCTTCATCTTCAAACTTGTTTCATAACCATAATGGTTTGAAACACTCTTCTCCTTATGGTATTGTTGAGCTTCTTAGAGTTTTGATGAATGGATCCAACTGGTTCATGCTTAGCTTCCTCGGCTACAAGCTCAGGTTCAAACTGCTCCTTCTTGATGCTTGCCATGATCACATCACTGGATCGATACTCTAGAGCTGGGGAGAAGGGGATAAACCTTGCAAGCACAAGTGGTTAAAGGGCTGTGGATCGATGGATCACACAAAGGAGGCGGAAGATCCTTTGATTTACCTTTGTTCTCTCTAGATATTACACACTAAAGAAGAACAATCACTGAATATTACACACCAGCAAAGGAAGAAGAGATGAACTCGAGTTTCTTGAAAGAAAAGAGGCTGCGCCTTTGATTAAAAAGTAGGTTAAATGTTTATGTCGACATTACAAAGGTTTATAAAGCCAAAAGTCGACCAAATAAAGGAAAAAAGAAAACTTGATCAGTTGGATGCGCATCCACTGTTGGGCATTTTCTGAGCGATTCACTGGGCCGATTGGCGAGATCTTGATTGTTTTGGAAACTTGACCCACGGGACTTTGGATCCATATATTTACGTTTTCAGGGGCTCTGTAAGCTAACAGCGACACTCAATTGAACCAGGCATAGTCGTGAATCGCTGGGCTTGGATTATGATCAACAAATTGGCTAAGGGGATGTGATCCACCTGCCTCATTAAAAACCTTACTTTGGAAAACCCATTGGGACAAAACCAAAGCAAGGGAAAAAGAGTGCAAATGAGTCACATACCCATTTGTTGATACATTTGATAAACTCGGATCAAATGTTGTTGTTAAACTAAGCCGTTTCTTCATCTTCAAACTTGTTTCATAACCAGAATGGTTTGAAACACTTCTTCTCCTTATGGTTTTGCTGAGCTTCTTAGAGTTTTGATGAATGGATCCAACTGGTTCATGGGTAGCTTCCTCGGCTACAAGCTCAGGTTCAAGCTGCTCCTTCTTGATGCTTGCTATGATTACATCACTGGATCGACACTCTAGAGCTGGACAGAAGGGGATAAACCTTGCAAGCACAAGTGCTTCAAGGGCTGTGGATCGATGGGTCACACAAAGGAGGTGGAAGATCCTTTGATTTACCTTTGTTCTCTCTAGATATTACACACTAAAGAAGAACAATCACTGGATATTACACACTAGTAAAGGAAGAAGAGATGAACTCGAGTTCCTTGAAAGAAAAGAGGCTGCGCCTTTGATTAAAAAGTAGGTTAAATATTTATGTCGACATTACAAGGGTTTATAAAGCCAAAAGTCGACCAAAGAAAGGAAACATTAAAAGAAAGGCAAAAATAAAAGAAAAAAGAAAACTTGATCAGTTGGATGGGCATCCACTGTTGGGAGTTTTATGAGCGATTTCCTGGGCCGATTGGCGAGATCTTGATTGTTTTAGAAACTAGACCCACGGGGCTTTGGATCCATAGATTTACGTTTTCAGGGGCTCTGTGAGCTAACATCGACACTCAATTGAACCAGGCATAGTCGTGAATTGCTGGGCTTGGATTATGATCAACAAATTGGCTAAGGGGATGTGATCCACTTGCCTCATTAAAAACCTTACTTTATCAAACCCATTGGGACAAAACCAAAGCAAGGGAAAAAGAGTGCAAATGAGTCACATACCCATTTGTTGATCCATTTGATATTCCCGGATCAAATGATGTTGTTAAGCTAAGCCGTTTCTTCATCTTCAAACTTGTTTCATAACCAGAATGGTTTGAAACACTTCTTCTCCTTATGGTTTTGTTGAGCTTCTTAGAGTTTTGATGAATGGATCCAACTGGTTCATGCTTAGCTTCCTCGGCTACAAGCTCAGGTTCAAGCTGCTCCTTCTTGATGCTTGCCATGATCACATCACTGGATCGACTCTCTAGAGCTGGGCAGAAGGGGATAAACCATGCAAGCACAAGTTCTTCAAGGGTTGTGGATCGATGGGTGATATATCATGGTTTTTACCCTATTTAAGCCATGATATAAGTCCTTTTTATAGAGTCTTTATAGTATTTTGGAGTCTTTTTAGAGTCTTTTACAGGTCATAGCACGTTTGGAGGATTATTGGAAGTATTGGAGCTTTCTGGAGCAGTTTGTAGCAGAGCTAAATATCGTGTCGCTGAGAACCTGAATTCACGTCGAGCATCGATCGATACCCCTTGGTATCGATCGACACTCAGCGCAGCAAGACACAACCCGCGAGTTTTCCAAGACTTGAGGAATTGCAAAAGTGCCCAGAAGTCTTTAATAATTACAAGAAGACCCCAGATCGTGTTTAGGGTTATAAATAGGAGTTTTCAGCCACCTGTTTAGGCAATGCCTTTTAATGCCTTTTTATGCTTTATTTTATAGTTTGATTTTACTTTGGTTTTAGAGAGACAAGTCTGAATCTCCCTTCGTCCGAGATCAGATTTCTAAACCCTTCTTTCTATTCTATTGATGATTTATTCAAACATGTCTTTTGATTCAATTGCCATGTCTGAGTAGATCCACTTTAGGTTTAGGGTTTTCTCATAAAGGATTTCTTTGAATGCTAGGTTAATTAGCTGTTTAGGATTCACCATCTGAATTAGTTCTTCACCTTAGGTTGTGTTCATAGCTAATTCTAGGTTGACGAATCTGGAACTTAGATCTTAGGATAATTGATTAGGCACGAGAGTGCGATTAATTACCTGATAGAACCTAGGTGAGCAAATTGATTATTCGCAAAGAGATTTGGTTTAATTGATTTGTGAACATATCAAACCTGATATTAAAGCTGATTTAGAATTTAGGATTCGCAAAGAGATTTGGAATTCCTAGGATTTAGATTTAGATAGTTTTCGCAACGAGAGTTGGTTAGCTATATTTTAGTGAATTGAGTTCAAGAACTGCGCTAAATCTGAATCCTGTTAGTTAGTTTATCTGCATTCATTGATTTCCTGAGAAAAACCCTGAGCCTATATTTCTCAATTGATTTACAACTCCTTTAATTTCTGCACTGCTTTTAATTACAACTGTTTGGCTTAGCGTAATTCGACACTATAGAATCTATTGTGCGTTTCTGTGAGTCTTCTGTGGTTCGACCCCTAGCTATACTATTACAACTGCTTTAGTACTTTAGGGTATTAAATTGAGCATATCAATTTTGGCGCCGTTGCCGGGGACTCAATTTGCCATTAGATTTTAGTTTAGAATTTCGACTAAGTTCGTCGGTATCGATCGATACTCTGTAGTATCGGTCGATACCCGTCGTCTTCTTTTGTTGGTATCGGTCGACACCACTTGGTATCGATCGATACTCAACGTATTTTTCTGGTTACTTACGTGCTTTGCCTAGTGTTTTGTTTGCAGGTGTATGCCTGTTCGTGAAACCAGAAGCAACAAGAGCACACAGCTAGTTGAACTGTCATTGAAACAGCTAGCGTTTGTGGAACGCACAAACAGAAAGACCAAGCAAACATCAGGGATGAACAACCCAGTGGTTTTAAGAGCTGATGAAGCTGGAATTCTGAGAGACCAAGAGGGTCACGTGTGTAATGAGAGAGGGCAGCGACTTGATGAAGCTGGTAACATCGTTGTCCCTGCTGCGGTTGTTGAGATTATCGCGCCAGCTGGGCGCGCCAACGCAGGGAATGCTGTGGTTAATCGTGGAAGAACGATTGGTGAGTACAACAGGCCAGAGCAGTTTTTCGCCAATCGGTCAGCAATTCGTCCTCCTGCGTTTGAGAGGAATGACTTTGAGCTGAAGCCTGCTTACTTCACTCTAGTGGGACAGCATCTCTTTCATGGTCTTCCTCATGAACATCCAATGGACCATGTAGAGAGATTCGAGGACTTGGTCACTAGCATCAAGAGCAATGGAGTGTCCTACGACTATCTCTTCTGCAAGCTCTTCCCCTACTCTCTGGGTGGAGAAGCTACTTACTGGCTGAGGCAGCTATCTCCTGGATCGCTAACTAATTGGGAGGACACCAAGAGAGCCTTCCTGATTAACTTCTACGATGACGGAAGATCTGAAGATCTGAGGAATAAGATCTCCACTTTTTCTCAAGGACCTACTGAGGCGTTCAAGGCTGCTTGGACAAGATTCAGATCGTATCAGAGAGATTGTCCACATCATGGATACTCTGATGTGCAACTGCTGGGTATCTTCTTCAGAGGAGTAGATTGGAGATATCAGATGGGTCTGGACTCTTCCAGCAATGGTAATTTCAACACCAGATATCCTGAGGATGCTATTGTGTTGATCGAGAACTTTGCCTCTAGTAGTAGCACCAAGAGCGCAGATTTCGAGCGCAAGAGGCTGGCTGGTAATCAGGATGGGTCACAGATTGCTGAAGTGAAAGCTCAGCTGGATTCTATGCACAGTCTTCTGCTGGGAAAGACAACAAAGGCCGTCCACTTCGCTACTGAGAATGAGGTGAAAGATGTTAACTACATAGGTGGTTCTAGTTTTCAGGGTCAGCGATTCGGATACAACTCCAATCGAAACTTCACCAACAATGCTCAGCAAGGAGGGTACCAATCCCCACCACCCAAAGCTCCTGAGAGTAAGATTGAGGCTATGCTTGAACACCTGGTTCAAGGGCAGGAGAAGATGACAGCCACCTTCAATGGTAAGATGGACACCATGTACACCGATTTGAGTGGAAGGATCGAGGCACTAAATACGAGCCACAGGATGCTGGAGACGCAAGTAGCTCAGACTGCAGCAAATTCCAAGGGAAAGGCGGTTCAATCACACAATGCACACGTCAATGCCATCAGCTTACGTGCAGAAAATCTCGAAGCCATTCCTGAAATCGCACAAGCATCGATCGATACTTCCCAGTATCGATCGATACCAGCCCAGACGCCTGCTAGAATGGATTCGAAAACCCGTGTATCGATCGATACCCCATTGGTATCGGTCGATACCGGGGCGATTTCTGAGGAAACAGTTGAAACTTCGACTGTGGTGCCTAAGGTCGTTGCAGAACGAGTGTATGTAACCAGGATGCCTTATCCTATGGTTCCTAAGCTGACAAGGGAGGAATGGGAGATTTCTAGACTACAGTATATGCTGGATAACCCGAACGTGGAGCTTCTTTCTGATGAAGATGTACCTGTCAGAAACGATTCAAATCGCATGGCGTCGATCGATACCCTACCTGGTATCGATCGATACCCCTCGCAGAAAGAACCAGAAGTTATGAAAACACCTGAGGTGATCGGAGAAAGAGTTCGCAATTCACTACAACCGCGGAAATTGACACAGAGGGAAGACCCAGGGAAATTTGCTGTTCCATGCTCCATCTCAGGAGTTAATTTCAAAGAGTCTCTTGTCGACTCAGGGGCTAGTGTCAATGTCATCTCAAAGGCAATTGCAGAGCAGTTGGGGGCTACTATTCTATCTCCTAAGACATCTATCACGTTTGCAAACGATTCCACCTCACTTCCACACGGTACTATCCATGGTTTGCTGGTCAAAGTAGGAGACTGTCTGGTGCCTACTGATTTTCAGGTTGTGGAGATGGGTGCGATATCTCGTATGCCTATACTCCTGGGACGACCGTTCATGGCTACTGCAGGCGCGATCATAGACACACCTAATAAGAGACTATCTTTCTCTTACATTGACAGTGATGTCTACTATGATGTCATTCCACCTAGGAGTATTCCCACACGTGCCTCTAGCATCAAAGTTATCACAGGAGAGTCGCTAGCAATTGATCTTCTGGAAGAGCCTCCTGATGAGCCTACTGTCACAGACGTTCCAGCTGAACCGCCCAACATCCCCAAGAAGAAGACTAAGGCAACAAAGAAGAAGAAGGCCAAGAGCAACAAAGTTGAGAATCCCCATGTCACTTTGATACCTCAGAAGTGTAATGGAGATTCGATTGAGTACAAGGTCAAATGCAAAGGAGCCTTGAAGCCATTCTCTAAGGCAAGAGTCCTTCTTACTTCTGAGCTGAAAGAGAAAGGGCAGGAGTTTGTGGACAGCATGCTAAGCAGAACTCTGAAGCTAGTAATGTCAAGTGATGGAGCCTGTTTTGGTGCAAGCTCTCACTCTTATCCAGCCTGAAGGGCGTTACAGTCAAGCTATTGACGTTAAACGAGCGCTTGGTGGGAGGCAACCCACTGGTGAGTCTGTTTTTGATTCGTTTTTATTTTTATTTTCGTTTGTTTTGAGTCTGTGTCAGGATGAACAAGGAGCAACTCGAAATCGCCTAAGCATCGATCGATACCCCTATGGTATCGATCGACACCAATCGCGGATGAAAATTCACAAAGTCGATCTAAGCATGGTATCGATCGATACCATGCCGTGTGTCGATCGACACCGACTGTTCCAGAACGGTAATTTCTTGTTTCTCTTCGTTCTATCCTTTTTCTTTGTTTCTTTCACTGACTCTAGGCTAGATAACACTGAGGACAGTGTTGTTCAAGTCTGGGGGAGGTGTCTGCTGACATTGTTTTCGTTTTTCTTAGAGTCAGTCGTTTTATCGAGTCAAAATTGTTTTATTGAGTCAAAATTTGTTGGAGATGATGATCCTGTGCTTGAACCTATTGATTTGATTTTGTTTTTGAGTGCACAGTGTTACAGGATCAGTTCTAGATCGACTAATGAAAAATCCAAAGGCTGACCAGTTGACTAGAAAACATCCATGTCTCCAGCAGAGTTCTTCTGAAGCCTGAGCTAAATTTTTGCACTTCATCAATGTGGTTAGTGTTCATAGAGCTTGATTCATCATTCATATCTGATAAAGGAACCCGTGTGTTTAGAATTATGGTATCTCTCTCCCCTGAAATAAGTCGATAGATTAAGAGCATAAAAGATTGAAATGATTTTCTTCTGAGTAGAGGGTTAGGAAAATTTCCAGCGATCCCATTATTCTACTTAAGAGGGGATGATCACACAAAGGATTGGAAGCGAGGCTAGGATTTTCCTATGATGCCATTATTCGCCTACATCCTTTGATACATAGAGAGGGAAGAACCGGGGATTTGGTGGCAAACACCATCAATACTCGCGTCTCCTACCTTGATATGTATATGCTAAGCTGAAAATAAAAAATAATAATAAGGATATAATAAGGAATAAGTCTGGAGGAGAGAAATTGATACAAAAGAAGTGTGAAAAGGGTGGTTCCTTTGTCAAGATATTGTCTGGTAAAGAGTCTAGAAGGTTCTTAAAAATTAGCTGCAGAGATGAAACTGGCGATGAGGGCTTTACTTGAACAATGTTGTGGGATTTTGTGTGGAGTCTGGAAAAGCTGCAAATGTCTACGGAGAAGTACATGGTGGTTAGATCGAAAGCTGATCAGGTGACATTTGGGTACTTGGGAAAAGGGTCTTTTCGATGGTTCAGGAACAGGTGAGTCTCTGCGTTTTCAAACCTCTTTTTCTGGTTTAGTCTTCTATTTGCTTGAGGGCAAGCAAAAGGCTAAGTCTGGGGGAGTTGATATATCATGGTTTTTACCCTATTTAAGCCATGATATAAGTCCTTTTTATAGAGTCTTTATAGTATTTTGGAGTCTTTTTAGAGTCTTTTACAGGTCATAGCACGTTTGGAGGATTATTGGAAGTATTGGAGCTTTCTGGAGCAGTTTGTAGCAGAGCTAAAGATCGTGTCGCTGAGAACCTGAATTCACGTCGAGCATCGATCGATACCCCTTGGTATCGATCGACACTCAGCGCAGCAAGACACAACCCGCGAGTTTTCCAAGACTTGAGGAATTGCAAAAGTGCCCAGAAGTCTTTAATAATTACAAGAAGACCCCAGATCGTGTTTAGGGTTATAAATAGGAGTTTTCAGCCACCTGTTTAGGCAATGCCTTTTAATGCCTTTTTATGCTTTATTTTATAGTTTGATTTTACTTTGGTTTTAGAGAGACAAGTCTGAATCTCCCTTCGTCCGAGATCAGATCTCTAAACCCTTCTTTCTATTCTATTGATGATTTATTCAAACATGTCTTTTGATTCAATTGCCATGTCTGAGTAGATCCACTTTAGGTTTAGGGTTTTCTCATAAAGGATTTCTTTGAATGCTAGGTTAATTATCTGTTTAGGATTCACCATCTGAATTAGTTCTTCACCTTAGGTTGTGTTCATAGCTAATTCTAGGTTGACGAATCTGGAACTTAGATCTTAGGATAATTGATTAGGCACGAGAGTGCGATTAATTACCTGATAGAACCTAGGTGAGCAAATTGATTATTCGCAAAGAGATTTGGTTTAATTGATTTGTGAACATATCAAACCTGATATTAAAGCTGATTTAGAATTTAGGATTCGCAAAGAGATTTGGAATTCCTAGGATTTAGATTTAGATAGTTTTCGCAACGAGAGTTGGTTAGCTATATTTTAGTGAATTGAGTTCAAGAACTGCGCTAAATCTGAATCCTGTTAGTTAGTTTATCTGCATTCATTGATTTCCTGAGAAAAACCCTGAGCCTATATTTCTCAATTGATTTACAACTCCTTTAATTTCTGCACTGCTTTTAATTACAACTGTTTGGCTTAGCGTAATTCGACACTATAGAATCTATTGTGCGTTTCTGTGAGTCTTCTGTGGTTCGACCCCTAGCTATACTATTACAACTGCTTTAGTACTTTAGGGTATTAAATTGAGCATATCAATGGGTCACACAAAGGAGGCGGAAAATCCTTTGATTTACCTTTGTTCTCTCTAGATATTACACACTAAAGAAGAACAATCACTGGATATTACACACCAGCAAAGGAAGAAGAGATGAACTCGAGTTCCTTGAAGGAAAAGAGGCTGCGCCTTTGATTAAAAATTAGGTTAAATGTTTAATGCGATATTACAAGGGTTTATAAAGCCAAAAGTCGACCAAAGAAAGGAAACATTAAAAGAAAGGCAAAAATAAAAGAAAAAAGAAAACTTGATCAGTTGGATGCACATCCACTGTTGGGCATTTTCTGAGCGATTCACTTTTCCGATTGGCGAGATCTTGATTGTTTTGGAAACTAGACCCACGGGACTTTGGATCCATATATTTACGTTTTCAGGGGCTCTGTAAGCTAACATCGACACTCAATTGAACCAGGCATAGTCGTGAATCGCTGGGCTTGGATTATGATCAACAGATTGGCTAAGGGGATGTGATCCACTTGCCTAATTAAAAACCTTACTTTGGAAAACACATTGGGACAAAACCAAAGCAAGGGAAAAAGAGTGCAAATGAGTCACATACCCATTTGTTGATCCATTTGATATTCCCGGAACAAATTTTGTTGTTAAGCTAAGCCGTTTCTTCATCTTCAAACTTGTTTCATAACCATAATGGTTTGAAACACTTTTTCTCCTTATGGTTTTATTGAGCTTCTTAGAGTTTTGATGAATGGATCCAACTGGTTCATGCTTAGCTTCCTCGGCTACAAGCTCAGGTTCAAGCTGCTCCTTCTTGATGCTTGCCATGATCACATCACTGGATCGACACTCTAGAGCTAGGCAGAAGGGGATAAACCATGCAAGCACAAGTTCTTCAAGGGTTGTGGATCAATGGGTCACACAAAGGAGGCGGAAGATCCTTTGATTTACCTTTGTTCTCTCTAGATATTACACACTAAAGAAGAACAATCACTAGATATTACACACCAGCAAAGGAAGAAGAGATGAACTCGAGTTCCTTGAAAGAAAAGAGGCTGCGCCTTTGATTAAAAATTAGGTTAAATGTTTAATGCGATATTACAAGGGTTTATAAAGAAAAAAGTCGACCAAAGAAAAGAAACATTAAAAGAAAGGCAAAATTAAAAGAAAAAAGAAAACTTGATCAGTTGGATGCGCATCCACTGTTAGGCTTTTTATGAGCGATTCACTGGGCCGACTGGCCAGATCTTAATTGTTTTAGAAATGAGACCCACGGGGCTTTGGATCAATATATTATACATTTTCAGGGGATCTGTGAGTTAAGAGAGACACTCAACTGAACTAGGCATAGTCGTGAATCGCTGGGTTTGGATTACGATCAACAAATTGGCTAAGGGGATGTGATCCACTTGCCTCATTAAAAACCTTACTTTGGAAAACCCATTGGGACAAAACCAAATCAAGGAAAAAGGGTGCAAATGAGTCACATACCCATTTGTTGATCCATTTGATATTCCCGGATCAAATGTTGTTGTTAAGCTAAGCCGTTTCTTCATCTTCAAACTTGTTTCATAACTATAATGGTTTGAAACACTTCTTCTCCTTATGGTATTGTTGCGCTTCTTAGAGTTTTGATGAATGGATCCAACTGGTTCATGCTTAGCTTCCTCGGCTACAAGCTCAGGTTCAAGCTGCTCCTTCTTGATGCTTGCCATGATCACATCACTGGATCGATACTCTAGAGCTGGGGAGAAGGGGATAAACCTTGCAAGCACAAGTGGTTAAAGGGCTGTGGATCGATGGGTCACACAAAGGAGGCGGAAGATCCTTTGATTTACCTTTGTTCTCTCTAGATATTACACACTAAAGAAGAACAATCACTGAATATTACACACCAGCAAAGGAAGAAGAGATGAACTCGAGTTTCTTGAAAGAAAAGAGGCTGCGCCTTTGATTAAAAAGTAGGTTAAATGTTTATGTCGACATTACAAAGGTTTATAAAGCCAAAAGTCGACCAAATAAAGGAAAAAAGAAAACTTGATCAGTTGGATGCGCATCCACTGTTGGGCATTTTCTGAGCGATTCACTGGGCCGATTGGCGAGATCTTGATTGTTTTGGAAACTTGACCCACGAGACTTTGGATCCATATATTTACGTTTTCAGGGGCTCTGTAAGCTAACAGCGACACTCAATTGAACCAGGCATAGTCGTGAATCGCTGGGCTTGGATTATGATCAACAAATTGGCTAAGGGGATGTGATCCACCTGCCTCATTAAAAACCTTACTTTGGAAAACCCATTGGGACAAAACCAAAGCAAGGGAAAAAGAGTGCAAATGAGTCACATACCCATTTGTTGATACATTTGATAATCCCGGATCAAATGTTGTTGTTAAACTAAGCCGTTTCTTCATCTTCAAACTTGTTTCATAACCAGAATGGTTTGAAACACTTCTTCTCCTTATGGTTTTGCTGAGCTTCTTAGAGTTTTGATGAATGGATCCAACTGGTTCATGCGTAGCTTCCTCGGCTACAAGCTCAGGTTCAAGCTGCTCCTTCTTGATGCTTGCTATGATTACATCACTGGATCGACACTCTAGAGCTGGACAGAAGGGGATAAACCTTGCAAGCACAAGTTCTTCAAGGGCTGTGGATCGATGGGTCACACAAAGGAGGTGGAAGATCCTTTGATTTACCTTTGTTCTCTCTAGATATTACACACTAAAGAAGAACAATCACTGGATATTACACACTAGTAAAGGAAGAAGAGATGAACTCGAGTTCCTTGAAAGAAAAGAGGCTGCGCCTTTGATTAAAAAGTAGGTTAAATATTTATGTCGACATTACAAGGGTTTATAAAGCCAAAAGTCGACCAAAGAAAGGAAACATTAAAAGAAAGGCAAAAATAAAAGAAAAAAGAAAACTTGATCAGTTGGATGGGCATCCACTGTTGGGAGTTTTATGAGCGATTTCCTGGGCCGATTGGAGAGATCTTGATTGTTTTAGAAACTAGACCCACGGGGCTTTAGATCCATAGATTTACGTTTTCAGGGGCTCTGTGAGCTAACATCGACACTCAATTGAACCAGGCATAGTCGTGAATCGCTGGGCTTGGATTATGATCAACAAATTGGCTAAGGGGATGTGATCCACTTGCCTCATTAAAAACCTTACTTTGGAAAACCCATTGGGACAAAACCAAAGCAAGGGAAAAAGGGTGCAAATGAGTCACATACCCATTTGTTGATCCATTTGATATTCCCGGATCAAATGTTGTTGTTAAGCTAAGCCGTTTCTTCATCTTCAAACTTGTTTCATAACCAGAATTGTTTGAAACACTTATTCTCCTTATGGTTTTGTTGAGCTTCTTAGAGTTTTGATGAATGGATCCAACTGGTTCATGCTTAGCTTCCTCGGCAACAAGCTCAGGTTCAAGCTGCTCCTTCTTGATGCTTGCCATGATCACATCACTGGATCGACACTCTAGAGCTGGGCAGAAGGGGATAAACCTTGCAAGCACAAGTGCTTCAATAGCTGTGGATCGATGGGTCACATAAAGGAGGCAGAAGATCCTTTGATTTACTTTTGTTCTCTCTAGATATTACACACTAAAGAAAAACAATCACTGGATATTACACACCAGCAAAGAAAGAAGAGATGAACTCGAGTTCCTTGAAAGAAAAGAGGCTGCGCCTTTGATTAAAAAGTAGGTTAAATGTTTATGTCGACATTACAAGGGTTTATAAAGCCAAAAGTCGACCAAAGAAAGGAAACATTAAAAGAAAGGCAAAAATAAAAGAAAAAAGAAAACTTGATCAGTTGGATGTGCATCCACTGTTGGGAGTTTTATGAGCGATTCACTGGGCCGATTGGCGAGATCTTGATTGTTTAGGAAACTAGACCCATGAGGCTTTGGATCCATATATTTAATGTTTTCAAAAGCTCTGTGAGCTAACAACGACACTCAATTGAACCAGGCATAGTCGTGAATCGCTGGGCTTGGATTATGATCAACAAATTGGCTAAGGGGATGTGATCCACTTGCCTCATTAAAAACATTACTTTGGAAAACCCATTGGGACAAAACCAAAGCACGGGAAAAAGAGTTCAAATGAGTCACATACCTATTTGTTGATCCATTTGATATTCCCGGATCAAATGTTGTTGTTAAGCTAAGCCGTTTCTTCATCTTCAAACTTGTTTCATAACCATAATGGTTTGAAACACTTCTTCTCCTTATGGTTTTGTTGAGCTTCTTAGAGTTTTGATGAATGGATCCAACTGGTTCATGCTTAGATTCCTCGGCTACAAGCTCAGGTTCAAGCTGCTCCTTCTGGATGCTTGCCATGATCACATCACTGTATCGATACTCTAGAGCTGGGCAGAAGGGGATAAACCTTGCAAGCACAAGTGCTTCAAGGGCTGTGGATCGATGGATCACACAAAGGAGGCGGAAGATCCTTTGATTTACCTTTGTTCTCTCTAGATATTAGACACTAAAGAAGAACAATCACTGGATATTACACACCAGCAAAGGAAGAAGAGATGAACTCGAGTTCCTTGAAAGAAAAGAGGCTGCGCCTTTGATTAAAAATTAGGCTAAATGTTTAATGAGATATTACAAGGGTTTATAAAGCCAAAAGTCGACCAAAGAAAGGAAACATTAAAAGAAAGGCAAAAATAAAAGAAAAAAGAAAACTTGATCAGTTGGATGGGCATCCACTGTTGGGCATTTTCTGAGCGATTCACTGGGCCGATTTGCGAGATCTTGATTGTTTTGGAAACTAGACCCACGGGACTTTGGATCCATATATTTACGTTTTCAGCGGCTCTGTAAGCTAACTGCGACACTCAATTGAACCAGGCATAGTCGTGAATCGTTGGGCTTGGATTATGATCAACAAATTGGCTAAGGGGATGTGATCCACTTGCCTCATTAAAAACCTTACTTTGGAAAACCCATTGGGACAAAACCAAAGCAAGGGAAAAAGAGTGCAAATGAGTAACATACCCATTTGTTGATCCATTTGATAATCCCGGATCAAATGTTGTTGTTAAGCAAAGCCGTTTTTTCATCTTCAAACTTGTTTCAAAACCATAATGGTTTGAAACACTTCTTCTCCTTATGGTTTTGTTGAGCTTCTTAGAGTTTTGATGAATGGATCCAACTGGTTCATGCTTAGCTTCCTCGGCTACAAGCTCAGGTTCAAGCTGCTCCTTCTTTATGCTTGCCATGATCACATCACTGGATCGATACTCTAGAGCTGGGGAGAAGGGGATAAACCTTGCAAGCACAAGTGGTTCAAGGGCTGTGGATCGATGGGTCACACAAAGGAGGCGGAAGATCATTTGATTTACCTTTGTTCTCTCTAGATATTACACACTAAAGAAGAACAATCACTGAATATTACACACAAGCAAAGGAAGAAGAGATGAACTCGAGTTTCTTGAAAGAAAAGAGGCTGCGCCTTTGATTAAAAAGTAGGTTAAATGTTTATGTCGACATTACAAAGGTTTATAAAGCCAAAAGTCGACCAAATAAAGGAAACATTAAAAGAAAGGCAAAAATAAAAGAAAAAAGAAAACTTGATCAGTTGGATGCGCATCCACTATTGGGAATTTTCTGAGCGATTCACTGGGCCGATTGGCGAGATCTTGTTTGTTTTGGAAACTTGGAACACGGGGCTTTGGATCCATATATTTACGTTTTCAGGGGCTCTGTGAGCTAACAACGACACTCAATTGAACCAGGCATAGTCGTGAATCGCTGGGCTTGGATTATGATCAACAAATTGGCTAAGGGGATGTGATCCACTTGCCTCATTAAAAACCTTACTTTGGAAAACCCATTGGGACAAAACCAAAGCAAGGGAAAAAGAGTGCAAATGAGTCACATACCCATTTGTTGATCCATTTGATATTCCCGGATCAAATGTTGTTGTTAAGCTAAGCCGTTTCTTCATCTTCAAACTTGTTTCATAACCAGAATGGTTTGAAAAACTTCTTCTCCTTATGGTTTTGTTGAGCTTCTTAGAGTTTTGATGAATGGATCCAACTGGTTCATGCTTAGCTTCCTCGGCTACAAACTCAAGTTCAAGCAGCTCCTTCTTGATGCTTGCCATAATTACATCACTGGATCGACACTCTAGAGCTGGGCAGAAGGGGATAAACCTTGCAGCACAAGTGCTTCAAGGGCTGTGGATCGATGGGTCAAACAAAGGAGGCGGAAGATCCTTTGATTTACCTTTGTTCTCTCTAGATATTACACGCTAAAGAAGAACAATCACTGGATATTACACACCAGCAAAGGAAGAAGAGATGAACTCGAGTTCCTTGAAAAAAAAGAGGTTGCGCCTTTGATTAAAAAGTAGGTTAAATGTTTATGTCGACATTACAAGGGTTTATAAAGCCAAAAGTCGACCAAAGAAAGGAAACATTAAAAGAAAGGCAAAAATAAAAGAAAAAAGAAAACTTGATCAGTTGGATGGGCATCCACTGTTGGGAGGTTTATGAGCGATTTACTGGGCCGATTGGCGAGATCTTGATTGTTTTAGAAACTAGACCCACGGGGCTTTGGATCCATAGATTATCCGTTTTCAGGGGCTCAGTGAGCTAACAACGACACTCAATAGAACCAGGCACAGTCGTGAATCGCTGGGCTTGGATTATGATCAACAAATTGGCTAAGGGGATGTGATCCACTTGCCTCATTAAAAACCTTACTTTGGAAAACCCATTGGGACAAAACCAAAGCAAGGGAAAAAGAGTGCAAATGAGTCACATACCCATTTGTTGATCCATTTGATATTCCCGGATCAAATGTTGTTGTTAAGCTAAGCCGTTTCTTCATCTTCAAACTTGTTTCATAACCAGAATGGTTTGAAACACTTCTTCTCCTTATGGTTTTGTTGAGCTTCTTAGAGTTTTGATGAATGGATCCAACTGGTTCATGCTTAGCTTCCTCGGCAACAAGCTCAGGTTCAAGCTGCTCCTTCTTGATGCTTGCCATGATCACATCACTGGATCGATACTCTAGAGCTGGGCAGAAGGGGATAAACCTTGCCAGCACAAGTGCTTCAATGGCTGTGGATCGATGGGTCACATAAAGGAGGCGGAAGATCCTTTGATTTACCTTTGTTCTCTCTAGATATTACACACTAAAGAAGAACAATCACTGGATATTACACACCAGCAAAGGAAGAAGAGATGAACTCGAGTTCCTTGAAAGAAAAGAGGCTGCGCCTTTGATTAAAAAGTAGGTTAAATGTTTATGTCGACATTACAAGGGTTTATAAAGCCAAAAGTCGACAAAAAAAGGAAACATTAAAAGAAAGGCAAAAATAAAAGAAAAAAGAAAACTTGATCAGTTGGATGTGCATCCACTGTTGGGAGTTTTATGAGCGATTCACTGGGCCGATTGGCGAGTTCTTGATTGTTTAGGAAACTAGACCCATGAGGCTTTGGATCCATATATTTAATGTTTTCAGGGGCTCTGTGAGCTAACAGCGACACTCAATTGAACCAGGCATAGTCGTGAATCGTTGGGCTTGGATTATGATCAACAAATTGGCTTAGGGGATGTGATCCACTTGCCTCATTAAAAACCTTACTTTGGAAAACCCATTGGGACAAAACCAAAGCAAGGGAAAAAGAGTGCAAATGAGTCACATACCTATTTGTTGATCCATTTGATATTCCCGGATCAAATGTTGTTGTTAAGCTAAGCCGTTTCTTCATCTTCAAACTTGTTTCATAACCAGAATGGTTTGAAACACTTCTTCTCCTTATGGTTTTGTTGAGCTTCTTAGAGTTTTGATGAATGGATCCAACTGGTTCATGCTTAGCTTCCTCGGCTACAAGCTCAGGTTCAAGCTGCTCCTTCTTGATGCTTGCCATGATCACATCACTGTATCGTTACTCTAGAGCTGGGCAGAAGGGGATAAACCTTGCAAGCACAAGTGCTTCAAGGGCTGTGGATCGATGGGTCACACAAAGGAGGCGGAAGATCCTTTGATTTACCTTTGTTCTCTCTAGATATTACACAATAAAGAAGAACAATCACTGGATATTACACACCAGTAAAGGAAGGAGAGATGAACTCGAGTTCCTTGAAAGAAAAGAGGCTGCGCCTTTGATTAAAAAGTTGGTTTAATATTTATGTCGACATTACAAAGGTTTATAAAGCCAAAAGTCGACCAAAGAAAGGAAACATTAAAAGAAAGGCAAAAATAAAAGAAAAAAGAAAACTTGATCAGTTGGATGGGCTTCCACTGTTGGGCATTTTATGAGCGATTTACGGTGCCGAGTTTCGAGATCTTTATTGTTTTGGAAACTAGACCCACGGGGCTTTGGATCCATATATTAAATGTTTTGAGGGGCTCTGTGAGCTAAAAGCGACACTCAATTGAACCAGGCATAGTCGTGAATAGCTTGGCTTGGATTATGATCAACAAATTGGCTAAGGGGATGTGATCCACTTGCGTCATTAAAAACCTTACTTTGGAAAACCCATTGGGACAAAACCAAAGCAAGAGAAAAAGGGTGCAAATGAGTCACATACCTATTTGTTGATCCATTTGATATTCCCGGATCAAATGTTGTTGTTAAGCTAAGCCGTTTCTTCATCTTCAAACTTGTTTCATAACCAGAATGGTTTGAAACACTTCTTCTCCTTATGGTTTTGTTGAGCTTCTTAGAGTTTTGATGAATGGATCCAACTGGTTCATGCTTAGCTTCCTCGGCTACAAGCTCAGGTTCAAGCTGCTCCTTCTTGATGCTTGCCATGATCACATCACTGGATCGACACTCTAGAGCTGGGCAGAAGGGGATAAACCTTGCAAGCACAAGTGCTTCAAGGGTTGTGGATCGATGGGTCACACAAAGGAGGCGGAAGATCCTTTGATTTACCTTTGTTCTCTCTAGATATTACACACTAAAGAAGAACAATCACTAGATATTACACACCAGCAAAGGAAGAAGAGATGAACTCGAGTTCCTTGAAAGAAAAGAGGATGCGCCTTTGATTAAAAAGTAGGTTAAATGTTTATGTCGACAATACAAGGGTTTATAAAGCCAAAAGTCGACCAAAGAAAGGAAACATTGAAAGAAAGGCAAAAATAAAATAAAACTTTATCAGTTGGATGCGCATCCACTGTTGGGTATTTTCTGAGCGATTCACTGGGCCGATTGGCGATATCTTTATTGTTTTAGAAACTAGACCCACGGGGCTTTGGATCCATATATTTATTTTTTCAGGGGCTCTGTGAGCTAACAGCGACACTCAATTGAACCAGGCATAGTTGTGAATCGCTGGGCTTGGATTATGATCAACAAATTGACTAAGAGGATGTGATCCACTTGCCTCATTAAAAACCTTACTTTGGAAAACCCATTGGGACAAAACCAAAGCAAGGGAAAAGAGTGCAAATGAGTCACATACCCATTTGTTGATCCATTTAATATTCCCGGATCAAATGTTGTTGTTAAGCTAAGCCGTTTCTTCATCTTCAAACTTGTTTCATAACCAAAATAGTTTGAAACACTTCTTCTCCTTATGGTTTTTTTGAGCTTCTTAGAGTTTTGATGAATGGATCCAACTGGTTCATGCTTAGCTTCCTCGGCTACAAGCTCAGGTTCAAGTTTCTCCTTCTTGATGCTTGCCATGATCACATCACTGGATCGACACTCTAGAGCTGGGCAGAAGGGGATAAACCTTGCAAGAACAAGTGCTTCAAGGGCTGTGGATCGATGGGTAACACAAAGGAGGCGGAAGATCCTTTGATTTACCTTTGTTCTCTCTAGATATTACAAACTAAAGAAGAACAATCACTGGATATTACACACCAGCAAAGGAAGAAGAGATGAACTCGAGTTCCTTGAAAGAAAAGAGGCTGCGCCTTTGATTAAAAAGTAGGTTAAATGTTTATGTCGACATTACAAGGGTTTATAAAGCCAAAAGTCGACCAAAGAAAGGAAACATTAAAAGAAAGGCAAAAATAAAAGAAAACTTGATCAGTTGGATGCGCATCCACTGTTGGGCATTTTTTGAGCTATTCACTGGGCCGATTGGCGAGATCTTGATTGTTTTGGAAACTAGACCCACGGGGCTTTGGATCCATATATTTTTTTATTTTCAGGGGCTCTGTGAGCTAACAGCGACACTCAATTGAACCAGGCATAGTCGTGAATCGCTGGGCTTGGATTATGATCAACAAATTGGCTAAGGGGATGTGATCCACTTGCCTCATTAAAAACCTTACTTTGGAAAACCCATTGGGACAAAACCAAAGCAAGGGAAAAAGAGTGCAAATGAGTCACCTACCCATTTGTTGATCCATTTGATATTCCCGGATCAAATGTTGTTGTTAAGCTAAGCCGTTTCTTCATCTTCAAACTTGTTTCATAACCAGAATGGTTTGAAACACTTCTTCTCCTTATGGTTTTGTTGAGCTTCTTAGAGTTTTGATGAATGGATCCAACTGGTTCATGCTTAGCTTCCTCGGCTACAAGCTCAGGTTCAAGCTGCTCCTTCTTAATGCTTGCCATGATCACATCACTGGATCGACACTCTAGAGCTGGGCAGAAGGGGATAAACCTTGCAAGCACAAGTGCTTCAAGGGTTGTGGATCGATGGGTCACACAAAGGAGGCGGAAGATCCTTTGATTTACCTTTGTTCTCTCTAGATATTACACACTAAAGAAGAACAATCACTGGATATTACACACCAGCAAAGGAAGAAGAGATGAACTCGAGTTCCTTGAAAGAAAAGAGGATGCGCCTTTGATTAAAAAGTAGGTTAAATGTTTATGTCGACAATACAAGGGTTTATAAAGCCAAAAGTCGACCAAAGAAAGGAAACATTGAAAGAAAGGCAAAAATAAAATAAAACTTGATCAGTTGGATGCGCATCCACTGTTGGGTATTTTCTGAGCGATTCACTGGGCCGATTGGCGAGATCTTGATTGTTTTGGAAACTAGACCCACGGGGCTTTGGATCCATATATGTTTTATTTCCAGGGGCTCTGTGATCTAACAGCGACACTCAATTGAACCAGGCATAGTCGTGAATCGCTGGGCTTGGATTATGATCAACAAATTGGCTAAGGGGATGTGATCCACTTGCCTCATTAAAAACCTTACTTTGGAAAACCCATTGGGACAAAACCAAAGCAAGGGAAAAAGAGTTCAAATGAGTCACATACCCATTTGTTGATCCATTTGATATTCCCGGATCAAATGTTGTTGTTAAGCTAAGCCGTTTCTTCATCTTCAAACTTGTTTCATAACCAGAATGGTTTGAAACACTTCTTCTCCTTATGGTTTTGTTGAGCTTCTTAGAGTTTTGATGAATGGATCCAACTGGTTCATGCTTAGCTTCCTCGGCTACAAGCTCAGGTTCAAGCTTCTCCTTCTTGATGCTTGCCATGATCACATCACTGGATCGACAGTCTAGAGCTGGGCAGAAGGGGATAAACCTTGCAAGCACAAGTGCTTCAAGGGTTGGGGATCGATGGGTCACACAAAGGAGGCGGAAGATCCTTTGATTTACATGTTTTCTCTCTAGATATTACACAGTAAAGAAAAACAATCACTGGATATTACACACCAGCAAAGGAAGAAGAGATGAACTCGAGTTCCTTGAAAGAAAAGAGGTTGCGCCTTTGATTAAAAAGTAGGTTAAATGTTTATGTCGACATTACAAGGGTTTATAAAGCCAAAAGTCGACCAAAGAAAGGAAACATTAAAAGAAAGGCAAAAATAAAAGAAAACTTGATCAGTTGGATGCGCATCCACTGTTGGGTATTTTCTGAGCGATTCACTGGGCCGATTGGCGAGATCTTGATTGTTTTGGAAACTAGACCCACGGGGCTTTGGATCCATATAATATTTTATTTTCAGGGGCTCTGTGAGCTAACAGCGACACTCAATTGAACCAGGCATAGTCGTGAATCGCTGGGCTTGGATTATGATCAACAAATTGGCTAAGGGGATGTGATCCACTTGCCTCATTAAAAACCTTACTTTGGAAAACCCATTGGGACAAAACCAAAGCAAGGGAAAAAGAGTGCAAATGAGTCACCTACCCATTTGTTGATCCATTTGATATTCCCGGATCAAATGTTGTTGTTAAGCTAAGCCGTTTCTTCATCTTCAAACTTGTTTCATAACCAGAATGGTTTGAAACACTTCTTCTCCTTATGGTTTTGTTGAGCTTCTTAGAGTTTTGATGAATGGATCTAACTGGTTCATGCTTAGCTTCCTCGGCTACAAGCTCAGGTTCAAGCTGCTCCTTCTTAATGCTTGCCATGATCACATCACTGGATCGACACTCTAGAGCTGGGCAGAAGGGGATAAACCTTGCAAGCACAAGTGCTTCAAGGGTTGTGGATCGATGGGTCACACAAAGGAGGCGGAAGATCCTTTGATTTACCTTTGTTCTCTCTAGATATTACACACTAAAGAAGAACAATCACTGGATATTACACACCAGCAAAGGAAGAAGAGATGAACTCGAGTTCCTTGAAAGAAAAGAGGATGCGCCTTTGATTAAAAAGTAGGTTAAATGTTTATGTCGACAATACAAGGGTTTATAAAGCCAAAAGTCGACCAAAGAAAGGAAACATTGAAAGAAAGGCAAAAATAAAATAAAACTTGATCAGTTGGATGCGCATCCACTGTTGGGTATTTTCTGAGCGATTCACTGGGCCGATTGGCGAGATCTTGATTGTTTTGGAAACTAGACCCACGGGGCTTTGGATCCATATATGTTTTATTTCCAGGGGCTCTGTGATCTAACAGCGACACTCAATTGAACCAGGCATAGTCGTGAATCGCTGGGCTTGGATTATGATCAACAAATTGGCTAAGGGGATGTGATCCACTTGCCTCATTAAAAACCTTACTTTGGAAAACCCATTGGGACAAAACCAAAGCAAGGGAAAAAGAGTTCAAATGAGTCACATACCCATTTGTTGATCCATTTGATATTCCCGGATCAAATGTTGTTGTTAAGCTAAGCCGTTTCTTCATCTTCAAACTTGTTTCATAACCAGAATGGTTTGAAACACTTCTTCTCCTTATGGTTTTGTTGAGCTTCTTAGAGTTTTGATGAATGGATCCAACTGGTTCATGCTTAGCTTCCTCGGCTACAAGCTCAGGTTCAAGCTGCTCCTTCTTGATGCTTGCCATGATCACATCACTGGATCGACACTCTAGAGCTGGGTAGAAGGGGATAAACCTTGCAAGAACAAGTGCTTCAAGGGTTGTGGATCGATGGGTCACACAAAGGAGGCGGAAGATCCTTTGATTTACCTTTGTTCTCTCTAGATATTACACACTAAAGAAGAACAATCACTGGATATTACTCACCAGCAAAGGAAGAAGAGATGAACTCGAGTTCTTTGAAAGAAAAGAGGATGCGCCTTTGATTAAAAAGTAGGTTAAATGTTTATGTCGACAATACAAGGGTTTATAAAGCCAAAAGTCGACCAAAGAAAGGAAACATTGAAAGAAAGGCAAAAATAAAATAAAACTTGATCAGTTGGATGCGCATCCACTGTTGGGTATTTTCTGAGCGATTCACTGGGCCGATTGGCGAGCTCTTGATTGTTTTGGAAACTAGACCCACGGGGCTTTGGATCCATATAATATTTTATTTTTAGGGGCTCTGTGAGCTAACAGCGACACTCAATAGAACCAGGCATAGTCGTGAATCGCTGGGCTTGGATTATGATCAACAAATTGACTAAGGGGATGTGATCCACTTGCCTCATTAAAAACCTTACTTTGGAAAACCCATCGGGACAAAACCAAAGCAAGGGAAAAAGATTGCAAATGAGTCACATACCCATTTGTTGATCCATTTGATATTCCCGGATCAAATGTTGTTGTTAAGCTAAGCGGTTTCTTCATCTTCAAACTTGTTTCATAACCAGAATGGTTTGAAACACTTCTTCTCCTTATGGTTTTGTTGAGCTTCTTAGAGTTTTGATGAATGGATCCAACTGGTTCATGCTTAGCTTCCTCGGCTACAAGCTCAGGTTCAAGCTGCTCCTTCTTGATGCTTGCCATGATCACATCACTGGATCGACACTCTTGAGCTGGGCAGAAGGGGATAAACCTTCCAAGCACAAGTGCTTCAAGGGCTGTGGATCGATGGGTCACACAAAGGAGGCGGAAGATCCTTTGATTTACCTTTGTTCTCTCTAGATATTACACACTAAAGAAGAACAATCACTGGATATTACACACAAGCAAAGGAAGAAGAGATGAACTCGAGTTCCTTGAAAGAAAAGAGGATGCGCCTTTGATTAAAAAGTAGGTTAAATGTTTATGTCGACATTACAAGGGTTTATAAAGCCAAAAGTCGACCAAAGAAAGGAAACATTAAAAGAAAGGCAAAAATAAAATAAAACTTGATCAGTTGGATGCGCATCCACTGTTGGGAATTTTCTGAGCTATTCACTGGGAAAATTGGAGAGATCTTGATTGTTTTAGAAACTAGACCCACGGGGCTTTGGATCCATATATATCATGTTTTCAGGGGCTCTGTGAGCTAACAGCGACACTCAATTGAACCAGACATAGACGTGAATCGCTGGGCTTGGATTATGATCAACAAATTGGCTAAGGGGATGTGATCCACTTGCCTCATTAAAAACATTACTTTGGAAAACCCATTGGGACAAAACCAAAGCAAGGGAAAAAGAGTGCAAATGAGTCACATACCCATTTGTTGATCCATTTGATATTTCGGGATCAAATGTTGTTGTTAAGCTAAGCCGTTTCTTCATCTTCAAACTTGTTTCATAACCAGAATGGTTTGAAACACTTCTTCTCCTTATGGTTTTGTTGAGCTTCTTAGAGTTTTGATGAATGGATCCAACTGGTGCATGCTTAGCTTCCTCGGCTACAAGCTCAGGTTCAAGCTGCTCCTTCTTGATGCTTGCCATGATCACATCACTGGATCGACACTCTAGAGCTGGGCAGAAGGGGATAAACCTTCCAAGCACAAGTGCTTCAAGGGCTGTGGATCGATGGGTCACACAAAGGAGGCAGAAGATCCTTTGATTTACCTTTGTTCTCTCTAGATATTACACACTAAAGAAGAACAATCACTGGATATTACACACAAGCAAAGGAAGAAGAGATGAACTCGAGTTCATTGAAAGAAAGGAGGATGCGCCTTTGATTAAAAAGTAGGTTAAATGTTTATGTCGACAATACAAGGGTTTATAAGGCCAAAAGTCGACCAAAGAAAGGAAACATTGAAAGAAAGGCAAAAATAAAATAAAACTTGATCAGTTGGATGCGCATCCACTGTTGGGTATTTTCTGAGCGATTCACTGGGCCGATTGGCGAGCTCTTGATTGTTTTGGAAACTAGACCCACGGGGCTTTGGATCCATATAATATTTTATTTTTAGGGGCTCTGTGAGCTAACAGCGACACTCAATAGAACCAGGCATAGTCGTGAATCGCTGGGCTTGGATTATGATCAACAAATTGACTAAGGGGATGTGATCCACTTGCCTCATTAAAAACCTTACTTTGGAAAACCCATCGGGACAAAACCAAAGCAAGGGAAAAAGATTGCAAATGAGTCACATACCCATTTGTTGATCCATTTGATATTCCCGGATCAAATGTTGATGTTAAGCTAAGCGGTTTCTTCATCTTCAAACTTGTTTCATAACCAGAATGGTTTGAAACACTTCTTCTCCTTATGGTTTTGTTGAGCTTCTTAGAGTTTTGATGAATGGATCCAACTGGTTCATGCTTAGCTTCCTCGGCTACAAGCTCAGGTTCAAGCTGCTCCTTCTTGATGCTTGCCATGATCACATCACTGGATCGACACTCTTGAGCTGGGCAGAAGGGGATAAACCTTCCAAGCACAAGTGCTTCAAGGGCTGTGGATCGATGGGTCACACAAAGGAGGCGGAAGATCCTTTGATTTACCTTTGTTCTCTCTAGATACTACACACTAAAGAAGAACAATCACTGGATATTACACACAAGCAAAGGAAGAAGAGATGAACTCGAGTTCCTTGAAAGAAAAGAGGATGCGCCTTTGATTAAAAAGTAGGTTAAATGTTTATGTCGACATTACAAGGGTTTATAAAGCCAAAAGTCGACCAAAGAAAGGAAACATTAAAAGAAAGGCAAAAATAAAAGAAAACTTGATCAGTTGGATGCGCATCCACTGTTGGGCATTTTATGAGCGATTCACTGTGCCGATTGGCCAGATCTTGATTTTTTTGGAAACCAGATCCACGGGGCTTTGGATCCATATATATACGTTTTCAGGGGCTCTGTGAGCTAACAGCGACACTCAATTGAACCAGGCATAGTCGTGAATCGCAGGGCTTGGATTATGATCAACAAATTGGCTAAGGGGATGTGATCCACTTGCCTCATTAAAAACCTTACTTTGGAAAACCCATTGGGACAAAACCAAAGCAAGGGAAAAAGAGTGCAAATGAGTCACATACCCATTTGTTGATCCATTTGATATTTCGGGATCAAATGTTGTTGTTAAGCTAAACCGTTTCTTCATCTTCAAACTTGTTTCATAACCAGAATGGTTTGAAACACTTCTTCTCCTTATGGTTTTGTTGAGCTTCTTAGAGTTTTGATGAATGGATCCAACTGGTGCATGCTTAGCTTCCTCGGCTACAAGCTCAGGTTCAAGCTGCTCCTTCTTGATGCTTGCCATGATCACATCACTGGATCGACACTCTAGAGCTGGGCAGAAGGGGATAAACCTTCCAAGCACAAGTGCTTCAAGGGCTGTGGATCGATGGGTCACACAAAGGAGGCGGAAGATCCTTTGATTTACCTTTGTTCTCTCTAGATATTACACACTAAAGAAGAACAATCACTGGATATTACACACAAGCAAAGGAAGAAGAGATGAACTCGAGTTCCTTGAAAGAAAAGAGGATGCGCCTTTGATTAAAAAGTAGGTTAAATGGTTATGTCGACATTACAAGGGTTTATAAAGCCAAAAGTCGACCAAAGAAAGGAAACATTAAAAGAAAGGCAAAAATAAAATAAAACTTGATCAGTTGGATGCGCATCCACTTTTGGGAATTTTCTGAGCGATTCACTGGGCCGATTGGCGAGATCTTGATTGTTTTGGAAACTAGACCCACGGGGCTTTGGATCCATATAATATTTTATTTTCAGGGGCTCTGTGAGCTAACAGCGACACTCAATTGAACCAGGCATAGTCGTGAATCGCTGGGCTTGGATTATGATCAACAAATTGGCTAAGGGGATGTGATCCACTTGCCTCATTAAAAACCTTACTTTGGAAAACCCATTGGGACAAAACCAAAGCAAGGGAAAAAGAGTGCAAATGAGTCACCTACCCATTTGTTGATCCATTTGATATTCCCGGATCAAATGTTGTTGTTAAGCTAAGCCGTTTCTTCATCTTCAAACTTGTTTCATAACCAGAATGGTTTGAAACACTTCTTCTCCTTATGGTTTTGTTGAGCTTCTTAGAGTTTTGATGAATGGATCTAACTGGTTCATGCTTAGCTTCCTCGGCTACAAGCTCAGGTTCAAGCTGCTCCTTCTTAATGCTTGCCATGATCACATCACTGGATCGACACTCTAGAGCTGGGCAGAAGGGGATAAACCTTGCAAGCACAAGTGCTTCAAGGGTTGTGGATCGATGGGTCACACAAAGGAGGCGGAAGATCCTTTGATTTACCTTTGTTCTCTCTAGATATTACACACTAAAGAAGAACAATCACTGGATATTACACACCAGCAAAGGAAGAAGAGATGAACTCGAGTTCCTTGAAAGAAAAGAGGATGCGCCTTTGATTAAAAAGTAGGTTAAATGTTTATGTCGACAATACAAGGGTTTATAAAGCCAAAAGTCGACCAAAGAAAGGAAACATTGAAAGAAAGGCAAAAATAAAATAAAACTTGATCAGTTGGATGCGCATCCACTGTTGGGTATTTTCTGAGCGATTCACTGGGCCGATTGGCGAGATCTTGATTGTTTTGGAAACTAGACCCACGGGGCTTTGGATCCATATATGTTTTATTTCCAGGGGCTCTGTGATCTAACAGCGACACTCAATTGAACCAGGCATAGTCGTGAATCGCTGGGCTTGGATTATGATCAACAAATTGGCTAAGGGGATGTGATCCACTTGCCTCATTAAAAACCTTACTTTGGAAAACCCATTGGGACAAAACCAAAGCAAGGGAAAAAGAGTTCAAATGAGTCACATACCCATTTGTTGATCCATTTGATATTCCCGGATCAAATGTTGTTGTTAAGCTAAGCCGTTTCTTCATCTTCAAACTTGTTTCATAACCAGAATGGTTTGAAACACTTCTTCTCCTTATGGTTTTGTTGAGCTTCTTAGAGTTTTGATGAATGGATCCAACTGGTTCATGCTTAGCTTCCTCGGCTACAAGCTCAGGTTCAAGCTGCTCCTTCTTGATGCTTGCCATGATCACATCACTGGATCGACACTCTAGAGCTGGGTAGAAGGGGATAAACCTTGCAAGAACAAGTGCTTCAAGGGTTGTGGATCGATGGGTCACACAAAGGAGGCGGAAGATCCTTTGATTTACCTTTGTTCTCTCTAGATATTACACACTAAAGAAGAACAATCACTGGATATTACTCACCAGCAAAGGAAGAAGAGATGAACTCGAGTTCTTTGAAAGAAAAGAGGATGCGCCTTTGATTAAAAAGTAGGTTAAATGTTTATGTCGACAATACAAGGGTTTATAAAGCCAAAAGTCGACCAAAGAAAGGAAACATTGAAAGAAAGGCAAAAATAAAATAAAACTTGATCAGTTGGATGCGCATCCACTGTTGGGTATTTTCTGAGCGATTCACTGGGCCGATTGGCGAGCTCTTGATTGTTTTGGAAACTAGACCCACGGGGCTTTGGATCCATATAATATTTTATTTTTAGGGGCTCTGTGAGCTAACAGCGACACTCAATAGAACCAGGCATAGTCGTGAATCGCTGGGCTTGGATTATGATCAACAAATTGACTAAGGGGATGTGATCCACTTGCCTCATTAAAAACCTTACTTTGGAAAACCCATCGGGACAAAACCAAAGCAAGGGAAAAAGATTGCAAATGAGTCACATAC
Organism: Eutrema japonicum; assembly: GCA_030161315.1. NCBI lineage: Eukaryota > Viridiplantae > Streptophyta > Magnoliopsida > Brassicales > Brassicaceae > Eutrema > Eutrema japonicum. Next base: position 32,414,289 of record BSQW01000001.1, read on the forward strand.
CCATTTGTTGATCCATTTGATATTCCCGGATCAAATGTTGTTGTTAAGCTAAGCGGTTTCTTCATCTTCAAACTTGTTTCATAACCAGAATGGTTTGAAACACTTCTTCTCCTTATGGTTTTGTTGAGCTTCTTAGAGTTTTGATGAATGGATCCAACTGGTTCATGCTTAGCTTCCTCGGCTACAAGCTCAGGTTCAAGCTGCTCCTTCTTGATGCTTGCCATGATCACATCACTGGATCGACACTCTTGAGCTGGGCAGAAGGGGATAAACCTTCCAAGCACAAGTGCTTCAAGGGCTGTGGATCGATGGGTCACACAAAGGAGGCGGAAGATCCTTTGATTTACCTTTGTTCTCTCTAGATATTACACACTAAAGAAGAACAATCACTGGATATTACACACAAGCAAAGGAAGAAGAGATGAACTCGAGTTCCTTGAAAGAAAAGAGGATGCGCCTTTGATTAAAAAGTAGGTTAAATGTTTATGTCGACATTACAAGGGTTTATAAAGCCAAAAGTCGACCAAAGAAAGGAAACATTAAAAGAAAGGCAAAAATAAAATAAAACTTGATCAGTTGGATGCGCATCCACTGTTGGGAATTTTCTGAGCTATTCACTGGGAAAATTGGAGAGATCTTGATTGTTTTAGAAACTAGACCCACGGGGCTTTGGATCCATATATATCATGTTTTCAGGGGCTCTGTGAGCTAACAGCGACACTCAATTGAACCAGACATAGACGTGAATCGCTGGGCTTGGATTATGATCAACAAATTGGCTAAGGGGATGTGATCCACTTGCCTCATTAAAAACATTACTTTGGAAAACCCATTGGGACAAAACCAAAGCAAGGGAAAAAGAGTGCAAATGAGTCACATACCCATTTGTTGATCCATTTGATATTTCGGGATCAAATGTTGTTGTTAAGCTAAGCCGTTTCTTCATCTTCAAACTTGTTTCATAACCAGAATGGTTTGAAACACTTCTTCTCCTTATGGTTTTGTTGAGCTTCTTAGAGTTTTGATGAATGGATCCAACTGGTGCATGCTTAGCTTCCTCGGCTACAAGCTCAGGTTCAAGCTGCTCCTTCTTGATGCTTGCCATGATCACATCACTGGATCGACACTCTAGAGCTGGGCAGAAGGGGATAAACCTTCCAAGCACAAGTGCTTCAAGGGCTGTGGATCGATGGGTCACACAAAGGAGGCAGAAGATCCTTTGATTTACCTTTGTTCTCTCTAGATATTACACACTAAAGAAGAACAATCACTGGATATTACACACAAGCAAAGGAAGAAGAGATGAACTCGAGTTCATTGAAAGAAAGGAGGATGCGCCTTTGATTAAAAAGTAGGTTAAATGTTTATGTCGACAATACAAGGGTTTATAAGGCCAAAAGTCGACCAAAGAAAGGAAACATTGAAAGAAAGGCAAAAATAAAATAAAACTTGATCAGTTGGATGCGCATCCACTGTTGGGTATTTTCTGAGCGATTCACTGGGCCGATTGGCGAGCTCTTGATTGTTTTGGAAACTAGACCCACGGGGCTTTGGATCCATATAATATTTTATTTTTAGGGGCTCTGTGAGCTAACAGCGACACTCAATAGAACCAGGCATAGTCGTGAATCGCTGGGCTTGGATTATGATCAACAAATTGACTAAGGGGATGTGATCCACTTGCCTCATTAAAAACCTTACTTTGGAAAACCCATCGGGACAAAACCAAAGCAAGGGAAAAAGATTGCAAATGAGTCACATACCCATTTGTTGATCCATTTGATATTCCCGGATCAAATGTTGATGTTAAGCTAAGCGGTTTCTTCATCTTCAAACTTGTTTCATAACCAGAATGGTTTGAAACACTTCTTCTCCTTATGGTTTTGTTGAGCTTCTTAGAGTTTTGATGAATGGATCCAACTGGTTCATGCTTAGCTTCCTCGGCTACAAGCTCAGGTTCAAGCTGCTCCTTCTTGATGCTTGCCATGATCACATCACTGGATCGACACTCTTGAGCTGGGCAGAAGGGGATAAACCTTCCAAGCACAAGTGCTTCAAGGGCTGTGGATCGATGGGTCACACAAAGGAGGCGGAAGATCCTTTGATTTACCTTTGTTCTCTCTAGATACTACACACTAAAGAAGAACAATCACTGGATATTACACACAAGCAAAGGAAGAAGAGATGAACTCGAGTTCCTTGAAAGAAAAGAGGATGCGCCTTTGATTAAAAAGTAGGTTAAATGTTTATGTCGACATTACAAGGGTTTATAAAGCCAAAAGTCGACCAAAGAAAGGAAACATTAAAAGAAAGGCAAAAATAAAAGAAAACTTGATCAGTTGGATGCGCATCCACTGTTGGGCATTTTATGAGCGATTCACTGTGCCGATTGGCCAGATCTTGATTTTTTTGGAAACCAGATCCACGGGGCTTTGGATCCATATATATACGTTTTCAGGGGCTCTGTGAGCTAACAGCGACACTCAATTGAACCAGGCATAGTCGTGAATCGCAGGGCTTGGATTATGATCAACAAATTGGCTAAGGGGATGTGATCCACTTGCCTCATTAAAAACCTTACTTTGGAAAACCCATTGGGACAAAACCAAAGCAAGGGAAAAAGAGTGCAAATGAGTCACATACCCATTTGTTGATCCATTTGATATTTCGGGATCAAATGTTGTTGTTAAGCTAAACCGTTTCTTCATCTTCAAACTTGTTTCATAACCAGAATGGTTTGAAACACTTCTTCTCCTTATGGTTTTGTTGAGCTTCTTAGAGTTTTGATGAATGGATCCAACTGGTGCATGCTTAGCTTCCTCGGCTACAAGCTCAGGTTCAAGCTGCTCCTTCTTGATGCTTGCCATGATCACATCACTGGATCGACACTCTAGAGCTGGGCAGAAGGGGATAAACCTTCCAAGCACAAGTGCTTCAAGGGCTGTGGATCGATGGGTCACACAAAGGAGGCGGAAGATCCTTTGATTTACCTTTGTTCTCTCTAGATATTACACACTAAAGAAGAACAATCACTGGATATTACACACAAGCAAAGGAAGAAGAGATGAACTCGAGTTCCTTGAAAGAAAAGAGGATGCGCCTTTGATTAAAAAGTAGGTTAAATGGTTATGTCGACATTACAAGGGTTTATAAAGCCAAAAGTCGACCAAAGAAAGGAAACATTAAAAGAAAGGCAAAAATAAAATAAAACTTGATCAGTTGGATGCGCATCCACTGTTGGGAATTTTCTGAGCTATTCACTGGGCCAATTGGAGAGATCTTGATTGTTTTAGAAACTAGACCCACGGGGCTTTGGATCCATATATCAGTTGTTTTCAGGGGCTCTGTGAGATAACAGCGACACTCAATTGAACCAGGCATAGTCGTGAATCGCTGGGCTTGGATTATGATCAACAAATGGGCTAAGGGGATGTGATCCACTTGCCTCATTAAAAACCTTACTTTGGAAAACCCATTGGGACAAAACCAAAGCAAGGGAAAAAGAGTGCAAATGAGTCACATACCCATTTGTTGATCCATTTGATATTCCCGGATCAAATGTTGTTGTTAAGCTAAGCCGTTTCTTCATCTTCAAACTTGTTTCATAACCAGAATGGTTTGAAACACTTCTTCTCCTTATGGTTTTGTTGAGCTTCTTAGAGTTTTGATGAATGTATCCAACTGGTTCATGCTTAGCTTCCTCGGCTACAAGCTCAGGTTCAAGCTGCTCCTTCTTGATGCTTACCATGATCACATCAACGTCGCATTTAACCAGCGACGGGATCGAAGGTGTCAGGCCGGTTCGTCAGGACTCTTGAATAGGAAGGCGGGATCGGGTGTTCACAAGTACCATAATATTTTGTTTAATTCATTCATATCGATTGTTTGTTTTTTTCAATTTGCTTTCTCTTTTTTAAGAGTTTTGAATCTATGATTTTATGGTTCACATGTATATGTTTTTGAAAATGGATATATGTTTCAACTTATTTTCGAATAGAAACTCCAATGGTCTAGCGAGATGACTCGCTTGTTGTAAGGGTATCTCCAACCCAGCTCTATTTTTGGCTCCAAATTCTATTTTGGAATCAAGTCTTCTCCAACCCAGTTCCATTTTTGAGCCAAAAATGGAGTTTTTAATAGTTGGCTTCATATTTGGAGCCAACTCCATTTTTTTTCTTTCATGGCTCCATTTTTAACTTCAAAGTGGAGTGGCATGTTGGAACAAATTTTTTATCAAAGCTTGTGGGCTTGATAAAATTGTGTTTGTGTGAAAAGATATGAGTTAAGCCCATTCAAATGAAATGTTTTCATTGGCTATAACTATTTGTGGGAAGAGCAAAAGTCCCACAATGCTAGTTGAGAAATGTTTTCTCTTGAATATATATGGAGTGGTTGTGTCATTGGTTTAAATGACTAACAACAAGAGAGAAGAAAAGACCACACGCGTGCACCACCAGCAAAGGAAGAAGAGATGACCTCGAGTTCCTTGACAGAAAAGAGGTTGCGCCTTCGATTAAAAAGTAGGTTAAATGTTTATGTCGACATTACAAGGGTTTATAAAGCCAAAAGTCGACCAAAGAAAGGAAACATTAAAAGAAAGGCAAAAATAAAAGAAAACTTGATCAGTTGGATGCGCATCCACTGTTGGGAATTTTCTGAGCGATTCACTGGGCCAATTGGTGAGATCTCGATTGTTTTGGAAACTAGACCCACGGGGCTTTGGATCCATATATTCATTGTTTTCAGGGGTTCTGTGAGCTAACTGCGACACTCAATTGAACCAGGCATAGTCGTGAATCGCTGGGCTTGGATTATGATCAACAAATTGGCTAAGGGGATGTAATCCACTTGCCTCATTAAAAACCTTACTTTGGAAAACCCATCGGAACAAAACCAAAGCAAGGGAAAAAGAGTGCAAATGAGTCACATACCCATTTGTTGATCCATTTGATATTCCCGGATCAAATGTTGTTGTTAATCTAAGCCGTTTCTTCATCTTCAAACTTGTTTCATAACCAGAATGGTTTGAAACACTTCTTCTCCTAATGGTTTTGTTGAGCTTCTTAGAGTTTTGATGAATGGATCCAACTGGTTCATGCTTAGCTTCCTCGGTTACAAGCTCAGGTTCAAGCTGCTCCTTCTTAATGCTTGCCATGATCACATCACTGGATCGACACTCTAGAGCTGGGTAGAAGGGGATAAACCTTGCAAGCACAAGTGCTTCAAGGGCTGTGGATCGATGGGTCACACAAAGGAGGCGGAAGATCCTTTGATTTACCTTTGTTCTCTCTAGATATTACACACTAAAGAAGAACAATCACTGGATATTACACACCACCAAAGGAAGAAGAGATGAACTCGAGTTCCTTGAAAGAAAAGAGGCTGCGCCTTTGATTAAAAAGTAGGTTAAATGTTTATGTCGAAATTACAAGGGTTTATAAAGCCAAAAGTCGACCAAAGAAAGGAAACATTAAAAGAAAGGCAAAAATAAAAGAAAAAAGAAAACTTGATCAGTTGGATGCGCATCCACTGTTGGGCCTGTTCTGAGCGATTCAATGGGCCGATTGGCGAGATCTTGATTGTTTTGGATACTAGACCCACGGGGCTTTGGATCCATATATTTTAAGTTTTTAGGGGCTCTGTGAGATAACAGCGACACTCAATTGAACCAGGCATAGTCGTGAATCGCTGGGCTTGGATTATGATCAACAAATGGGCTAAGGGGATGTGATCCACTTGCCTCATTAAAAACCTTACTTTGGAAAACCCATTGGGACAAAACCAAAGCAAGGGAAAAAGAGTGCAAATGAGTCACATACCCATTTGTTGATCCATTTGATATTCCCGGATCAAATGTTGTTGTTACCCAAGCCGTTTCTTCATCTTCAAACTTGTTTCATAACCAGAATGGTTTGAAACACTTCTTCTCCTTATGGTTTTGTTGAGCTTCTTAGAGTTTTGATGAATGGATCCAACTGGTTCATGCTTAGCTTCCTCGGCTACAAGCTCAGGTTCAAGCTGCTCCTTCTTGATGCTTACCATGATCACATCAACGTCGCATTTAACCAGCGACGGGATCGAAGGTGTCAGGCCGGTTCGTCACGACTCTTGAATAGGAAGGCGGGATCGGGTGTTCACAAGTACCATAATATTTTGTTTAATTCTTTCATATCGATTGTTTGTTTTTTTCAATTTGCTTTCTCTTTTTTAAGAGTTTTGAATCTATGATTTTATGGTTCACATGTATATGGTTTTGAAAATGGATATATGTTTCAACTTATTTTCGAATAGAAACTCCTATGGTCTAGCGAGATGACTCGCTTGTTGTAAGGGTATCTCCAACCCAGCTCTATTTTTGGCTCCAAATTCTATTTTGGAATCAAGTCTTCTCCAACCCAGTTCCATTTTTGAGCCAAAAATGGAGTTTTTAATAGTTGGCTTCATATTTGGAGCCAACTCCATTTTTTTTCTTTCATGGCTCCATTTTTAACTTCAAAGTGGAGTGGCATGTTGGAACAAATTTTTTATCAAAGCTTGTGGGCTTGATAAAATTGTGTTTGTGTGAAAAGATATGAGTTAAGCCCATTCAAATGAAATGTTTTCATTGGCTATAACTATTTGTGGGAAGAGCAAAAGTCCCACAATGCTAGTTGAGAAATGTTTTCTCTTGAATATATATGGAGTGGTTGTGTCATTGGTTTAAATGACTAACAACAAGAGAGAAGAAAAGACCACACGCGTGCACCACCAGCAAAGGAAGAAGAGATGAACTCGAGTTCCTTGACAGAAAAGAGGTTGCGCCTTTGATTAAAAAGTAGGTTAAATGTTTATGTCGACATTACAAGGGTTTATAAAGCCAAAAGTCGACCAAAGAAAGGAAACATTAAAAGAAAGGCAAAAATAAAAGAAAACTTGATCAGTTGGATGCGCATCCACTGTTGGGAATTTTCTGAGCGATTCACTGGGCCAATTGGTGAGATCTTGATTGTTTTGGAAACTAGACCCACGGGGCTTTGGATCCATATATTCATTGTTTTCAGGGGTTCTGTGAGCTAACAGCGACACTCAATTGAACCAGGCATAGTCGTGAATCGCTGGGCTTGGATTATGATCAACAAATTGGCTAAGGGGATGTAATCCACTTGCCTCATTAAAAACCTTACTTTGGAAAACCCATCGGAACAAAACCAAAGCAAGGGAAAAAGAGTGCAAATGAGTCACATACCAATTTGTTGATCCATTTGATATTCCCGGATCAAATGTTGTTGTTAATCTAAGCCGTTTCTTCATCTTCAAACTTGTTTCATAACCAGAATGGTTTGAAACACTTCTTCTCCTTATGGTTTTGTTGAGCTTCTTAGAGTTTTGATGAATGGATCCAACTGGTTCATGCTTAGCTTCCTCGGTTACAAGCTCAGGTTCAAGCTGCTCCTTCTTAATGCTTGCCATGATCACATCACTGGATCGACACTCTAGAGCTGGGCAGAAGGGGATAAACCTTGCAAGCACAAGTGCTTCAAGGGCTGTGGATCGATGGGTCACACAAAGTAGGCGGAAGATCCTTTGATTTACATTTGTTCTCTCTAGATATTACACACTAAAGAAGAACAATCACTGGATATTACACACCAGCAAAGGAAGAAGAGATGAACTCGAGTTCCTTGAAAGAAACGAGGCTGCGCCTTTGATTAAAAAGTAGGTTAAATGTTTATGTCGACATTACAAGGGTTTATAAAGCCAAAAGTCGACCAAAGAAAGGAAACATTAAAAGAAAGGCAAAAATAAAAGAAAAAAGAAAACTTGATCAGTTGGATGCGCATCCACTGTTGGGCATTTTATGCGCGATTCACTGGGTCGATTGGCGAGATCTTGATTGTTTTGGAAACTAGACCCACGGGGCTTTGGATCCATATATTAAATGTTTTTTTTTTCAGGGGCTCAGTGAGCTAACAGCGACACTCAATTGAACCAGGCATAGTCGTGAATCGCTGGGCTTGGATTATGATCAACAAATTGGCTAAGGGGATGTGATCCACTTGCCTCATTAAAAACCTTACTTTGGAAAACCCATTGGGACAAAACCAAAGCAAGGAAAAAAGAGTGCAAATGAGTCACATACCCATTTGTTGATCCATTTTATATTCCCGGATCAAATGTTGTTGTTAAGCTAAGCCGTTTCTTCATCTTCAAACTTGTTTCATAACCAGAATGGTTTGAAACACTTCTTCTCCTTATGGTTTTGTTGAGCTTCTTAGAGTTTTGATGAATGGATCCAACTGGTTCATGCTTAGCTTCCTCGGCTACAAGCTCAGGTTCAAGCTGCTCCTTCTTGATGCTTGCCATGATCACATCACTGGATCGACACTCTAGAGCTGGGCAGAAGGGGATAAACCTTGCAAGCACAAGTGCTTCAAGGGCTGTGGATCGATGGGTCACACAAAGGAGGCGGAAGATCCTTTGATTTACCTTTGTTCTCTCTAGATATTACACACTAAAGAAGAACAATCACTTGATATTACACACCAGCAAAGGAAGAAGAGATGAACCCGAGTTCCTTGAAAGAAAAGAGGATGCGCCTTTGATTAAAAAGTAGGTTAAATGTTTATGTCGACATTACAAGGGTTTATAAAGCTAAAATTCGACCAAAGAAGGAAACATTAAAAGAAAGGCAAAAATAAAAGAAAAAAGAAAACTTGATCAGTTGGACACGCATCCACTGTTGGGCCTGTTCTGAGCGATTCAATGGGCCGATTGGCGAGATCTTGATTGTTTTGGACACTAGACCCACGGGGCTTTGGATCCATAAATTATACGTTTTCAGGGGCTCTGTGAGATAACAGCGACACTCAATTGAACCAGGCATAGTCGTGAATCGCTGGGCTTGGATTATGATCAACAAATGGGCTAAGGGGATGTGATCCACTTGCCTCATTAAAAACCTTACTTTGGAAAACCCATTGGGACAAAACCAAAGCAAGGGAAAAAGAGTGCAAATGAGTCACATACCCATTTGTTGATCCATTTGATATTCCCGGATCAAATGTTGTTGTTAAGCTAAGCCGTTTCTTCATCTTCAAACTTGTTTCATAACCAGAATGGTTTGAAACACTTCTTCTCCTTATGGTTTTGTTGAGCTTCTTAGAGTTTTGATGAATGGATCCATCTGGTTCATGCTTAGCTTCCTCGGCTACAAGCTCAGGTTCAAGCTGCTCCTTCTTGATGCTTACCATGATCACATCAACGTCGCATTTAACCAGCGACAGGATCGAAGGTGTCAGGCCAGTTCGTCAGGACTCTTGAATAGGAAGGCGGGATCGGGTGTTCACAAGTACCATAATATTTTGTTTAATTCATTCATATCGATTGTTTGTTTTTTTCAATTTGCTTTCTCTTTTTTAAGAGTTTTGAATCTATGATTTTATGGTTCACATGTATATGTTTTTGAAAATGGATATATGTTTCAACTTATTTTCGAATAGAAACTCCTATGGTCTAGCGAGATGACTCGCTTGTTGTAAGGGTATCTCCAACCCAACTCTATTTTTGGCTCCAAATTCTATTTTGGAATCAAGTCTTCTCCAACCCAGTTCCATTTTTGAGCCAAAAATGGAGTTTTTAATAGTTGGCTTCATATTTGGAGCCAACTCCATTTTTTTTCTTTCATGGCTCCATTTTTAACTTCAAAGTGGAGTGGCATGTTGGAACAAATTTTTTATCAAAACTTGTGGGCTTGATAAAATTGTGTTTGTGTGAAAAGATATGAGTTAAGCCCATTCAAATGAAATGTTTTCATTGGCTATAACTATTTGTGGGAAGAGCAAAAGTCCCACAATGCTAGTTGAGAAATGTTTTCTCTTGAATATATATGGAGTGGTTGTGTCATTGGTTTAAATGACTAACAACAAGAGAGAAGAAAAGACCACACGCGTGCACCACCAGCAAAGGAAGAAGAGATGAACTCGAGTTCCTTGAAAGAAAAGAGGTTGCGCCTTTGATTAAAAAGTAGGTTAAATGTTTATGTCGACATTACAAGGGTTTATAAAGCCAAAAGTCGACCAAAGAAAGGAAACATTAAAAGAAAGGCAAAAATAAAAGAAAACTTATCAGTTGGATGCGCATCCACTGTTGGGAATTTTCTGAGCGATTCACTGGGCCAATTGGAGAGATCTTGATTGTTTTGGAAACTAGACCCACGGGGCTTTGGATCCATATATTCATTGTTTTCAGGGGTTATGTGAGCTAACAGCGACACTCAATTGAACCAGGCATAGTCGTGAATCGCTGGGCTTGGATTATGATCAACAAATTGGCTAAGGGGATGTGATCCACTTGCCTCATTAAAAACCTTACTTTGGAAAACCCATCGGGACAAAACCAAAGCAAGGGAAAAAGAGTGCAAATGAGTCACATACCCATTTGTTGATCCATTTGATATTCCCGGATCAAATGTTGTTGTTAAGCTAAGCGGTTTCTTCATCTTCAAACTTGTTTCATAACCAGAATGGTTTGAAACACTTCTTCTCCTTATGGTTTTGTTGAGCTTCGTAGAGTTTTGATGAATGGATCCAACTGGTTCATGCTTAGCTTCCTCGGCTACAAGCTCAGGTTCAAGCTGCTCCTTCTTGATGCTTGCCATGATCACATCACTGGATCGACACTCTAGAACTGGGCAGAAGGGGATAAACCTTGCAAGCACAAGTGCTTCAAGGGCTGTGGATCGATGGGTCACACAAAGGAGGCGGAAGATCATTTGATTTACCTTTGTTCTCTCTAGATATTACACACTAAAGAAGAGCAATCACTGGATATTACACACCAGCAAAGGAAGAAGAGATGAACTCGAGTTCCTTGAAAGAAAAGAGGCTGCGCCTTTGATTAAAAAGTAGGTTAAATGTTTATGTCGACATTACAAGGGTTTATAAAGCCAAAAGTCGACCAAAGAAAGGAAACATTAAAAGAAAGGCAAAAATAAAAGAAAAAAGAAAACTTGATCAGTTGGATGCGCATCCACTGTTGGGCATTTTATGCGCGATTCACTGGGTCGATTGGCGAGATCTTGATTGTTTTGGAAACTAGACCCACGGGGCTTTGGATCCATATATTAAATGTTTTTTTTCAGGGGCTCTGTGAGCTAACAGCGACACTCAATTGAACCAGGCATAGTCGTGAATCGCTGGGCTTGGATTATGATCAACAAATTGGCTAAGGGGATGTGATCCACTTGCCTCATTAAAAACTTTACTTTGGAAAACCCATTGGGACAAAACCAAAGCAAGGAAAAAAGAGTGCTAATGAGTCACATACCCATTTGTTGATCCATTTTATATTCCCGGATCAAATGTTGTTGTTAAGCTAAGCCGTTTCTTCATCTTCAAACTTGTTTCATAACCAGAATGGTTTGAAACATTTCTTCTCCTTATGGTTTTGTTGAGCTTCTTAGAGTTTTGATGAATGGATCCAACTGGTTCATGCTTAGCTTCCTCGGCTACAAGCTCAGGTTCAAGCTGCTCCTTCTTGATGCTTGCCATGATCACATCACTGGATCGACACTCTAGAGCTGGGCAGAAGGGGATAAACCTTGCAAGCACAAGTGCTTCAAGGGCTGTGGATCGATGGGTCACACAAAGGAGGCGGAAGATCCTTTGATTTACCTTTGTTCTCTCTAGATATTACACACTAAAGAAGAACAATCACTTGATATTACACACCAGCAAAGGAAGAAGAGATGAACCCGAGTTCCTTGAAAGAAAAGAGGATGCGCCTTTGATTAAAAAGTAGGTTAAATGTTTATGTCGACATTACAAGGGTTTATAAAGCTAAAATTCGACCAAAGAAGGAAACATTAAAAGAAAGGCAAAAATAAAAGAAAAAAGAAAACTTGATCAGTTGGACACGCATCCACTGTTGGGCCTGTTCTGAGCGATTCAATGGGCCGATTGGCGAGATCTTGATTGTTTTGGACACTAGACCCACGGGGCTTTGGATCCATAAATTATACGTTTTCAGGGGCTCTGTGAGATAACAGCGACACTCAATTGAACCAGGCATAGTCGTGAATCGCTGGGCTTGGATTATGATCAACAAATGGGCTAAGGGGATGTGATCCACTTGCCTCATTAAAAACCTTACTTTGGAAAACCCATTGGGACAAAACCAAAGCAAGGGAAAAAGAGTGCAAATGAGTCACATACCCATTTGTTGATCCATTTGATATTCTCGGATCAAATGTTGTTGTTAAGCTAAGCCGTTTCTTCATCTTCAAACTTGTTTCATAACCAGAATGGTTTGAAACACTTCTTCTCCTTATGGTTTTGTTGAGCTTCTTAGAGTTTTGATGAATGGATCCATCTGGTTCATGCTTAGCTTCCTCGGCTACAAGCTCAGGTTCAAGCTGCTCCTTCTTGATGCTTACCATGATCACATCAACGTCGCATTTAACCAGCGACATGATCGAAGGTGTCAGGCCAGTTCGTCAGGACTCTTGAATAGGAAGGCGGGATCGGGTGTTCACAAGTACCATAATATTTTGTTTAATTCATTCATATCGATTGTTTGTTTTTTTCAATTTGCTTTCTCTTTTTAAGAGTTTTGAATCTATGATTTTATGGTTCACATGTATATGTTTTTGAAAATGGATATATGTTTCAACTTATTTTCGAATAGAAACTCCTATGGTCTAGCGAGATGACTCCCTTGTTGTAAGGGTATCTCCAACCCAACTCTATTTTTGGCTCCAAATTCTATTTTGGAATCAATTCTTCTCCAACCCAGTTCCATTTTTGAGCCAAAAATGGAGTTTTTAATAGTTGGCTTCATATTTGGAGCCAACTCCATTTTTTTTCTTTCATGGCTCCATTTTTAACTTCAAAGTGGAGTGGCATGTTGGAACAAATTTTTTATCAAAACTTGTGGGCTTGATAAAATTGTGTTTGTGTGAAAAGATATGAGTTAAGCCCATTCAAATGAAATGTTTTCATTGGCTATAACTATTTGTGGGAAGAGCAAAAGTCCCACAATGCTAGTTGAGAAATGTTTTCTCTTGAATATATATGGAGTGGTTGTGTCATTGGTTTAAATGACTAACAACAAGAGAGAAGAAAAGACAACACGCGTGCACCACCAGCAAAGGAAGAAGAGATGAACTCGAGTTCCTTGAAAGAAAAGAGGCTGCGCCTTTGATTAAAAAGTAGGTTAAATGTTTATGTCGACATTACAAGGGTTTATAAAGCCAAAAGTCGACCAAAGAAAGGAAACATTAAAAGAAAGGCAAAAATAAAAGAAAACTTGATCAGTTGGATGCGCATCCACTGTTGGGAATTTTCTGAGCGATTCACTGGGCCAATTGGCGAGATCTTGATTGTTTTGGAAACTAGACCCACGGGGCTTTGGATCCATATATTTTTTGTTTTCAGGGGTTCTGTGAGCTAACAGCGACACTCAATTGAACCAGGCATAGTCGTGAATCGCTGGGCTTGGATTATGATCAACAAATTGGCTAAGGGGATGTAATCCACTTTCCTCATTAAAAAGCTTACTTTGGAAAACCCATCGGGACAAAACCAAAGCAAGGGAAAAAGAGTGCAAATGAGTCACATACCCATTTGTTGATCCATTTGATATTCCCGGATCAAATGTTGTTGTTAATCTAAGCCGTTTTTTCATCTTCAAACTTGTTTCATAACCAGAATGGTTTGAAACACTTCTTCCCCTTATGGTTTTGTTGAGCTTCTTAGAGTTTTGATGAATGGATCCAACTGGTTCATGCTTAGCTTCCTCGGCTACAAGCTCAAGTTCAAGCTGCTCCTTCTTAATGCTTGCCATGATCACATCACTGGATCGACACTCTAGAGCTGGGCAGAAGGGGATAAACCTTGCAAGCACAAGTGCTTCAAGGGCTGTGGATCGATGGGTCACACAAAGGAGTCGGAAGATCCTTTGATTTACATTTGTTCTCTATAGATATTACACACTAAAGAAGAACAATCACTGGATATTACACACCAGCAAAGGAAGAAGAGATAATTGTAACGCCCGTGTTCCGGGAGAGTTAATTATTGTGGAGGAATAATTAATTCGGGTTGTTCCGGGGGGCGGTATCGATCGATACTGGCAGGCATCGATCGATACCAGCCGGGTTTTCTCGAGGTTATCTTCTTCTCTTATCTTCTTTCGAGTATAAAAGGATGTCCTTGTGAGGATAAGACGGAGGAGGTCACAAGAAAGAGAGAAGGAGAGAGAGAGAGGGGAGAAGCTTTGCGAAGCTTGGATCTTGCGAGATCAAGGAGGTTTGAGCTTGTGAGAAGCTCAGAGAAGCTTGAAGGAGAGCTTGGGAGAAGTTTGGCTTGGGAGTGGGCTTGCGAGAAGAGAGAGGTCTTCTAGAGCTCGATCCAGCCGGTTTAAGGTGAGTTGGGACCAAAGGTTAGCAAGTAAGTTTGTGTGGTGCTTAGTTAAGCTTGATTGTTGAGTTTGGGGCTTTGCCTTGGTGATTTGTGGCGATTTCTGGGTTTAGATCTCGCGGAAGGTTGTGATTTGCAGGTGAGTATCGATCGATACCATGTGTGTGTCGATCGATACTAGACTCTTGTCGGTGGACTCGAGTCGTGCAGGCATCGATCGATACCAGGTATGTATCGATCGATACCAGTTGTTGCCTGTGGGCATGTGGTTGTGTTGGCATCGATCGATACCAGGGGTGTATCGATCGATACCGGTTGTTTGCCTGAGGGCATGTGGTTGTGTTGGCATCGATCGATACCAGTGTGTTGTTTGGGCATCGATCGATACCAGGGCCTTGTCGGTGGTCTTGAGTTGTGTTGGCATCGATCGATACCAGTGTGTTGCTGGGGTGTCGATCGATACCAGGACCCTGGTTGGGGGGTCATGTGCTGTTGGGCATCGATCGATACCCGTGGGGTATCGATCGATACCGGTGGCTTCGTGCCGGGAAGTTTATTTGGTGTTAATTAATTCTTGTTTTGGCTATTTGATATTGCTGTTGTTGTGCTTATTTGTCAGCCTGTTGTTGGGATGATCAATCTCACTCAGCATTTGGTTAGCCAAATGTTGATGCATCACTTTTGTCGATGCAGGTAAAGATAAGGCGTGATCGTGGAATCGAGGCGGCGAGGAGGGGATGATTAGGACCCGGGAGTTGCTTCTGTTGTTGGGGTATCGATCGACACCAGGGGGTATCGATCGATACGTGTTGTTTGGCAATTGTAACCGTGAGCTTGTGTAAGCTGTAGACCGTGTGTGGTTGTGTAATAATAATTATTTATTATTATTGTTATTTGTTTAATTGCAAAAAAAAAAAAAAAATGCGGTCCTTTCAATTTGGTATCAGAGCCCATACGGTTCTAGGAGCCTAGGTGGTTCTAGAATAATTGGGCATTGTGCGGGGTCGTAGAATCATCCTCTTCGAGCCTTGTGGGATTCCATGGTGAGTATCTTTATTGTGATGATTGTTGTAGTTCTCTTAGCTTGTGCTTCTGCACGCGTGCAGATGGCTAGAGAGCGTGGTTGAGGTCGTGGCCGTGGTTGAGGTCATGGCCGTGGGCCGGGGGAGCAGGTCGAGGAGTCGCGTGCGAGTCAAGTTGGGTCTGAGGGTATGGCTGGCATGAGTGCCAGTGTGGCTGGTGTTTCAGCGGGTGCTGCGGGTGTAGCAGCGGGTGATGCTCGGGCCCGAGATGATCGCATTGCGAGGTTGTTGGAGCGGTTACCAGAGAGAGTACCGGCTCAGGCTCCTGTGGTTCCGGCGGTTGTGAGGCGCAGCCTCAGGTGGCAGCTGCGGTTGCTGGGGAGCTCCCATCCTATCTTAGGATGATGGAGCAGATGCAGAGGATTGGCACGGGGTTCTTCTCTGGAGGTGCTAATCCTGAGGACGCGGATGCGTGGTTGAGGAGGGTAGAGAGGAATTTCCTCTCGAGTAGGTGTCCTGCGGGATACCAGGTGATCTTTGGTAATGCGCATCTCTGAGGAAGGGGTGTGGCAGCACGGAGAGTTCAGGCAGCGATGGCTTGGGCGGATTTTGTGGAGGAGTTTAACTCCAAGTGCTTTCCTCAGGAGGCGTTCAACCGGTTAGGGTCGAGACTTGCGAGTTTGACTCAGGGGGATCGGTTGGTACGCGAGTATGAGGTGGAGTTCAACCGGCTCGGGTCTTATGTTAGACGAGCGGTTGAGAGTGAGTCGGCCCGTGTGTAGAGATTCCTGATGGGTCTTCGGGTTGACTTGAGGAACCGTTGCATGTGAGGGCTTTTTGCACGGTTGATGAGTTGGTTGAGACTGCGGCTTTGCTGGAGGAGGGTCTGAAGGACGAGGTGGTAGTGGTTACACCGAGTCTTCAGGCGAGATCTGTGCAGCAGCAGTCCGGTCCGAGCAGAGGCGGTAAGCCGATGCAAGGACCGAAGCGGAAGCGAGAGAGCGCTTCGAGAGGTAGTCAGGGTGGTCCGGGTTGCTTGGGTTGCGGAAGCATGGATCACCGAGTGGCGAGCTGTCCTTAGAAGGGCGGAGTGCGGAGTTCTGGTCTGGAATGCGTTTCAGACAGATGGGCACGAAAGTGCACTTGAGCGGCGTATCATCCTCAGACAGATGGGCAGTCCGAGAGGACCATCCAGTTTCTAGAGGATCTGTTGAGGATGTGTGTGCTGGTTCGGGGGTGGTCACTGGGTGGATCACTTGAGCTTGGTGGAGGTTGCCTATGGCAATAGTTACCAGGCGAGTAGTGGGATGGCTCCATATGAGGCTCTGTATGGGAGGCCATGTCGTACCCCCTTGTGTTGGACACAAGTGGGGGAGAGGAGCACTTTGGGTGCTAGTTTTGTTCAGGAAACCGCGGAAGAGATCCGGGTTTTGCAGCCGAACATGAAAGAGGCCCAAGATCGGCAAAAGAGTTATGCTGATAAGGGGCGGAAAGGGCGTGAGGTGGGAGGTAGTGTGTATCTCCAGATGGCTTTACTGAGAGGTCCGAACAGGTCCATTGCTGTGACTAAGTTGAGTCCGAGGTATGTGGGACCGTTTCGGATTGTAGAGCGTGTGGGACCGGTAGTGTATCGGTTGGAGTTACCCGTGGTTATGCAAGCATTTCATAAGGTCTTCGAGGTGTCGATGCTGAGGAAGTGTTTGCATAGGGGTGACGAGGTATTGGCTGAGATTCCGCCAGATCTCTAGTCCAATATGACCGTTGAGGCGAGACCTTTGTGAGTTCTCGAGCAGAGGGTCAAGGAGCTTCGTCGGAAGAGGATTCCGATGATGCGTGTCCTGTGGGGCTGTGGCGGGGTGTAGGAGGAAACTTGGGAGCCAGAGGTTAGGATGGAACGTGGTTCCACGAGTGGTTCCAGAAACAAGCTGCGGCTTGAGTTCCATCGAGAGGTTCCAGTTTCGGTTATAGTTGTGTGCTGTGTGTGTATCATTTTGTATTTCCGTTGTGTAGAACGATGTTACATTATGATGTGTAATAAGATGAGTATTTCTTATTATTGGTGACTTGGGGAGTCACGGTTTTGCATTACGTTTGGGGTAAGAAACGTTAATGCAAGAGAGTGATAAGATGGATGTTCTTATTGCTATTGTGAGCGTTGCGTGTTTTCAGTTAAGCTTGTTCGGGAAAATGAGTCGAGTGACGAGACCGGGTTATTTCACTTAGCGGTTCTATGTGGTGGGTTGGATTGCAGGCGTATGGTACTTGTTTGTTTTATTACGTTTGTATTGAAGACCTACTGCAGAGAGTTGTTGGGTGTTAAAGGTAGCCTAGTCATAGTTGTCTTGACAAGTCTTTCTAAAGCAAGCTGACACTGGAAGGTGCGCAAGGGAGGTGCGATGGCCGGGTTATTGGTCATGCACGGCAGATATTCCGGGTATGGAATATGGGTGATGCCGGTGTTGCCTTGCGAGGATTTACACGGATCACGGGAGGTAGTTCAGTCGAGATGCTTAGAGATATGTGATTTATTGCTCGTTGAGAGGACTGGTTCCTCTGGTGCCGATAGCTCGCAGGACTGTGTGTCTTGGGAGTGTGAGTGGCGATGTACCCAGACTCGGGAGGTTTATAGCCTAGAGTGATACGTGATACCGTGGATTCGTAGGGAGTATGTCCTGGATGGAGGATATATTGCCTAGAATTGAGTGGTATGGGGTATCGAGACTCGTCAGGTTATATTACCGAGGGGAGTGGTACGGCAGATACCCAGAACTCGGAGATGCTGCGGTGTCTTGGGTGCTGTGGTATGGTTGATACCTTGCGAGGTATGGTGGATATCCTGCGGGATATGGCTGACGCTCAGAACTCAGAGATGCTGCGGTGTCTTGAGTGATGGGGTTGGCGTGTGTTTGAGCAATAAGTACATATGATGCCGCGGTGTCATAAGCATAGGGACTGAGTGGGAAACCTCGGAGGTTAGTTTTGGACCTCGTGTGAGTATTGCGTTGGCCGGGTTGGCCAAGGGTTGTGTAATCGTTGCGACGATTAGGGTTCATTGGAGATGGACGGTTCATGGGAGATGAACGGTAACGAAGATTCGAGGACGAATCTAAGTTAGTGGGGGAGAATTGTAACGCCCGTGTTCCGGGAGAGTTAATTATTGTGGAGGAATAATTAATTCGGGTTGTTCCGGGGGGCGGTATCGATCGATACTGGCAGGCATCGATCGATACCAGCCGGGTTTTCTCGAGGTTATCTTCTTCTCTTATCTTCTTTCGAGTATAAAAGGATGTCCTTGTGAGGATAAGACGGAGGAGGTCACAAGAAAGAGAGAAGGAGAGAGAGAGAGGGGAGAAGCTTTGCGAAGCTTGGATCTTGCGAGATCAAGGAGGTTTGAGCTTGTGAGAAGCTCAGAGAAGCTTGAAGGAGAGCTTGGGAGAAGTTTGGCTTGGGAGTGGGCTTGCGAGAAGAGAGAGGTCTTCTAGAGCTCGATCCAGCCGGTTTAAGGTGAGTTGGGACCAAAGGTTAGCAAGTAAGTTTGTGTGGTGCTTAGTTAAGCTTGATTGTTGAGTTTGGGGCTTTGCCTTGGTGATTTGTGGCGATTTCTGGGTTTAGATCTCGCGGAAGGTTGTGATTTGCAGGTGAGTATCGATCGATACCATGTGTGTGTCGATCGATACTAGACTCTTGTCGGTGGACTCGAGTCGTGCAGGCATCGATTGATACCAGGTATGTATCGATCGATACCAGTTGTTGCCTGTGGGCATGTGGTTGTGTTGGCATCGATCGATACCAGGGGTGTATCGATCGATACCGGTTGTTTGCCTGAGGGCATGTGGTTGTGTTGGCATCGATCGATACCAGTGTGTTGTTTGGGCATCGATCGATACCAGGGCCTTGTCGGTGGTCTTGAGTTGTGTTGGCATCGATCGATACCAGTGTGTTGCTGGGGTGTCGATCGATACCAGGACCCTGGTTGGGGGGTCATGTGCTGTTGGGCATCGATCGATACCCGTGGGGTATCGATCGATACCGGTGGCTTCGTGCCGGGAAGTTTATTTGGTGTTAATTAATTCTTGTTTTGGCTATTTGATATTGCTGTTGTTGTGCTTATTTGTCAGCCTGTTGTTGGGATGATCAATCTCACTCAGCATTTGGTTAGCCAAATGTTGATGCATCACTTTTGTCGATGCAGGTAAAGATAAGGCGTGATCGTGGAATCGAGGCGGCGAGGAGGGGATGATTAGGACCCGGGAGTTGCTTCTGTTGTTGGGGTATCGATCGACACCAGGGGGTATCGATCGATACGTGTTGTTTGGCAATTGTAACCGTGAGCTTGTGTAAGCTGTAGACCGTGTGTGGTTGTGTAATAATAATTATTTATTATTATTGTTATTTGTTTAATTGCAAAAAAAAAAAAAAAATGCGGTCCTTTCAATTTGGTATCAGAGCCCATACGGTTCTAGGAGCCTAGGTGGTTCTAGAATAATTGGGCATTGTGCGGGGTCGTAGAATCATCCTCTTCGAGCCTTGTGGGATTCCATGGTGAGTATCTTTATTGTGATGATTGTTGTAGTTCTCTTAGCTTGTGCTTCTGCACGCGTGCAGATGGCTAGAGAGCGTGGTTGAGGTCGTGGCCGTGGTTGAGGTCATGGCCGTGGGCCGGGGGAGCAGGTCGAGGAGTCGCGTGCGAGTCAAGTTGGGTCTGAGGGTATGGCTGGCATGAGTGCCAGTGTGGCTGGTGTTTCAGCGGGTGCTGCGGGTGTAGCAGCGGGTGATGCTCGGGCCCGAGATGATCGCATTGCGAGGTTGTTGGAGCGGTTACCAGAGAGAGTACCGGCTCAGGCTCCTGTGGTTCCGGCGGTTGTGAGGCGCAGCCTCAGGTGGCAGCTGCGGTTGCTGGGGAGCTCCCATCCTATCTTAGGATGATGGAGCAGATGCAGAGGATTGGCACGGGGTTCTTCTCTGGAGGTGCTAATCCTGAGGACGCGGATGCGTGGTTGAGGAGGGTAGAGAGGAATTTCCTCTCGAGTAGGTGTCCTGCGGGATACCAGGTGATCTTTGGTAATGCGCATCTCTGAGGAAGGGGTGTGGCAGCACGGAGAGTTCAGGCAGCGATGGCTTGGGCGGATTTTGTGGAGGAGTTTAACTCCAAGTGCTTTCCTCAGGAGGCGTTCAACCGGTTAGGGTCGAGACTTGCGAGTTTGACTCAGGGGGATCGGTTGGTACGCGAGTATGAGGTGGAGTTCAACCGGCTCGGGTCTTATGTTAGACGAGCGGTTGAGAGTGAGTCGGCCCGTGTGTAGAGATTCCTGATGGGTCTTCGGGTTGACTTGAGGAACCGTTGCATGTGAGGGCTTTTTGCACGGTTGATGAGTTGGTTGAGACTGCGGCTTTGCTGGAGGAGGGTCTGAAGGACGAGGTGGTAGTGGTTACACCGAGTCTTCAGGCGAGATCTGTGCAGCAGCAGTCCGGTCCGAGCAGAGGCGGTAAGCCGATGCAAGGACCGAAGCGGAAGCGAGAGAGCGCTTCGAGAGGTAGTCAGGGTGGTCCGGGTTGCTTGGGTTGCGGAAGCATGGATCACCGAGTGGCGAGCTGTCCTTAGAAGGGCGGAGTGCGGAGTTCTGGTCTGGAATGCGTTTCAGACAGATGGGCACGAAAGTGCACTTGAGCGGCGTATCATCCTCAGACAGATGGGCAGTCCGAGAGGACCATCCAGTTTCTAGAGGATCTGTTGAGGATGTGTGTGCTGGTTCGGGGGTGGTCACTGGGTGGATCACTTGAGCTTGGTGGAGGTTGCCTATGGCAATAGTTACCAGGCGAGTAGTGGGATGGCTCCATATGAGGCTCTGTATGGGAGGCCATGTCGTACCCCCTTGTGTTGGACACAAGTGGGGGAGAGGAGCACTTTGGGTGCTAGTTTTGTTCAGGAAACCGCGGAAGAGATCCGGGTTTTGCAGCCGAACATGAAAGAGGCCCAAGATCGGCAAAAGAGTTATGCTGATAAGGGGCGGAAAGGGCGTGAGGTGGGAGGTAGTGTGTATCTCCAGATGGCTTTACTGAGAGGTCCGAACAGGTCCATTGCTGTGACTAAGTTGAGTCCGAGGTATGTGGGACCGTTTCGGATTGTAGAGCGTGTGGGACCGGTAGTGTATCGGTTGGAGTTACCCGTGGTTATGCAAGCATTTCATAAGGTCTTCGAGGTGTCGATGCTGAGGAAGTGTTTGCATAGGGGTGACGAGGTATTGGCTGAGATTCCGCCAGATCTCTAGTCCAATATGACCGTTGAGGCGAGACCTTTGTGAGTTCTCGAGCAGAGGGTCAAGGAGCTTCGTCGGAAGAGGATTCCGATGATGCGTGTCCTGTGGGGCTGTGGCGGGGTGTAGGAGGAAACTTGGGAGCCAGAGGTTAGGATGGAACGTGGTTCCACGAGTGGTTCCAGAAGCAAGCTGCGGCTTGAGTTCCATCGAGAGGTTCCAGTTTCGGTTATAGTTGTGTGCTGTGTGTGTATCATTTTGTATTTCCGTTGTGTAGAACGATGTTACATTATGATGTGTAATAAGATGAGTATTTCTTATTATTGGTGACTTGGGGAGTCACGGTTTTGCATTACGTTTGGGGTAAGAAACGTTAATGCAAGAGAGTGATAAGATGGATGTTCTTATTGCTATTGTGAGCGTTGCGTGTTTTCAGTTAAGCTTGTTCGGGAAAATGAGTCGAGTGACGAGACCGGGTTATTTCACTTAGCGGTTCTATGTGGTGGGTTGGATTGCAGGCGTATGGTACTTGTTTGTTTTATTACGTTTGTATTGAAGACCTACTGCAGAGAGTTGTTGGGTGTTAAAGGTAGCCTAGTCATAGTTGTCTTGACAAGTCTTTCTAAAGCAAGCTGACACTGGAAGGTGCGCAAGGGAGGTGCGATGGCCGGGTTATTGGTCATGCACGGCAGATATTCCGGGTATGGAATATGGGTGATGCCGGTGTTGCCTTGCGAGGATTTACACGGATCACGGGAGGTAGTTCAGTCGAGATGCTTAGAGATATGTGATTTATTGCTCGTTGAGAGGACTGGTTCCTCTGGTGCCGATAGCTCGCAGGACTGTGTGTCTTGGGAGTGTGAGTGGCGATGTACCCAGACTCGGGAGGTTTATAGCCTAGAGTGATACGTGATACCGTGGATTCGTAGGGAGTATGTCCTGGATGGAGGATATATTGCCTAGAATTGAGTGGTATGGGGTATCGAGACTCGTCAGGTTATATTACCGAGGGGAGTGGTACGGCAGATACCCAGGGGATCTGTGAGTTAACAGCGACACTCAACTGAACCAGGCATAGTCGTGAATCGCTGGGCTTGGATTATGATCAACAAATTGGCTAAGGGGATGTGATCCACTTGCCTCATTAAAAACCTTACTTTGGAAAACCCATTAGGACAAAACCAAATCAAGGAAAAAAGGGTGCAAATGAGTCACATACCCATTTGTTGATCCATTTGATATTCCCGGATCAAATGTTGTTGTTAAGCTAAGCCGTTTCTTCATCTTCAAACTTGTTTCATAACCAGAATGGTTTGAAACACTTCTTCTCCTTATGGTTTTGTTGAGCTTCTTAGAGTTTTGATGAATGGATCAAACTGGTTCATGCTTAGCTTCTTCGGTTACAAGCTCAGGTTCAAGCTGCTCCTTCTTGATGCTTGCCATGATCACATCAACGTCGCATTTAACCAGCGACGGGATCGAAGATGTCAGGCCGGTTCGTCAGGACTCTTGAATAGGAGGGCGGGATCGGGTGTTCACAAGTACCATAATATTTTGTTTAATTTATTCATATCGATTGTTTGTTTTTTTCAATTTGCTTTCTCTTTTTTAAGAGTTTTGAATCTATGATTTTATGGTTCACATGTATATGTTTTTGAAAATGGATATATGTTTCAACTTATTTTCGAATAGAAACTCCTATGGTCTAGCGAGATGACTCGCTTGTTGTAAGGGTATCTCCAACCCAGCTCTATTTTTGGCTCCAAATTCTATTTTGGAATCAATTCTTCTCCAACCCAGTTCCATTTTTGAGCAAAAAATGGAGTTTTTAATAGTTGGCTTCATATTTGGAGCCAACTCCATTTTTTTTCTTTCATGGCTCCATTTTTAACTTCAAAGTGGAGTGGCATGTTGGAACAAATTTTTTATCAAAACTTGTGGGCTTGATAAAATTGTGTTTGTGTGAAAAGATATGAGTTAAGCCCATTCAAATGAAATGTTTTCATTGGCTATAACTATTTGTGGGAAGAGCAAAAGTCCCACAATGCTAGTTGAGAAATATTTTCTCTTGAATATATATGGAGTGGTTGTGTCATTGGTTTAAATGACTAACAACAAGAGAGAAGAAAAGACCACACGCGTGCACCACCAGCAAAGGAAGAAGAGATGAACTCGAGTTCCTTGAAAGAAAAGAGGCTGCGCCTTTGATTAAAAAGTAGGTTAAATGTTTATGTCGACATTACAAGGGTTTATAAAGCCAAAAGTCGACCAAAGAAAGGAAACATTAAAAGAAAGGCAAAAATAAAATAAAACTTGATCAGTTGGATGCGCATCCACTGTTGGGAATTTTCTGAGTGATTCACTGGGCCAATTGGCGAGATCTTGATTGTTTTGGAAACTATACCCACGGGGCTTTGGATCCATATATTTTTTGTTTTCAGGGGTTCTGTGAGCTAACAGCGACACTCAATTGAACCAGGCATAGTCGTGAATCGCTGGGCTTGGATTATGATCAACAAATTGGGGAATGTAATCCACTTGCCTCATTAAAAAGCTTACTTTGGAAAACCCATCGGAACAAAACCAAAGCAAGGGAAAAAGAGTGCAAATGAGTCACATACCCATTTGTTGATCCATTTGATATTCCCGGATCAAATGTTGTTGTTAATCTAAGCCGTTTTTTCATCTTCAAACTTGTTTCATAACCAGAATGGTTTGAAACACTTCTTCCCCTTATGGTTTTGTTGAGCTTCTTAGAGTTTTGATGAATGGATCCAACTGGTTCATGCTTAGCTTCCTCGGCTACAAGCTCAAGTTCAAGTTGCTCCTTCTTAATGCTTGCCATGATCACATCACTGGATCGACACTCTAGAGCTGGGCAGAAGGGGATAAACCTTGCAAGCACAAGTGCTTCAAGGGCTGTGGATCGATGGGTCACACAAAGGAGGCGGAAGATCCTTTGATTTACATTTGTTCTCTCTAGATATTACACACTAAAGAAGAACAATCACTGGATATTACACACCAGCAAAGGAAGAAGAGATGAACTCGAGTTCCTTGAAAGAAACGAGGCTGCGCCTTTGATTAAAAAGTAGGTTAAATGTTTATGTCGACATTACAAGGGTTTATAAAGCCAAAAGTCGACCAAAGAAAGGAAACATTAAAAGAAAGGCAAAAATAAAAGAAAAAAGAAAACTTGATCAGTTGGATGCGCATCCACTGTTGGGCATTTTATGCGCGATTCACTGGGTCGATTGGCGAGATCTTGATTGTTTTGGAAACTAGACCCACGGGGCTTTGGATCCATATATTAAATGTTTTTTTTTTCAGGGGCTCTGTGAGCTAACAGCGACACTCAATTGAACCAGGCATAGTCGTGAATCGCTGGGCTTGGATTATGATCAACAAATTGGCTAAGGGGATGTGATCCACTTGCCTCATTAAAAACCTTACTTTGGAAAACCCATTGGGACAAAACCAAAGCAAGGAAAAAAGAGTGCAAATGAGTCACATACCAATTTGTTGATCCATTTTATATTCCCGGATCAAATGTTGTTGTTAAGCTAAGCCGTTTCTTCATCTTCAAACTTGTTTCATAACCAGAATGGTTTGAAACACTTCTTCTCCTTATGGTTTTGTTGAGCTTCTTAGAGTTTTGATGAATGGATCCAACTGGTTCATGCTTAGCTTCCTCGGCTACAAGCTCAGGTTCAAGCTGCTCCTTCTTGATGCTTGCCATGATCACATCACTGGATCGACACTCTAGAGCTGGGCAGAAGGGGATAAACCTTGCAAGCACAAGTGCTTCAAGGGCTTTGGATCGATGGGTCACACAAAGGAGGCGGAAGATCCTTTGATTTACCTTTGTTCTCTCTAGATATTACACACTAAAGAAGAACAATCACTGGATATTACACACCAGCAAAGGAAGAAGAGATGAACTCGAGTTCCTTGAAAGAAAAGAGGATGCGCCTTTGATTAAAAAGTAGGTTAAATGTTTATGTCGACATTACAAGGGTTTATAAAGCTAAAATTCGACCAAAGAAAGGAAACATTAAAAGAAAGGCAAAAATAAAAGAAAAAAGAAAACTTGATCAGTTGGACACGCATCCACTGTTGGGCCTGTTCTGAGCGATTCAATGGGCCGATTGGCGAGATCTTGATTGTTTTGGACACTAGACCCACGAGGCTTTGGATCCATAAATTATACGTTTTCAGGGGCTCTGTGAGATAACATGACACTCAATTGAACCAGGCATAGTCGTGAATCGCTGGGCTTGGATTATGATCAACAAATGGGCTAAGGGGATGTGATTCACTTGCCTCATTAAAAACCTTACTTTGGAAAACCCATTGGGACAAAACCAAAGCAAGGGAAAAAGAGTGCAAATGAGTAACATACCCATTTGTTGATCCATTTTATATTCCCGGATCAAATATTGTTGTTAAGCTAAGCCGTTTCTTCATCTTCAAACTTGTTTCATAACCAGAATGGTTTGAAACACTTCTTCTCCTTATGGTTTTGTTGAGCTTCTTAGAGTTTTGATGAATGGATCCAACTGGTTCATGCTTAGCTTCCTCGGCTACAAGCTCAGTTCAAGCTGCTCCTTCTTGATGCTTGCCATGATCACATCAACGTCGCATTTAACCAGCGACGGGATCGAAGGTGTCAGGCCGGTTCGTCAGGACTCTTGAATAGGAAGGCCGGATCGGGTGTTCACAAGTACCATAATATTTTGTTTAATTCATTCATATCGATTGTTTGTTTTTTTCAATTTGCTTTCTCTTTTTTAAGAGTTTTGAATCTATGATTTTATGGTTCAAATATATATGTTTTTGAAAATGGATATATGTTTCAACTTATTTTCGAATAGAAACTCCTATGGTCTAGCGAGATGACTCGCTTGTTGTAAGGGTATCTCCAACCCAGCTCTATTTTTGGTTCCAAATTCTATTTTGGAATCAATTCTTCTCCAACCCAGTTCCATTTTTTAGCCAAAAATGGAGTTTTTAATAGTTGGCTTCATATTTGGAGCCAACTCCATTTTTTTTCTTTCATGGCTCCATTTTTAACTTCAAAGTGGGGTGGCATGTTGGAACAAATTTTTTATCAAAGCTTGTGGGCTTGATAAAATTGTGTTTGTGTGAAAAGATATGAGTTAAGCCCATTCAAATGAAATGTTTTCATTGGCTATAACTATTTGTGGGAAGAGCAAAAGTCCCACAATGCTAGTTGAGAAATGTTTTCTCTTGAATATATATGGAGTGGTTGTGTCATTGGTTTAAATGACTAACAACAAGAGAGAAGAAAAGACCACACGCGTGCACCACCACCGCCGCCTCGTCTCGTGGCTCGTTGCTCGTCGCTCGTTGCAATTTTAGATGGCTCTTAGGAATCTTATAGGTATCGATCGATGCTTGACGGCATTGGGCTTTAGATCGAGCAATTGAACTTTTGGGCCGATTTTAAGTCGCAACCTTCTAGAATATTCTGCGGAATATTTTGTACTTGTTAATCAAGTCTGCGAAAAACCCTAGCCTCTCTCCTATATATACTGGCCGATTTTTACCAGAAAAATCATCATCTGATACACTAAAAACACATCCGAAAATTTCTAGCAAAGTTCCTTCAATTTCCCTACTGTTTAGAGTAAGTCTTTATTCGAGAGTATCGTAGTTATAATGTTCGATAGATCTGTTATCGAGTGTTTGCGATAACAGATTCCTTTGGTTGTATCCTGGGACTCATGGATCTATTATAAATCGTCGCACTACTGAAGATTCTTTGAGTTAAGGAAAGAGATTCATCTCGCCTCCATTGATCTATTTATGTTTCATCGTTTTATTAATCTCATGTTTCCTTAACGTTTATTTATGTAATCGTGATTAAATCCAATCTTGTCTATTGTGCGAATTTTAGGTCCTACAATCTTAACTCAAAGAAATCTGTTTTCTGTTTTATAAACATCAAACGGATTTTAATCGCGAGGAAATAAACGTGTTTTCAAACGATTCTTCTACTGGTGATGATACTCAAACGTTATCAAAACGCTATTTTAGCAACTCTGAAACGTGTAGTAGAAACAATTTTTGTGTTTATTTAATTTTATAAAAAGACGTTATACTGCTAGTGATACTCGAACGTTATCAAAAACGCTATTTTAGCAACTTTGAAACGTGTAGTAGAAGTAGTATTGCTTTAAACGTCTTTTACAACCGTTATTAATTGCGATTAATAATTGGTATAAACAACGAACGCACGATGTGGTTCTTGTTTGGTTCGATTGCGATCGACACCTATTGTGGCATCGATCGATACTATGCAAAAATTTCACTGACATCGATTGACACCGAGCGTGAATCGATCGATTTAAGTCTCTGAAAATTTTGTATCGGTCGACACTGCGTGTGCATCGATCGATATTGTGCATCGACCGATTTGGGTATGCATCGATCGATTTAAGTCTCTCTGGAACTGTGTATCGATCGACACTTGTTGTGTATCGATCAACACTTGTTGTGTATCGATCGACACTTGTTGTGTACCGATCGATATTTGTTGTGTATCGATCGACACTTGTTGTGTATCGATCGACACTTGGTGTGCATCGATCGACACCTACAATAACATCGATCGATACAGTGCAAAATTCACTTGCATCGATCGACACCGTGTGTGCATCAATCGACACCTACAGTCGCATCGATCGATTATGTGCAAAATTCTCTTGCATCGACACCGTGTGTGCATCGATCGACACCTACAGTCGCATCGATCGATTTTGTGCAAAATTCGCTTGCATCGATCGACACCGTGTGTGCATCGATCGACACTTACAGTCGCATCGATCGAGTCTGTGCAAAATTATCTTGTATCGATCGACACCGTGTGTGCATCGATCGATTTCAGATTCTCTGAAATTTTGTATCGACCAGGTTAGGGTTTGCGAATGCCTAACATCAAACACATTGGAGAACGGTTAATCAGAACACTCTGTGGAGGTTCAAATCAGAACGCTCTGAGGAGGTTTGAATCAGAACGCTCTGAGGAGGTGCGAATCAAAACGCTCTGTGGAGGTTCGATTCAGAACGCGCTTTTAGTGGTTCTAATTAGTTCGATAGCGGTTTCTAAATTGCGATTTAATTCCGTATAGAAACTCTTGTGATTTAATTATTCTATTATTAAATCAGAGGTTGTGCTTATTTTGTCTTCACGAAATGACAAGCAATACCGAGAACATCACAAAAGAGATTCTTTGTGCAAATGTTTGATTCTAAGTAGCCTGATAGACCAATTTTAAGCTGTTTACAGTACGGTCAACACTTCAAAGGAACTTTGGGTTATCTTAGAGAAGAAGTATAAGTCTAAAGACGCATGTTGTATGAAATTCGCAATTGCAAAATTTCTACACTTTAAAATGGTGGATTCAAAACCCATCATGGAACAACCAGTTGCTTATGTTGCTGAATCTCTTACTAACGTTTCGGTCATGTTATATTCGAATATATGAGTAGATTGAATGAGATCCCGAAATACAAAATAAGCAAAGATAAGTGTGAGGCTTGCGTTCAAACCAAACTCACTAAAACGCCATCATCGAGCGAACTTCTTGGTTTGATTCATACAAGAGGTGGTGAGAAATATTTCGTGACTTTCATTGAGGATTGTACGAAATATAGTTATGTCTAGTTGCTAAGAAGAAAATACGAGACCTTGGAAAACTCAAGGAGTATAAACTCGAGGTTGAAAACCAAATCGAGAGAACTATCAACATAGTTTGAAGTGATATAGGACATGAACATGGTATTATCCATCAAACGATTGATTCCTATTCACTTGAATCTAATTGAGTTTCATAACGAAATACCGAATTCTTTGATGAACTCATTATTGCAGGAATATGGATTAGTCCAGAAATGTGGGGGGGGGGAAGCATTGCTTACCGCAAGTTATATCCTGAACTAAATATCGCACAACGTCACTGGAAATGCTTCATGTGAACTTTGGAAAGGTAAAGTGTTTTGATACAAATACATGAAAGTGTGGGGGTGCCTAGCAACCACCTAAGAAGGTGACAATCAGACCAAAAACGGTGGATTGTATCCTCATTGAATATGCACACAATGTAGTGCTGATAGTCTTCTGGTGTATAAATTAGATATACCAGACATCCAAGTGAACACGGTAACCAAGGAATGTGTCTTCCTTTGAACATGTGTTTCCGTGTAAAGGATAAACTCTAGTATCTCATAAATTGAGGCGAGCATTTTTGGTACTTCTGTAAAAGAAGCAGAAGAGGCTGAAGTTGAAATTACTCATAGCCAAAGAGATTATACAGAGAAATATTTTGGTTTTGATTTCATGATAGTTTTTTCTTTTAGAGAATAACTTCGTTTCGTATGCTGATTGGAATCACAGCGATATGAGATCTTGTAATCAATCAAATGGATGTGAAATATGCCTTTATAAACGACCATTTAGAAGAGGAGATTTACATGAAACAACCCGAGGCTTATGTCACTCCTGGACAAGGAAAGAAAATAAGTGGACTTGTAAAGTCTTTATACGAAGCTAGCTCCTAAGCAATAGCTTGAAAAGTTTAACAATACAGTGCTGTCAAATGGCTTCTGAATCACAGAAAGTGATAAGTACATATACATCAAAAGTACTCCGCACGCATACATTTTGCTCTGTTTGTAAGTTGATGACATGATCATTATTGGTGGCAATAAAAACATGATCAGTCAAAATAAGAACACGCTAAGTAGCAAGTTTGATATGAAAGATTGGGACTACCGGATGTCATTCTAGGGATTAAGATCACTAGAACTTCCGAAGGAAAAATCTGGTCTCAAACTCATTATGCTGAAAAGATACTTGATAGATTCAAAATCTACTCAAGTGAGATTGCAAAAAACTCCCGTAGACTCTAGTCTTCACCTGGCAAAAAAATTAGGTGAAGCAGTGTCACAAGTGGAGTATGCACGTGTAATCAGATGTCTGATGTACTTAACAAATTGTACTAGACCCGATTTAGCGCACGCAGTTAATGTACTGAGTCGCTACACTAGTAATCCAGGACATAAACACTGGAAAGCCATAACAAGAGTATTGGACTATGTACATCATACTAAAATTTATGAGCTGCACTATGGTAAAGAACCATTAGTTTTGGAAGGATACAGTGATGCCAACTGGATTTCCAACTCTAAGAAACTCAAAATCCACGAGTGGATATGTCTTTACGCTTGGTGGTGCAGCATTGTCTTGGAAATCTTCCAAACAAACTCTGTTCGCCAGATCGACCATGGAATATGAGTTCATAGCTTTAGATAAAGCTGCATAGGAAGCAGAATGGCTTCAGAACTTTCTGGAAGATATCCTGATGTAGGAAAAACCAGTGCCAGCCTTGCGTGTATACTGTGATAGTCAGTCGGCTATATCTCGGGCACTGAGTAACCTATATAATGGTAAATCTCGTCACATAAGAAGACGACATAAGACCATTAGACAATTGATCTCAACTGGTGTACTTACGATATATTACATCAAGTCGGCTGATAACTTAGCGGTCCGTTCACCAAAAGTTTGCCGCGAGATCAAATTGTAAAATCATCAAAATGAATGGGTTTAAAGCCTATAGACAAAGATGACGTTTGACAGATATCCCACCTATGTGACTGGAGATCCCAAGATTTAGGTTCAAAGGGAAAACAAAGTTGAACTGATTCGAAATTGAGCACTGTGAGACTATATCTCTGCCCAGTTCCTAGGATGATAAACAGTGCTACATGTGAATATTGAGGTTAAGCGTTGGCTTTTAATGATTCCATAGCTTTACACTAGTGGAGTATGACAGGATACTTGGTAAAGAAAGCTGATGGCAGATCACCTTGTGAGTGTGAAATGAGGGCCGTTTCTAGGAGAATGAAAGAGAGGCTATATTCTCCAAGTTCACTCACGAAAAACCAGGAATGTTCAAGGCCAAAATGAACACAATAGAGAACTAAGTTCTACGAGAAATGAAGCTGGGTTATAGTTGTTGTCTCGGTTTATCTCAAAATCTGGGTGGTTCAAGACATCACGTTCACCTCCTGGCCGAGTAAACCCAATAGTTATTAACAATGAGTGGTTCAAAGCTGAAAAATGCTACCTTCTCACACGCAGTGAATTTTCGTATACTCTCGAAAGTCTGTCTACGTCTAGTCAATTTATAGTCTAGAGTGGTCAAGTCTTGTCTAGTTTATCGATTTTATTAAGCCGTCATATGTTTAGAGTCATTTCTATACATTTGGGGGATTGTTGGAACAATTTTTTTATCAAAGCTTGTGGGCTTGATAAAATTGTGTTTGTGTGAAAAAAAATGAGTTAAGCCCATTCAAATGAAATGTTTTCATTGGCTATAACTATTTGTGGGAAGAACAAAAGTCCCACATTGCTAGTTGAGAAATCTTTTCTCTTGAATATATATGGAGTGGTTGTGTTATTGGTTTAAATGACTAACAACAAGAGAGAAAAAAAGACCACACGCGTGCACCACCACCGCCGCCGCGTCTCGTGGCTCGTTTTTCGTCGCTCGTTTCAATTTTAGATGGCTCTTAAAAATCTTATAGGTATCGATCGATACCCCTTGGTATCGATCGATGCTTGACGGTCATTAGGCTTTAGATCGAGTAATTGAATTTTTGGGCCGATTTTAAGTCGCAGCCTTCTAGAATATTATGCGGAATATTCTGTACTTGTTAATCAAGTCTGCGAAAAACCCTAGCCTCTCTCCTATATATACTGACCGATTTTTACCAGAAAAATCATCCTCTGATACACTAAAAACACATCCGAAAATCTCTAGCAAAGTTCCTTCAATTTCCCTACTGTTTAGAGTAAGTCTTTATTCGAGAGTATCGTAGTTATAATGCTCGATAGATCTGTTATCGAGTGTTTGCGATAACAGATTCCTTTGGTTGTATCCTGGGACCCATGGATATATTATAAACCGTCGCACTACTGAAGATTCTTTTAGTTAAGGAAAGAGATTCATCTCGCCTCCATTGATCTATTTATGTTTCATCATTTTATTACGATAGATTACATCAAGTCGGCTGATAACGTTCACCAAAAGTTTACGGCGATATCAAATTGTAAAATCATCAAAAGGAATGGGTTTAAAGCCTATAGACAAAGATGACGTTTGACAGATACCCCACATATGTGACTGGAGATCCCAAGATCTAGGTTCAAAGGGAAAACAAAGTTGAACTGATTCGAAATTGAGCACTATGAGACTATATCTCTGCCCAGTTCCTAGGATGATAAAACAGTGCTACCTGTGAATATTGAGGTTAAGCGTTGGCTTTTAATGATTCCATAGCTTTACACTAGTGGAGTATGACAGTATACTTCATAAAGAAAGCTGATGTCAGATCACCTTGTGAGTGTGAAATGAGGGCCGTTTCTAGGAGAATGAAAGAGAGGCTATATTCTCCAAGTTCACTCACGAAAAACCAGAAATGTTCAAGGCCAAAATGAACACAATAGAGAACTAAGTTCTACGAGAAATGAAGCCCGACATCACGTTCAAGACATCATGTTCACCTCCTGGCCGAGTAAACCCGACAGTTATTAACAATGAGTGGTTCAAAGCTGAAAAATGCTACCTTCTCACACACAGTGAATTTTCGTATACTCTCGAAAGTCTGTCTACGTCTAGTCGAGTTATAGTCTAGAGTGGTCAAGTCTTGTCTAGTTTATCGATTTTATTAAGCCGTCATATGTTTAGAGTCATTTCTATTCATGTGGGGGATTGTTGGAACAAATTTTTTATCGAAGCTTGTGGGCTTGATAAAATTGTGTTTGTGTGAAAAGAAATGAGTTAAGCCCATTCAAATGAAATGTTTTCATTGACTATAACTATTTGTGGGAATAGCAAAAGTCCCACATTGCTAGTTGAGAAATGTTTTATCTTGAATATATATGGAGTGGTTGTGTCATTGGTTTAAATGACTAACAAAAAGAGAGAAGAAAAGACCACATGCGTGCACCACCACCGTTGTCGCGTCTCGTGGCTCGTTGCTCGTCGCTCGTTGCAATTTTAGATCGCTCTTAGGCATCTTATAGGTATATCGAGTATCGATCGATGCTTGACGGTCATTGGGCTTTAGATCGAGCAATTTAATTTTTGGGCCGATTTTAAGTCGCAGCATTCTAGAATATTCTGTACTTGTTAATCAAGTCTGCGAAAAACCCTAACCTCTCTCCTATATATACTGGCCGATTTTTACCAGAAAAATCATCCTCTGATACACTAAAAACACATCCGGAAATCTCTAGAAAATTTCCTTCAATTTCCCTACTGTTTAGAGTAAGTGTTTATTTGAGAGTATCGTAGTTATAATGTTCGATAGATCTGTTATCGAGTGTTTGCGATAACAGATTCCTTTGGTTGTAACCTGGGACCCATGGATATATTATAAACCGTCGCACTACTGAAGATTCTTTTAGTTAAGGAAAGAGATTCATCTCGCCTCCATTGATCTATTTATGTTTCATCGTTTTATTACGATAGATTACATCAAGTCGGCTGATAACTTAGCGGTCCGTTCACCAAAAGTTTGCCGCGAGATCAAATTATAAATCATCAAAAGGAATGGGTTTAAAGCCTATAGACAAAGATGACGTTTGACAAAAATTTAAAATCTGAAAAAAGAGGTGGCAAAAAATTAGGAAATTTGGCTCCACAAAATAAAAAATTAGGCTCCAAAAAAAATTAAAACCCTATGTTCTTTCCCTTTTGCTCGATTCACCCTATCTCCTCCTAATCTCACTCTCGAGAAGAAAAGACCCAGAAAATACCATCCATCTTCTCCTTTTGCTCACTATCTCCTCCTAATTTCACTCTCTCGAACATAAAACCCAGCAATATCCCAGCCATCTTCCCCTTTTTCCTGCTCCCTTTTGCTAGATTATTAGTATCTCCTCCTATACTCAGTCTCTCAAACCCAAAACCCAGCAATTTCTCAGCCATCATCTTCGTTCACCTAGCTTGTTGCTGAAGAATTCCCGTGTGAATCCCATAAATTGAAGGTGAATTGTGTTTGTGCATGTATTCGTTATTTGTATTGTATTTCAGTTTTCACATATCGGGTATGGATCCGTTTCGATTGTTTTGCTCTTTTGCAGGAAAATTTTGGTTAAGCTTCAGTTCAAGGTGCTTGTAATTGTTAGTTTTTTTTTTCAATTTGGGTTTTCGATTTAGAGTATTGGTAATTGGTTCTCTAAGGTCAATCGAATTATACTTTCAAGGTCTTTTGTAGTTCAAATTCAACAAATGAATACACACTCTATCATGTATCTTATTTGCTTATTGAGATTCCGAAGTTGATTCAGATTTCTTTGTTGATATAAATGTTCCTTACTTGTCGATTCTAGATTCAGATGTCTTTGTTAATATGTGTGTTTATCTGTCTAATTGATATGTATTTGGTTGTTTTTGCAGATTCTTTTTTCCTATTCTTCAAGATTCTTCTTGTTGCATATTCTTGTTATTTGGTATGTATCATATTCCTTTCTTCTTATATTCTTTAATTTTTTTTTGTTGTGGTTTAATGTGACTTGTCTGTGATATATATTTGTTGTATCATTGGTCGTGGAGCTGTGTGGTATTGTTGTAACATGGATAAGGCTTGAGTTTGGCTACTAGCTAGGGTATGAAGTTGTTTGTTATTTTCATTGATTTCTTAATTTCTAATCTGATTCTGAGCATGAGCTTTGTACTGTTTATTAACTTACAGGGCTAGCCTTGAGTATGAGTAAGGAGCATCTAACTTTGTGTACGCATCAACAAGGAGATTGGGTAATCCTACGGAAATTTTATATCCTTGCATTGATTGCCGCACTGTTTGCTATCTTTATGACACATTGATTCAGCAGGTACTGTGACTCTCGATGCTTCAAGAAAAGCTATACTCACATTCAAATTCTGGTTCTGAAACATTAAACTATCTTCTTCTTTTTGCAGTACAAGAATGAGGATGAAATTGTTGCAGTGCAATATCCATAACTTGTTTACTCATATTCGTCTCACCTGTGCAATCATGTCTTATGGCGTGCTCTCCATGTTTTTTTATCGCAGATCCTTGCCTTTCTTAAACTCATGTTGTTGTGATTGCATGTTTGCACTTATCTTCTAAACAAAACCAAAACAAATAAATTTAACGCTTGTTGGTATTGAACGATTGAATGTATTAGAATGCAAAAGAATATAAAAAACAAATGATTTTAAAGTAATTTAAAGTTTTTGTTGGGATTTTAATTAATTCTAGCAAAAATGTTCAGAATTGACTTTTACAATTTTCAATGAAATTGTTTTCAAATGACAATACTATAAATACAAATCTATAATCCAATAATACATGAACTAAAAAAAAAAATTTCACGATATACATTATGGAATAACATTAGAGTTTGATAGACAGTTTAATTCTTTTAAATCCAGTTAAATTCTTTAATTGAATACCTCTGGCGTTATGTACTTGAAATTCAAGTCTTGAATCTTTGTTAATATGTATAGGGTTTAGGGCATAGGATTTAAGGTATAAAGTATACATTATTGCTATCCATAATCAATTAAGAGAACATTATCAATACACAACTAAAAATTAAAATTTACAAAATAAAAAGAGAAAATTATGATCAGTGATTTAGAGTTTAGGGCATATAAGGTTTAGAGTATAAGGTATAAGATTTAAAATATAGAGTTTATTGTGTGAAATATAATTTCTTTGTAATTTCCCAATTAAAAATAGAATATACAATAAATTTTTATCTCATATGTATAACATAATATATATATAAAATATTTTTTAAGATAAAACTAAGAAGAATTAAGTGTTGAATATTTGATTTAGGGTTTAGGGTATTGGTTTAGGGTTTAGGTTATCTTGATTTAGGGTTTATGTTATATTGATTTATGGTTTATGTTATGTTGTCAATTAACAAATGAAAATGATTGCCAATTATTGGAAAAGATTGCAAAATCATTACAAAAATGATTACAAACATATATACAAACCCTATAAACTATTGTTTCATACTAAGAACATAAAATAGAATAGAAAAAACTATTACAAAATTAAAAATATGAAAGAAAAGTTATTGTGGTTTACTTTTCTTGTTTAGTGTGGTTTTGGAAAATGCATTGTGGATTACTTTTTTGTCACCATTCACGATGAATTTATTGTTTAACTTAAAAAAAAAAAATGAAAAGTTGGTGCGGGAACAAACAGCTTTCATTTTTAGACAAGATCCGCACCTTTAGCTAAAAGAAATGGATGAGGTGAGTTTAACTACTGTAGGTAGTTGAATTATTAATTTTTTTTTTAAAACGAAAAAAACCTCTATAAATTCATCCGCTCGTTCTGATTTATTATTTCTTCTATCCTTCAATTCTTCAGTTCTTCAATTCCCTTTCTCAGTTCTTCAGTTTTTCTAATATCATTTTCAACAGAAAAACTAAACTTTCTATAATTTTAAACTCTCCAAAAGTTCGCCGTTTGCACCAAGTAAGCATTTTTTTTTGTAAACATAATATAATAGATAATGCGTATATATGTCTAATTAACATTATAATGCAACATTTAAAATATTTTTTTAAGAAAAAGAAAAACTCTTCATGCCAAACATTAAAAATAAATTATATTATATTTTTAATCTTAGGATATACATAATAGAAATTTAAGTTAATGTTATCTAAGCTTATAGGAGATACATAGCAACAATTTTAAAGTTTAGATAATTAGATTTGAAAATTAATTGTTTTAAATTATAACTACAAGTAAAAAACTGTTTGATGAGAAATTTTATCAAACTCTAAATAAAATCCACATAAATATTTTGTTTTTTGAACTTTTAAATTAAAAAATAAATGTTAAAAATATGTGAAATCAAAACGATAATAGTGTACGACTATATCATAAAATTGTAAATATTAAATTGTAAACAATATTTTATTAAATATATATATGATCAGATAGATAAAATTAATAATAATATTATGGTAATGATCAGATGGATAAAATTAATAACAATATTATGGTAATGAGTACCGTACCAATGAAAAACCAATGTTATCAATAATATGATATTATAATATGTTCATGATTTATTTATTTATGATAATGTATTGTTAAATGCAGATATGTCGTTTAGGGGTCGTTCAAACGCAAATTCTTCCAGTCAAAGAGACCCAAATGCTCCCTCTGAAACAACAACAAGAGTAAAAATTTTATTATATTTTTTTTAGCAATGATAATTTACCAAATTAGTTATAGTATTTGGAAATAGATTAAACTAATTGTACAAATTTTAAAAATTTGTAGAGCACACCGAGGCATAAATGGACATATGAACAAGAAAAAACTTTGATTGGTTGTTTGATCATGCAATTTCCATGACTAATTACACTCTTAAGGATCCGGCGCCCCTTGGTCGAGAGTACATGGTTGAAAAATTTAACTTAGCATTTAACATGAATATAAAATACGGGTTCTTCAAAAACAAACCTGATGACTTCAAAAAAGCGTATAAAAAGTGGAGGGAACTTATGGGTTCCACTGGGATCTCGGTTGATCCTGAGACATCCAAGATTTATGCATCTGATGAGTGGTGGAAACCTCGTGAGTTGGTAATAACTTTTATTCCTTTTTGTAAATTTATTAATACTAACATAAACACATAAACACACACAAATAATATATTTTTTGTATTATAGGGATGCAAAATAACTAGTAAGTTCAACCGAAAGCCGCCAGAGTTTTGGGATGTGATGCAACGCTGTCTTGTATTACACGATGTTTATACGCAACCACAACATTCCTCACGACAAAGAAGAGATGAGATAATGAATGAGAGACGGAGAGATGATGTCAGCCATGGTTACTCAGACATCGATGGTGGTGACGTGCCTCAAACTCAAGTTCATGATGAGGCCCAAGAAGATGAAGAAGTGTATCGTGTTAACCTTGATGATGATGCACACCCTTCGAATGAGTTCAGTCAAGATACATTTCGAGTCCCAGTTCGAAGAGGTGAGCAAAGGAGGAGACAAAATTCTCAGTCAAGTGCCAGGCGTGGGAGTGGTTCGCATAGATCTGGCGGTAGCTCAGGAGGTCGTAGAAGACAATCTTTTGAGACAACCCTGAAAGACACCATTACTGGCTATAGAGAGTTTCAACGACAAAGTTTGCGACAACTTTGCCCAAGTAGTTTTGACCAAGAAGATTACGATGAATTCAAAAAGGCGGAAGCGATATTCCTTGAGTTGGAACTTCCAAAGAACACCAGATTTTATTGGGCATGCATCGATTCACTTAAAGAGCTAAAATTTTGGCGTAAGTATTTCATATATATAACTGGAGGTAAAGACGAAGATAAGATACAACTACTGGAAGCTATGACTAGTATTTCACGGAACGACCAAGATTTGCCAAAAAGGCTGAGCTCGAGCCACTTGTATGGGAGTCAACATTTTGGAAGTCCTGGTTTTCAACAGTGGGGTTCTCCTCCAACAGCTCCACACTGGGGCACACCTCCAACTGCTCCACACTGGGGCACACCACCGACTGCTGGAGAATTGGGCACACCACCGACTGCTAGACAATGGGGCACACCACCAACTGCTGGACAATGGGGCACACCACCGACTGCTGGATAATGGGGCACACCACCGACTGCTGGACAATGGGGCACACCACCGACTGCTGGACAATGAGGCACACCACCGACTGCTGGACAATGGGGCACACCACCGACTGCTGGACATTGGGGCACACCACCGACTGCTGGACATTGGGCACACCACCGACTGCTGGACATTGGGGCACACCACCGACTGCTAGACAATGGGGGCACATCACCAACTGCTGGACAATGGGGCACATCACCAAATGCGTCACATTGGGGGCTTCCACCAAACGTTCAACTTTGCCCAGTGCGTCATACACCAAATTTTGAACAAGGCGGATCATCGGGAACGACTACAACAAATGTTCAATATGTATTTTCCGTGGGAGGTCAAGAAGGAAGTATGAGGAATACTGAACAAGAAATTTCACATGCTGCAGGAGTAGGGGCTTCACAAAATGTTCAACCTGCATCATCACCCGGTCTCGGTTTCATAAATTATTTTGAAGCATCTCATGTTTAACAAACTCCTAGACCAGGAGGTTTATTCAATATTTGGGGAACCTCAGAAGGAATAAATGCAAGTACAAATGAAGATCACCAAAGTGATTCAGGAGACGAGAATTAGTTTCCTATGGTTTATCACTCTCGTTTATGTTTTGAAATATTATCTGATTTTCATGAGTCTATTTATGCATATTGTGTAATTGTTTTTATGAATAATTATACTTTTAAAGATAATTGTATTTTGTAATTGTTTTATGTTAGTTGATATTTGGCTAATGATGTTTTTTTAATCTTGTGCTTATAAAATTTCAGGCTTTTCGTATATGCCAGTTACGATCACGAGACATCCACAGTCTAAGCTACGAAGAGATAATTGAATTGTGGAATTTAGAAAATGAGCAATTCGAGGAGTTAATAATTCAACCAGCTTTGAGTTATTATGATCAACATTTCCAAAGAGCAACGTGCCGAACTGATAGAGGTTCGGGATGGAGGAATATTTGGCGTCGATTACAACAAGATGATGCTGCTTGTCTTCAGTTACTACGAATGTCACTTCCAATTTTTACAACATTGTGTAACATTCTACAAATGAACTACGGGCTACAACCAACATTAAATATAAGTATTGAAGAAAGTGTGGCTATGTTTCTACGGATATGTGGACACAATGAAGTTCACAGAGATGTTGGTTTAAGGTTTGGACGCAATCAAGAGACTGTGAAGAGAAAATTTAGTGAAGTTCTAACGGCGATTGAACTACTTGCATGTGATTATATTAGAATTCCGACTAGTCAAGAACTACAACGAATTCCTGAAAGGCTTCAAGTGGACCGATCATATTATCCATTTTTTAGTGGATGCGTTGGAGCTATGGATGGGACTCATGTTTGCGTCAAAGTGAAACCTGAATTGCAAAGAATGTATTGGAATCGACATGATAATGCATCTTTGAACATCATGGCAATATGTGATTTAAATATGTTATTCACATATATTTGGAATGGAGCCCCGGGATCATGTCACGACACAGCCGTTTTGGCCATGGCACAACGAAGTGATTCTGAGTTCCCTATGCCTCCTTTCGATAAGTATTACGTCGTTGATTCTGGCTATCCAAACAAGTAAGGGTTTTTGGCTCCCTATAAATCAACATGTAATAGAGTTGTGAGGTATCATATGTCACAGTTCAACTCTGGTCTTCCTCCGAGGAATAAAGAAGAATTATTTAATCAACGTCATGCTTCTTTACGTTCTGTCATTGAGAGGACTTTTGGAGTTTGGAAGAAGAAATGGAGGATTCTTTCTGGTTTTCCAAGATACAATATTCACGTACAAAAGAGAGTGATAATGGCTACAATGGGATTACATAATTTTATCAAAATTTCAAATTTCTCAGATGCAGACTTTGCAGAAGTAATGACAGAGATGAGAATAAACAACACAAATCGGGAGCCTGATTTAGATGACATGGAAGCAGCTGATGTAGAAGATTGTACATATAGAGAATATATGACACGACTAAGGGATAATATAGCAAATATGTTATGGGCAAATCAATATAGTCGATAATAAATTTTTTTGTATTGTATTATATTTGATCAATTAAATTTTGATGTATTTCTCAAAAACATATATAGTTTGTTATATTTATAAAATAAAACTTTAACTTTAAAATTTTTTTGTTATATAATATTATAATATATTATATTATTTTACTTGTTTTTTATGTATTTTTAATTTGAGTTGACCAATAAATATATTATTGTAAAATGCCAAAGAAATTTTTATTTATAATTATATTAATGTCATTAATCCATTTTTATTTATAAAATATTTATCTAAAATATATATCCCGCACCGCTTTTTACATTTTCACCATTCACACATATAGACCGCACCGCATGTTGTTTTTTTCACCATTCATATGTTGTCCCGCACCGCTCAAACCGCAGTAACCGCACTAGTTCTGCATGATGCGTTTTTTCTATCCGCACAAACCGCACTGCACCCCCTAAACCACTTGTCCCGCACCGCTCAAACCGTTGTCACCATTTGAAACCTTTGATATAAAGGTATAAGGTATAGAGTATAAGATTTAAAGTTTTAGCTTATAAGGATATAAGACATAGGATTTGAAGTTTGATTTAGGGTTTAGAGTTTAGATTTTTTGGTGAATTTATAATTTATGAGTGTTTTATTCCGAATATATAGATTCACAACTACAATATATTTTATTCTTACATTTAGAAAATAGTTTAAATTACATTTTGAAAAATAAATAATTTATATAAATCTCTTATAAGATAGATATCATTGATATAAAAAAAAAGTATTAATCATTAAAAACTAAATAAAAATAGAGAGCCAATAGAAATATATAACTGGGATTGATAACGTGGCCAAATCTTACTTCTTCCTTCTTCCTTCCTCTACTTTTCTTTCTCTCCGTTAGATTTGTCTTCCTCGTCTCAAACCCTTCTCTTCGTCGTTTCCTCTTCCTCGTCTCACTTATCCTCTCTCCGAGCCTCCTTGAACGAAGAAGACGCCTCCTTTAATGGCGAAGCAAAGTTTCATCGGAAACACCAACCGCCTCTCAGAACTAACTTCGATTCACTCTCGCCGCTCCGATTCGCTCTCTCTTTCTCTCGTTTGGATCTGCTTCTATACCCTTGACAGATTCTTGTTGTTGCAGGCTCCACAGGAGTTTTTCGCCTCAGCTACTTACCGTGAGGGCTGGACAGGTCTCTATCTTATTCTAGCTTCACGACCCAGATTCTCCCCGAAGAACAAACTCATGTAATATATTTTCGATTTGAAAGATATTGTTCAGTCTCCTATACTCACCTCGTTTCTTCTTCCTCGTTACTTCAGGTAATTTCTTTGCCATTTAAGCATTCAGATCTGATACTGTTAATTAGCTAGATTTTTGTTGTTCTCTCTTTTTCTAGTGCCAGCTTTCGCCATTGGTTAAATTGAGATGCATTGGTTCCATATACCGAAGAATCTGGCTCCCCGTTGTAGCATATTTCTGCAATTTTCAATTTCTATGGTTTCTGCGAGTTTACTCTAAATTTGACACTTGTGCGGCCAATAGTTCTGTTGTTCTGAACACTGTTCTATCATTGTAAAATTATAACTTTGGATTTTCTTGTTTGGAAAAAATAAAATTTCTTCTTTATTAAAGAGAAGATTGGCGTCCGTGATTGCTTTCTCTGTACATGGTTCTTGATATTCTAATTCACTTTATTCTTTCCCTGTGTATTGAAGGTTACAAGTGTTGGAATAAACACTGAATGGGTGTTGAAAATGGAGAATCAACATGAGACTGATGAAGAAAATCCCTTTCAGGTATGTTTTATTGATTACTAATTCATTGCTGCTTTTGATAGTTTGCGTATTTATCACCTGTGATTTGTTTTAATAGGTGTACCTAAAACATTTGACCAAACAAAGAAGTTAGTTCTTTCTATATATAGTTTTACTAACAATATTGTTAGTTTATTGCAGGAGGAAGCTGATTTTGTTGATAATATCGAAGAAAAAAGTTTCAAAAATTGGAGGTCCAAGAGTGTGGATAAAATTCACAAGTATAAATAAGGTGCTGGAAAAAGAAGTTGGGGATTCATCACTGTGCTGTATGAGCTTATGTAATTTTAATTTTACTTTGTAGTAGTTGTATGAGTTTATCTTTTAGTTATGTAATTTTACGTTGTAATATAGTTTTTTTTGTATAATGGTTTCATATAAATATAATAAAATATGATTTTTTTTTAATTTATCAAATTATCTAAAAACCAAAAAGAAATTCTAGTAAATCGTAATTTAATAAATCGTAATTTAAATACAATTTATTATATATAATACATATAATATATATATATATATATATATATATATATTTATAGTAATAAATACATATAAAAATAATACTAAGAAACAATTACAATAACATAATTGCTATAATTATATTAAAATAACAATTTTCAAACGCTTTTAATAATGTGAATAATAGCAAAAAAAACACGCTATTAAATAATATTTAATTGTATAATAAAATGCGCTATAGTATATGACAATACGATAGCACTGCAAAAAACCGCTATCTAAAGTGCCTGACCTATTATGACGGGCGATGATACATCGCTTGTTAAAACGCTATGGTATCGTTAGATATCGTTATTCAGCCGCTAAGAAAAGTCTTTTTCTTGTAGTGAATTAAGATCTTCAAACAGACAATAACGAATAGATTCCCACGAACGACGCCAAAAACTTGATGCAGTCTCTTTAGGACGAGACATCCATGTTATAAATTTATAAAACCCTAGGTCTGCAAGTGCACATATGTGCGTTGTTTGACTTAAGGTGTCGATCTACAGAGAATCTACGCCTGTCTGCAAAAATCTATAACGGGTTGGTGTAGAAGTCTAAAACAAAAATTGGTTTGATGAGGGTGTCACGAAAATCAGTATGCAAAGATAAAGAAAGTAAAAACGGTGTAAACTATAATAACGAAGCGTTAGGTTTTCAA
The DNA here is from genome assembly GCA_030161315.1 of Eutrema japonicum. Classification (NCBI taxonomy): domain Eukaryota; kingdom Viridiplantae; phylum Streptophyta; class Magnoliopsida; order Brassicales; family Brassicaceae; genus Eutrema; species Eutrema japonicum. Next base: position 32,458,676 of record BSQW01000001.1, read on the forward strand.
GGGATATCACATAGGTCCGTATTGATTCAAACAAGTCAACTAAGCTCCTAATCGTTTCTAGCTAAAGTTCCACAAACTCGAACACGGAATTGTGTTTAACCTACTTTCGTAGCGCTAAACACTTATTCTCTAACAACTTAACTACTCAACTTCCGTTGGTAGCCACGCAGTAGATCACACAATACATTCAAGTTCATTAATTGATATATCATGGTTTTTACCCGTTTTAGGCCATGATATAAGTCTTTTTTATAGAGTCTTTCTAGTATTTGGAGCATTATTGGAGATATTGAAGCATTTTGGAGCCAAGCAGAGATCATGTAGCTGAGACACCGATTTGTTGCCTGAGTATCGATCGATACACTTATGGTATTGATCGATACCCGTCGAAGAAACAGAAGGATCGCGACTTTATTGAAGATTTGAAAAACTGCAAATTGCCCCAGAAGACTTTATTATTTACAAGAAACCCCAGAACGTGTCTTAGGTTTTTCAGCCACTTTGGTTGGCGACGCTTCATACACGCTTTATTCTATTCTGGTTTTGTGAGAGAGATTTCTGAGGGAGACAAGTCTGAAACTTTGTTCGTCCGAGAGAATATTTCGAACCCCTGTTTTACTCTCTTTATTATTTTTTATTCAGTGATATATTTAAACATGTTTATTGTTTCAATTTCCATGTCTGAGTAGATCTTTTGTTAGGTTTAGGGTTCTCATAAGGGATTTCTTTGAATGCTAGGTTGATTAGTTGTTTAGGGTTCATAATCTGAATTAGTTCTTCACCTTAGGTTGTTCTCAAAGCTAATTCTAGATTGATCACCTAGAACTTAAATCTTAAGATAATCGATTAGGCACGACAATGCAATTGAGAAACCTGATAGAATTTAGGGTGAGCAAAATAACTATTCGCAAAAAGATTTGGTTTAGTTGTTTTGTGAACAAATCAAACTTGAACTAAAAGATGGTTTAGACTTTAGGATTCGCAAAGAGATTTGGAATTCTAGGATTTAGACTTAGATAATTCTCGCAACGATAGTTGGTTAATTATACTTTAGTGATTTGAGTTCAAGAACTGTGCGTAACCTGAACCCTGATTAGTTAGTTTATCTGCATTCATTGATCTCCTGAGAAATACCATGAACCTATATTCTTTCCAATCGAATTACAACTTGTTTAATTTACGTATTTGCTTTCAATTCCATTGATCACTTAGCTTAATTCAACCCTTAAAATCTATTGTGTGTTTTTTTTGAGTCTCTGTGGATTCGATCCCTAAGTATTACAATCGACAAAGCTTTAGTACTTTTAGGGTATTAATTTGAGCTTATCAAATTTGGCGTCGTTGCCGGGGACTCAATTCGCCATTAGATTTTAGTTTGAGAATTTTGACTATGTTCGACCAGTATCGATCGACACCCTAGTGGTATCGGTCGATACATGTCGTGAATTTTTTTTTATTTACTTACCTTCTTGACTTTTGTGTTTCAGATGCATGCCTATTCGTGAAACCAGAAGGAACAAGAACACTACGCTAGTTAATCTGTCAAACGAGCAGCTATCACTTTTGGATCGCACAAACAGAAAAGCAAAGAAGCCAGCAGAGATGAACAACAATCCAGTGGTTTTTGTTCAAGATGGAGCTGGTGCTTACATAGACCGAGAGGGTCAATTGTGCAATGAGAGAGGGCAACGATTGGATGGAGAGGGGAACATCATTCCACCTCCTACTGTTGTCGAGGAGGTTGTTGCTGTGAATGCTGGGAATGTTGTGGCTGATCGTGGAAGAACAATTGGTGAGTACAATAGGCCTGATCAGTTTTATGACAATCGATCAGCGATTCGCCCTCCACCATTTCAGAGGAATGACTTTGAGCTGAAACCTGCATACTACACTCTTGTGGGTCAGCACCCTTTTCATGGTCTTTCCAATGAACATCCCATGGATCCTATTGAGAGGTTCGAGGATTTGGTCACTAGCATCAAGAGCAATGGAGTGTCCTATAATTACCTCTTCTGCAAGCTCTTCCCATATTCTCTAGGTGGAGATGCAACTTACTGGCTGAAGCAGTTACCTCCTGGATCACTGACTACCTGGGAGGAGACTAAGACTGCTTTCCTGAATAATTTCTATGATGATGCACAATCCAAGGATTTTAGGAACAAGATCTCCTAGTTTTCTCAAGGCCCGACTAGGGTATTCAAGGCTGCTTGGACGAGATTTAAATCATATCAGAGAGATTGTACACATCATGGGTACACTAATGTTCAGCTGATGGGTTTCTTCTTCAGAGGGATTAATTGGAGGTATCAGATGGCCTTTGATGCTACGAGCAATGGGAATTTCAATACCAGGTATCCCGATGATGCTTATGTGCTGATTGAAAATTTGGCGTCTAGCAATAGCACCAAGAATGCAGACTTTGAGCGAAAAAGCAGAGTGGGAACATGGATGGATCGCAGATTGCTGATGTTCAGGCTAAGTTAGATTCAATGCACAATCTCTTGTTGGGAAAATCGATGAAGGTAGTTCATTTTGCTGAGGAAGTCGAGAATATCAATGAGGATGAAATAGAGGATGTTAACTACATTGGTGGTTCTGGTTTTCAGGATCAGAGGAATCAATACAACAACAACTGAAACTTCAACAACAATTTTCAGCAAAGAGGATTCAAATCTGAAGCTAATCCAAGTGGTTTTGGGTCGAATCAGTTTGGCCAGAAACCTTTCCAGAACAGTGGTTATACCAGGAACTATGGGAATTCATCTTATCAGCCTATACCTGCTAAAACCCCAGAGAGCAAGATTGAGTCTATGCTTGAACAGCTGGTTCAAGGACAGCAGCATATAATAGTGGATTTCAATGGGAAGATGGATGCTATGTACAAATATCTGAGTGAAAGGATCGAAGCTCTTGGTATTCATCAGAAGAAGCTGGAAACTCAGGTATAGCTCAGACTTCAGAGGCTGTGAAAAGGCAGGAAGGTTTTCTTCCAGGGAAAAGAGAAAACCCAAGGGCACACATCAATGCAATCACCGTGAGGAATGGAAAATAGGTCAATACAGGAGTGAAAGTTGGCCAAACTGCAGGAAATTTTGTCGATCTTGACGACGAGGATTCTGAAATCCCCAGGGTATCGATCGAAACTAGCCAGCATCGATCGACACCAGTCCCGATATTAAAACGAGACAACTCCAAAACCCGTGTATCGATCGATACCCCTATGGTATCGGTCGATACCGACCCTGCAGTCGATATGACACCTGAAGTTTTGAAGAAAGTACCTGATGTGGTTGAAGAAAGAGTTTACATACTGAGGATACCTTATCCCAGGGCTTTTGGGAAGACTAAGAAGGAGGTAGAAGACTCTAGATGCAAGAAAATTTTGGACAAGCTGGTTGTAGAACTTCTTTTCATCGATGCTATCAAGACTTCTCCAGCTTTCAGGAGATATGTCAAGAAGATGGTATCTAGCAAATGTGAACCTTGGGGAAGGATGTTTGATGATTACTCATGAGTGCATTGCAATCATAACCAACAGGATTCCAAGAAGCTACCAGATCCAGGGAGTTTTGTGTTGGATTGTACGATCTTCACAGACTGATTTGAGCGTTATCTTTGTGACCTTGGCTCAAGTGTCAACCTCATGCCATACTCAGTTGCTAAGAGAATGGGGATGACAGACTTCACTTCAACAAGGATCTCACTGATACTTGATGATCGCTCAGTTAGACTTCCAGAGGGGTTACTCGAGGATGTTCCTATTAAGATTGAGAATTTCTTGATCCCAACTGACTTCATTGTCCTGGAGTATGATGCAGAACCCTCTTATCTTGGGAATGCCATTCCTAACAACAGTTAGTGCTCTAATTGATTGCATGAATGGGAAGATAGCTCTTAACATCGGAAAGTTGGTCATGACTTTTAACATGGAAAAGATGATGAAGAGACCAACCATCGATGGACAGACTTTCTTTGTAGATACCTTCAGTGACATAGCTGAAGAATACTTCCTGGAGATGCATCATGAGGATTCATTGGAGAGAGCATTGGTCTGTTCAGCTGAGTCAGAGGTTTATTCGGGTGATGTTGCTGCCGGATACTCGAAGATGCTCGATACAGCACCACCAGTATCGATCGATACTCCCTTAGTATCGGTCGATACCCTGCGACCAGAAAGGGAGTTGACCGAAAGTTCTAAGCAAGCTGTCAGGCTTGGAGATTGGAGCGAGGAGAAAGCTCCTAAGGTAGAACTCAAGCCACTTCCAGCAAATCTGAGGTATGGTTTTCTTGGTCCTAATTCCACATACCCAGTGATTATTAATGCTTCTTTGAACAACACAGAGATTGCCTTACTGCTGAGCAAGCTGCGCAAGTATCGCAAAGCTCTTGGATATTCTCTTGATGACATTTCAAGTATATCACCGGACCTGTGCATGCATAGGATTCATCTTGAGGACGAGTCAAAGGCTTCAATTGAGCATCAGAGGAGGCTGAATCCAAACCTGAAAGAAGTGGTCAAGAAGGAGGTCATGAAACTCTTGGACGCAGGGGTTATCTATGCCATCTCGGACAATTCTTGGGTCAGTCCAGTGCACGTTGTTCCTAAAAAATGAGGGATAATATTGGTGAAGAATGAGAAGGATGAGATGATTCCTACTAGGACTATCACTGGGCATTGAATGTGCATTGACTACAGGAAGTTGAATGCAACCACAAGGAAATATCACTTCCCATTGCCATTCATTGACCAGATGTTGGAGAGGTTGGCTAGTCATCCATACTACTGTTTTCTCGATGGGTATTTAGGTTTCTTCCAGATTTCGATACATCCAGATGACCAAAGGAAGACGAATTTTACATGTCCTTATGGCACATTCGCATACAGGAGAATACCATTTGGATTGTGTAATGCTCCAGCCACTTTTCAGAGATGCATGATGTCTATCTTCACATACATGATTGAGGATTTTATGGAGGTGTTCATGGATGATTTTTTAGTGTATGGACCATCATTCTATTTAGCTAACTTGTGCAAGGTGCTACAGAGGTGACCATCATTCTATTTAGCTAACTTGTGCAAGGTGTTACAGAGGTGTGAAGATAAACACTTGGTCCTTAATTGGGAAAAATGTCACTTTATGGTTCAGGATGACATCGTGCTTGGGCACAAGATTTCTGAAGTTGGGATCGAAGTTGACAAAGCCAAGATTCAGGTCATGACAAGCCTCCAACCACCGACTTCTGTGAAGGATATTCAAAGCTTCCTTGGTCATGCTGGGTTTTACAGAAGATTCATTAACGACTTCTCCAAGCTAGTCCGCCCACCCACCGCCCTATTATGCAAGGAGATCAAATTCAATTTCACACCTGAGTGTCTTGCAGCCTTTGAGGAGATTAAAAAGGCTTTGGTGAGTGCTCCTATTGTGCAACCTCTTGATTGGAATTTGCCTTTTGAGATCATGTGCGACGCTAGTGATTTTACTGTTGGATTAGTTCTGGGTCAGAGAAAGGATAAGAAACTGCACGTTATCTACTATGCCAGCAGGACATTGGATGATGCTCAGAAGAATTACAACACCACAGAGAAGGAACTACTTGCAGTTGTTTTCTCCTTTGAGAAATTTCGATCCTACTTGATTGGGAGCAAAGTTATTGTTCATACTTATCATGATGCTCTCAAATATCTGATGCAGAATAAGGATCTCTAGTCTCACTTTTGTCGTTGGGTCCTTTTGCTCCAAAGTTTTGATATCGAGGTTAAAGATAAGAAAGGAATAGAGAACGGGGTTGCTGACCATCTTTTGAGGATTCAGATAGATGCAGACGTGTCTATTGATGATCAACTACCAGAAGAGTCCATTTATTTCATTGAAACTGAGTTTCAAATGAGTTTTGCCGAAACTCTGCAATTCCCACGAATTACAGGTTTTGGTATCGATCGACACTCCCCTTGTGTCGGTCGATACCATGCGATTTCCAGACCTGTTTTGACTGTTGAACACCTTGGTGCTCCTGAAGGGTATCTAGTCGCTGCAGCTGATTCTGATAAACCATGGTACGCTGATATTGCCAACTACCTCGCTGCAGATGAAGAGCCAAAGCACCTCACGAAATATGACAGGAAGAAGTTTATGCGTGACATAAGACGATTCTTTTGGGATGAACCTTACCTGTACAAGCACTATTCTGATGGTATCTACAGGAGATGCATTGCTGAATCAGAGGTACCTAATGTTTTGTTTCATTGTCATGGATCTGAGTATGCTGAATACTTTGCTACTTTCAAGACAGTGTCCAAAGTTCTTCAAGCAGGCTTCTGGTGGCCTACTATGTTTAAGGATGCTCATGCCTTCGTTTCGCAGTGCGATGCGTGTCAGGAGAGAGGGAAGATCAGTAAGAAATATGAGATCCCACATAATTTCATCCATGAAGTTGAGATTTTTGATTGTTAGGACATCGATTTTATGGGTCCCTTTCCTTCGTCATATGGAAACAAATACATCTTGGTTGCTGTGGATTATGTGTCTAAGTGGGTTGATGCCATTGCTAGCAAAACCAATGATTCTTCAGTGGTCCTTAAGCTATTTAAGACCATCATTTTCCCTTGATTTGGAGTACCTCGAATTGTGATAAGTGATGGTGGCACTCACTTTATCAACAAGGTTTTCGAGAGGTTACTGCAGAAGCATGGTGTGAATCATCGTGTTTCTACTCCTTATCACCCTCATACCAGTGGACAAGTTGAGGTTTCCAACAAGCAAATCAATGAGATTTTGGAGAAGACAGTGGGTACTTCTAGGAAGGATTGGTCTGCGAAGCTGGATGACGCACTTTAGGCTTACAGGACTGCTTTTAAGACACCACTTGGGACTACACCGTTTCACTTGCTGTATGTAAAAGCGTGCCATATTCCAGTAGAAATCGAACATAAGGCAGCATGGGCTACAAAGTTGCTGAATTTCGACATCAAGTCTGCTGCTGAGAAGCGATTGATCCAGCTGAATGAGCTCGATGAGATTAGGCATCATGCCTATGAGAACTCGAAGATGTACAAGGAGAGGACTAAGGCGTATCACGACAAGAAAATCCTTTCCAGACACTTTGAACCCGATGATCAGGTACTTGTGTATAACTCTTGTTTGCATTTGTTTCCTGGTAAATTGCGTTCTCGTTGGTCAGGTCCTTTCACAATCAAGGAAGTTAGACCACATGGTGCAATTGTCCTGACAAATCCTTCAGGCGAAGAGTTCACTCTCAAAGGACAAAGGGTGAAACACTATTGGGCGAGAGCCGAGATTCCAAAAGGATACATAATGCCTTTGGATGATGCACCCACTGCCTGAACGGCAGTACAATCAAGCTAATGACGTTAAACGAGCGCTTGGTGGGAGACAACCCACTGGTGAATCTGTATATAAGTCTTTTTCTTTTTATTTTTCGTTTTTGTGTCTCGTGTCTTTAGTGAATCAGGTTCGACGAGGAGAAACAGAACTTCCATCGCCAAATCGCCTTGGTATCGATCGATACCACATGGGTATCAATCTATACCCCATGCGCAGGTAAGTTTTCTTTAAAACCCTCGGGTTTTTTCTCTTCTCCACAGTCTCCATCGATCGACACTTAGCAAAAACCAATTCCAAATTCACCAAATCTTCGTTTCTTCATGGATTTGAGTGATTTTGGTGCCTAACCTTGTTGGATTTTCGTGCTCTATCTATTTCTATCATCTATTCATCCGATCTACAAGGTATGACACACTAATTCCTCTCTTTCCATCAAAAGAACACAAGGTTTGGGTTTCATGATTTTTGGCTCTTTTCACTCGTTTTCTTGGGCAATGCTTGTTAGATAAGTGATTAGAACGGATTTTCGAACCCCCTTTGTGCTAGTTTGTTGGAATTTTGGAAGTTTTAGAATTTGGAGATTCTGGTTCGAAATCGCCAGGGTATCGATCGATACCCTGATGGTATCGGTCGATACCTTACGGGTTATGCTGACATATTGAGTAGATTGATGCTGATTGTTGCTGTTACTGGATGTTGTGGTTGATTTGTGATTATGCGTTGTTGCTTCTTTGTCTATGCTTGCAGATGTTTGCATCAAAGAGGCCACGAACTGATGATCCATCGAGCTCCAACCCGCGCCCAATGGACTTCCGCTTGTGTTAACGTGTCAAGATCTGGGATGGTTCACATTAGCGGAGAGGTGTCATGAACGGTTGCCTAGGCAACGACCACTACAGAGTGAGGATTGATGAAGCGTCAGAAAATATTGAGCGTCCGCATACTTCCTTGCGAGAAATCCCTCCACCACCAGTGGAACCGCCATCACCACCACCCGCTGCTCATGCTGATCCTGTGGCTCCTACTGTCTCATGTAGGGCTCCTTGGCCTAAGAGGAACGAAAAGGCCATGATTCCTTGTATGAGAGTTTTGGAACGAAAAGACTGGGATGATTATGATACGTTGCACTACAACGGGTGGCTAGGCATTGATGTACAACCCACTCGATTCGTTGATGGAGTCACGATGCGTCGTTTGGGTCTAGACGGTAAGCTCCAGTGTTTGCTTGGGAGGATTGGTTTGGGCAGTATTGCCACACAGCTGTACGACCTATTCCCAGACTTGGTTCGTCAGTTCATGGCGGTAGTCTGCGTCTACTACCAGGACGAGGTTCTTAGAGACGCACAGGAGGGTACCTTGACATTTATGATTCGCTGAGTGAGGTACAGGTTGCCACTTCCTGATCTTTGTGACATCTATGGCTTTCAGAGAGCCTTTAGGAGAGTTGCTCATCCTGTTTCACACCCTGACGTGCAGACTTTCTGGGAGCACTTTGGGGCTGGTGCTTATCACTCTGGGACATCCACTCAGATGGATGTGTGCCACCCAGTCCTGCGTTGCACCTTTCTGTGCAAGATGGAGCCGAACAAGATGAGAGTGTATGAGCTTCTAGTGCTTGCCATGGCTGTTAGAGAAATCATTCCAGGCGAGGATTACGAGTGGCCTGAGCTAACATAGGTCAACCTGGGGGCTGTCTTTGCATATCACTTGGTCTCCTTGAAGACCAAGCCTTTTCTAGGCAAGAGTACGAGGGGTACATCTAGGAAGACCGAGTCTGTTGGGAGTCTCCTCACCCCTATCTTCCAGCACTTTGGAATCAGTATTGCGAGCTGCTCGATCTCCACTACACGCGCTCTCATGGATGAGCAGCATTTGCAGAAGCTTCAACGACGTTGGTATTTCTCTACCGCAGATGGAGATTTTCTGGTTCAGCTCCCCAATAGAGGGCTGGCAGACATTGGTGACACCCCACAGTTGTTGCGTTTTGAGCTTACTGAGGATCTGTTGATAGCTGCGCCTGTTACTCGACGTCGTGGACCATATACTAGGGCACCTGCTGCTGCTGAGGATGAGCCAGCACCTGACCTTGCTGGAAGTCAACCACGAAGCTCGCGACATGCACGTACACCTGCTCCTACACTTGTTCTACCTCCACCACCTGCGATGGAGATGGATCCGTTTCAGCGGTACGTCATCGACAGCCTGCATACCATTTGGAGTGCCATTTCTCGATGCAGTTGCATGGTCCCGTCTCGCCCACATTCACCATCTGCTGCTGGACCTTCTCACACTGCTGGAGACGATGATTCTGATGAGGATTAGTCCTCTTTTCTATCTGGTTCACTTTTCTTTTCTTTTTCTTTTTTGAGTCTGTTTTGTCATATTGTTTTGATTTTGAACTTTGTTGGATTATGCACTATGATATCTTGTTGCGTTTGAGTGATCTAACAGTGCTAACCATACCACTTCCGGATCCTTTGTCAAACATTGAGAGTAATATTTTGTCACTTGTCGTTGAGAGGAGTTCACTATATCGACTTACGCCTGGTATCGATCGATACCAGGTCGTGTGTCGGTCGATGCACCTGTCCCAGATCGGTAACTTCTTCTTCTTCACAATTCCACTCAGTTCTCTTGATTTCTTTTATCAACCTTCGGCTAGATAACACTGGGGACAACGTTGTTCAAGTATGGGGGAGGTAGTTGCTGACATTGTTTTTGTTTTTCTTAGACTCAGTCGTTTTGAGTCAAAAGTCATTTTATTGAGTCAAAATTTGTTGGAGATGATGATCTTTTTCTTATATATTTTGTTCTGACTTTACTTCTAAGTGACCATTGTTACAGAATCAGTTCTGAATCGGACTAATGAAAAATCCAAAGGCTGACCAGTTAACTAGAAGACACCCATGTTTCCAGCAGAGTCTATTGGAGCCTGAGCCAAATTTTTGCACTTGATCGATGTGGTTGATGTCCATAGAGCTTGATTCCTCATTCATATCTGACAAATGAACCCATGTGTTTAGAAGGTTCTTGGCATTGATCACAGCGATGAAACTGGCGATGAGAGCTTTATTGGACAATGTTGTGAGATAATGAGTGGAGTCTGGGAAGCTGCGAATGTCTACGGAGAAGTACATGGTGGTTAGATCTAGAGCTGGTTAGGTGACATTTGGGTGCTTAGGAAAAGGGTCTTTGCGATGGTTCATGAACAGGTGAGTATCCGTGTTTCAAACCTCTTTCTCTGGTTTTGTTTTCAGTTTGCTTGAGGGCAAGCAAAGGCTAAGTCTGAGGGAGTTGATATATCATGGTTTTTAACCGTTTTAGGCCATGATATAAGTCCTTTTTATAGAGTCTTTATAGTATTTTGGAGTCTTTTAGAGTTTTTTCAGATTTTAGGTATGTTTGGAGTATCATTGGAGATATTGAAGCATTTTGGAGCTTTTTGGAGCCAAGCAGAGATCCTGTAGCCGAGACACCGATTTGATGCCTGAGTATCGATCGATACACTTATGGTGTCGATCGATACCCGTCAAAGAAACATAAGGATCGCAACTTTTCTGAAGATTTGAGAAACTGTAAATTGCCCCAGAAGACTTTATTATTTACAAGAAACCCCATAACGTGTCTTAGGTTATTTATTAGGTTTTTCAGCCACTTTGGTTGGCGACGCTTTATTCTATTCTGGTTTTGTGAGAGAGCTTTCTGAGGGAGACAAGTCTGAAACTATGTTCGTCCGAGAAAAAATTTCGAACCCCTGTTTTACTCTCTTTCTTATTATTTATTTAGTGATTTATTTAAACATGTTTATTGTTTCAATTCCAATGTCCGAGTAGATCTTTTGTTAGGTTTAGGGTTCTCATAAGGGATTTCTTTGAATGCTAGGTTGATTAGTTTTTAGGTTATCATAATCTGAATTAGTTCTTCACCTTAGGTTGTTCTCAAAGCTAATTCTAGATTGATCACCTAGAACTTAGATCTTAGGATAATCGATTAGGCACGACAGTGCAATTGAGAAACCTGATAGAATTTAGGGTGAGCAAAATAACTATTCGCAAAGAGATTTGGTTTAGTTGTTTTGTGAACAAATCAAACTTGAACTAAAAGCTGTTTTAGACTTTAGGATTCGCAAAGAGATTTGGAATTCTAGGATTTAGACTTAGATAATTCTCGCAACGATAGTTGGTTAATTATACTTTAGTGATTTGAGTTCAAGAACCGTGCGTAACCTGAACCCTTATTAGTTAGTTTATCTGCATTCATTGATCTCCTGAGAAATACCATGAACCTATCTTCTTTCCAATCGAATTACAACTTGTTTAATTTACGTGCTTTCAATTCCATTGATCACTTAGCTTAATTCAACCCTTAAAATCTATTGTGTGTTTTCTTGAGTCTATGTGGATTCGATCCCTAAGTATTACAATCGACAATGCTTTAGTACTTTTAGGGTATTAATTTGAGCTTATCATTAATGTTCACAACGCCCTATAAGTATACTTTTGTATCTTATAACACAAGTGCTTTCCTAAGCTAGTTCTAGTCAATAAATTCAGCACTTCTTTGGCTTTATCAATCCTAATATCAGCAGCTAGTTCATGCGCTAACTCCATGCAATAAGAACAAATTTAAAAGAAAGAACTTCTAGAAATCTAGCTAAGTTAAACCCTTGTTAACCCTACTAAATCTGAAATCATCTTTGATTAAACCTTTAAACCCCAACTATGAAACTACTCTGACATAATTAAGGAAATCAAAAACGTGGTTGATGATTGCATAATCATAAATCAAAACAGAAACAAAGAGGATTCAAGAGAAATTCTTATCTCCCTAAACTAAGAACAAAGAACAAAAGTAAAAGAGTTTGGTGGCTCAAATTCGTAACTAAAGGACGCACACGTTTTTAGAGACCTAAAACAACATGTATATAGGTCTAAAACTCTTCAAAAAGTGTCTAGGGTTTGTTGTTGGGCAAACAAGTGACGGATTTGAAGTGGGCTTACAAACGGGCCTGATACGGGACGAAACTGTGCTGGCTGTGGGCAAATGCTTCTGGTCACGGCAAGAGCCTCTCTGGCCGTGGGCACGACCCTTAAGGTTTTGGCCAGGAGTGCTTTCTTCCTGCTTTTGCTTCTACTTGACAGCTTGATGGGGCTTCAACACTCTTGATGTTTTCTGAAATTCAACCACTGGATCGTCCTCAAACTAGTTGCATATGAAAGGTGGTAGATTCCTCTATCTTGTGTCCAAATTTGGGATTAATCGGATGGTGAGTAAGTTTTCATCTAGTGTCGAACTTCTGACGGTTTGAAACTGTCCAAAAACGGAATTTTGCTCTAATTTGAATTGATTTTGTCTTAATAACCTGAAAAGAGTCTTGACAGTACAAATATGCAAAAATCATAATAAAATGCTTGAAAACCGAATGAAACACTTATTAAAATGCTCAAAAACCGAATAGAAAATGGGTAAAAACACGGTAATATCAGTAAATGTGTGTGTGAGTGTGGGTGAATGGCCATCCCCTGCTCTCGGGGAGAACATGAGACTTTAATAGGGTATACATGCCCCATATCGTATACCAGATTGTATTTCTGCAATTCAGGTCGAGTGGGTGGAGCCTCTGAGATGACTCCTTGTACGTTGCACTAAAGTGCTTTTCATGCATCTACACGTGTCTGCTAGTGGCTCTAACTTGCATCGAGTTGTCCTTGCTCTGTGCCTCACGGGTTTGGCGCTACGCGGTCTTCTTCATTTATGGGCTCGGACCCTCTGCAATAGGCATGCTTGAAAGGGTCGTACATCGTACCTCGACCTGGGAGCACGACATTTGCTATGCAGGGTGTTGTTTTCTCCTTGAACCGACTATGTTGGCTAGGATGAGTAGGCTCAAGTCGTTGTGCATCTGCGTGTGAATCTTTCCAGTCGGGGGCCAAAGATCCAAGTTGCGTTCCCCCGTGCATTTTTCCGCTAGCCACCTTTGACGAAGCCACTGTACATCAGTTGCTCCCCTCGACTTACCTCTGATCTCCGAGTAGGCTTCCAGCCTTTGGAGCATGACCTCGATCTCTCCTTGACCATCCGTCGGAGGTTCTTCCTCTCTTGGGAAATCCGCCCAGCGGTTTCTTTCCCACACTTCTATCCAGCGAGCTATCCGGAGGCGCTCTCGGTATTCGGCGCTCTCTTGACGTCGCCGTCTTTCTTCTTCTGTCGTCGCTGCCCCGACTAGGTGCTCGTTCCACCATTCAAACGATCCGGCGGAAATTCCTTTGTCGATGGCCTCTCCTAGGCCTCGGAGGCGTTCTTCGGAACTCATGGCTTGAACGATCTTGTGTATGTTAAGAAAGTGTTTCCCCTTCTTCAAGCACCAAATTCATTCAGGGTTTTTTCGTCCTTTTAAGGAAGCAATCCACATACACAAGAAACAACGCGTTGAGTGTCCGGAAAACACGATTGGATGGTGTTTTCCGAGGACGCTCTGGCGTTCAAGTCAACAAACATGAGAGATAAGGACCACAGTTTGGGCGTCGGGTCCGAAGAGAATCGGAAAACGGGTTAGAATGGCTGACAGACTTAGGGTCTGGAAAATGGGATGGATCCACCAAGCATTTGGGATTTGTGGAGCTATTTTCGGTAAAGGAGATGAAAAATGTGAGAGATTTATGGTGATTCCGGCTAGAGAATAGCTAGAGACAGAGTGTTGGGATGGATTCAGGGATTCCCCAATAGGGTTTTTTGTGTCTAGAGAGAAAAGAGTGTTTTTGTAAATGAGAGAAAATTAGGTCAAGTAAATGTGTGTGTGAGTGTGTGTAAATGGTTGTCCTCTCCTCTCGGGGAGCAAAAGAGACTTTTATAGGGTATACCTGCCCCAGATCGTATACCAGGTCGTGTTTCCACAATTCGGGTCGAGTTGGTGGATCCTCTAAGCTGCCTCCTTGTACGTTGCACTAAAGTGATTTTCATGCGTCTACACTTGTCTGCTAGCGGCTCTAATTTGCGATGAGTTGTCCTTGCTTTATGCCCCGCGGGTTTGGCGCCGCGTGGTATGCTCCCATACTGCACGCCTTTCGAGGTTATGTGTCTCATCACTTTCGTCCGTTCTAACCCTAAAGCCGCGTAGAGTGAATCTTTCGCTAAGTATTTGAGTGGGAAAAGTTGGAATTATAAAGCGTTATCTATGGAGGTAAAATAATAAAAGACTCGTGTGGATTAAGCCTCTTTTACCTTCCCAATAACCTTGTAAGAGATATCAGGTTCCTCTTACGTTCCCGGGTGTTACTACCCCGTTATATGAGGGCTTACCTTCCCGGGCATTGTTGCCTGATTTATGGTGATGTAGACGAGTTGTCGACCGAATCACTCATCTCACTACCGCACTCTCTAGGTAACCTGTCACGAGTTGTCGAGTTCCAGAAAATGTGACTTCGTACTTCCCGCTCCCGCTATTCGAGAACGCTTTTGGGAGAATGTGGTGTTTCGTTTCCCTGTGCTAACATGTCTTATAAATCGACCACCTAGCCTCGTTACTGTGCCCCTTCTAAGTGGCACGATTTTAGGTCTAGTGGTCGTCTAATCTATGATAACACGTCATACAACATGTCCTAACATGTCATAAGGTTCGATCGCCTAACTTCGTAACTACACCCTCTCGAAGTGGTGCGTTTTTTGAGGATAAATAACCGTATAGCATAATATGACACATGTCACTTTCTGGTTCGCCAATCCAGTGGTGAATTATTTATCCCCAACACAATGTATATTATTTTTGTTGGTTACTAATATTTATGAATTAAAAATCCCAAAATCACAAAACCTGAAACCAAACAAAAAGAACTATTTTGATGTAAAAAAAAAAATCGATTAATGGGTCTACTGTTCTGTTCAAAAAGTTGGTCGTCGAGATGTTGATCGTTGTTGAGCCGCAGCGATTTAGACGTGATCGGCAAATTTAGGCGGTAATCCGATTTATTACTACCTGGACCGCGGAATTGAAAAAATCGGGTAGGGCTAAAAATATAATTTAATGAAAAAATTGGCCCAATTTCGCTAAAGCCCATAATAGCCCATTTTCATATTGCCTAATTTCGCTAATATCTCTCCACCTAATGAACCCTAATCGCGATTCTTCTACCCCAAATCGAGACCAAATCAAGCATTTTCGAGCTCCCACCATCTACAAACTCTTAGTTTCCGTATTCGAGGTAAGAATATCTCAAATCGAGTTTTCTGAGTTTGCGTAATCCATCTCTATTTTTCTGAGTTTCTGAGTTTGTATTGTGATCTCTGTTCTCCATTACAAAAATGGGTTGCGCCTGTAATTAGCTACTCTACCTTTTTAAGCTCTCCTCATAGGGATTTGTTTTGGTGTTTTTTCATTGCAGTGACTTGATCGAACTTCAGCTAAGGATAATCTTATCTAACAATGTCAGATTTGAAAGAATCTCAGTCTCAACAAGGTACTTATGCGCTTTCTTCTTTCTCAGTTCTGGTTTTTCTTGTTCTTCGTTGTTAGCTAAAAGAGAAAATCCATCAAGGAAACTGGATACACTGAGCAAGATTTTTTTTTTTTTTTTTTAATTTATCATTGCTCTGTTTTCAGTTGGCAGTTTCTTCAAGAAGCCATCAAAAGCTAAAAACATAAGGAAAAGAACGGCTGACGCAGATGAAGAAGACGGAGATTCGAAGAGCAAAAGCTCTATATTAAATAACCTAAAGAAAGTTGCTAGACCTGATAGCAAGTTGTTTTTTTCCTCTGGACCATCCAAGAGCTCTGCTACGACGAGTGACGCTCCCGAGAAACCCGTCTTTCACTACGATTCATCCAAAGAGATCCAGGTTCAAAACGACAGTAGAGCGACGGCAACTCTAGAAACCGAGACCGACTTCAATCAAGATGCCCGAGCTATCCGTGAGAGAGTTCTTAAGCGAGCAGATGAATCATTGAAAGGGAATAAAAAAAATGCTTCGGATGAGAAGCTTTATACCGGAATTCATGGATATACAGATCACAAAGCTGGGTTTAGAAGAGAGCAAACAATCTCGAGCGAGAAAGCTGGAGGTTCACACGGGCCATTAAGAGCTTCTGCTCATATCAGAGTCTCGGCTAGATTTGATTACCAGCCAGATATTTGCAAGGATTACAAAGAAACCGGATACTGTGGATATGGAGATTCATGTAAGTTCTTGCATGACCGTGGGGATTACAAACCGGGATGGCAGATAGAGAAAGAGTGGGAAGAAGCAGAGAAAGTTAGAAAGAGAAATAAAGCTATGGGAGTTGAAGATGAAGATGACGCTGATGACGACGAAGACGAAGATGCATTGCCCTTTGCTTGCTTCATTTGCAGAGAGCCTTTCGTATATCCAGTTGTCACCAAATGCAAACATTACTTCTGTGAGCATTGTGCTTTAAAGGTATGATGATGAATTTATTAAGTCACAATTATGATTCTGTGTTTTGGTTTGTGAAACTAAGAGTTTTGTTTTATGTAATGATGCAGCATCACACGAAGAACAAGAAGTGCTTTGTGTGTAACCAACCAACTATGGGGATTTTCAATGCAGCACATGAGATCAAGAAGAGAATGGCTGAAGAACGGAATAAAGCTAGCTGAAGGATTGTGAAGTTTCTTCTGGTGCTGGATTTACTGAATTGCATGCTTGAGCTTGGTTTGTTCCTGAGTTTGAACCTGAGAACATATTAATATTCAATAATTAGTGTAAATATATAGGTGTAGTTCTACCAGAATTTGTGTGTTTACTTGTGTCCATGAAAGATTTACTCGGTTGTCAACACTGTTGTTTCTCATTATTTGAGTCGACAATAACAGTAACGAAACGGTTCAGGTTTCTGATCTGCTCATAGCAATTTAACAAGCAATGCAGTTTGTGTGGAGTATGCAATGCATTGCGTTTATTTTACCCATCTGGTTGATACAAGTTATTTAGTGAAACCAAATGAGATTGAACCATCTGTGTTTAAAATAGCGTGTAAAGACGGAAGGCCTAGTAGAAAATGCCATGCAAAAGGGTAGGAGAAAATGCCATGCAAAAGGGGCACGCTATCTTGAACGCCATTCTCATATGTCACTTTTGTTAAGAAAAAATTCTGTCATGCCATGTACTAATCTACATACCACCAATGATGTGTAATGCCATTTTTACCCTTAATGATATTTGTTTAAAAAAAGAAACGAAAAAAAAAATGGACCAATAACCCGCGACTCACCTCCCGACTCACCCCCGTCACCTTCCGTCACCTTCCCTCCTCCCCGAGACGCCATTGTTGCTGAAACCGAGGTCATTACATCCGCCGTCCCCTCCGGCGAGTTCGTCGTTCTTGTTGTCGTCGGTTTTTTTCACTTTCTCCATCGGATTTGGTGAGTTCATTGTTAGGGGATTTGGGAATTTTTTAGATTTAGGGATTTGAAAAGAAATTTGGTTGTTTTGGTAGCACATTTGGTTCGATTTGGTTTGTAATCATGTTTAATGGTAAGAATAGATTTAGGGATTTTTATATTTTTTTTGTAAAACGATTTTCAAACTTTGGGCGCGACCACTCTAGGACAGCGCTAGAGTGATCTAATCCTGGGCTCTGATACCACTTTGTAACATCCCTATCCCAGGTCTCCGGAGATAACCGAGAATCGGGCATGTTAGGTCGACCAGTGGCCAGCAACACAGGATCGCCAGGAAAACGCCCGGTAACAACAACACAACGACACGATCCCAACTAACCTGAAAGAAAACAAGGGGAGAGGGTTGAGTAATCAAGATTACCCAGTGAGGATGAGCCTTTAGAGACTCACTTAGCCCTTCCGACATTACACGAAATAATAAACAACACCCTATACCTAAAACGAGATCATACAAGGTTTCACGCAATATTCATTTTAGTACTCTTTTTCCTTTTATCACGTAATATCTTTTCTCAGTACTCAACTTTTCTCAGTACTCATCTCTGTAACCGGTTCTCAAACAATGCACTCTACAAGTGCTCACGCAATCTAACACGGTGAGAATTTCCAAGCTCACTGACCGTTTCTCGTAATTAGGCTCACTGGCCGTAGAGCGCGGGAGAGCTCCTTTTAACCCCGTTGGAAGCCTATTAGCCCCGCTGAAGTCGGTTCCATCAATCAAATCGAACCACTAATCCCTCACAGTGTCGAGGACCTAACGATTACTAATATCTCAAGCAATGCCAGTTTATCCTAACACGCAATGTTCATCTAGGTGCAAGACTCTCAAGCCGGACAACGTAACAAGCAAACCAGACAGTTCAATCTGGTATCATCAATCAATCCCAACTCAAATACTCTAACCTTCTACCCATTATCCATTACCCAACGCGACATATAAAAAGGCAGCAACGGTTTAAGAACATGCTATTGACATCAAATCGAATAATGGAAAAAGGGGAAAATGTAACACGTCCTCACCTGACTACATGCTGCGGAGAAGGAGGATGAGACGGTGAAGGTGACGTGACCAGCTCGCCTCTGATCTCGTCAGAAGAACTCGTTGATGGAGGTGGAGAAGAATCAGACCCGACGCCATGTACTAGAACAGTCATATCTTCTGACTCGGATCTCGGATTCGGATAATCTCGGGCTTCACGGAAAGAGGACACTCGGGGCTTCCGTTTGATAGTTATTAAGTCTCCTGGTTCGCGGCGGTTCGTCGGGAAAAGAGCCCGCAGTGTGACGGCGGCGGTTAAGGTTTTCTGGTGAACGGCAACTCCGACACTCGTCACTGGAATGGCGATATCTGTGGACTAAGGTCTCCGTTTCGGTCAAACTCGGTTTTCATGGAATGATAAGATCCGGGGCTTAGATGTGATTGGTTTTCGTCCTGTGGTTCTTCTCAGTTCGTCGGGAAACGCCTCTGCAAGGTGGCTGACGGTTCCTGAGCGGAAGAGAGACAAGGAGGAGGCTGTTCTCGACGGTGAGGAGGAGAGAGGCGGCGCCGGTGGAGGAGAGAAGTCACGCAGGGAGAGAGAGAGAGAGGGGAGTCGCGGTGAGAGAGAGAAAGAGAGAGAGGGGCCGCGGGTGAGAGAAGAGAAAGAGAGAGGAGAGAAAAAAGGGAGACTAGGGTTTATTTCCCTTGCTTTCGGGTTATGTACGGGCCTTGGTCCAGTTTGGCAAAAATTAAAAATCGGACCGGTTTGGGTTATCAAATTCTCCTACCCTTGAAGAGGATTCGTCCTCGAATCCAAGGAAAGAAGTCCGTGAAGGAACGAGACGGAAAAGAAATGTTTCGGAATGAAACAAAAAAGGTCACAGGTAAGTAAGAAAAAGAATGGCAAGAGAAGAACGAAAACGCGGAAAGGCAAGTACGGTGGAACGGAAATGCACATAAAAGAGACGGTTGCTAGAACGGCTGACGGAAACACAAACGAGAGGGAGAACCAGGAGGAATCGTTATTAAAACCAAAATGCTTTTCTTATTAATATAAAAGAGGAGTAGAACATTTTTTTGCAAAACACTAAATCCGAAAAGAAACAAAAACCAACACGAAAACTAACTAAATCATAAGAAAGAAAAACAGCACCAAAGAATGAAAATGGAAAAGAAAAATAAAACTAAGTTCTACTCCTATAAAAACAAAAATTTTCCCTAGCCACTAAAGGAATCTTCCGATGTGTCCTGGCAAAGGGGATGCGGCTGAAATCGAACAAACAAAAAAGCAACACTATTAGATCGCGGTCCATGTTGTTGTTGTTCTCGGTTTGAAATCATACATAATAAAATCAAAACTTAGGGAAAATATTTATATATTTTTTTTTGTAAAACGATTTTCAAACTTTGGGCGCGATCACTCTAGTACAGCGCTAGAGTGATCTAATCCTGGGCTCTGATACCACTTTGTAACATCCCTATCCTAGGTCTGCGGAGATAACCGAGAATCGGGCATGTTAGGTCGACCAGTGGCCAGCAACACAGGATCGCCAGGAAAACGCCCGGTAACAACAACACAACGACACGATCCCAACTAACCTGAAAGAAAACAAGGGGAGAGGGTTGAGTAATCAAGATTACCCAGTGAGGATGAGCCTTTAGAGACTCACTTAGCCCTTCCGACATTACACGAAATAATAAACAACACCCTAGACCTAAAATGAGCTCAAACAAGGTTTCACGCAATATTAATTTTAGTACTGTTTCTCCTTTTATCACGTAATCTCTTTTCTCAGTACTCAACTTTTCTCAGTACTCATCTTTTCTCAGTACTCAACTTTTCTAAGTACTCATCTCTGTAACCAGTTCTCAAGTAATGCACTCTACCAGTGCTTACGCAATCTAACACGGTGGGAATTTACAAGCTCACTTACCGTTTCTCGTAATTAGGCTCACTGGCCGTAGAGCGCGGGAGATCTCCTTTTAACCCCGTTGGAAGCCTATTAGCCCCGCTAAAGTCGGTTCCATCAATCAAATCGAACCACTAATCCCTCACAGTGTCGAGGACCTAACGATTACTAATATCTCAAGCAATGCCAGTTTATCCTAACACGCAATGTTCATCTAGGTGCAAGACTCTCAAACCGGACAACGCAACAAGCAAACCAGAAAGTTCAATCTGGTATCATCAATCAATCCTAACTCAAATCCTCTAACCTTCTACCCATTACCCATTACCCAATGCGACATATAAAATGGCATCAACGTTTTAAGAACAGTCTATTGACATCAAATCGAATAATGGAAAAAGGGGAAAATGTAACACGTCTTCACCTTACTACATGCTGCGGAGAAGGAGGAGGAGACGGTGAAGGTGACGTGACCAACTCGCCTCTGATCTCGTCAGAAGAACTCGTTGATGGAGGTGGAGAAGAATCAGACCGACACCGTGTACTAGAACAGCCATATCTTCTGACTTGGATCTCGGATTCGGATAATCTCAGGCTTCACGGAAAGAGGACACTCGGGGCTTCTGCTTGATAGTTAATACGTCTCCTGGTTCGCGGCGGTTCATCGGGAAAAGATCCCGTAAGGTGACAGCAGCGGTTAGGGTTTTCTGGTGAACGGCAGCTCCGATACTCGTCACTGGAATGGCGATATCTGTGGACTAAGGTCTCTGTTTCGGTCAAACTCGGTTTTCATGGAACTATAAGATCCGGGGCTTCGATGTGATAGGTTCAGTGTCCTGTGGTTCTTCGTGGTTCGTCGGGAAAAGCCTCTGCAAAGTGGCTGACGATTCCTGAGCGGAAGAGAGACAAGGAAGAGGTTGTTCTCGACGGTGAGGAGGAGAGAGGCGGCGCCGGTGGAGGAGAGAAGTCACGCAGGGAGAGAGAGAGAGAGGGGAGTCGCGGTGAGAGAGAGAAAGAGAGAGAGGGGCCGCGGGTGAGAGAAGAGAAAGAGAGAGGAGAGAAAAAAAAAGGGAGACTAGGGTTTATTTCACTTGCTTTCGGTTTATGTACGGGCCTTGGCCCAGTTTGGCAAAAATTAAAAATCGGACCGGTTTGGGTTATCAAATTCTCCCACCCTTGAAGAGAATTCGTCCTCGAATCCAAGGAAAGAAGTCCGTGAAGGAACGAGACGGAAAAGAAACGTTTCGGAATGAAACAAAAAAGGTCACATGTAAGTAAGAAAAAGAATGGCAAGAGAAGAACGAAAACGCAGAAAGGCAAGTACGGTGGAACGGAAATGCACATAAAAGAGACGGTTGCTAGAACGGCTGACGAAAACACAAACGAGAGGGAGAACCAGGAGGAATCGTTATTAAAACCAAAATGCTTTTCTTATTAATATAAAAGAGGAGTAGAACATTTTTTGCAAAACACTAAATCGGAAAAGAAACAAAAACCAACACGAAAACAAACTAAATCCTAAGAAAGAAAAACAGCACCAAAGAATGAAAATGGAAAAGAAAAATAAAACTAAGTTCTACTCCTATAAAAACAAAAAATTTCCCTAGCCACTAAAGGAATCTTCCGATGGGTCCTGGCAAAGGGGTTGCGGCTGAAACAGAACAAACAAAAAAGCAACACTATTAGATCGCGGTCCATGTTGTTGTTGTTCTCGGTTTGAAATCGTACATAATAAAATCATAACTTAAGGAAAATATTTATATATTTTTTTTTGTAAAACGATTTTCAAACTTTGGGCGCGACCACTCTAGGATAGCGCTAGAGTGATCTTATCCTGGGCTCTGATACCACTTTGTAACATCCGTATCCCAGGTCTCCGGAGATAACCGAGAATCGGGCATGTTAGGTCGACCAGTGGCCAACAACACATGATCGCCAGGAAAACGCCCGGTAACAACAACAACACAACGACACGATCCCAGCTAACCTGAAAGAAAACAAGGGGAGAGGGTTGAGTAATCAAGATTATCCAGTGAGGATGAGCCTTTAGAGACTCACTTAGCCCTTCCGACATTACACGAAATAATAAACAACACCCTAGACCTAAAACGAGCTCAAAAAGGTTTCACGCAATATTCATTTTAGTACTAATTCTCCTTTTATCACGTAATCTCTTTTCTCAGTACTCAACTTTTCTCAGTACTCATCTTTTCTCAATACTCAACTTTTCTCAGTACTCATCTCTGTAACCGGTTCTCAAGTAATGCAATATACCAGTGCTTACGCAATCTAACACGGTGGGAATTTCCAAGCTCACTTACCGTTTCTCGTAATCAGGCTCACTGGCCGTAGAGCGCGGGGGAGCTCCTTTTAAACCCGTTGGAAGCCTATTAGCCCCGCTGAAGTCGGTTCCATCAATCAAATCGAACCACTAATCCCTCACAGTGTCGAGGACCTAACGATTACTAATATCTCAAGCAATGCCAGTTTATCCTAACACGCAATGTTCATCTAGGTGCAAGACTCTCAAGCCGGACAACGCAACAAGAAAACCAGAAAGTTCAATCTGGTATCATCAATCAATCCTAACTCAAATCCTCTAACCTTCTACCCATTACCCATTACCCAACGCGACATATAAAAAGGCAGCAACGGTTTAAGAACAGGCTATTGACATCAAATCGAATAATGGAAAAAGGGGAAAATGTAACACGTTTTCACCTGACTACCTACTGCGGAGAAGGAGGAGGAGAGAAGTCACGCAGGGAGAGAGAGAGAGAGAGGGGAATCGCGGTGAGAGAGAGAAAGAGAGAGAGGGGCCGCGGGTGAGAGAAGAGAAAGAGAGAGGAGAGAAAAAAAAGGGAGACTAGGGTTTATTTCACTTGCTTTCGGTTTATGTACGGGCCTTGGTCCAGTTTGGCAAAAATTAAAAATCGGACCGGTTTGGGTTATCAAATTCTCCCACCCTTGAAGAGAATTCGTCCTCGAATCCAAGGAAAGAAGTCCGTGAAGGAACGAGACGGAAAAGAAACGTTTCGGAATGAAATAAAAAAGGTCACATGTAAGTAAGAAAAAGAATGGCAAGAGAAGAACGAAAACGCAGAAAGGCAAGTACGGTGGAACGGAAATGCACATAAAAGAGACGGTTGCTA
This sequence comes from Eutrema japonicum, assembly GCA_030161315.1. NCBI lineage: Eukaryota > Viridiplantae > Streptophyta > Magnoliopsida > Brassicales > Brassicaceae > Eutrema > Eutrema japonicum. Next base: position 32,482,475 of record BSQW01000001.1, read on the forward strand.
GAACGGCTGACGAAAACACAAACGAGAGGGAGAACCAGGAGGAATCGTTATTAAAACCAAAATGCTTTTCTTATTAATATAAAAGAGGAGTAGAACATTTTTTGCAAAACACTAAATCGGAAAAGAAACAAAAACAACATGAAAACAAACTAAATCCTAAGAAAGAAAAACAGCACCAAAGAATGAAAATGGAAAAGAAAAATAAAACTAAGTTCTACTCCTATAAAAACAAAAATTTTCCCTAGTCACTAAAGGAATCTTCCGATGGGTCCTGGCAAAGGGGTTGCGGCTGAAACAGAACAAACAAAAAAGCAACACTATTAGATCGCGGTCCATGTTGTTGTTGTTCTCGGTTTGAAATCGTACATAATAAAATCATAACTTAAGGAAAATCTTTATATATTTTTTTTTGTAAAACGATTTTCAAACTTTGGGCGCGACCACTCTAGGATAGCGCTAGAGTGATCTAATCCTGGGCTTTGATACCACTTTGTAACATCCCTATCCCAGGTCTCCGGAGATAACCGAGAATCGGGCATGTTAGGTCGACCAGTGGCCAGCAACACATGATCGCCAGGAAAACACCCGGTAACAACAACAACACAACGACACGATCCCAGCTAACCTGAAAGAAAACAAGGGGAGAGGGTTGAGTAATCAAGATTATCCAGTGAGGATGAGACTTTAGAGACTCACTTAGCCCTTCCGACATTACACGAAATAATAAACAACACCCTAGACCTAAAACGAGCTCAAAAAGGTTTCACGCAATATTCATTTTAGTACTCCTTCTCCTTTTATCACGTAATCTCTTTTCTCAGTACTCAACTTTTCTCTGTACTCATCTCTGTAACCGGTTCTCAAGTAATGCACTATACCAGTGCTTACGCAATCTAACACGGTGGGAATTTCCAAGCTCACTTACCGTTTCTCGTAATCAGGCTCACTGGCCGTAGAGCGCGGGAGAGCTCTTTTTAACCCCGTTGGAAGCCTATTAGCCCCGCTGAAGTCGGTTCCATCAATCAAATCGAACCACTAATCCCTCACAGTGTCGAGGACCTAACGATTACTAATATCTCAAGCAATGCCAGTTTATCCTAACACGCAATGTTCATCTAGGTGCAAGACTCTCAAGCCGGACAACGCAACAAGCAAACCAGAAAGTTCAATCTGGTATCATCAATCAATCCTAACTCAAATCCTCTAACCTTCTACCCATTACCCATTACCCAACGCGACATATAAAAAGGCAGCAACGGTTTAAGAACAGGCTATTGACATCAAATCGAATAATGGAAAAAGGGGAAAATTTAACACGTTTTCACCTGACTACCTACTGCGGAGAAGGAGGAGGAGAGAAGTCACGCAGGGAGAGAGAGAGAGAGAGGGGAATCGCGGTGAGAGAGAGAAAGAGAGAGAGGGGCCGCGGGTGAGAGAAGAGAAAGAGAGAGGAGAGAAAAAAAAGGGAGACTAGGGTTTATTTCACTTGCTTTCGGTTTATGTACGGGCCTTGGTCCAGTTTGGCAAAAATTAAAAATCGGACCGGTTTGGGTTATCAAATTCTCCCACCCTTGAAGAGAATTCGTCCTCGAATCCAAGGAAAGAAGTCCGTGAAGGAACGAGACGGAAAAGAAACGTTTCGGAATGAAATAAAAAAGGTCACATGTAAGTAAGAAAAAGAATGGCAAGAGAAGAACGAAAACGCAGAAAGGCAAGTACGGTGGAACGGAAATGCACATAAAAGAGACGGTTGCTAGAACGGCTGACGAAAACACAAACGAGAGGGAGAACCAGGAGGAATCGTTATTAAAACCAAAATGCTTTTCTTATTAATATAAAAGAGGAGTAGAACATTTTTTGCAAAACACTAAATCGGAAAAGAAACAAAAACAACATGAAAACAAACTAAATCCTAAGAAAGAAAAACAGCACCAAAGAATGAAAATGGAAAAGAAAAATAAAACTAAGTTCTACTCCTATAAAAACAAAAATTTTCCCTAGTCACTAAAGGAATCTTCCGATGGGTCCTGGCAAAGGGGTTGCGGCTGAAACAGAACAAACAAAAAAGCAACACTATTAGATCGCGGTCCATGTTGTTGTTGTTCTCGGTTTGAAATCGTACATAATAAAATCATAACTTAAGGAAAATCTTTATATATTTTTTTTTGTAAAACGATTTTCAAACTTTGGGCGCGACCACTCTAGGATAGCGCTAGAGTGATCTAATCCTGGGCTTTGATACCACTTTGTAACATCCCTATCCCAGGTCTCCGGAGATAACCGAGAATCGGGCATGTTAGGTCGACCAGTGGCCAGCAACACATGATCGCCAGGAAAACACCCGGTAACAACAACAACACAACGACACGATCCCAGCTAACCTGAAAGAAAACAAGGGGAGAGGGTTGAGTAATCAAGATTATCCAGTGAGGATGAGACTTCAGAGACTCACTTAGCCCTTCCGACATTACACGAAATAATAAACAACACCCTAGACCTAAAACGAGCTCAAAAAGGTTTCACGCAATATTCATTTTAGTACTCCTTCTCCTTTTATCACGTAATCTCTTTTCTCAGTACTCAACTTTTCTCTGTACTCATCTCTGTAACCGGTTCTCAAGTAATGCACTATACCAGTGCTTACGCAATCTAACACGGTGGGAATTTCCAAGCTCACTTACCGTTTCTCGTAATCAGGCTCACTGGCCGTAGAGCGCGGGAGAGCTCTTTTTAACCCCGTTGGAAGCCTATTAGCCCCGCTGAAGTCGGTTCCATCAATCAAATCGAACCACTAATCCCTCACAGTGTCGAGGACCTAACGATTACTAATATCTCAAGCAATGCCGGTTTATCCTAACACGCAACGTTCATCTAGGTGCAAGACTCTCAAGCCGGACAACGCAACAAGCAAACCAGACAGTTCAATCTGGTATCATCAATCAATCCTAACTCAAATACTCTAACCTTCTACCCATTACCCATTACCCAACGCGACATATAAAAATGCAGCAACAGTTTAAGAACAGGCTATTGACATCAAATCGAATAATGGAAAAAGGGGAAAATGTAACACGTCTTCACCTGACTACCTGCTGCGGAGAAGGAGGAGGAGACGGTGAAGGTGACGTGACCAGCTCGCCTCTGATCTCATCAGAAGAACTCGTTGATGGAGGTGGAGAAGAATCAGATCCGACGCCGTGTACTGGAACAGTCATATCTTCTGACTGAGATCTCGGATTCGGATAATCTCGGGCTTCACGGAAAGAGGACACTCTGGGCTTCGGTTTGATAGTTAGAACGTCTGCTGGTTCGCGGCGGTTAGTCGGGAAAAGAACCCGCAATGTGACGGCGGGGGTTAAGGTTTTCTGATGAACGGCAGATCCGACACTCGTCACTGGAATGGCGATATCTCTGGACTAAGGTCTCTGTTTCGGTCTAACTCGGTTTTCCTGGAACGATAAGATCCGGGGCTTCGATGTGATAGGTTGAGTGTCCTGTGGTTCTTCGCGGTTCGTCGGGAAAAGCCTCTGCAAGGTGGCTGACGGTTCCTGAGCGGAAGAGAGACAAGGAGGAGGCTGTTCTCGACGGTGAGGAGGAGAGAGGCGGCGCCGGTGGAGGAGAGAAGTCACGCAGGGAGAGAGAGAGAGAGAGGAGAATCGCGGTGAGAGAGAGAAAGAGAGAGAGGGGCCGCGGGTGAGAAAAGAGAAAGAGAGAGGAGAGAAAAAGGGAGACTAGGGTTTATTTCACTTGTTTTCGGTTTATGTACGGGCCTTGGTCCAGTTTGGCAAAAATTAAAAATCGGACCGGTTTGGGTTATCAAATTCTCCCACCCTTGAAGAGAATTCGTCCTCGAATCCAAGGAAAGAAGTCCGTGAAGGAACGAGACGGAAAAGAAACGTTTCGGAATGAAACAAAAAAGGTCACATGTAAGTAAGAAAAAGAATGGCAAGAGAAGAACGAAAACGCAGAAAGGCAAGTACGGTGGAACGGAAATGCACATAAAAGAGACGGTTGCTAGAACGGCTGACGAAAACACAAACGAGAGGGAGAACCAGGAGGAATCGTTATTAAAACCAAAATGCTTTTCTTATTAATATAAAAGAGGAGTAGAACATTTTTTGCAAAACACTAAATCGGAAAAGAAACAAAAACCAACACGAAAACAAACTAAATCCTAAGAAAGAAAAACAGCACCAAAGAATGAAAATGGAAAAGAAAAATAAAACTAAGTTCTACTCCTATAAAAACAAAAATTATCCCTAGCCACTAAAGGAATCTTCCGATGGGTCCTGGCAAAGGGGTTGCGCCTGAAACAAAACAAACAAAAAAGCAACACTATTAGATCGCGGTCCATGTTGTTGTTGTTCTTGGTTTGAAATCGTACATAATAAAATCATAACTTAAGGAAAATATTTATATATTTTTTTTTGTAAAACGATTTTCAAACATTGGGAGCGACCACTCTAGGATAGCGCTAGAGTGATCTAATCCTGGGCTCTGATACCACTTTGTAACATCCCTATCCCAGGTCTCCGGAGATAACCGAGAATCGGACATGTTAGGTCGACCAGTGGCCAGCAACACATGATCGCCAGGAAAACCCCCGGTAACAACAACAACACAACGACACTATCCCAGCCAACCTGAAAGAAAACAAGGGGAGAGGGTTGAGTAATCAAGATTACCCAGTGAGGATGAGCCTTTAGAGACTCACTTAGCCCTTACGACATTATACGAAATAATAAACAACACCCTAGACCTAAAACGAGCTCAAAAAAGGTTTCACGCAATATTCATTTTAGTACTCCTTCTCCTTTTATCACGTAATCTCTTTTCTCAGTACTCAACTTTTCTCAGTACTCATCTTTTCTCAATACTCAGCTTTTCTCAGTACTCATCTCTGTAACCGGTTCTCAAGTAATGCACTCTACCAGTGCTTACGCAATCTAACACGGTGGGAATTTCCAAGCTCACTTACCGTTTCTCGTAATCAGGCTCACTGGCCGTAGAGCGCGGGAGAGCTCCTTTTAACCCCGTTGGAAGCCTATTAGCCCCGCTGAAGTCGGTTCCATCAATAAAATCGAACCACTAATCCCTCACAGTGTCGAGGACCTAACGATTACTAATATCTCAAGCAATGCCAGTTTATCCTAACACGCAATGTTCATCTAGGTGCAAGACTCTCAAGCCGGACAACGCAACAAACAAACCAGAAAGTTCAATCTGGTATCATCAATCAATCCTAACTCAAATCCTCTAACCTTCTACCCATTACCCATTACCCAACGCGACATATAAAAAGGCCGCAACGGTTTAAGAACAGGCTATTGACATCAAATCGAATAATGGAAAAAGGGGAAAATGTAACACGTCTTCACCTGACTACATGCTGCGGAGAAGGAGGAGGAGACGGTGAAGGTGACGTGACCAACTCGACTCTGATCTCGTCAGAAGAACTTGTTGATGGAGGTGGAGAAGAATCAGACCCGATGCCGTGTACTAGAACAGTCATATCTTCTGACTCCGATCTCGGATTCGGATAATCTCGGGCTTCATGGAAATAGGACACTCGGGGCTTCGGTTTGATAGTTACGAGGTCTCCTGGTTCGCGGCGGTTCATCGGAAAAAGAGCCCGCATGGTGACAGCAGCGGTTAGGGTTTTCTGGTGAACGGCAGCTCCGACACTCGTCACTGGAATGGCGATATCTGTGGACTAAGGTCTCTGTTTCGGTCTAACTCGGTTTTAATGGAACGATAAGATCCGGGGCTTCGATGTGATAGGTTGAGTGTCCTGTGGTTCTTCGCGGTTCGTCGGGAAAAGCCTCTGCAAGGTGGCTGACGGTTCCTGAGCGGAAGAGAGACAAGGAGGAGGCTGTTCTCGACGGTGAGGAGGAGAGAGGCGGCGCCGGTGGAGGAGAGAAGTCACGCAGGGAGAGAGAGAGGGGGGAGTCGCGGTGAGAGAGAGAAAGAGAGAGAGGGGCCGCGGGTGAGAGAAGAGAAAGAGAGAGGAGAGAAAAAAAGGGAGCCTAGGGTTTATTTCCCTTGTTTTCGGTTTATGTACGGGCCTTGGTCCAGTTTGGCAAAAATTAATAATTGGACCGGTTTGGGTTATCACATTCTCCCACCCTTGAAGAGGATTCGTCCTCGAATTCAAGGAAAGAAGTCCGTGAAGGAACGAGACGGAAAAGAAACGTTTCGGAATGAAACAAAAAATGTCACATGTAAGTAAGAAAAAGAATGGCAAGAGAAGAACGAAAACGCGGAAAGGCAAGTACGGTGGAACGGAAATGCACATAAAAGAGACGGTTGCTAGAACGGCTGACGGAAACACAAACGAGAGGGAGAACCAGGAGGAATCGTTATTAAAACCAAAATGCTTTTCTTATTAATATACAAGAGGAGTAGAACATTTTTTTGCAAAACACTAAATCGGAAAAGAAACAATAACCAACACGAAAACTAACTAAATCATAAGAAAGAAAAACAGCACCAAAGAATGAAAATGGAAAAGAAAAAGAAAAATAAAACTAAGTTCTACTACTATAAAAACAAAAATTTTCCCTAGCCACTAAAGGAATCTTCCGATGGGTCCTGGCAAAGGGGTTGCGGCTGAAACAGAACAAACAAAAAAGCAACACTATTAGATCGCGGTCCATGTTGTTGTTGTTCTCGGTTTGAAATCGTACATAATAAAATCATAACTGAAGGAATATATTTATATATATTTTTTTTGTAAAACGATTTTCAAACTTTGGGCGCGACCACTCTAGGACAGCGCTAGAGTGATCTAATCCTGGATTCTGATACCACTTTGTAACATCCCTATCCCAGGTCTCCAGAGATAACCGAGAATCGTGCATGTTAGGTCGACCAGTGGCCAGCAACACATGATCTCCAGGAAAACGCCCGGTAACAACAACAAAACAACGACACGATCCCAACTAACCTGAAAGAAAACAAGGGGAGAGGGTTGAGTAATCAAGATTACCCAGTGAGGATGATCCTTTAGAGACTCACTTAGCCCTTCCGACATTACACGAAATAATAAAAAACAGCCTAGACCTAAAACGAGCTCAAACAAGGATTCAAGCAATATTCATTTTAGTACTCTTTCTCCTTTTATCACATAATCTCTTTTCTCAGTACTCAACTTTTCTCAGTACTCATCTCTGTAACCGGTTCTCAAACAATGCACTCTACCAGTTCTCACACAATCTAACACGGTGGGAATTTCAAGGCTCACTGGCCGTTTCTCGTAATTAGGCTCACTGGCCGTAGAGCGCGGGAGAGCTCCTGTTAACCCCGTTGGAAGCCTATCAGCCCCGCTAAAGTCGGGTCCATCAATCAAATCGAACCATTGATCCCTCACAGTGTCGAGGACCTAACGATTACTAATATCTCAAGCAATGCCGGTTTATCCTAACACGCAACGTTCATCTAGGTGCAAGACTCTCAAGCCGGACAACGCAACAAGCAAACCAGACAGTTCAATCTGGTATCATCAATCAATCCTAACTCAAATACTCTAACCTTCTCTACCCATTACCCATTTTCAAACGCGACATATAAAAAGGCAGCAACGGTTTAAGAATAGGCTATTGATATCAAATCAAATAATGGAAAAAAGGGAAAATGTAACACGTCCTCACCTGACTACATGCTGCGGAGAAGGAGGAGGAGACGGTGAAGGTGACGTGACCAGCTCGCCTCTGATCTCATCAGAAGAACTCGTTGATGGAGGTGGAGAAGAATCAGATCCGACGCCGTGTACTGGAACAGTCATATCTTCTGACTGAGATCTCGGATTCGGATGATCTCGGGCTTCACGGAAAGAGAACACTCGGGGCTTCGGTTTGATAGTTATCTGGTCTCCTGGTTCGTGGCAGTTCGTCGGGAAAAGAGCCCGCAAGGTGACGACAGCGGTTAAGGTTTTCTAATGAACGGCAGATCCGACACTCGTCACTGGAATGGCGATATCTGTGGAGTAAAGTCTCTGTTTCGGTCAAACTCGGTTTTCATGGAACGACAAGATCCGGGGCTTCGATGTGATAGGTTTTTGTCATGTGGTTCTTCGCGGTTCGTCGGGAAAAGCCTCTGCAAGGTGGCTGACGGTTCCTGAGCGGAAGAGAGGCAAGGAGGAGGCTGTTCTCGACGGTGAGGAGGAGAGAGGCGGCGCCGGTGGAGGAGAGAAGTCACGCAGGGAGAGAGAGAGAGAGAGGGGAGTCGCGGTGAGAGAGAGAAAGAGAGAGAGAGGGGCCGCGGGTGAGAGAAGAGAAAGAGAGAGGAGAGAAAAAAAAGGGAGACTAGGGTTTATATCACTTGCTTTCGGTTTATGTACGGGCCTTGGTCCAGTTTGGCAAAAATTAAAAATCGGACCGGTTTGGGTTATCAAATTCTCCCACCCTTGAAGAGAATTCGTCCTCGAATCCAAGGAAAGAAGTCCGTGAAGGAACGAGACGGAAAAGAAACGTTTCGGAATGAAACAAAAAAGGTCACATGTAAGTAAGAAAAAGAATGGCAAGAGAAGAACGAAAACGCAGAAAGGCAAGTACGGTGGAACGGAAATGCACAAAAAAGAGACAGTTGCTAGAACGGCTGACGAAAACACAAACGAGAGGGAGAACCAGGAGGAATCGTTATTAAAACCAAAATGCTTTTCTTATTAATATAAAAGAGGAGTAGAACATTTTTTGCAAAACACTAAATCGGAAAAGAAACAAAAACCAACACGAAAACAAACTAAATCCTAAGAAAGAAAAACAGCACCAAAGAATGAAAATGGAAAAGAAAAATAAAACTAAGTTCTACTCCTATAAAAACAAAAAATTTCCCTAGCCACTAAAGGAATCTTCCGATGGGTCCTGGCAAAGGGGTTGCGGCTGAAACAGAACAAACAAAAAAGCAACACTATTAGATCGCGGTCCATGTTGTTGTTGTTCTCGGTTTGAAATCGTACATAATAAAATCATAACTTAAGGAAAATATTTATATATTTTTTTTTGTAAAACGATTTTCAAACTTTGGGCGCGACCACTCTAGGATAGCGCTAGAGTGATCTTATCCTGGGCTCTGATACCACTTTGTAACATCCGTATCCCAGGTCTCCGGAGATAACCGAGAATCGGGCATGTTAGGTCGACCAGTGGCCAACAACACATGATTGCCAGGAAAACGCCCGGTAACAACAACAACACAACGACACGATCCCAGCTAACCTGAAAGAAAACAAGGGGAGAGGGTTGAGTAATCAAGATTATCCAGTGAGGATGAGCCTTTAGAGACTCACTTAGCCCTTCCGACATTACACGAAATAATAAACAACACCCTAGACCTAAAATGAGCTCAAAAAGGTTTCACGCAATATTCATTTTAGTACTCCTTCTCCTTTTATCACGTAATCTCTTTTCTCAGTACTCAACTTTTCTCAGTACTCATCTTTTCTCAATACTCAACTTTTCTCAGTACTCATCTCTGTAACCGGTTCTCAAGTAATGCACTATACCAGTGCTTACGCAATCTAACACGGTGGGAATTTCCAAGCTCACTTACCGTTTCTCGTAATCAGGCTCACTGGCCGTAGAGCGCGGGGGAGCTCCTTTTAACCCCGTTGGAAGCCTATTAGCCCCGCTGAAGTCGGTTCCATCAATCAAATCGAACCACTAATCCCTCACAGTGTCGAGGACCTAACGATTACTAATATCTCAAGCAATGCCAGTTTATCCTAACACGCAATGTTCATCTAGGTGCAAGACTCTCAAGCCGGACAACGCAACAAGCAAACCAGAAAGTTCAATCTGGTATCATCAATCAATCCTAACTCAAATCCTCTAACCTTCTACCCATTACCCATTACCCAACGCGACATATAAAAAGGCAGCAACGGTTTAAGAACAGGCTATTGACATCAAATCGAATAATGGAAAAAGGGGAAAATGTAACACGTCTTCACCTGACTACCTGCTGCGGAGAAGGAGGAGGAGACGGTGAAGGTGACGTGACCAGCTCGCCTCTGATCTCATCAGAAGAACTCGTTGATGGAGGTGGAGAAGAATCAGATCCGACGCCGTGTACTGGAACAGTCATATCTTCTGACTGAGATCTCGGATTCGGATAATCTCGGGCTTCACGGAAAGAGGACACTCGGGGCTTCGGTTTGATAGTTAGAACGTCTGCTGGTTCGCGGCGGTTAGTCGGGAAAAGAACCCGCAAAGTGAGGGCGGGGGTTAAGGTTTTCTGATGAACGGCAGATCCGACACTCGTCACTGGAATGGCGATATATGTGGACTAAGGTCTCTGTTTTGGTCTAACTCGGTTTTCATGGAACGATAAGATCCGGGGCTTCGATGTGATAGGTTTGTGTACTGTGGTTCTTCGCGGTTCGTCGGGAAAAGCCTCTGCAAGGTGGCTGACGGTTCCTGAGCGGAAGAGAGACAAGGAGGAGGCTGTTCTCGACGGTGAGGAGGAGAGAGGCGGCGCCGGTGGAGGAGAGAAGTCACGCAGGGAGAGAGAGAGAGAGAGGGGAATCGCGGTGAGAGAGAGAAAGAGAGAGAGGGGCCGTGGGTGAGAGAAGAGAAAGAGAAAGGAGAGAAAAAAGGGAGACTAGGGTTTATTTCACTTGCTTTCGGTTTATGTACGGGCCTTGGTCCAGTTTGGCAAAAATTAAAAATCGGACCGGTTTGGGTTATCAAATTCTCCCACCCTTGAAGAGAATTCGTCCTCGAATCCAAGGAAAGAAGTCCGTGAAGGAACGAGACGGAAAAGAAACGTTTGGGAATGAAACAAAAAAGGTCACATGTAAGTAAGAAAAAGAATGGCAAGAGAAGAACGAAAACGCAGAAAGGCAAGTACGGTGGAACGGAAATGCAAATAAAAGAGACTGTTGCTAGAAAGGCTGACGAAAACACAAACGAGAGGGAGAACCAGGAGGAATCGTTATTAAAACCAAAATGCTTTTCTTATTAATATAAAAGAGGAGTAGAACATTTTTTGCAAAACACTAAATCGGAAAAGAAACAAAAACCAACATGAAAACAAACTAAATCCTAAGAAAGAAAAACAGCACCAAAGAATGAAAATGGAAAAGAAAAATAAAACTAAGTTCTACTCCTATAAAAACAAAAATTTTCCCTAGCCACTAAAGGAATCTTCCGATGGGTCCTGGCAAAGGGGTTGCGGCTGAAACAGAACAAACAAAAAAGCAACACTATTAGATCGCGGTCCATGTTGTTGTTGTTCTCGGTTTGAAATCGTACATAATAAAATCATAACTTAAGGAAAATCTTTATATATTTTTTTTTGTAAATCGATTTTCAAACTTTGGGCGCGACCACTCTATGATAGCGCTAGAGTGATCTAATCCTGGGCTTTGATACCACTTTGTAACATCCCTATCCCAGGTCTCCGGAGATAACCGAGAATCGGGCATGTTAGGTCGACCAGTGGCCAGCAACACATGATCGCCAGGAAAACACCCGGTAACAACAACAACACAACGACACGATCCCAGCTAACCTGAAAGAAAACAAGGGGAGAGGGTTGAGTAATCAAGATTATCCAGTGAGGATGAGACTTTAGAGACTCACTTAGCCCTTCCGACATTACACGAAATAATAAACAACACCCTAGACCTAAAACGAGCTCAAAAAGGTTTCACGCAATATTCATTTTAGTACTCCTTCTCCTTTTATCACGTAATCTCTTTTCTCAGTACTCAACTTTTCTCAGTACTCATCTTTTCTCAATACTCAACTTTTCTCTGTACTCATCTCTGTAACCGGTTCTCAAGTAATGCACTATACCAGTGCTTACGCAATCTAACACGGTGGGAATTTCCAAACTCACTTACCGTTTCTCGTAATCAGGCTCACTGGCCGTAGAGCGCGGGAGAGCTCTTTTTAACCCCGTTGGAAGCCTATTAGCCCCGCTGAAGTCGGTTCCATCAATCAAATCGAACCACTAATCCCTCACAGTGTCGAGGACCTAACGATTACTAATATCTCAAGCAATGCCGGTTTATCCTAACACGCAACATTCATCTAGGTGCAAGACTCTCAAGCCGAACAACGCAACAAGCAAACCAGACAGTTCAATCTGGTATCATCAATCAATCCTAACTCAAATACTCTAACCTTCTACCCATTACCCATTACCCAACGCGACATATAAAAATGCAGCAACGGTTTAAGAACAGGCTATTGACATCAAATCGAATAATGGAAAAAGGGGAAAATGTAACACGTCTTCACCTGACTACCTGCTGCGGAGAAGGAGGAGGAGACGGTGAAGGTGACGTGACCAGCTCGCCTCTGATCTCATCAGAAGAACTCGTTGATGGAGGTGGAGAAGAATCAGATCCGACACCGTGTACTGGAACAATCATATCTTCTGACTGAGATCTCGGATTTGGATAATCTCGGGCTTCACGGAAAGAGGACACTCGGGGCTTCGGTTTGATAGTTAGAACGTCTGCTGGTTCGCGGCTGTTAGTCGGGAAAAGAACCCGCAATGTGACAGCGGGGGTTAAGGTTTTCTGATGAACAGCAGATCCGACACTCGTCACTGGAATGGCGATATCTGTGGACTAAGGTCTCTGTTTCGGTCTAACTCGGTTTTCATGGAACGATAAGATCCGGGGCTTCGATGTGATAGGTTTGTGTACTGTGGTTCTTCGCGGTTCGTCGGGAAAAGCCTCTGCAAGGTGGCTGACGGTTCCTGAGCGGAAGAGAGACAAGGAGGAGGCTGTTCTCGACGGTGAGGAGGAGAGAGGCGGCGCCGGTGGAGGAGAGATATCACGCAGGGAGAGAGAGAGAGAGAGGGGAATCGCGGTGAGAGAGAGAAAGAGAGAGAGGGGCCGCGGGTGAGAGAAGAGAAAGAGAGAGGAGAGAAAAAAGGGAGACTAGGGTTTATTTCACTTGTTTTCGGTTTATGTACGGGCCTTGGTCCAGTTTGGCAAAAATTAAAAATCGGATCGGTTTGGGTTATCAAATTCTCCCACCCTTGAAGAGAATTCGTCCTCGAATCCAAGGAAAGAAGTCCGTGAAGGAACGAGACGGAAAAGAAACGTTTGGGAATGAAACAAAAAAGGTCACATGTAAGTAAGAAAAAGAATGGCAAGAGAAGAACGAAAACGCAGAAAGGCAAGTACGGTGGAACGGAAATGCACATAAAAGAGACGGTTGCTAGAACGGCTGACGAAAACACAAACGAGAGGGAGAACCAGGAGGAATCGTTATTAAAACCAAAATGCTTTTCTTATTAATATAAAAGAGGAGTAGAACATTTTTTGCAAAACACTAAATCGGAAAAGAAACAAAAACCAACATGAAAACAAACTAAATCCTAAGAAAGAAAAACAGCACCAAAGAATGAAAATGGAAAAGAAAAATAAAACTAAGTTCTACTCCTATAAAAACAAAAATTTTCCCTAGCCACTAAAGGAATCTTCCGATGGGTCCTGGCAAAGGGGTTGCGGCTGAAACAGAACAAACAAAAAAGCAACACTATTAGATCGCGGTCCATGTTGTTGTTGTTCTCGGTTTGAAATCGTACATAATAAAATCATAACTTAAGGAAAATCTTTATATATTTTTTTTTGTAAAACGATTTTCAAACTTTGGGCGCGACCACTCTAGGATAGCGCTAGAGTGATCTAATCCTGGGCTTTGATACCACTTTGTAACATCCCTATCCCAGGTCTCCGGAGATAACCGAGAATCGGGCATGTTAGGTCGACCAGTGGCCAGCAACACATGATCGCCAGGAAAACACCCGGTAACAACAACAACACAACGACACGATCCCAGCTAACCTGAAAGAAAACAAGGGGAGAGGGTTGAGTAATCAAGATTATCCAGTGAGGATGAGACTTTAGAGACTCACTTAGCCCTTCCGACATTACACGAAATAATAAACAACACCCTAGACCTAAAACGAGCTCAAAAAGGTTTCACGCAATATTCATTTTAGTACTCCTTCTCCTTTTATCACGTAATCTCTTTTCTCAGTACTCAACTTTTCTCAGTACTCATCTTTTCTCAATACTCAACTTTTCTCTGTACTCATCTCTGTAACCGGTTCTCAAGTAATGCACTATACCAGTGCTTACGCAATCTAACACGGTGGGAATTTCCAAGCTCACTTACCGTTTCTCGTAATCAGGCTCACTGGCCGTAGAGCGCGGGAGAGCTCTTTTTAACCCCGTTGGAAGCCTATTAGCCCCGCTGAAGTCGGTTCCATCAATCAAATCGAACCACTAATCCCTCACAGTGTCGAGGACCTAACGATTACTAATATCTCAAGCAATGCCGGTTTATCCTAACACGCAACGTTCATCTAGGTGCAAGACTCTCAAGCCGGACAACGCAACAAGCAAACCAGACAGTTCAATCTGGTATCATCAATCAATCCTAACTCAAATACTCTAACCTTCTACCCATTACCCATTACCCAACGCGACATATAAAAATGCAGCAACGGTTTAAGAACAGGCTATTGACATCAAATCGAATAATGGAAAAAGGGGAAAATGTAACACGTCTTCACCTGACTACCTGCTGCGGAGAAGGAGGAGGAGACGGTGAAGGTGACGTGACCAGCTCGCCTCTGATCTCATCAGAAGAACTCGTTGATGGAGGTGGAGAAGAATCAGATCCGACACCGTGTACTGGAACAGTCATATCTTCTGACTGAGATCTCGGATTTGGATAATCTCGGGCTTCACGGAAAGAGGACACTCGTGGCTTCGGTTTGATAGTTAGAACGTCTGCTGGTTCGCGGCGGTTAGTCGGGAAAAGAACCCGCAATGTGACAGCGGGGGTTAAGGTTTTCTGATGAACAGCAGATCCGACACTCGTCACTGGAATGGCGATATCTGTGGACTAAGGTCTCTGTTTCGGTCTAACTCGGTTTTCATGGAACGATAAGATCCGGGGCTTCGATGTGATAGGTTTGTGTACTGTGGTTCTTCGCGGTTCGTCGGGAAAAGCCTCTGCAAGGTGGCTGACGGTTCCTGAGCGGAAGAGAGACAAGGAGGAGGCTGTTCTCGACGGTGAGGAGGAGAGAGGCGGCGCCGGTGGAGGAGAGAAGTCACGCAGGGAGAGAGAGAGAGAGAGAGGGGAATCGCGGTGAGAGAGAGAAAGAGAGAGAGGGGCCGCGGGTGAGAGAAGAGAAAGAGAGAGGAGAAAAAAAAAGGGAGACTAGGGTTTATTTCACTTGTTTTCGGTTTATGTACGGGCCTTGGTCCAGTTTGGCAAAAATTAAAAATCGGATCGGTTTGGGTTATCAAATTCTCCCACCCTTGAAGAGAATTCGTCCTCGAATCCAAGGAAAGAAGTCCGTGAAGGAACGAGACGGAAAAGAAACGTTTCGGAATGAAACAAAAAAGGTCACATGTAAGTAAGAAAAAGAATGGCAAGAGAAGAACGAAAACGCAGAAAGGCAAGTACGGTGGAACGGAAATGCACATAAAAGAGACGGTTGCTAGAACGGCTGACGAAAACACAAACGAGAGGGAGAACCAGGAGGAATCGTTATTAAAACCAACATGCTTTTCTTATTAATATAAAAGAGGAGTAGAACATTTTTTGCAAAACACTAAATCGGAAAAGAAACAAAAACCAACACGAAAACAAACTAAATCCTAAGAAAGAAAAACAGCACCAAAGAATGAAAATTGAAAAGAAAAATAAAACTAAGTTCTACTCCTATAAAAACAAAAATTATCCCTAGCCACTAAAGGAATCTTCCGATGGGTCCTGGCAAAGGGGTTGCGCCTGAAACAGAACAAACAAAAAAGCAACACTATTAGATCGCGGTCCATGTTGTTGTTGTTCTCGGTTTGAAATCGTACATAATAAAATCATAACTTAAGGAAAATATTTATATATTTTTTTTTGTAAAACGATTTTCATACATTGGGCGCGACCACTCTAGGATAGCGCTAGAGTGATCTAATCCTGGGCTCTGATACCACTTTGTAACATCCCTATCCCAGGTCTCCGGAGATAACCGAGAATCGGACATGTTAGGTCGACCAGTGGCCAGCAACACATGGTCGACCAGTGGCCAGCAACACATGATCGCCATGAAAACCCCCGGTAACAACAACAACACAACGACACTATCCCAGCTAACCTGAAAGAAAACAAGGGGAGAGGGTTGAGTAATCAAGATTACCAAGTGAGGATGAGCCTTTAGAGACTCACTTAGCCCTTACGACATTATACGAAATAATAAACAACACCCTAGACCTAAAACGAGCTCAAAAAAGGTTTCACGCAATATTCATTTTAGTACTCCTTCTCCTTTTATCACGTAATCTCTTTTCTCAGTATTCAACTTTTCTCAGTACTCATCTTTTCTCAATACTCAGCTTTTCTCAGTACTCATCTCTGTAACCGGTTCTCAAGTAATGCACTCTACCAGTGCTTACGCTATCTAACACGGTGGGAATTTCCAAGCTCACTTACCGTTTCTCGTAATCAGGCTCACTGGCCGTAGAGCGCGGGAGAGCTCCTTTTAACCCCGTTGGAAGCCTATTAGCCCCGCTGAAGTCGGTTCCATCAATAAAATCGAACCACTAATCCCTCACAGTGTCGAGGACCTAACGATTACTAATATCTCAAGCAATGCCAGTTTATCCTAACACGCAATGTTCATCTAGGTGCAAGACTCTCAAGCCGGACAACGCAACAAACAAACCAGAAAGTTCAATCTGGTATCATCAATCAATCCTAACTCAAATCCTCTAACCTTCTACCCATTACCCATTACCCATTACCCAACGCGACATATAAAAAGGCCGCAACGGTTTAAGAACAGGCTATTGACATCAAATCGAATAATGGAAAAAGGGGAAAATGTAACACGTCTTCACCTGACTACATGCTGCGGAGAAGGAGGAGGAGACGGTGAAGGTGACGTGACCAACTCGACTCTGATCTCGTCAGAAGAACTTGTTGATGGAGGTGGAGAAGAATCAGACCCGATGCCGTGTACTAGAACAGTCATATCTTCTGACTCCGATCTCGGATTCGGATAATCTCGGGCTTCACGGAAATAGGACACTCGGGGCTTCGGTTTGATAGTTACGAGGTCTCCTGGTTCGCGGCGGTTCATCGGAAAAAGAGCCCGCACGGTGACAGCAGCGGTTAGGGTTTTCTGGTGAACGGCAGCTCCGACACTAGTCACTGGAATGGCGATATCTGTGGACTAAGGTCTCTGTTTCGGTCTAACTCGGTTTTAATGGAACGATAAGATCCGGGGCTTCGATGTGATAGGTTGAGTGTCCTGTGGTTCTTCGCGGTTCGTCCGGAAAAGCCTCTGCAAGGTGGCTGACGGTTCCTGAGCGGAAGAGAGACAAGGAGGAGGCTGTTCTCGACGGTGAGGAGGAGAGAGGCGGCGCCGGTGGAGGAGAGAAGTCACGCAGGGAGAGAGAGAGGGGGGAGTCGCGGTGAGAGAGAGAAAGAGAGAGAGGGGCCGCGGGTGAGAGAAGAGAAAGAGAGAGGAGAGAAAAAAAGGGAGCCTAGGGTTTATTTCCCTTGTTTTCGGTTTATGTACGGGCCTTGGTCCAGTTTGGCAAAAATTAATAATTGGACCGGTTTGGGTTATCACATTCTCCCACCCTTGAAGAGGATTCGTCCTCGAATTCAAGGAAAGAAGTCCGTGAAGGAACGAGACGGAAAAGAAACGTTTCGGAATGAAACAAAAAATGTCACATGTAAGTAAGAAAAAGAATGGCAAGAGAAGAACGAAAACGCGGAAAGGCAAGTACGGTGGAACGGAAATGCACATAAAAGAGACGGTTGCTAGAACGGCTGACGGAAACACAAACGAGAGGGAGAACCAGGAGGAATCGTTATTAAAACCAAAATGCTTTTCTTATTAATATACAAGAGGAGTAGAACATTTTTTTGCAAAACACTAAATCGGAAAAGAAAAAATAACCAACACGAAAACTAACTAAATCATAAGAAAGAAAAACAGCACCAAAGAATGAAAATGGAAAAGAAAAATAAAACTAAGTTCTACTACTATAAAAACAAAAAATTTCCCTAGCCACTAAAAGAATCTTCCGATGGGTCCTGGCAAAGGGGTTGCGGCTGAAACAGAACAAACAAAAAAGCAACACTATTAGATCGCGGTCCATGTTGTTGTTGTTCTCGGTTTGAAATCGTACATAATAAAATCATAACTGAAGGAATATATTTATATATATTTTTTTTGTAAAACGATTTTCAAACTTTGGGCGCGACCACTCTAGGACAGCGCTAGAGTGATCTAATCCTGGATTCTGATGCCACTTTGTAACATCCCTATCCCAGGTCTCCAGAGATAACCGAGAATCGTGCATGTTAGGTCGACCAGTGGCCAGCAACACATGATCTCCAGGAAAACGCCCGGTAACAACAACAAAACAACGACACGATCCCAACTAACCTGAAAGAAAACAAGGGGAGAGGGTTGAGTAATCAAGATTACCCAGTGAGGATGATCCTTTAGAGACTCACTTAGCCCTTCCGACATTACACGAAATAATAAAAAACAGCCTAGACCTAAAACGAGCTCAAACAAGGTTTCAAGCAATATTCATTTTAGTACTCTTTCTCCTTTTATCACATAATCTCTTTTCTCAGTACTAAACTTTTCTCAGTACTCATCTCTGTAACCGGTTCTCAAACAATGCACTCTACCAGTTCTCACACAATCTAACACGGTGGGAATTTCAAGGCTCACTGGCCGTTTCTCGTAATTAGGCTCACTGGCCGTAGAGCGCGGGAGAGCTCCTGTTAACCCCGTTGGAAGCCTATCAGCCCCGCTAAAGTCGGGTCCATCAATCAAATCGAACCATTGATCCCTCACAGTGTCGAGGACCTAACGATTACTAATATCTCAAGCAATGCCGGTTTATCCTAACATGCAACGTTCATCTAGGTGCAAGACTCTCAAGCCGGACAACGCAACAAGCAAACCAGACAGTTCAATCTGGTATCATCAATCAATCCTAACTCAAATACTCTAACCTTCTCTACCCATTACCCATTTTCAAACGCGACATATAAAAAGGCAGCAACGGTTTAAGAATAGGCTATTGATATCAAATCAAATAATGGAAAAAGGGGAAAATGTAACACGTCCTCACCTGACTACATGCTGCGGAGAAGGAGGAGGAGACGGTGAAGGTGACGTGACCAGCTCAACTCTGATCTCATCAGAAGAACTCGTTGATGGAGGTGGAGAAGAATCAGATCCGACGCCGTGTACTGGAACAGTCATATCTTCTGACTGAGATCTCGGATTCGGATGATCTCGGGCTTCACAGAAAGAGAACACTCGGGGCTTCGGTTTGATAGTTATCTCGTCTCCTGGTTCGTGGCAGTTCGTCGGGAAAAGAGCCCGCAAGGTGACGACAGCGGTTAAGGTTTTCTGATGAACGGCAGATCCGACACTCGTCACTGGAATGGCGATATCTGTGGAGTAAAGTCTCCGTTTCGGTCAAACTCGGTTTTCATGGAACGACAAGATCCGGGGCTTCGATGTGATAGGTTTGTGTCATGTGGTTCTTCGCGGTTCGTCGGGAAAAGCCTCTGCAAGGTGGCTGACGGTTCCTGAGCGGAAGAGAGACAAGGAGGAGGCTGTTCTCGACGGTGAGGAGGAGAGAGGCGGCGCCGGTGGATGAGAGAAGTCACGCAGGGAGAGAGAGAGAGAGAGGGGAGTCGCGGTGAGAGAGAGAAAGAGAGAGAGAAGGGCCGCGGGTGAGAGAAGAGAAAGAGAGAGGAGAGAAAAAAAAAAGGGAGACTAGGGTTTATTTCACTTGCTTTCGGTTTATGTACGGGCCTTGGTCCAGTTTGGCAAAAATTAAAAATCGGACCGGTTTGGGTTATCAAATTCTCCCACCCTTGAAGAGAATTCGTCCTCGAATCCAAGGAAAGAAGTCCGTGAAGGAACGAGACGGAAAAGAAACGTTTCGGAATGAAACAAAAAAGGTCACATGTAAGTAAGAAAAAGAATGGCAAGAGAAGAACGAAAACGCAGAAAAGCAAGTACGGTGGAACGGAAATGCACATAAAAGAGACGGTTGCTAGAACGGCTGACGAAAACACAAACGAGAGGGAGAACCAGGAGGAATCGTTATTAAAACCAAAATGCTTTTCTTATTAATATAAAAGAGGAGTAGAACATTTTTTGCAAAACACTAAATCGGAAAAGAAACAAAAACCAACACGAAAACAAACTAAATCCTAAGAAAGAAAAACAGCACCAAAGAATGAAAATGGAAAAGAAAAATAAAACTAAGTTCTACTCCTATAAAAACAAAAATTTTCCCTAGCCACTAAAGGAATCTTCCGATGGGTCCTGGCAAAGGGGTTGCGCCTGAAACAGAACAAACAAAAAAGCAACACTATTAGATCGCGGTCCATGTTGTTGTTGTTCTCGGTTTGAAATCGTACATAATAAAATCATAACTTAAGGAAATATTTATATATTTTTTTTTGTAAAACGATTTTCAAACTTTGGGCGCGACCACTCTAGGATAGCGCTAGAGTGATCTTATCCTGGGCTCTGATACCACTTTGTAACATCCCTATCCCAGGTCTCCGGAGATAACCGAGAATCGGGCATGTTAGGTCGACCAGTGGCCAACAACACATGATCGCCATGAAAACGCCCGGTAACAACAACAACACAACGACACGATCCCAGCTAACCTGAAAGAAAACAAGGGGAGAGGGTTGAGTAATCAAGATTATCCAGTGAGGATGAGCCTTTAGAGACTCACTTAGCCCTTCCGACATTACACGAAATAATAAACAACACCCTAGACCTAAAACGAGCTCAAAAAGGTTTCACGCAATATTCATTTTAGTACTCCTTCTCCTTTTATCACGTAATCTCTTTTCTCAGTACTCAACTTTTCTCAGTACTCATCTTTTCTCAATACTCAACTTTTCTCAGTACTCATCTCTGTAACCGGTTCTCAAGTAATGCACTATACCAGTGCTTACGCAATCTAACACGGTGGGAATTTCCAAGCTCACTTACCGTTTCTCGTAATCAGGCTCACTGGCCGTAGAGCGCGGGAGAGCTCCTTTTAACCCCGTTGGAAGCCTATTAGCCCCGCTGAAGTCGGTTCCATCAATCAAATCGAACCACTAATCCCTCACAGTGTCGAGGACCTAACGATTACTAATATCTCAAGCAATGCCAGTTTATCCTAACACGCAATGTTCATCTAGGTGCAAGACTCTCAAGCCGGACAACGCAACAAGCAAACCAGAAAGTTCAATCTGGTATCATCAATCAATCCTAACTCAAATCCTCTAACCTTCTACCCATTACCCATTACCCAACGCGACATATAAAAAGGCAGCAACGGTTTAAGAACAGGCTATTGACATCAAATCGAATAATGGAAAAACGGGAAAATGTAACACGTCTTCACCTGACTACATGCTGCGGAGAAGGTGGAGGAGACGGTGAAGGTGACGTGACCAACTCGACTCTGATCTCGTCAGAAGAACTTGTTGATGGAGGTGGAGAAGAATCAGACCCGACGCCGTGTACTGGAACAGTCATATCTTCTGACTGAGATCTCGGATTCGGATGATCTCGGGCTTCACGGAAAGGAATATATTTATATATATTTTTTTTGTAAAACGATTTTCAAACTTTGGGCGCGACCACTCTAGGACAGCGCTAGAGTGATCTAATCCTGGATTATGATACCACTTTGTAACATCCCTATCCCAGGTCTCCAGAGATAACCGAGAATCGGGCATGTTAGGTCGACCAGTGGCCAGCAACACATGATCTCCAGGAAAACGCCCGGTAACAACAACAAAACAACGACACGATCCCAACTAACCTGAAAGAAAACAAGGGGAGAGGGTTGAGTAATCAAGATTACCCAGTGAGGATGAGTCTTTAGAGACTCACTTAGCCCTTCCGACATTACACGAAATAATTAAAAACAGCCTAGACCTAAAACGAGCTCAAACAAGGTTTCAAGCAATATTCATTTTAGTACTCTTTCTCCTTTTATCACATAATCTCTTTTCTCAGTACTCAACTTTTCTCAGTACTCATCTCTGTAACCGGTTCTCAAACAATGCACTCTACCAGTTCTCACACAATCTAACACGGTGGGAATTTCAAGGCTCACTGGCCGTTTCTTGTAATTAGGCTCACTGGCCGTAGAGGGCGGGAGAGCTCCTGTTAACCCCGTTGGAAGCCTATCAGCCCCGCTAAAGTCGGGTCCATCAATCAAATCGAACCATTGATCCCTCACAGTGTCGAGGACCAAACGATTACTAATATCTCAAGCAATGCCGGTTTATCCTAACACGCAACGTTCATCTAGGTGCAAGACTCTCAAGCCGGACAACGCAACAAGCAAACCAGACAGTTCAATCTGGTATCATCAATCAATCCTAACTCAAATACTCTAACCTTCTCTACCCATTACCCATTATCAAACGCGACATATAAAAAGGCAGCAACGGTTTAAGAATAGGCTATTGATATCAAATCAAATAATGGAAAAAGGGGAAAATGTAACACGTCCTCACCTGACTACATGCTGCGGAGAAGGAGGAGGAGACGGTGAAGGTGACATGACCAGCTCGCCTCTGATCTCATCAGAAGAACTCGTTGATGGAGGTGGAGAAGAATCAGATCCGACGCCGTGTACTGGAACAGTCATATCTTCTGACTGAGATCTCGGATTCGGATGATCTCGGGCTTCGCGGAAAGAGAACACTCGGGGCTTCGGTTTGATTGTTACAACGTCTCCTGGTTCGTGGCAGTTCGTCGGGAAAAGAGCCCGCAAGGTGATGACGGCGGTTAAGGTTTTCTGATGAACGGCAGATCCGACACTCGTCACTGGAATGGCGATATCTGTGGAGTTAAGTCTCCGTTTCGGTCAAACTCGGTTTTCATGGAACGACATGATCCGGGGCTTCGATGTGATAGGTTTTCCGTCATGTGGTTCTTCGCGGTTCATCGGGAAAAGCCTCTGCAAGGTGGCTGACGGTTCCTGAGCGGAAGAGAGACAAGGAGGAGGCTGTTCTCGACGGTGAGGAGGAGAGAGGCGGCGCCGGTGGAGGAAAGAAGTCACGCAGGGAGAGAGAGAGAGGAGTCACGGTGAGAGATAGAAAGAGAGAGAGGGGCCGCGGGTGAGAGAAGAGAAAGAGAGAGGAGAGAAAAAAAAAGGGAGAGTAGGGTTTATTTCCCTTGCTTTCGATTTATGTACGGGCCTTGGTCCAGTTTGGCAAAAATTAAAAATCGGGCTGGTTTGGGTTATCACATTCTCCCACCCTTGAAGAGGATTCGTCCTCGAATCCAAGGAAAGAAGTCCGTGAAGGAACGAAACGGAAAAGAAACGTTTCGGAATGAAACAAAAAGGTCACAGGTAAGTAAGAAAAAGAATGGCAAGAGAAGAACGAAAACGCGGAAAGGCAAGTACGGTGGAACGGAAATGCACATAAAAGAGACGGTTGCTAGAACGGCTGACGGAAACACAAACGAGAGGGAGAACCAGGAGGAATCGTTATTAAAACCAAAATGCTTTTCTTATTAATATAAAAGAGGAGTAGAATATTTTTTTGCAAAACTCTAAATCGGAAAAGAAACAAAAACCAACACGAAAACTAACTAAATCCTAAGAAAGAGAAACAGCACCAAAGAATGAAAATGGAAAAGAAAACTAAAACTAAGTTCTACTCCTATAAAAACAAAAATTTCCCCTAGCCACTAAAGGAATCTTCCGATGGGTCCTGGCAAAAGGGTTGCGGCTGAAACAGAACAAACAAAAAAAGCAACACTATTAGATCGCTGTCCATGTTGTTGTTGTTCTCGGTTTGAAATCGTACATAATAAAATCATAACTTAAGGAAAATATTTATATATTTTTTTTTGTAAAACGATTTTCAAACTTTGGGCGCGACCACTCTAGGACAGCGCTAGAGTGATCTAATCCTGGGCTCTGATACCACTTTGTAACATCCCTATCCCAGGTCTCCGGAGATAACCGAGAATTGGGCATGTTAGGTTGACCAGTGGCCAGCAACACAGGATCGCCAGGAAAACGTCCGGTAACAACAACAACACAACGACACGATCCCAACTAACCTGAAAGAAAACAAGGGAAGAGGGTTGAGTAATCAAGATTACCCAGTGAGGATGAGCCTTTAGAGACTCACTTAGCCCTTCCGACATTACACGAAATAATAAAAAACAGCCTAGACCTAAAACGAACTCAAACAAGGTTTCAAGCAATATTCATTTTAGTACTCTTTCTCCTTTTATCACATAATCTCTTTTCTCAGTATTCAACTTTTCTCAGTACTCATCTCTGTAACCGGTTCTCAAAAAATGCACTCTACCAGTGCTCACGCAATCTAACACGGTGGGAATTTCCAGGCTCACTGGCCGCTTCTCGTAATCAGGCTCACTAGCCGTAAAGCGCGGGAGAGATCCTTTTAACCCCGTTGGAAGCCTATCTGCCCCGCTGAAGTAGGGTCCATCAATCAAATCGAACCACTTAACAATTACTAATATCTCAAGCAATGCCGGTTTATCCTAACACGCAACGTTCATCTAGGTGCAAGACTCTCAAGCCGGAAAACGCAACAAGCAAACCAGACAGTTCAATCTGGTATCATCAATCAATCCTACCTCAAATACTCTAACCTTCTACCCATTACACATTACCCAACACGACATATAAAAAGGCAGCAACGGTTTAAGAACAGTCTATTGACATCAAATCGAATAATGGAAAAAGGGGAAAATGTAACACGTCCTCACCTAACTACATGCTGCGGAGAAGTAGGAGGAGACGGTGAAGGTGACGTGACCAGCTCGCCCCTGAGCTCGTCAAAAGAACTCGTTGATGGAGGTGGAGAAGAATCAGACCCGACGCCGTGTACTGGAACAGTCATATCTTCTGACTCGAATCTCGGATTCGGATGATCTCGGGCTTCAAGGAAAGAGAACACTCGGGGCTTCAGTTTGATAGTTATTATGTCTCTTGGTTCGCTGCGGTTCGTCGGGAAAAGTACCCGCATGGTGACAGCGGCGGTTAGGGTTTTTTGGTGAACGGCAGATCCGTCACTCGTCACTGTAATGGCGATATCTGTAGACTAAGGTTTCCGTTTTGGTCAAACTCGGTCTTTATGGAACGATAAGATCTGGGGCTTCGTTGTGATGGTTCTTGGCGGTTCGTCGGGAAATGCCTCTGCAAGGTGGCTGACGGTTCCTGAGAGTAAGAGAGACAAGGAGGAGGCTGTTCTCGACGGTGAGGAGGAGAGAGGCGGCGCCGGTGGAGGAGAGAAGTCACGCAGGGAGAGAGAGAGAGAGAGGAGTCGCAGTGAGAGAGAGAAAGAGAGATAGGGGCCGCGGGTGAGAGAAGAGAAAGAGAGAGGAGAGAAAAAAGGGAGACTAGGGTTTATTTCCCTTGCTTTCGGTTTATGTACGGGCCTTGGTCCAGTTTGGCAAATATTAAAAATCCGACCGGTTTGGGTTATCACATTCTCCCACCCTTGAAGAGGATTCGTCTTCGAATCCAAGGAAAGAAGTCCGTGAAGGATCGAAACGGAAAAGAAACGTTTCGGAATGAAACAAAAAAGGTCATAGGTAAGTAAGAAAAAGAATGGCAAGAAAAGAACCAAAACGCAGAAAGGCAAGTACGGTGGAACGGAAATGCACATAAAAGAGACGGTTGCTAGAACGGCTGACGGAAACACAAACGAGAGGGAGAACCAGGAGGAATCGTTATTAAAACCAAAATGCTTTTCTTATTAATATAAAAAGGGGTAGAACATTTTTTGCAAAACGCTAAATCGGAAAAGAAACAAAAACCAACACGAAAACTAACTAAATCCTAAGAAAGAAAAACAGCACCAAAGAATGAAAATGGAAAAGAAAAATAAAACTAAGTTCTACTCCTATAAAAACAAAAATTTTCCCTAGCCACTAAAGGAATCTTCCGATGGGTCCTGGCAAAGGGGTTGCGGCTGAAACAGAACAAACAAAAAAGCAACACTATTAGATCGCGGTCCATGTTGTCTTTGTTCTCGGTTTGAAATCATACATAATAAAATCATAACTTAAGGAAAATATTTATATATTTTTTATTGTAAAACAATTTTCAAACTTTGAGCGCGACCACTCTAGGACAGCGATAGAGTGATCTAATCCTGGGCTCTGATACCAATTTGTAACATCCCTATCCCAGGTCTCCAGAGATAACCGAGAATCAGGCATGTTAGGTCGACCAGTGGCCTGCAACACATGATCGCCAGGAAAACGCCCGGTAACAACAACAACACAACGACACGATCCCAACTAACCTGAAAGAAAACAAGGGGAGAGGGTTGAGTAATCAAAATTACCCAGTGAGGATGTGCCTTTAGAGACTCACTTAGCCCTTCCGACATTACACGAAATAATAAACAACAACCTAGACCTAAAACGAGCTCAAACAAGGTTTCAAACAATATTCATTTTAGTACTATTTCTCCTTTTATCACGTAATCTCTTTTCTCAGTACTCATCTTTTCTCAGTACTCAACTTTTCTCAGTACTCATCTCTGTAACCGGTTCTCAAACAATGCACTCTACCAGTGCTCACACAATCTAGCACGGTGGAAATTTCCAGGCTCACTGGCCGTTTCTCGTAATCAGGCTCACTGGCCGTAGAGCGCGGAAGAGCTCCTTTTAACCCCGTTGGAAGCTTATCAGCCCTGCTGAAGTCGGGTCCATCAATCAAATCGAACCACTGATCCCTCACAGTGTCGAGGACCTAACGATTACTAATATCTCAAGCAATGCCGGTTTATCCTAACACGCAACGTTCATCTAGGTGCAAGTCTCTCAAGCCGAACAACGCAACAAGCAAACCATACAGTTCAATCTGGTATCATCAATCAATCCTTACTCAAATACTCTAACCTTATACCCATTACCCATTACCCAACACGACATATAAAAAGGCAGCAGCGGTTTAGGAACAGGTTATTGACATCAAATCGAATAATGGAAAAAGGGGAAAATGTAACACATCCTTACCTGACTACATTCTGCGGAGAAGGAGGAGGAGATGGTGAAGGTGACGTGACCAGCTCGCCCCTGATCTCATCAGAAGAACTCGTTGATGGAGGTGGAAAAGAATCAGACCCGATGCCATGTACTGGAACAGTCATATCTTCTGACTTGGATCTCGGATTCGGATTATCTCGGGCTTCCCGGAAAGAGGACACTCGGGGCTTCAGTTTGATAGTTATAACGTCTCCTGGTTCGCGGCGGTTCGTCGGGAAAAGAGCCCGCAAGGTGACGGCGGCGGTTAGGGTTTTCTTGTGAACGGCATATTCGACACTCGTCACTGTAATGACGATATCTGTAGACTAAAGTCTCCGTTTCTGTCAAACTCGGTTTTCCTGGAACGATAAGATCCGGGGCTTCGATTTGATAGGTCTATGGGTCCTGTGATTCTTCGCGGTTCGTCGGGAAAAGCCTCTTCAAGGTGGCTGACGGTTCCTGAGCGGAAGAGAGACAAGGAGATGGCTGTTCTCAACGGTGAGGAGGAGAGAGGCGGTGCCGGTGGAGGAGAGAAGTCACGCAGGGAGAGAGAGAGAGAGAGGAGTCGCGGTGAGAGAGAGAAAGAGAGAGAGGGCCGCAGGTGAGAGAAGAGAAAGAGAGAGGAGAGAAAACAAAAAATGAGAGTAGGGTTTATTCCCCTTGCTTTCGATTTATGTACGGGCCTTGGTCCAGTTTGGCAAAAATTAAAAATCGGGCCGGTTTGGGTTATCACATTCTCCCACCCTTGAAGAGGATTCGTCCTCGAATCCAAGGAAAGAAGTACATGAAGGAACGAAACGGAAAAGAAACGTTTCGGAAGGAAACAAAAAAGATCACAGGTAAGTAAGAAAAAGAATGGCAAGAGAAGAAACAAAACGCAGAAAGGCAAGTACGGTGGAACGGAAATGCACATAAAAGAGACGGTTGCTAGAACGGCTGACGGAAACACAAACGAGAGGGAGAACCAGGAGGAATCGTTATTAAAACCAAAATGCTTTTCTTATTAATATAAAAGAGGAGTAGAACATTTTTTTGCAAAACACTAAATCGGAAAAGAAACAAAAACCAACACGAAAACTAACTAAATCCTAAGAAAGAAAAACAGAACCAAAGAATGAAAATGGAAAAGAAAAATAAAACTAAGTTCTACTCCTATAAAAACAAAAATTTTCCCTAGCCACTAAAGGAATCTTCCGATGGGTCCTGGCAAAGGGGTTGCGGCTGAAACAGAACAAACAAAAAAGCAACACTATTAGATTGCGGTCCATGTTGTTGTTGTTCTCGGTTTGAAATCGTACATAATAAAATCATAACTTAAGGAAAATATTTATATATTTTTTATTGTAAAACAATTTTCAAACTTTGAGCGCGACCACTCTAGGACAGCGATAGAGTGATCTAATCCTGGGCTCTGATACCAATTTGTAACATCCCTATCCCAGGTCTCCAGAGATAACCGAGAATCAGGCATGTTAGGTCGACCAGTGGCCTGCAACACATGATCGCCAGGAAAACGCCCGGTAACAACAACAACACAACGACACGATCCCAACTAACCTGAAAGAAAACAAGGGGAGAGGGTTGAGTAATCAAAATTACCCAGTGAGGATGTGCCTTTAGAGACTCACTTAGCCCTTCCGACATTACACGAAATAATAAACAACAACCTAGACCTAAAACGAGCTCAAACAAGGTTTCAAACAATATTCATTTTAGTACTATTTCTCCTTTTATCACGTAATCTCTTTTCTCAGTACTCATCTTTTCTCAGTACTCAACTTTTCTCAGTACTCATCTCTGTAACCGGTTCTCAAACAATGCACTCTACCAGTGCTCACACAATCTAGCACGGTGGAAATTTCCAGGCTCACTGGCCGTTTCTCGTAATCAGGCTCACTGGCCGTAGAGCGCGGAAGAGCTCCTTTTAACCCCGTTGGAAGCTTATCAGCCCTGCTGAAGTCGGGTCCATCAATCAAATCGAACCACTGATCCCTCACAGTGTCGAGGACCTAACGATTACTAATATCTCAAGCAATGCCGGTTTATCCTAACACGCAACGTTCATCTAGGTGCAAGTCTCTCAAGCCGAACAACGCAACAAGCAAACCATACAGTTCAATCTGGTATCATCAATCAATCCTTACTCAAATACTCTAACCTTATACCCATTACCCATTACCCAACACGACATATAAAAAGGCAGCAGCGGTTTAGGAACAGGTTATTGACATCAAATCGAATAATGGAAAAAGGGGAAAATGTAACACATCCTTACCTGACTACATTCTGCGGAGAAGGAGGAGGAGATGGTGAAGGTGACGTGACCAGCTCGCCCCTGATCTCATCAGAAGAACTCGTTGATGGAGGTGGAAAAGAATCAGACCCGATGCCATGTACTGGAACAGTCATATCTTCTGACTTGGATCTCGGATTCGGATTATCTCGGGCTTCCCGGAAAGAGGACACTCGGGGCTTCAGTTTGATAGTTATAACGTCTCCTGGTTCGCGGCGGTTCGTCGGGAAAAGAGCCCGCAAGGTGACGGCGGCGGTTAGGGTTTTCTTGTGAACGGCATATTCGACACTCGTCACTGTAATGACGATATCTGTAGACTAAAGTCTCCGTTTCTGTCAAACTCGGTTTTCCTGGAACGATAAGATCCGGGGCTTCGATTTGATAGGTCTATGGGTCCTGTGATTCTTCGCGGTTCGTCGGGAAAAGCCTCTTCAAGGTGGCTGACGGTTCCTGAGCGGAAGAGAGACAAGGAGATGGCTGTTCTCAACGGTGAGGAGGAGAGAGGCGGTGCCGGTGGAGGAGAGAAGTCACGCAGGGAGAGAGAGAGAGAGAGGAGTCGCGGTGAGAGAGAGAAAGAGAGAGAGGGCCGCAGGTGAGAGAAGAGAAAGAGAGAGGAGAGAAAACAAAAAATGAGAGTAGGGTTTATTCCCCTTGCTTTCGATTTATGTACGGGCCTTGGTCCAGTTTGGCAAAAATTAAAAATCGGGCCGGTTTGGGTTATCACATTCTCCCACCCTTGAAGAGGATTCGTCCTCGAATCCAAGGAAAGAAGTACATGAAGGAACGAAACGGAAAAGAAACGTTTCGGAAGGAAACAAAAAAGATCACAGGTAAGTAAGAAAAAGAATGGCAAGAGAAGAAACAAAACGCAGAAAGGCAAGTACGGTGGAACGGAAATGCACATAAAAGAGACGGTTGCTAGAACGGCTGACGGAAACACAAACGAGAGGGAGAACCAGGAGGAATCGTTATTAAAACCAAAATGCTTTTCTTATTAATATAAAAGAGGAGTAGAACATTTTTTTGCAAAACACTAAATCGGAAAAGAAACAAAAACCAACACGAAAACTAACTAAATCCTAAGAAAGAAAAACAGAACCAAAGAATGAAAATGGAAAAGAAAAATAAAACTAAGTTCTACTCCTATAAAAACAAAAATTTTCCCTAGCCACTAAAGGAATCTTCCGATGGGTCCTGGCAAAGGGGTTGCGGCTGAAACAGAACAAACAAAAAAGCAACACTATTAGATTGCGGTCCATGTTGTTGTTGTTCTCGGTTTGAAATCGTACATAATAAAATCATAACTTAAGGAAAATATTTATATATTTTTTATTGTAAAACAATTTTCAAACTTTGAGCGCGACCACTCTAGGACAGCGATAGAGTGATCTAATCCTGGGCTCTGATACCAATTTGTAACATCCCTATCCCAGGTCTCCAGAGATAACCGAGAATCAGGCATGTTAGGTCGACCAGTGGCCTGCAACACATGATCGCCAGGAAAACGCCCGGTAACAACAACAACACAACGACACGATCCCAACTAACCTGAAAGAAAATAAGGGGAGAGGGTTGAGTAATCAAGATTACTCAGTGAGGATGAGCCTTTAGAGACTCACTTAGCCCTTCCGACATTACCCGAAATAATAAATAACAGCCTAGACCTAAAACGAGCTCAAACAAGGTTTCCCGCAATATTCATTTTAGTACTCTTTCTCCTTTTATCACGAAATCTCTTTTCTCAGTACTCATATTTTCTCAGTACTCATCTCTGTAACCGGTTCTCAAACAATGCACTCTACCAGTGCTCACGCAATCTAACACGGTGGGAATTTCCAGGCTCACTGGCCGTTTCTCGTAATCAGGCTCACTGGCCGTAGAGCGCGGGAGAGCTCCTTTTAACCCCGTTGGAAGCCTATCAGCCCCGCTGAAGTCGTGTCCATCAATCAAATCGAACCACTGATCCCTCACAGTGTCGAGGACCTAACGATTACTAATATCTCAAGCAATGCCGGTTTATCCTAACACGCAACGTTCATCTAGGTGCAAGACTCTCAAGCCGGACAACGCAACAAGCAAACCAGACAGTTCAATCTGGTATCATCAATCAATCCTAACTCAAATACTCTAACCTTCTCTACCCATTACCCATTATCAAACGCGACATATAAAAAGGCAGCAACGGTTTAAGAATAGGCTATTGATATCAAATCAAATAATGGAAAAAGGGGAAAATGTAACACGTCCTCACCTGACTACATGCTGCGGAGAAGGAGGAGGAGACGGTGAAGGTGACATGACCAGCTCGCCTCTGATCTCATCAGAAGAACTCGTTGATGGAGGTGGAGAAGAATCAGATCCGACGCCGTGTACTGGAACAGTCATATCTTCTGACTGAGATCTCGGATTCGGATGATCTCGGGCTTCGCGGAAAGAGAACACTCGGGGCTTCGGTTTGATTGTTACAACGTCTCCTGGTTCGTGGCAGTTCGTCGGGAAAAGAGCCCGCAAGGTGATGACGGCGGTTAAGGTTTTCTGATGAACGGCAGATCCGACACTCGTCACTGGAATGGCGATATATGTGGACTAAGGTCTCTGTTTCGGTCAAAGTCGGTTTTCATGGAATGATAGATCCGGGGCGTCGATTTGATAAGTTATGGCTCCGGTGGTTCTTCGCAGTTAGTCAGGAAACGCCTCTGCAAGGTGGCTGACGGTTCCTGAGCGGAAGAATGACAAGGAGGAGGCTGTTCTCGACGGTGAGGAGGAGAGAGGCGGGGCCGGAGGAGGAGAGAGGCGGCGGCGGTGGAGGATAGAAGTCACGCAGGGAGAGAGAGAGAGGAGACGCGGTGAGAGAGAGAAAGAGAGAGAGGGGCCGCGGGTGGGAGAAGAGAAAGAGAGAGGAGAGAAAAAAAAAAAAAGGGAGAGTAGGGTTTATTTCCCTTACTTTCGATTTATGTACGGGCCTTGGTCCAGTTTGGCAAAAATTAAAAATCTGGCCGGTTTGGGTTATCACATTCTCCCACCCTTGAAGAGGATTCGTCCTCGAATCCAAGGAAAGAAGTCCGCGAAGGAACGAAACGGAAAAGAAACGTTTCGGAAATGAAACAAAAAAGATCACAGGTAAGTAAGAAAAAGAATGGCAAGTGAAGAACGAAAACGCGGAAAGGCAAGTACGGTGGAACAGAAATGCACATAAAAGAGACGGTTGCTAGAACGGCTGACGGAAACACAAACGAGAGGGAGAACCAGGAGGAATCGTTATTGAAACCAAAATGCTTTTCTTATTAATATAAAAGAGGAGTAGAACATTTTTTTGCAAAACACTAAATCGGAAAAGAAACAAAAACAAACACGAAAACTAACTAAATCCTAAGAAAGAAAAACAGCACCAAAGAATGAAAATGGAAAAGAAAAATAAAACTAAGTTCTACTCCTATAAAAACAAAACTTTTCCCTAGCCACTAAAGGAATCTTCCGATGGGTCATGGCAAAGGGGTTGCGGCTGAAACAGAACAAAAAAAAAGCAACACTATTAGATCGCGGTCCATGTTGTTGTTGTTCTCGGTTTGAAATCGTACATAATAAAATCATAACTTAAGGAAAATATTTATATATTTTTTTTTGTAAAACGATTTTCAAACTTTGGGCGCGACCACTCTAGGACAGCGCTAGAGTGATCTAATCCTGGGCTCTGATACCACTTTGTAACATCCCTATCCCAGGTCTCCAGAGATAACCGAGAATCGGGCATGTGACCAGCAACACAGGATCGCCAGGAAAACGCCCGGTAACAACAACAAAACAACGACACTATCCCAACTAACCTGAAAGAAAACAAGAGGAGAGGGTTGAGTAATCAAGATTACCCAGTGAGGATGAGCCTTTAGAGACTCACTTAGCCCTTCCGACATTACCCGAAATAATAAACAACAGCCTAGACCTAAAACGAGCTCAAACAAGGTTTCACGCAATATTCATTTTAGTACTCTTTCTCCTTTTATCACGTAATCTCTTTTCTCAGTACTAAACTTTTCTTAGTACTCATCTTTTCTCAGTACTCATCTCTGTAACCGGTTCTCAAACAATGCACTCTACCAGTGCTCACGCAATCTAACACGGTGGGAATTTCCAGGCTCACTGGCCATTTCTCGTAATCAGGCTCACTGGCCGTAGAGCGCGGGAGAGCTCCTTTTAACCCCGTTGGAAGCCTATCAGCCCCGCTGAAGTCGGGTCCATCAATCAAATCGAACCACTGATCCCTCACAGTGTCGAGGACCTAACGATTACTAATATCTCAAGCGATGCTTGTTTATCCTAACACGCAACGTTCATCTAGGTGCAAGACTCTCAAGCCGGACAACGCAACAAGCAAACCAGACAGTTCAATCGGGTGTCATCAATCAATCCTAACTCAAATACTCTAACCTTCTACCCATTACCCATTACCCAACACGACATATAAAAAGGCAGCAGCGGTTTAAGAACAGGTTATTGACATCAAATCGAATAATGGAAAAAGGGAAAATGTAAGACGTCCTCACCTGAATACATGCTGCGGAGAAGAAGGAGGAGATGGTGAAGGTGACGTGACCAGCTCGCTTTTGATCTCATCAGAAGAACTCGTTGATGGAGGTGGAGAAGAATCAGACCCGACGCTGTGTACTGGAACAGTCATATCATCTGACGTGGATCTCGGATTTGGATGATCTCGGGCTTCGCGGAAAGAGGACACTCGGGGCTTCAGTTTGATAGTTATAAAATCTCCTGGTTCGTGGCGGTTCGTCGGTAAAAGAGCCCGCAAGGTGACGGCGGCGGTTAGGGTTTTCTGGTGAACGGCAGATCCGACACTCGTCACTGGAATGGCGATATATGTGGACTAAGGTCGCCGTGTCGGTCCAACTCGGTTTTAATGGAATGATACGATCCGGGGCTTCGATTTGATAGGTTGTGGGTCCTGCGGTTCTTCGTGGTTCGTCGGGAAAAGCCTCTGCAAGATGGCTGACGGTTGCTGAGCGGAAGAGAGACAAGGAGGAGGCTGTTCTCGACGGTGAGGAGGAGAGAGGCGGCGCCAGTGGAGGAGAGAAGTCACGCAGGGAGAGAGAGAGAGAGAGAGAGAGAGAGAGAGATAGGAGTCGCGGTGAGAGAGAGAAAGAGAGAGAGGGCCGCGGGTGAGATAATAGAAAGAGAGAGGAGAGAAAAAAAAAAGGGAGAGTAGGGTTTATTTCCCTTGCTTTCGGTTTATGTACGGGCCTTGGTCCAGTTTGGCAAAAAATAAAAATCGGGCCGGTTTGGGTTATCACATTCTCCCACCCTTGAAGAGGATTCGTCCTCGAATCCAAGGAAAGAAGTCCGTGAAGGAACGAAACGGAAAAGAAACGTTTCAGAATGAAACAAAAAAGGTCACAAGTAAGTAAGAAAAAAAAGGCAAGAGAAGAACGGAAACGCGGAAAGGCAAGTACGGTGGAACGGAAATGCACATAAAATAGACGGTTGCTAGAACGGCTGACGGAAACACAAACGAGAGGGAGAACCAGGAGGAATCGTTATTAAAACCAAAATGCTTTTCTTATTAATATAAAAGAGGAGTAGAATATTTTTTTGCAAAACACTAAATCGGAAAAGAAACAAAAACCAACACGAAAACTAACTAAATCCTAAGAAAGAAAAACAGCACCAACGAATGAAAATGGAAAAGAAAAATAAAACTAAGTTCTACTCCTATAAAAACAAAAATTTTCCCTAGCAACTAAAAGAATCTTCTGATGGGTCATGGCAAAGGGGTTGCCGCTGAAACAGAACAAACAAAAAAGCAACACTATTAGATCGCGGTCCATGTTGTTGTTGTTCTCGGTTTGAAATCGTACATAATAAAATCATAACTTAAGGAAAATATTTATATATTTTTTTTGTAAAACGATTTTCAAACTTTGGGCGCGACCACTCTAGGACAGCGCTAGAGTGATCTAATCCTGGGCTCTGATACCACTTTGTAACATCCCTATCCCAGGTCTCCCAAGAATCGGGCATGTTAGGTCGACCAGTGGCCAGCAACACAGGATCCCCAGGAAACGCCCGGTAACAACAACAACACAACGACACGATCCCAACTAACCTGAAAAAAAACAAGGGGAGAGGGTTGAGTAATCAAGATTACCCAGTGAGGATGAGCCTTTAGAGACTCACTTAGCCCTTCCGACATTACACGAAATAATAAACAACAGCCTAGACCTAAAACGAGCTCAAACAAGGTTTCAAACAATATTCATTTTAGTACTATTTCTCCTTTTATCACGTAATCTCTTTTCTCAGTACTCATCTTTTCTCAGTACTCAACTTTTCTCAGTACTCATCTCTGTAACCGGTTCTCAAACAATGCACTCTACCAGTGCTCACGCAATCTAACACGGTGGGAATTTTCAGTATCACTGGCCGTTTCTCCTAATCAGGCTCACTAGCCGTAGAGTGCGGGAGAGCTCCTTTTAACCCCGTTGGAAGCCTATCAGCCCCGCTGAAGTCGGGTCCATCAATCAAATCGAACCACTGATCCCTCACAGTGTCGAGGACTTAACGATTACTAATATTTCAAGCAATGACGGTTTATCCTAACACGCAACGTTCATCTAGGTGCAAGACTCTCAAGCCGGACAACGCAACAAGCAAACCAGACAGTTCAATCTGGTATCATCAATCAATCCTAACTCAAATACTCTAACCTTCTACCCATTACCCATTACCCAACACGACTTATAAAAAGGCAGCAGCGGTTTAGGAACAGGTTATTGACATCAAATCGAATAATGGAAAAAGGAGAAAATGTAACACGTCCTCACCTGACTACATGCTGCGGAGAAGGAGGAGGAGATGGTGAAGGTGACGTGACCAGCTCGCCTCTGATCACATCAGAAGAACTCGTTGATGGAGGTGGAGAAGAATCAGACCCGACGCCGTGTACTGGAACAGTCATATCTTCTGACCTTGATCTCGGATTACGATGATCTTGGGTTTCCCGGAAATAGGACACTCGAGGCTTCAGTTTGATAGGTAATACGTCTCTTGGTTCGCGGCAGTTCGTCGGGAAAAGAGCCCGCAAGGTGACGGCGGCGGTTAGGGTTTTCTGGTGAACGGCAGATCCGACACTCGTCACTGGTATGGCGATATCTGTGGACTAAAGTCTCCGTTTCGGTCAAAGTCGGTTTTCATTGAATGATAAGATCCGGGGCTTCGATTTAATAGTTCCAACCTCCTGTGGTTCTTCGCAGTTCGACGGGAAAAGCCTCTGTAAGGTGGCTGACTGTTCCCGAGCGGAAGAGAGACAAGGAGGAGGCTGTTCTCGACGGTGAGGAGGAGAGAGGCGGTGCCGGTGGAGGAGAGAAGTCACGCAGGGAGAGAGAGAGAGAGGAGTCGCGGTGAGAGAGAGAAAGAGAGAGAGGGGCGGCGGGTGAGAGAAGAGAAAGAGAGAGGAGAGAAAAAAAAAGGGAGAGTAGGGTTTATATCCCTTTCTTTCGGTTTATGTATGGGCCTTGGTCCAGTTTGGCAAAAATTAAAAATCGGGCCGGTTTGGGTAATCACATTCCCCCCCCCCCCCCCCCCTTGAAGAGGATTCGTCCTCGAATACAAGGAAAGAAGTCCGTGAAGGAACGAAACGGAAAAGAAACTTTTCGGAATGAAACAAAAAAGGTCACAGGTAAGTAAGAAAAAGAATGGCAAGAGAAGAACTAAAACGCGGAAAGGCAATTACGGTGGAACGGAAATGCACATAAAAGAGACGGTTGCTAGAACGGCTGACGGAAACACAAACGAGAGGGAGAACCAGGAGAAATCGTTATTAAAACCAAAATGCTTTTCTTATTAATATAAAAGAGGAGTAGAATATTTTTTTGCAAAACACTAAATCGGAAAAGAAACAAAAACCAACATGAAAACTAACTAAATCCTAAGAAAGAAAAACAGCACCAAAGAATGAAAATGGAAAAGAAAAATAAAACTAAGTTCTACTCCTATAAAAACAAAATTTTCCCTAGCCACTAATGGAATCTTCCGATGGGTCATGGCAAAGGGGTTGCCGCTGAAACAGAACAAACAAAAAAGCAACACTATTAGATCGCGGTCCATGTTGTTGTTGTTCTCGGTTTGAAATCGTACATAATAAAATCATAACTTAAGAAAAATATTTATATATTTTTTTTTGTAAAACGATTTTCAAACTTTGGGCGCGACCACTCTAGGACAGCGCTAGAGTGATCTAATCATGGGCTCTGATACCACTTTGTAACATCCCTATCCCAAGTCGCCCGAGAATCGGGCATGTTAGGTCGACCAGTGGCCAGCAACACAGGATCGCCAGGAAAACGCCCGGTAACAACAACAACACAACGACACGATCCCAACTAACCTGAAAGAAAACAAGGGGAGAGGGTTGAGTAATCAAGATTACCCAGTGAGGATGAGCCTTTAGAGAATCACTTAGCCCTTTAGACATTACACGAAATAATAAACAACAGCCTATACCTAAAACGAGCTCAAACAAGGTTTCAAGCAATATTTATTTTAGTACTATTTCTCCTTTTATCACGTAATCTCTTTTCTCAGTACTCATCTTTTCTCAGTACTCAACTTTTCTCAGTACTCATCTCTGTAACCGGTTCTCAAACAATGCACTCTACCAGTGCTCACGCAATCTAACACGGTGGGAATTTCAAGGCTCACTGGCCGTTTCTCGTAATCAGGCTCACTGGCCGTTTCTCGTAATCAGGCTCACTGGCCGTAGAGCGCGGAAGAGCTCCTTTTAACCCCGTTGGAAGCCTATCAGCCCCGCTGAAGTCGGGTCCATCAATCAAATCGAACCACTGATCCCTCACAGTGTCGAGGACCTAACGATTATTAATATCTCAAGCAATGCCGGTTTATCCTAACACGCAACGTTCATCTAGGTGCAAGATTCTCAAGCCGGACAACGCAACAAGCAAACCAGACACTTCAATGTGGTATCATCAATCAATCCTAACTCAAATACTCTAACCTTTAACCCATTACCCATTACCCAACACGACATATAAAAAGGCAGCAGCAGTTTAAGAACAGGTTATTGACATCAAATCGTATACTGGAAAAAGTGGAAAATGTAACACGTCCTCACCTGGCTATATGCTGTGGAGAAGGAGGAGGACATGGTGAAGGTGACGTGACCAGCTCGCCTCTGATCTCATCAGAATAACTCGTTGATGGAGGTGGAGAAGAATCAGACCCGACGTCGTGTACTGGAACAGTGATATCTTCTGACTTGGATCTCGGATTCGGATGATCTCGGTCTTCACGGAAATAGGACACTCGGAGCTTCAGTTTGATAGTTACTATGTCTCTTGGTTCACGGCAGTTCGTCGGAAAAAGAGCCCGCAAGGTGACGGCGGCGGTTAGGGTTTTCTGGTGAACGGCAGATCCGACACTCGTCACTGGAATGGCTATATCTGTGGACTAAAGTCTCCGTTTCGGTCCAAGTTGGTTTTCATGGAATGATGAGATCCGGGGCTTCGATTTGATAGGTAACTACTCCTGTGATTCTTCGCAGTTCGTCGGGAAAAGCCTCTGCAAGGTGGCTGACGGTTCCTGAGCGGAAGAGAGACAAGGAGGAGGTTGTTCTCGACGGTGAGGAGGAGAGAGGCGGCGCCGGTGGAGGAGAGAAGTCACGCAGGGAGAGAGAGATAGAGGAGTCGTGGTGAGAGAGAGAAAGAGAGAGAGGGACCGCGGGTGAGAGAAGAGAAAGAGATAGGAGAGAAAAAAAAAAGGGAGAGTAGGGTTTATTTCCCTTGCTTTCGGTTTATGTACGGGCCTTGGTCGAGTTTGGCAA
Organism: Eutrema japonicum; assembly: GCA_030161315.1. Taxonomy (NCBI): domain Eukaryota; kingdom Viridiplantae; phylum Streptophyta; class Magnoliopsida; order Brassicales; family Brassicaceae; genus Eutrema; species Eutrema japonicum. The sequence continues at coordinate 32,521,687 of BSQW01000001.1, forward strand.
AAATTAATAATCGAGCCGGATTGGGTTATCACATTCTCCCACCCTTGAAGAGGATTCGTCCTCGAATCCAAGGAAAGAAGTCCGTGAAGGAACGAAACGGAAAAGAAACGTTTCGGAATGATACAAAAAAGGTCACAGGTAAGTAAGAAAAAGATTGGCAAGAGAAGAACGAAAACGTGGAAAGGAAAGTACGGTGGAACGGAAATGCACATAAAAGAGACGGTTGCTAGAACGGCTGACGGAAACACAAACGAGAGGGAGAACCAGGAGGAATCGTTATTAAAACCAAAATGCTTTTCTTATTAATATAAAAGAGGAGTATAATATTTTTTTGCAAAAAACTAAATCGGAAAAGAAACAAAAACCAACACGAAAACTAACTAAATCCTAAGAAAGAAAAACAGCACCAAAGAATGAAAATGGAAAAGAAAAATAAAACTAAGTTCTACTCCTATAAAAACAAAAATTTTCCCTAGCCACTAAAGGAATCTTCCGATGGGTCCTGGCAAAGGGGTTGCGGCTGAAACAGAACAAACAAAAAAGCAACACTATTAGATCGCGGTCCATGTTGTTGTTGTTCTCGGTTTGAAAACGTACATAATAAAATCATAACTTAAGGAAAATATATATATATTTTTTTTTGTAAAACGATTTTCAAACTTTGGGCGCGACCACTCTAGGACAGCGCTAGAGTGATCTAATCCTGGGCTCTGATACCACTTTGTAACATCCCTATCCCATGTCTCCAGAGGTAACCGAGAATCGGGCATGTTAAGTCCACCAGTGGCCAGCAACACAGGATCGCCAGGAAAACGCCCGGTAACAACAACAACACAACGACACGATCCCAACTAACCTGAAAGAAAAAAAGGAGAGAGTGTTGAGTAATCAAGATTACCCAGTGAGGATGAGCCTTTATAGACTCACTTAGCCCTTCTGACATTACACGAAATAGGACACTCGGGGCTTCAGTTTGATAGTTAATACGTCTCTTTGTTTGCGGCGGTTCGTCGGGAAAAGAGCCCGCAAGGTGACGGCGGCGGTTAGGGTTTTCTGGTGAACGACAGATCCGACACTCGTCACTGGAATGGCGATATCTATGGACTAAAGTCTCCGTTTCGGCCAAAGTCGGTTTTCATGGAATGATAAGATCCGGGGCTACGATTTGATAGGTGTTGTCTCTTGTGATTCTTCGCAGTTCGTCGGGAAACGCCTCTGCAAGGTGGCTGACGGTTCCTGAGCGGAAGAGAGACAAGGAGGAGGCTGTTCTCGACGGTGAGGAGGAGAGAGGCGGCGCCGGTGGAGGAGAGAAGTCACGCAGGGAGAGAGAGAGAGAGGAGTCGCGGTGAGAGAGAAAGACAGAGAGGGGCCGCGGGTGAGAGAAGAGAAAGAGAGAGGAGAGAATAAAAAAAGGGAGAGTAGGGTTTATTTCCCTTGCTTTCGGTTTATGTACAGGCCTTGGTCCAGTTTGGCAAAAATTAAAAATCGGGCCGGTTTGGGTTATCACATTCTCCCACCCTTGAATAGGATTCGTCCTCGAATCCAAGGAAAGAAGTCCGTGAAGGAACGAAACGGAAAAGAAACTTTTCGGAATGAAACAAAAAAGGTCACAGGTAAGTAAGAAAAAGAATGGCAAGAGAAGAACGAAAACGCGGAAAGGCAAGTACGGTGGAACAGAAATGCACATAAAAGAGACGGTTGCTAGAACGGCTCTGATACCACTTTGTAACATCCCTATCCCATGTCTCCAGAGATAACCGAGAATCGGGCATGTTAGGTCGACCAGTGGCTAGCAACACAGGATCGCCAAGAAAACTCCCGGTAACAACAACAACACAACGACACGATCCCAACTAACCTGAAAGAAAACAAGGGGAGAGGGTTGAGTAATCAAGATTACCCAGTGAGGATGAGCCTTTAGAGACTCACTTAGCCATTCCGACATTACACGAAATAATAAACAACTGCCTAGACCTAAAACGAGCTCAAACAAGGTTTCAAGCAATATTCATCAATCAAATCGAACCATTGATCCCTCACAGTGTCGAGGACCTAACGATTACTAATATCTCAAGCAATGCAGTTTTATCCTAACACGCAACGTTCATCTAGGTGCAAGACTCTCAAGCCGGACAACGCAACAAACAAACCAGACAGTTCAATCTGGTATAATTAATCAATCCTAACTCAAATACTCTAACCTTCTACCCATTACCCATTACCCAACACGACATATAGAAAGGCAGCAGCGGTTTAAGAACAGGGTATTGACATCAAATCGAATAATGGAAAAAGGGGAAAATGTAACACGTCCTCAGCTGACTACATGCTGCGGAGAAGGAGGAGGAGATGGTCAAGGTGACGTGACCAGCTCGCCTCTGATCTCATCAGAAGAACTCGTTGATGGAGGTGGAGAAGAATCAGACCCGACGCTGTGTACTGGAACAGTCATATCTTCTGACGTGGATCTCGGATTTGGATGATCTCGGGCTTCACGGAAATAGAACACTCGTAGCTTCAGTTTGATTGTTAAAACGTCTCCTGGTTCAAGGCGGTTCGTCGGGAAAAGAGCCTGCAAGGTGACGGCGGCGGTTAGGGTTTTCTGGTGAACGGCAGATCCGACACTCGTCACTGGAATGGCGATATCTGTGACTAAGGTCTCCGTTTCGGTCAAACGCGGTTTTCAAGGAATGATACGATCCAGGGCTTCGATTTGATAGGTTTTGTGTCCTGTGGTTCTACGCGGTTCGTCAGGAAAAGCCCCTGCAAGATGGCTGACGGTTCTTGAGCGGAAGAGAGACAAGGAGGAGGCTGTTCTCGACGGTGAGGAGGAGAGAGGCGGCACCGGTGGAGGAGAGAAGTCACGCAGGGAGAGAAAGAGAGAGGAGTCGCGGTGAGAGAGAGAAAGAGAGAGAGGGCCACGGGTGAGAGAAGAGAAAGAGAGAGGAGAGAAAAAAAAAAGGGAGAGTAGTGTTTATTTACCTTGCTTTCGGTTTATGTACGGGCCTTGGTCCAGTTTGGCAAAAATTAAAAATCGGGCCGGTTTGGGTTATCACATTCTCCCACCCTTGAAGAGGATTCGTCCTCGAATCCAAGGAAAGAAGTCCGTGAAGGAACGAAACGGAAAAGAAACGTTTCAGAATGAAACAAAAAAGGTCACAGGTAAGTGGAAATGCACATAAAAGAGACGGTTGCTATAACGGCTGACGGAAACACAAACGAGAGGGAGAACCAGGAGGAATCGTTATTAAAACCAAAATGCTTTTCTTATTAATATAAAAGAGGAGTAGAATATTTTTATGCAAAACATTAAATCGGAAAAGAAACAAAAACCAACACGAAAACTAACTAAATCCTAAGAAAGAAAAACAGCACCAAAGAATGAAAATGGAAACGAAAAATAAAACTAAGTTCTACTCCTATAAAAACAAAAACTTTCCCTAGCCACTAAAGGAATCTTCTGATGGGTCCTGGCAAATGGGTTGCGGCAGAAACAGAACAAACAAAAAAGCAACACTATTAGATCGCGGTCCATGTTATTGTTGTTCTCGGTTTGAAATCGTACATAATAAAATCATAACTTAAGGAAAATATTTATATATTTTTTTTGTAAAACGATTTTCAAGCTTTGGGCGCGACCACTCTAGGACAGCGCTAGAGTGATCTAATCATGGGCTCTGATACCACTTTGTAACATCCCTATCCCAGGTCTCCAGAGATAACCGAGAATCGGGCATGTTAGGTCGACAAGTGGCCAGCAACACATGATCACCAGGAAACACCCGGTAAGAACAACAACACAACGACACGATCCCAACTAACCTGAAAGAAAACAAGGGGAGAGGGTTGAGTAATCAAGATTACCCAGTGAGGATGAGCCTTTAGAGACTCACTTAGCCCTTCCGACATTACACGAAATAATAAACAACAGCCTAGACCTAAAACGAGCTCAAACAAGGTTTCAAGCAATATTCATTTTAGTACTATTTCTCCTTTTATCACGTAATCTCTTTTCTCAGTATTCATCTTTTCTCAGTACTCAACTTATCTCAGTACTCATCTCTGTAACCGGTTCTCAAACAATGCACTCTACCAGTGCTCACGCAATCTAACACGGTGGGAATTTCCAGGCTCACTGGCCGTTTCTCGTAATCAGGCACATTGGCCGTAGAGCGCGGGAGAGCTCCTTTTAACCCCGTTGGTAGCCTATCAGCCCCGCTGAAGTCGGGTCCATCAATCAAATCGAACCACTGATCCCTCACAGTGTCGAGGACCTAACGATTACTAATATCTCAAGCAATGCCGTTTTATCCTAACACGCAACGTTCATCTAGGTGCAAGACTCTCAAGCCGGACAACGCAACAAACAAACCAGACAGTTCAATCAGGTATAATTAATCAATCCTAACTCAAATACTCTAACCTTCTACCCATTACCCATTACCCAACACGACATATAAAAAGGCAGCAGCGGTTTAAGAACAGGTTATTGACATCAAATCGAATATTGGAAAAAGGGGAAAATGTAACACGTGACCAGCTCGCCTCTGATCTCATCAGAAGAACTCGTTGATGGAGGTGGAGAAGAATCAGACCCGACGCTGTGTACTGGAACAGTCATATCTTCTGACGTGGATCTCGGATTCGGATGATCTCAGGCTTCACGGAAAGAGAACACTCGGAGCTTCAGTTTGATAGTTATAACGTCTCCTGGTTCGCGGCGGTTCGTCGGGAAAAGAGCCCGCAAGGTGACGGCGGTGGTTAGGGTTTTCTGGTGAACGGCAGATCCGACACTCGTCACTGGAATGGCGATATCTGTGGACTAATGTTTCCGTTTCGGTCAAACGCGGTTTTCATGCAATGATACGATCCGGGGCTTCGATTTGATAGGTGGTGTGTCCTGTGGTTCTACGCGGTTCGTCGGGAAAAGCCCCTGCAAGTTGGCTGGGAGGGAGAGAGAGAGAGAGGAGTCGAGGTGAGAGAGAGAAAGAGAGAGAGGGCCGCGGGTGAGAGAAGAGAAAGTGAGAGGAGAGAAAAAAAAGGGAGAACAAGGAGGAATCGTTATTAAAACCAAAATGCTTTTCTTATTAATATAAAAGAGGAGTAGAATATTTTTTTGCAAAACACTAAATCGGAAAAGAAACAAAAACCAACACGAAAACTAACTAAATCCTAAGAAAGAAAAACAGCACCAAAGAATGAAAATGGAAAAGAAAAATAAAACTAAGTTCTACTCCTATAAAAACAAAAACTTTCCCTAGCCACTAAAGGAATCTTCCGATGAGTCCTGGCAAAGGGGTTGCGGCTGAAACAGAACAAACAAAGAAGCAACACTATTAGATCGCGGTCCATGTTGTTGTTGTTCTCGGTATGAAATCGTACATAATAAAATCATAACTTAAGGAAAATATTTATATTTTTTTTTTGTAAAACGATTTTCAAACTTTGGGCGCGACCACTCTAGGACAGCGCTAGAGTGATCTAATCCTGGGCTCTGATACCACTTTGTAACATCCCTATCCCAGGTCTCCTGAGATAATCGAGAATCGGGCATGTTAGGTCGACCAGTGGCCAGCAACACATGATCGCCAGGAAAACGCCCGATAACAACAACAACACAACGACACGATCCCAACTAACCTGAAAGAAAACAAGAGGAGAGGGTTGAGTAATCAAGATTACCCAGTGAGGATGAGCCTTTAGAGACTCACTTAGCCCTTCCGACATTACACGAAATAATAAACAACAGCCTAGACCTAAAACGAGCTCAAACAAGGTTTCAAGCAATATTCATTTTAGTACTCTTTCTCCTTTTATCACGTAATCTCTTTTCTCAGTACTCATCTTTTCTCAATACTCAAATTTTCTCAGTACTCATCTTTTCTCAGTACTCAACTTTTCTCAGTAATCATCTTTGTAACCGGTTCTCAAAACATGCACTCTACCAGTGCTCACGTAATATAACACGGTGGAAATTTCCAGGCTCACTGGCCGTTTCTCGTAATCAGGCTCACTGGCCGTAGAGCGCGGGAAAGCTCCTTTTAACCCCGTTGGAAGCATATCAGCCTTGCTGAAGTCGGGTCCATAAATCAAATCGAACCACTGATCCCTCACAGTGTCGAGGACCTAAAGATTACTAATATCTCAAGCAATGCCGGTTTATCCTAACACGCAACGTTCATCTAGGTGCAAGACTCTCAAGCCGGACAATGCATCAAGCAAACCAGATAGTTCAATCTGGTATCATCAATCAATCCTAACTCAAATACTCTAACCTGCTACCCATTACCCATTACACAACACGACATATAAAAAGTCAGCAGCGGTTTAAGAGCAGGTTATTGACATCAAATCGAATAATGGAAAAAAGGAAAATGTAACACGTCCTCACCTGACTACATGCTGCAGAGAAGGAGGAGGAGACAGTGAAGGTGACGTGACCAGCTCGCATCTGATCTCATCAGAAGAACTCGTTGATGGAGGTGGAAAAGAATCAGACCCGACGCCGTGCACTGGAACAGTCATATCTTCTGACTTGGATCTCTGATTCGGATGATCTCGGGCTTCACGGAAAGAGGACACTCGGGGCTTCAGTTTGATACTAAAAGTATCTCCTGGTTCGTGGCGGTTCGTCAGGAAACGAGCCCGCAAGGAGACGGCAGCGGTTAGGGTTTTCTGGTGAACGGCAGATCCGACACTCGTCACTGGAATGGCGATATCTGTGGACTAAAGTCTCTGTTTCGGTCACACTTGGTTTTCATGGAACGATAAGATCCAGGGCTTCGATGTGATAGGTTCTACATCATGTGGTTCTTCGCGGTTCGTCGGGAAAAGCCTCTGCAATGTGGCTGATGGTTCCTGAGCGGAAGAGAGACAAGGAGGAGGCTGTTCTCGACGGTGAGGAGGAGAGAGGCGTCACCGGTGGAGGATAGAAGTCACGCAGGGAGAGAGAGAGAGAGGAGTCGCGGTGAGAGAGAGAAAGAGAGAGAGGGGCCGCGGGTGAGAGAAGAGAAAGAGAGAGGAGAGAAAAAAAAAAGGGAGAGTAGGGTTTATTTCCCTTGCTTTCGGTTTATGTACGGGCCTTGGTCTAGTTTGGCAAAAATTAAAAATCGGGCCGGTTTGGATTATCAAATTCTCCCACCCTTGAAGAGGATTCGTCCTCGAATCCAAGGAAAGAAGTCCGTGAAGGAACGAAACGGAAAAGAAACGTTTCGGAATGAAACAAAAAGGGTCACAGGTAAGTAAGAAAAAGAATGGCAAGATAAGAACGAAAATGCGGAAAGGCAAGAACGGTGGAACGGAAATGCACATAAAATAGACGGTTGCTAGAACGGCTGACGGAAACACAAATGAGAGGGAGAACCAGGAGGAATCGTTATTAAAACCAAAATGCTTTTCTTATTAATATAAAAGAGGAGTAGAATATTTTTTTGCAAAACACTAAATCGGAAAAGAAACAAAAACCAACATGAAAACTAACTAAATCCTAAGAAAGAAAAACAGCACCAAAGAATGAAAATGGAAAAGAAAAATAAAACTAAGTTCTACTCCTATAAAAACAAAAAATTTCCCTAGCCACTAAAGGAATCTTCCGATGGGTTCTGGCAAAGGGGTTGCGGCTGAAACAGAACAAACAAAAAAGAAACACTATTAGATCGTGGTCCATGTTGTTGTTGTTCTCGGTTTGAAATCGTACATAATAAAATCATAACTTAAGGAAAATATTTATAATTTTTTTTTTGTAAAACGATTTTCAAACTTTGGGCGCGACCACTCTAGGACAGCGCTAGAGTGATCTAATCCTGGGCTCTGATACCATTTTGTAACATCTCTATCCTAGGTCTCCTGTGATAATCGAGAATAGGGCATGTTAGGTCGACCAGTGGCCAGCAACACATTATCGCCAGGAAAACGCCCGGTAACAACAACAACACAACGACACGATCCCAACTAACCTGAAAGAAAACAAGAGGAGAGGGTTGAGTAATCAAGATTACCCAGTGAGGATGAGCCTTTAGAGACTCACTTAGCCCTTCCGACATTACACGAAATAATAAACAACAGCCTAGACCTAAAACGAGCTCAAACAAGGTTTCAAGCAATATTCATTTTAGTACTCTTTCTCCTTTTATCACGTAATATCTTTTCTCAGTACTCATCTTTTCTCAGTACTCAACTTTTCTCAGTACTCATCTCTGTAACCGGTTCTCAAACAATGCACTCTACCAGTGCTCACGCAATCTAAAACGGTGGGAATTTCCAGGCTCACTGGCCGTTTCTCGTAATTTGGCTCACTGGCCGTAGAGCGCGGGAGAGCTCTTTTTAACCCTGTTGGAAGCCTATCAGCCCCGCTGAAGTCAGGTCCATCAATCAAATCGAACCACCGATCCCTCACAGTGTCGAGGACCTAACGATTACTAATATCTCAAGCAATGCCGTTTTATCCTAACACGCAACGTTCATCTAGGTGCAAGACTCTCAAGCCGGACAACGCAACAAGCAAACAAGACAGTTCAATATGGTATCATCAATCAATCCTAACTCAAATACTCTAACCTTCTACCAATTACCTATTACCCAACGCGACATATAAAAAGGCAGCAACGGTTTAAGAACAGGCTATTGACATCAAATCGAATAATGGAAAAAGGGGAAAATGTAACACGTCCTCACCTGACTACATGCTGCGGAGAATGAGGAGGAGACGGTGAAGGTGACGTGACCAGCTCGCCTCTGATCTCGTCAGAAGAACTCGTTGATGGAGGTGGAGAAGAATCAGACCCGTCGCCGTGTACTGGAACAGTCATATCTTCTGACTCGGATCTCGGATTCGGATGATCTTGGGCTTTACGGAAATAGAACACTCGGGGCTTCAGTTTGATTGTTAATTGGTCTCCTGGTTCGTGTCGGTTCGTCGGGAAAAGAGCCCACAAAGTGACGGCGACGGTTAGGGTTTTCTGGTGAACGGCAGATCCGACACTCGTCACTGGAATGGCGATATCTGTGGACTAAGGTCTCCGTTTCGGTCAAACTCAGTTTTCATGGAACGATAAGATCCGGGGCTTCAATTTGATAGGTTAGAGTCATGTGGTTCTTCATGGTTAGTCGGGAAAAGCCTCTGCAAGGTGGCTGACGGTTCCTAAGCGGAAGAGAGACAAGGAGGAGGCTGTTCTCGACAGTGAGGAGGAGAGAGGCGGCGCCGGTGGAGGAGAGAATTCATGCAGGGAGAGAGAGAGAGAGGAGTCGCGGTGAGAGAGAGAAAGAGAGAGAGGGGCCGCGGGAGAGAGAAGAGAAAGAGAGAGGAGAGAAAAAAAAAGGAGACTAGGGTTTATTTCCTTTGCTTTCGGTTTATGTACGGGACTTGGTCCAGTTTGGCAAAAATTAAAAATCAGGCCGGTTTGGATTATCACATTCTCCCACCCTTGAAGAAGATTCGTCCTCGAATCCAAGGAAAAAAGTCCGTGAAGGAACGAAACGGAAAAGAAACGTTTCGGAATGAAACAAAAAAGGTCATAGGTAAGTAAGAAAAAGAATGGTAAGAGAAGAACGAAAACGCAGAAAGGCAAGTACGGTGGAACAAAAATGCACATAAAAGAGACGGTTGCTAGAACGGCTGACGGAAACACAAACGAAAGGGAGAACCAGGAGGAATCGTTATTAAAACCAAAATACTTTTCTTATTAATATAAAAGAGGAGTAGAACATTTTTTTGCAAAACACTAAATCGGAAAAGAAACAAAAACCAACACGAAAACTAACTAAATCCTAAGAAAGAAAAGCAGCACCAAAGAATGAAAATGGAAAAGAAAAATAAAACTAAGTTCTACTCCTATAAAAACAAAAATTTTCCCTAGCCACTAAAGGAATCTTCCGATGGGTCCGGGCAAAGGGGTTGCGGCTGAAACAGAACAAACAAAAAAGCAACACTATTAGATCGCGGTCCATGTTGTTGTTGTTCTCGGTTTGAATTCGTACATAATAAAATCATAACTTAAGGAAAATATTTATATATTTTTTTTTGTAAAACGATTTTCAAACTTTGGGCGCGACCACACTAGGACAGCGCTAGAGTGATCTAATCCTGGGCTCTGATACCACTTTGTAACATCCCTATCCCAGGTCTCCGGAGATAACCCAGAATCGGGCATGTTAGGTCGACCAGTGGCCAGCAACACAGGATCGCCAGGAAAACGCCTGGTAACAACAACAACACAACGACACGATCCCAACTAACCTGAAAGAAAACAAGGGGAGAGGGTTGAGTAATCAAGATTACCCAGTGAGGATGAGCCTTTAGAGACTCACTTAGCCCTTCCGACATTACACGAAATAATAAACAACAGCCTAGACCTAAAACGAGCTCAAACAAGGTTTCACGCAATATTCATTTTAGTACTCTTTCTTCTTTTATCACGTAATCTCTTTTCTCAGTACTCAACTTTTCTCAGTACTCATCTTTTCTCAGTACTCAACTTTTCTCAGTACTTATCTTTGTAATCGGCTCTCAAACAATGCACTCTACCAGTGCTCACTGGCCGTTTCAAGCTCACTGGCCGTAGAGCGCGGGAGAGCTCCTTTTAACCCCGTTGGAAGCCTATCAGCCCCGCTGAAGTCGGGTCCATCAATCAAATCGAACCACTGATCCCTCACAGTGTAGAGGACCTAACGATTACTAATATCTCAAGCAATGCCGTTTTATCCTAACACGCAACGTTCATCTAGGTGCAAGATTCTCAAGCCGGACAACGCAACAAGCAAACCAGACAGTTCAATCTGGTATCAACAATCAATCCTAACTCAAATACTCTAACCTTCTACCCATTACCCAACGCGACATATAAAAAGGCAGCAACGGTTTAAGAACATGCTATTGACATCAAATCGAATAATGGAAAAAGGGGAAAATGTAACACGTCCTTACCTGACTACATGCTGCGGAGAAGGAGGAGGAGACGGTGAAGGTAACGTGACCAGCTCGCGTCTGATCTTGTCAGAAGAAATCGTTGATGTAGGTGGAGAAGAATCAGACCCGACGCCGTGTACTGGAACAGTCATATCTTCTGACTCGGATCTCGGATTCGGATGATCTCGGGCTTCAAGGAAAGAGGACACTCGGGGCTTCAGTTTGATAGGTACTAAGTCTCTTGGTTCGCGGCGGTTCGGCGGGAAAAGAGCCCGCAAGGTGACGGCGGCGGTTAGGGTTTTCTGGTGAACGGCAGATCCGACACTCGTCACTGGAATGGTGATATCTGTGGACTAAGGTCTCCGTTTCGGTAAAACTCGGTTTTTGTGGAATGATACGATCCGGGGCTTCGATTTGATAGGTTATGGGTCCTGTGGTTATTCGCGGTTCGTCAGGAAAAGCCTCTGCAAGGTGGCTGACGGTTCCTGAGCCGAAGAGAGACAAGGAAGAGGCTGTTCTCGACGGTGAGGAGGAGAGAGGCGGTGCTGGTGGAAGAGAGAAGTCACGCAGGGAGAGAGAGAGAGAGGAGTCGCGGTGAGAGAGAGAAAGAGAGAGAGTGAGGGGCCGCGGGAGAGAGAAGAGAAAGAGAGAGGAGAGAAAAACAAAAAAAGGGAGACTAGGGTATATTTCCCTTGCTTTCGGTTTATGTACGGGGCTTGGTCCAGTTTGGCAAAAATTAAAAATCGGGCCGGTTTGGGTTATCACACTATTAAAGAAAGAGAATCATTGCTATGAAATTTGTTAACTTATGGACATTGATTCTTCTCAGAGATGTTCTGTTGCCTGTCTAAATATTTCATATTAACGTTGTAGCTTTTTGTCATCTCCAAAGAGTTGTTCATCAAGATCTAAAACCAGAGGTGATACCAACTTCCTTCGTTTTATATGCCCTTTGTTTTTTGGTTTAGTTTCTGTTTTGTACTTTTGCTTTATATATGTTTAATTTCTATTATTGTTCTAAATTTTTGTGCGAACAATCTCTATTAATGTTCGTGATTGTTTTCTTTTAAATGTTTTTGTTCCTTTGATAATTATGTGTTCTGCTTATTGTTGTTAGCTCTTGAGTTTCGTTATTGGACATCGTCGAGTCAACATGGTACGTTTCTAATAAATTGTATTTCAGGCTCTGCAGGGGATGGGATATCGGGTTGAGTAAATCAGACAGAGAACAACGAAAGATTAGAGAAATCCTTAAAAAAGAGGTTATCCCTTTAGATTATCTTTGGTTTTTATTTTTTCTGTCTATGTTCCTTTGATCTGATAAACCTAATCATTTAGATATTTCATCAGTAACGAACCATCGTTGAAAGTTTCAAAGCAACGTGATTTGATTTATCATAAACGGATTGATCTTGGATGATCTTTGAATGGTCCTGATCACTCCTCAAATTTTGTTTTTTTTACTATCGTTATTTTTTTGGTATATTTTGATATATATATTAGTTCTCAATTCAATGAACATCGTCTCTGTTTTTTGCTTTTTTTTTTAATTCTTAAAGTCTATTCTACCTGTTTGTATTAGGCTTTTTGATTTTAGATTGTAAGTTCTGTTCATATGATTAATTAGGTCGGTTATATGCCATGAAACGACGATTGAAAATTCCAGAGTAGAGAACAAAGACCACCAGTTTGGTTCTCATGTCCCTTAATATTCAATTGAAAAAGGTATAACCTTAAAATTCTGAAGTGTTAGTTTGTCTATTTATTTCGTTTGGCTTGATTTTTTTTTTCTAATTGTTGTTTAGGAACGTTCTGAAGAAATGTATCATAAAAGAGATGGCTTTAAAAACGATCTATTAATTTACTCTCCTTATTGAGGTTACTTGATGAACATGCTAAAGCTAACGGTGGAGCTGTTTTCCAGGTCCGGATGCTATCACAATTGAATTTGATAAGTATATGTTACAAAAAGCACATAGGAGATATGACTATTTTTTAGCCAAAAAAGATATATAGGACTAACACAGAGCAATTAACTGTCCAGATTTTAAGGTTAATGGGAATCATGAGACGATGAGCGTTGAAAGAGATTTCAGATACGTAGATGCGAGAGCTTTTGATGATTGTACAATTTTCTTGACTGCTTGGAGGACTATGCACTAGACTGGGTCAAATCGTTTAAGAATTGGATTTTTCAGGCAATGGAAAAAAGATAGGAGAAGTTCTCAAACCTATTGGGATCAATGAAGTGTAGTAAAGGTACTTAAATTCGCTATGTCCTGCCTGAGTCTTCTAAACTATGTACCTGTCGGTTAACCAAAAGTCGTTGGAAAACTATTACGACCAAGGCAAAAGGGAGTAATTGCAAGGTCGGTTCTTTTCAGACCGGATGGTCGATTATCATGTTAATTGGGGCGTCATAGAGTAATCTTGCGTGTTATTAAGTGAGTTTTCTGCCACGGTGTTCTCCTTCCTCACCACAGTAAATATAATCATCAGTTTATCTCACATTTACTCTTGGCTTTGAGAGATGTTTTCTTTTGGATTTGACATTCATCTTTATTATATAGTTTGCACAGTTACATACGGCGTAGAGAGGATAAATATAAGAGTATGAGAAGCTCTGCTAACGACCATGAATACAGTCCTCAGATGCCATTCATCGCAACTCTGGGATATGACAAGTGAGTTCTGGAGCCAAATTTACTCGAGAGAGATCTTTGATCTGGATGACTATCAAATTGAACAGGAAATTTGAATTTGAATGACCAAAATCTCGAGACTATTTCCTGGGCTATTTTATAATCAGGTTGTTAGTGAATATGGTTACGACATATGGAGAGTTGATGTGAGAATGACATATGGTGTTCTTGACTCTAGACTAGAGGTATTTTAGAGCATGTTCAATGGGGGTTCTAAATAGAAGAGTTCTAAAAAATTATAATGATATATAATTGATAAATATTGGAGAGGTTCTAAAAAGAAGAGAGAAGGGTTCTAAAGTTAGAACTTTTATATACAGATTCTAAAAATTAACATACAAAATGTTGGGGTTCTAAAATGTGAGGTTCTAAAAATTTTAGATACCCATTTTTAGAACCTCACCATTGGACATGCTCTAATGATATTGGTTCTTAATTAGTCGCTTTTATTTTATGTCTTTGTTACATATTTTCTCTATGATGACTGATTATGTTGTTGTTTCTTCAGGTTCTGAAGATAGGAGGGGACAAAGCTAGAGTTATGAGGATCAACCAGGACGGACTTTATTAACTTCAAGTTGCAGATTACGTTTAAATAGCTTTTAGAGACAAGAACCAGAATCTCATGTTCAAGATTCAAGCTTTTCACCATTTTTATTAGCATGAACAAAGAAAAAGCAGCGGAAGTCTCAGACAAGACCAAGTAGATAGATGACACTAAACTTTGAACTCTATGTATATGCATACATGTATATATATGTATGTGAATCATAAGAAACATACGATATTCATCAAGTATATGGTTTGTATAGGAAAACACTGGTAAGTGTTACTTTTGGAGCTGGTTGTACATAAATGGAAATATTTTATCACCAACCAAATGTGGATTTTGTAATGAAAAGTAACTAATTAGCTAAAATGTTCACCAAGTCTTGTGTTCCAATATTCGATAATAACACTCTTAAGGAAAGTGCAATTTCTCTTGAGATAGTATTGGTGAACAAACTCCACAAACAGTTAGCCACAAAGCATATTGAAAGTTAAGAGTAGTGGAAATCTCTATTGGAATTGGAGTTTTGTATTGAAATTTTGGATGCCATGCACGTTGAAACAATATTGGAAAATATTGGATTTTTTTTTAATTTTAAGAGAAGATCGAATACTCAAACCAGCATTTAAAAAAAAAATTATTGGTGACGACTTGGATAATTATTCGGTGTTTTGATATTTATCTGTTCTTAAACGTTGTTACCTTATTATAGATCGTTTGCTTATTGATAGGGTTAAATTTGATTGTCGATTGAGGTTACATTATTTTATATTTGTCATGTTAATCTTACGTTATATTTGTCGTGTTTATAATTTTTGATGTTGTTCATATTTATGTGCGCAAAATTGTGTCTATACCGATGTGTTAGAAAAATACCAAAATAACCGTACCCGTTCAAAACGTTTATAACAAAAAAATTGCATATTTGATAAATAATTGATAGTCTAATAAAATTCTGTTTAAAAATTCAACCATCGTATAAAATATTAATGCAAAAACAGATTGCTTTTTTTGTCACAAATAAACCTTCATCAATAACCATCCCCATATCAAGAATATTGCTTATATATGCTCTAACAAATAGACAATCGACCAAATTATTTTTTGGAGAATGAGACAAACAACTAAATTCTTAGAGCATTATTAGTGGGAGTCTCTCATAGAGTCTCTCACAATAAAATAATAATAAACTTTGAGAAACTCATGAGAGAGAATGACAAGAGTTTCTCAAATGAAAAACTTTGAGAAACCCATGAGAGACCCATATGCCACATGTCTTCATCTAATTGGCTCAATTTTTTTTATAACTTAAAATTTAATCAAATAATTAAAATATATTTAAAATAATAAAAATATATTATTGAGAGACTCCTTCATGAGAGACTCCCACTAATGATGCTCTTAGAGATACAAACACTTCATCGCCTCAAAAATATTCGTTTGATAATGACCAATTATGATTTAGTTATGACTGCTCCACCAATAGATAATGTTTCAAATTTTCATTCAGCGCAATCAAATTATTTAAGTTTATTGGCTCATTTTTGGTCTGAAATAACCTCTACCTAACATGACTAATGTATATATTTTCCTTTTAAATTTTTAGGATTTGGGAAAAGATAAGAAACGAGGGAACACATGCAACAACTTCTCAAGTTTGAGATGCATAATATTGATATTGTCGTTGTTTTTTTTATGTTATGGATGATGTTTTCGTTATTGTTTTGGACTATTCTTATTTAGCCTGTGTTCGATTATGTGGATTATTTATAATTATAACTTTTGATGGAAAGTTTAGATAGTTTTCTTAAAAAATTTAAGAAGAAATAATGCCCGCGCTTGGCATATCATATTAACTTTAAACAAATCTAAATAATTATTTCAGTTTATAAATTTTAAACACATTAAACTCATTCTACTATTTCAAGGGTTAGTTGGTTAGCCGGTTTGAAGTTAATATTTTTTTTTGCTACATTTTGGTGAAAAAAAGTCAAAAACGATGAAAAAGAGAAGAAGAAAAATACGAGGATGAAAAAAAATGAAAGATAAAAAAAAGGAAGCATGTGAAGACGATGTAGAACATGAATAGGAAGAGGAAGAATACGAAGTTGAGATAAGTAAGAATAAGAGAAAGATGAAGAAGTCGAAGAAGACAAAGAGGATAAAGAAGAAGAAATAGAAGTCAAAAACGATGAAGAGGAAGAGAAAGATGAAAACAAATGAAAGATAAAGAAGAGGAGGAAGAAGAAGACGATGCTGATAAAGAAGAATTCGTAAAATACGAGGACAAACACGTTGAAGATGAGGAAGGAAACCGGAAGATGAAGATGACAAATTATGAGAATGTGAAGATGAGGAAGGAGGCTAGGAAAAACCAGAATAATAAGAAGACGAAGAAGAAGACAAATACGATGAATTTGAAAGAAGATGGGTAGCACATAATAACGAAAAAGGATACGGATAAGAAGATGATGAAGTTGAAGAAGAACAAGAACCGGAAATGAAGAAACAAAATAAAAGAAGAAGATATTCGGAAGATGACATGTGTAAATTATATAGAAATGTCATTGAAAGTCTATAGATAATGATTTTAAAAATATGAAGTAAAAATGGATGAATGATAATGGTACATGGATCACGAAATGTATAGAAAATATGTCAAAATATTATTTTTAGAAAGATAAATGTTTAAATATAATCTCTAACTAATTAAAATGTAAAGTTCCAGACTTTTCGGGCTAGCCCGAGCCCGGTTGGGCTAAACCCGAAAAACACTAGCCCGAAAGACCCGATTTTTTCGGGCTTATATTTCTAGGTCCGAGCCCGCTGTTTTTCAGGGTCGGGCTGGGCCGGCCCTCGGGCTTTTGCCCTAATTGACACCCCTAAGTAACGTGAAGCGACAAAGTCGAGGAATGAGACTTTGCCTTACCATATGAGAAGTTTGTGATGCTAATGGAGAACAAGCAGATTGTGATGCTAACAGAGATCAGTAATGGCAGTCAAAGATCGAAAAACACGAGTAGCCAACGAGATGGCGGAGCAGAGAATCATCTCAAGGTCGAAGGAGCCAAGGAAATCCCGAGATTAAGTCCACACACGGAATATCATGATCCAGCAGTTGAGAGCCACAATTGGAGCATACTTGAGGCAATATTGGGGCTTGATTCACGATAACTTGAGATTCGGTTCCGGATCGTTGAATCAATTAGAGAAAGGAGAGAATCAATAGATCTGAAATTCTGTCAATGAAGGCGATGGCTCTCTGTCCAGAGGGTGTAGATCGAACACTACCAAACAAGCAAAGCCAGTTTTGTTCTTGCTTTGTTTCCGGATCCTTGTTTTGTTCTTGCTCTTTGCCTTTCATGGCCGACAAAGAGCAGGCCCGGTTTATGGGGTGTGCTCACACTGCAAATGCACAGAATCCAACATAATTTTCAACAATTTCTTTTAGATTTTAGGGCCCTTATTTTTGAAAAAATTTCAAAACATAGTCCAATTATTGTAATTTTTAAATTTATAAAATAAAAATTTTAAAAAGATTTTGGGCTAGCACATGACCCTGATTTCCTATGAGCCGGACCTGATAAAGAGTTGTGTATAAAGTTCCAAATAGGGTTTTTAACTATATGATATCTAGTCTAAGGTATTTAATAGGATTGGGCATTTGGTTCGGTTTGGTTTTTGGATTTTGGATAGTTGGGATATAGAAATTTAGAAACCATATTAAAACCAATGGAAAATCGGTTGGGTTCTAGTATTTTGTGTTTTGGATCGGTTCGGAAACTAATTAAGTTGGTGTATTTGCAAGTCGGTTTTATAAAACATAAGTTCTTAATTTTCCTTTTCCCAAACAGAAGTTCTTTTTGTTTTTGTTATCAATTAAAACATCGAATGCATTAAGATTAATTAGGAAAAAAAATAAATAATTAAAACTATCGAATAACAGAAAACAGACGTTGTTTGGTAACATTTACCACACAAAATGTCGATAAGAGTAATACTCAGTTTATTTTTTTCATAGAAGAGTATTATTTCTTGGAACACAAGCTAAACCTCTTTGATATCAACCCAACACCTTCCGAAGCGCATCAACCAGCTCTTCTCTTCTTGTAGTTTCTACCTGCATCATACATATTCACTTAGGCCTCCAAAATACGAGAAACAGAATACTCAGTTCTCTCTTAGGGTTTCATTTTATACCTTGTTTAGAAGATTAGCAAGTCCTTGTGGCAGAGCCTGCAGATCCGACGAATTCCCAATCTCTGCAAGTTGATTCAACAGTTTCTGCGCTCTCAGCTCGATCAGTTCCAACTCGTAGTTACTAACATTATCCTTCCATGCGAAGAACACTTGGTCGTCTGTCCAAGCTTCATCTTTCCCCTTTGCAATATCGGATTTGCAGAACCAATCCCGAATCAAACCAATTGCAGATTTGTATGATAACTTGTCTCCAGAAGCTTCTCTTACGTTTTTCACCAGTGAGCTCTCAGCTATTCTTCGGTTGAGCTTCTTATAGAAGAAGAACCGCGAGCAGCTCCATTCCACAACACTTTTGATCACTCCTTTTGCAAGCATTCTCATTGAAGTGTCATGAAGTTCCGCAAATTTGGTGGCGATTTGGGTATAAACTGGTAAAAGCTGCTTCTTTCGGGCTTTAATCTGTTGCTGGAGAAGCTCGATGTTTGCATAAGCTTTGATTTGCTTGGCATCTTGCAGTTGTGCTTTGAGACTGATTAGCTTCTGGTCTAACCTTCCCATGCACTCTAACATCTCTTTTGTTCTAAATTTTATCTCTATCATCCCTTCTGGCTCAAGCACATTTCCACGAGCAGTTTCATCAGCATACATTTCAACATAATCCGAATTTATCTGGCTATCAACAACAACCCACGCTCCACCACGTAACTCTCCCATCTTCGGGATGTACACATACACTGGCTGTCGATATGTTCTCAGATTTTCTACTATAGTTGAACCAGCCTGAAGTATTCCTTCGAAAAGATCTCTCTGCCCACCGGAGAAACCTCTCCAGTTCGCTAGGATAAACAATGGAAGCTCTTCCCAGTTGAAATCCATGAGCGCTTGAGCTGTCTTGGCCGCCGAATCAGGGAACCAGACTTGCCCTGCTTGCGGAACAACTCTTTCATGAGAGTCGAGCTGTCCAGGATCTGCTGGGATGATCTGCATTACAGTCTGTGTCTCAACTGCAACAACTCCAACGGGTATTCCCCCAAGCTTAGCTCTACCAGTCACTCCGGTCCTTGCCCAGCCTTCAAGAGTCTCAATAAAGCTATTTTTATCAAAGATACCGCCAAGCCACTTACCCATATTGTCATTAACCCCAGCTATAGCAGCTCGTGGGTCGCAAGAGTTCTCTGGGACATACTAAACAGTTCTTTCCGGTGGATCTAAAGGGGCAACAACAGGAAGAGGACCACCCACATAAGCAGGAATGTAGCTCAGCCAGTTGAGAATCGCTGATACGCCTTCGATATCATCTGACACTGTAAGATGAACAACACCATTTGTACCCATGATTTTTGGGCCACCAAGTTGCATGTGAGAGCTATAGACCTCACGCCCAAGTAACTTGTTGAGCATAGAGAAGCCAGTCAAGATTATCGGCTGGTCTACTCTCTGTATGCACCGCTTACCTAGGCAGGCAAGGTAAGCACCAATTCCTACCGTTCTCCCACTAACAAAGGTTAGAGTAAAAGTTTCGTTGTACGCCCTTGAGTAAGCACCCACTATTGCCCCGCTCCCTGTTAAGTTCTCTACGCCAATACCATCTTCCTTACCAACAATCGTATCAATCACCCACCTTGTTTCGCCACAAATGAGCTTTATTTCGTGCGAAATGACAGATGATCCAATCCTTGCATGGTCTTCAGGGCTCAGGTATATATACTGAAAACCATTCTCGGGGGAAACTTCATCCGACCATCCAACTTTAAAGCAGGCTTTGACTTCTTCAGCAACCCCGAGTCGGGCACCAGAATTTGCTGCCAAGTAAATCAAGGGAAGCTTCTTCGCACAAGCAAGTTCAGTCACAGCAAGGAAAAACGCGTCCTCTCTAGGACCAAAAGAACCAGCTTTCTAGGTGACATCATTGGAGACTATGAGAAGTTTCCGTCCCATAGGAAACTCAGGAGTTGACACTTCTAGGCACCAGGCCACCATTCCAAACTCATTGAAACCCGGTGGTCTTTCAACTAGACTAAGAGATGTACAAGAACTTTCGGGACTGGATAATACAAGCTCTTTAACATTGATAAGAGTATTCTTACAAGGTTTCTTAACTCCCGGGTGTTGCGATGCCCACAACTGCTCCAAGGCTGTCTCAAATTCCTGTAAAGGAAAGAAATAACATAAGAGGGGTTGGAAGTAGCCAAAAGAGTAACCTATATGTGTGAATCTTCTGAATTCAGTAACTAACCAACGGGAAGTCATAGCAATAAGTAGTGTTACTCCTCCTTGCGGCTAGACGTTGCCTGTCGAGATATCCCAACGGCTTATATTGATCATTGATTGGGATTCCATGCAGAGGTCCCTTCTTGGTTATTGAGTGGTAAATTAAACTTTTTCTCCCAGTAGTTTCAACTTCTCGGTATATCTGAAACATCGAATCACAGCAGGTTAAGTAATCGAGATGTGTGCTCTTACTATCTGTATGGTTTGTACAACCAAATATATGTAAGTTGAACTTACATGGACAGTGCATGTACGACCTGTCACGTTTGCAACCACAACCCTCCAAGCGCCACTTGCTGGTCCAGAGGACACCAACCACAGCCGCACTTCCCACTCGCACACACCCAACCTATGCATTCTCACTCCGACTGACCTGTGTATCTCTCGTGCTGCTTCGTATAAGGACATCTCGACTGTCATTTCTTCATCCTCCGCATTCAATTTAAGCCTCCTGGGAGAAACAAGTTAAATATTATTACCAGAAGGTCTGACATATTACAAGCAATAACTTGTCAAGGACATAGCCATAGCAACCTAGGGTAAGGCACAAGATCATCTATCTGCTGCTCGCGTAGTATGCAAAGGAACATATGTGCGTGCTCTGGTTTCAAGGCAGCATTATGGGCATTCAGTTCCAGTTCCTCCATGGCATCCATCAAAGACCTCAGAACGCATTTCGACATAAATGGCATGGAAAACAGTGTTTGGCTAAGTTGCTTATCCTGCCCTTGCTGCAACATAAAGCCATCATTCATTGTAGCCTGTCGAACAAGAGATCTCAGGAACATCCTCTTGACTGGCACTGGCTTGTCTGTAACAGTATACATATGCCATTGACGATCTCGTGAAGGCGTATACTGTATAGTTGAGTATTCTTTTAGCTTATCCTGCGTCAGTCAAACAGTAAACAATCTTTAAAAAGAATGTGAGATGCTGTAAAAGAAGAATTTACATTTCATGGTCACAATCATACCAACTCAAGGTATATGGACAGAGGAGGCTCAAGATGACGTAGCAACGGCTCTTCTGCATAATACTGATTCTCCATCGACCAATGGAAAGAATGTCTCAAGGGTGTTCGTCCTTCATCTCGCTGAATTATACAGCTTATCACACCGACACCTGCAGAACAGAGGCTCAAACTTACTTCTTTCTCCTTAAGAATGTTGGCCAGCTTGTTTACTCTTTCCTGAGCTTGGTCCTCGTCCCCACTGAGGTAAACAAACCAGCAATGTCAACAGATTGGGTAAAAAATATAGTACTTAAGCAGAAGGATTAGGGTAAACAAGCTGCTCCATGAGCCGAAGAACGAGTTTGTTTTTGTTTTTTATGCCGTGAAATGAAGAACACATGAGCATACCATTTCAATGACAGTGATGAAGACAAGAGAAACCTGGTGTGAGAAGGATGATAACAGACCTGGTGTGAGAGCACTATATCCACAATCTTCAACAGATCTTTCTTGTATTGCTGACGCATGCATTCAATAACATCAGCCTATTCAAGAAAAATAAAATGCTTATTAAGACTCCTCAGACATAGCTAGTAACCACAAAGCCGTTTATTAGCTATTGAACCATATATTACCAGCATGTTATCATTGAATAATTCTTCTACTGATAGATATTCTTCAAGGAGGGAATGAACAATAACACGGGTATGGCTTTCTCTACCACCTTCATACGACTTCGAAAGACTCATCAATGGTTCAATGAGCCTTTCCAGGGCACCTCTCTCTTTCTCATCACAAGATAATAAATGCGCCTGTTGCAAGAAGTGGACGAAGAGTTCAGAGAGTAAAAAAACAAGATGGTATGTCTCGAATGGAAGAAATAATAGGCAATCACCTCAAGAATGCCTTTTAAAAGTTTGGCAGGGTAATCTGCGGTCAGGGAGTTTCTGGAGATGCTCTCGAATTCCCCATACTTTGATTCTAGCTGATAGAGAATTTTACAGAAAAATTATTAAAAGTCTAGATTCTCGTAACAAATAACACAGGAAAGGAATAAATATTATGATTAGTACATAGGTGTTTACCTTGTTCCTAAGATCTTTAGGTAGATGTGTCGCCAGAACTGCAAAGCACTCTTGCCACTGAAGGAATGGGAGTTCAGGGCTATCAAGGCAATGAAGCAAGTCTTGAACGACCTGCAAGATATGAGCAGCCTCATAGTCAAATAATCTTTTAGAAATGTTGCGTTTGATCAATTAGGAGATCAAATTGCGTTTACCTCATCTACTTTATGCTCATATCCGGCAAGAATAATGCGAGCAGCATTTAATGTTGCAGCACATTTCTGATGAACTTTACCAGAAATTGCTGTTGGAAGTCCTAAACTTGGGAAACTTTCATGGAAGGGTTCAGCTTTTCTTACAGAAGAAGGATCATCAAGATCAAGCTTGGCTATAAGTTCACCAGCCTGTCAATCAAATAATGGACGGGTTAATCAATTTCTACAAAATTGTAGGAAATCAACTTTGTTTTACGAACCGGGCTTGGTTCTTTACCTGTATTGCTTGTCATTCAGACATTTTGAAATGTATAACTCCTGACGCAGGTGAAATAAGTGGCATGCACATTTTCATGACCTCAACTTCCGCATAGGGCATATCAGCACCAATACTGCTATTATTTGAAACCAGATACCTCAGCAGCTTGCACGGTGTTTCAGCCATCAACTTCGAAGGATCATGATCATTCTGAATAAGCCAAAAATGACAGATACCTTAATGCTAAAATGACTTCAGAAAAATGTGAAATGGTATGGTAACACAGAAAGAAAACAAAATTCATCTGAAACCTGTAGTAAACAAGTTCTTCCGTCAATGAGAAAGCGGGTTCCTGCTGCTTCTTCCTCTGCATATATCACATGGCTTTTACCATCCAACTGCAATGAGAGTGAAAATCAACCAAGGAGGTGAGATTATCAAACTGCGGGACACATGTAAGTTTCTGTTTTGTAGTATGAAACAAAGGCTGAAAACTTGCCTGCATCAACAGACCTCCATCACGTAGAGTGTGTATTTCTGCTACAACTTCCGAGTTGTTCATTCTAAGCCTGTAGCTTCCTGATCCGCCCCGGACCACATCAATCTAGAAACAGTTATGTTCAGTTTAGTGAGCCTCGGTAACTTCATGTTCACTATAAAAAAAAAATATCGCAGAGGAGAAGAAAAAATGCAGAGAAGTAGAATATTGACACTATACGCATACCGTATATTTAATTCCTTCAATGTTCAGAGACACTTGAGAATGCACAAGAGATATATGCTGAAATTTAAGATATAAAAAGTAAGCTACAATATCATTACGAGGGAAAAAAAAGATAGAGTTGATATTGGAATACCTTTGGGGGAATTTGCCCCTTCTCAAGATAACCAACGTAATCCGAGACCACGGCATAACTGGTCGCTGATGCTTTCTGGACAAATAAAACATCTGGTCACCAGATAGAACATTTCAATATAAATAGATCTCTGAGTAAGAGGCACTTACAAAGAGAGCCCCACCGACAACAGAGAGATACCATGGAGGCCTCAATGCTCTGACTCGCATAGCAATTCTACTATCCAACCAACCAGTGTGAATTTTGTTTTCCCGGTAATCAGAAGCCTGATCAACAATTAAAATGATCTTGTCAGGGTACGTTGCAAACACAGGGTGTAACTTTTGTGTGTAGAAAGAAGAAAGGGTACATGTAGAAGGTCAATCGTGTAGTCAACGTTAGTCCTAATTTCTCCACGAATTTGAATTTCTTTAAGCCCAAGAACCATATTTGCTATTGCCCGAGCTCTGGTTTCCCCAAATGCAAAAACATGTCCTGAATAGAAGATTAAAGAAGTTTCAATGTGTAAAAACTCAATAGAAGAACTGATCTCTCAGCCCAGATATTTCATTTAACTTACCAAACTGGGAATCTGAGAACTCATGGATGCCTCCACCAGACTGTAAAAGGGAAAAAAAAGTAGTCGTAATTTAAGACATAGCCAAATGCACATAATATAGCAGAGTATCTACAGATATTTCTACCTTGGCAGAAAAGTACGCCCACACATTTGGCTTGCTCTTAAAACTCAATTCCTGTTACAAGTTCATACAAGTGTTACACTCCCACATAGTTATCAGTTAATAGACTTTTACCTTTGCATCCCACAGCTATCATATTACCTGTATTTTACCGCTGGTGGGTTTAAACCCGTCATCAGGATCCTCACTTGTCACACGTACAGCCACACAATGACCTTTTGGCCTTACAGATTCCGCTTTATCAAAATCAAAAGGGGAGGCTACGGCAGATGTCTTTCTCCAAGAATCATAACCTCCACCATGTTCTATACCATAGAACCGTCTTATCTCTAACAAATCAAAGCGAAACAGACAGCACATGACATATGTGTTTCGACTAGAAAAAGGAACAGCTGCCTTTGGAAAATAAAGATGCAGGCCATACCAGGGATTTGCCAGAGAGGAATTCCCATCCCCACGGCAACTTGGGCAGCCGGTAGATTTATCCCGGCAATCCACTCAGTTACAGGGTGCTCAACCTGACCTCAAACATCAAGTCTTCAACTTTCAAGACCGAACCTTTCGATAGAATCCAAAACAAAATGTAACCTTTTAAAATAGTATGAAACCAACCTGTAACCGAGGGTTAAGTTCTAAGAAGTAGTACTCCCCAGTGTCCATGCTGTAGAGATACTCAACAGTAGCAGCTCCAACATAGTTAACACTCTTAGCCAATCTTCTAGCTGCCTGCTCGAGCTTCTTGACGGTTTCTCGCGGAGCCACGGTGATTGGACCCTCATCTATGATCTGTGATACAAACCATAAAGTAAGAACTCATGCAATCATTTGCATCTACCAATAGGGAGTATAACTCAGCTGGAGGATAAGACTGAAATATATATATGTTAGGATCGAATTAATGGCGATGGGATTTTTGGGAGATTCATGTTTTCACATATGTTGAAAATCTCGATAAATGGATCGATTGTGTGGAAAATGAGTTTAGTACGGAGTGATTTCTCGGATTTTCAGAAACTGAATCCTGCACATAGCTTCATTGAAGGCGAAGCGGAATCTTGGTTTCATCAGAGACAGAGAAGATGATGAATACAGAAATGCAACAAACAATAACACTAAGACTATCAATTTCTTTTATTGAAGATGACCTAAATCCGAAGAAACAAGTTCGAAACTTTTACTCATAACATCCCATCACTAAAATCTAGAAAATCAAAAACGAATCCGCTTCGAAAACCCACTCGATACCTGAGCTGTGTTGCGTATGAGGATCTCGATTCACGTTCTTACGGACGCAATTTCCATAGATTGCAAGTTTATTTTTGTCAAAATCATTCTTCCCAGTGCGTCCGAAACATCCCATCGCTAAAATCTGAAACGATTTATGTCTTGCTCTTCTCCTTCAATATAATCACTTCTTCTCTCTCGGAAAAAATCAACACAGAGAGTTAGAGGAAAACGGAAAAAATCAGATTTTGAAGAAGGACGAGGAAGACGAAGGCAAAGTGAAAGAGATGCTTTAATTTTGAACTTTTGTTTTTTTAAAAGGATGAGTGTAAATAATCGTCTACGGGACGGTCCACCAAAGACGTGGACAGGTGTCAATGACAAGTGGATTTGCACACCAACTGTTTGATAAATTGCTTCAAAGAGTATGTGAGAGTTTCAAAAATTGGAGTTTTGTTGTGATCTTCACTAGTAAATTGCAGATTCTGCAAGAGAAAGTTTTGCAAGAACTGGTGGTTTAAAAGTTCAAACAAGGTCAAGTGAATCGCGAAAAAAACCCGCCGAAGAAGAGTTTCACGACTATACAAAAGATAAAGGGATTTTTGCATGATCTTGTCTTGAATATGAGATTAATAGAAGTGAATTTGCAAGAGGATCAAACTCAATACATTTCAAGCTTGAGTCTTATCTTCGAGAACATGATGATGAGTAAGTACCCTAAGTCTTGGATGTTAAAGAGAGAAAGCTCATCAACCAGAAACTATACTCATCAAAGTTGTGCAGGACCTAACTCCTTTTTGTTGAAGTTGAGAACTAAAGGAATATGACTGAAAAGCAAGTAGATGATATGTGGTTTGTTGCGACAAAAAGGATTCAACATTCTGTATGTGTTGAGAAAATTGCCAAGTCTTTTTCAAGTTTCTTATACTTCAGCCCAGACAACAGACAAAGAGACAAAGAATATGTGGACAGGTTCTAGAAAGGAAATGCAGGATTTTCTTCATGAGCATATCAATGATGGGTATGTTGTGCAAAAGGGTGACATGAATTGGTTGCAAAAGTAGAGATCTGCTTTTCTTTTTGTATATTGAGATGCTGAGATTGATTCATGTCAGCTTGAAGACAAGCTGAGTCTCACAAGAGAGGTATTGATAGATTGGAAAAAAGGTCTTTGACCATTAGTTTGGGAAGCCTTTGGTTTATGGAGAGAGTAGAGACTCTATAGCAAACCGTAATTGTTCTTGTTATTGATTGTTAGTTTAGAGATAGGATCTGTGATCTTTATCAATTTAAACTACTAACAAACCTTTTGGTGTCTTCTCTGGACGCTACAGTCGCGGCTATGCAATGTTGAAACGTTTCCATATTGGTCACAGAGCAGCTGGACCTCTAAATGCCGACTCTACACAAATATAAAGAAAGAAAGAAAAAACAATGCATTACTAAGTTAATCTCTCTAGATAAGTGCCTAAGCAGCTATGTTTAGATCAAGAGATAAAGCTAAGTGGCTAAAACCTGTGAAGCAACCTTCATTACGAATATCGGTGAGTCTGGGACCTCACCCTGAACTTGCTTGAATAGAGCCCTTACCTCATCATCATTATGAACCTAAGAAATGAAACCAGAATAAGTACACACTTATTTAGGAATTGACTTAGTGAAAGTCCAAAGGCATATCTACACAAGCTGATACCTTCCTAATGCCTTTACCGCCACCACCCCATGATGCTTTGATCATCGCTGGGTAACCGACAACTTGACAACTAGAAACCGCTTCTTCAGTTGTGTAGACACAAGCTTGCCTGTAGATCTCTTCGGGGATCGTCACGAAGGTGCTACCCGGAGGAACTTTAACCTGAAAACATAAGGATTCAGCATTTTGAACAGATCAACAATTCTCTGGTAAACAAGTTTACTTACATGGGAACCACTCCATGGCAGAGTAGGTACATCAGCAGCTTGTGCAATCAACGACGAACCAATCTTATCTCCTAATGCTACCATTGAAGCTGATGTAGGACCAAGAAATATGATTCATTTTCCCTTTAAAGCATCAGGTAACTCAGGGTTTTCAGAAGCATGACCCCAACCAGGCCAAACTGCATCCACACGCGTTGCCTCGGCCATCTGCACATAACATTTAAACAAAGATGAATGAAGAATAACTCTAACGGACCACAACTAAAGCATTAGCGGTTCCCCAAAAGTTGCATTCACCTCTACAATAAGCTGAACGTTGGCATAATTGTTATTGTTTGTTCCTCCCGGAACCTCCACAAACTGATCAGCGATTCTTATATGCTCCGCATTGATACGCATGTCTTCAGGAGTTGCCATCCCCACCAATGAAATGGCTTTTTCCGAGCCAAATGTTTCGTAAGACCATGCTCTGACACTACGTATAAACTTCACAGCTGCCATTCCATTTGTAGCGACCAAAATGCTATGGATTGGTTTTTTCCCTCCAAGAGCTTTACAGAACTCATCTACTTCAGACACTGTCGCAGCGCTTTGAACACCGTTAATGGAGCCAGGCATTGTAACTGTCTGTTGAGCTTCAGATATATGTAAAACAAGCCATAAGCAGACATAATCACTTTACATGGAAACTATGGACAGCAACATTGTCTCAAGAACTGTAGTTTTAGCCAGAGAAACAGGCTCTTGAAAAGAAATTGAACATCAACAACAACACAATAAAAAAATCCATTAGTTATACCAAAAATGACTTGGAAGGACATAAACAGATTTCGTATTGGTAATCACGGACTTTCGACTCAAAACCAATTGGCAATGAGTGGCCTATGAGTCTAATATACTAGTGTAAAAATACCTCAATTGCCAATGTGGGATATTATACGATTCAATTATGTCCCATGGACAACACACAATCATCTTTGAAATACCACAACAAAATGTGAAAAACATTTTTTGTGGGAAAGCGTTTGTTTGTTGGTTAATCTCACCCAAAAAAAAAAGATGCATCAATGCTTTGCGTATTCATATGAAGCAAAATGCAATTTTATAGGCAAAGAAAGAAAGCAAACCATTGTCCCGAAACGAGGTCGGATCAAGGCTGCTCGAGTCGTTCCTTCCTAAGAAAGACAGAGGAAGAAACTGTTTGTTCAGAGACAAATCTGTTCTTCCTCTTCCTCTGCTTTTGTTTTTGTAAACCGAAACTCCTTTAAAGATTCTCATACTACTTCCCAGCTTCACTGTGGTTGGAAAATCTCTGTCAATGGTACGTGCAACACCAATTGATGTGATCCATGGAGAAACATTTTTGAGGCTAATCCGATCAGAACCTCCATTTCCGGCAGAACACGAAACCAGAGCTCTCATCTCCATTGCTACAAAACTTTGTGGTCAAGCCAAAGCTGTCCCGAGAGATTAGTAATAGTGTAAAAACTGTCCTTGTTTTTTTATTGGGCTTATAATAATACAAAACTTTGTGATCAAGCCAAAGCAGTCCCGAAACATTACACTTACATTAACAGGTCAAAATTTTGGACCAGTCAACATTTTTTTTAATTACCACCATAAAAAGATCAAAAAATATCTTCTTTTTTTAGAATAAGCTGGATTTTTGGAATTAGGAGATTGTGTGGGGTTAAAATCTCGATCCACTAAATTGGGTCAAGTAAACCTATGATAAAAAAGTCTATTGAAGTCAAAAAAATTAAGCGAGGTCAAATGAGTACTCGAAGTGACGAGCCGAGCTGAAAGGCTCATCGGAGTGAACATATACGGTCAAAAGGGATTAAATGTAGAACTGTTAGTCAACTCGCGAAGACTAAAGACTTGTTCAAATCGGTGAGTTAAGTCGCCTAAACATAATAGCTGGAGCCTCGGACTTAAAGATCATTCATGGCGAATCAGGCGGAGGAAACGAAGACGTTAAACACGATCTCGGAGTATAAAACAAGGACAAGGGCAATGAGCACATACCATATTACAACTCTCGACACCACTCTCAACTACAATTTAGCTCTAGACTCAAAGATTTGTCTTTTCTTTGTTCTTGTTCTTGTAAATCTCTTTTGAGAATCGAAATACTATTCCAGTTTACTTCCCAAAAATCTTGTCCAAAACGCTTTTGAATCATGTATGTTCTTATCGAGCAACAAACTCTTTGTTTATTGTTTGATAGTGCATCGGTTCTTCTTTTCTTAAAGATAAGCCAAAGATTCCTCTATTTTCACAACTTACAAATTTTGACTGTTGTATTTCTAGGTACAACAGAGATATAAAATTCAAAAAAAAAAAATTATATAAATTTTGATTATGTGTTAATGTCAAGTGTAATGTTTCAACCCCCATTGTTCGAGGAGTATTGAGATGGTAATACGTTAAAAAAAATAGTGATATTGAAATCCGCTAAATCTAATACCGTCTTTCAGTATGTGAGCTCTGCTTTCGTATGGCAACCGGTTCGCTACTTCGGAAGATTTGAACGATTTGTGGATTTGCCCTTAGATCACGACAAACCAATTCACATTTTCATTGCTCCAAACGTTTTTATCACCAAACTGTTTTTAAATCAGTATTAAGAGTAAAACTCTCGGTTTTACTGGGTTTAATCAATTGGGCTTTCAAGGCAAATGCATATAGGTTTTTCAAGCGGGTTAAACCCACCTCCGCAACAGTCTAAACTCTTTTTAGCAATTTTGTTGCTGATATGTCTATCAAGCGGGTCAAACCTTTCCCAACGTCGAATAGTCAACTCTAGTGTTTTCTTTTTGTCGTCTGGAATAATTTTTAGAGGATGTTAATTTAATTTTAAGTCATCTCTCTTTTCTATTGTGTTTTTTATAAGGAAATAATATGGATAAAAAAACTGTCCCTATTTTACAATCTCTTTCCTTCAAGGCCATGTCCATTAATTATTTTATCTTTTTACTTATATTTGTTTCCTATACAATTTCAACCCAACACGATTGTTACATGACTTGCCAATTCTTGATGAACCAGTCATGCGTTTCAAGTGTTGCACTTGTGAATATTTTTTTTTGGGGGGGGAGGGGGTAAAAAATTAAATTTTATACTATTTTTAATTTGAGACAACGCTTACAGAGATAACAAAGAAAATAGATCGACTAAAAACTACAAAACAACAAACAAAGCTACGACAAAAGATATAGCAGAATACACGAAACGAGTAAGGATACGGATAGAGAGACATGAAATTTGTTTGCACCAAACGAAACCAGACGAGAAAGCAGCAATCACACGCTAAGGCGTGGACCATCCCGTATTTGCCACAGTTCATAAATTGAAGTCCTCATCATAGTTGCCACGAACTACCCCCCGAGGACAGTCCTCAAACCTCAAGGAAGGGAAAACCTACAACTTCTTCGAGGACTGACGCGATCTCCGGTACCATCAGACGGACCAACTTGCAACCAGCGACATAAAAGCCTCAACGGAGAATAGGAGAAGCCGCCTCCGACCGCCATTCCCGAAATCGCCAAGGCAACGTCAAGAACCAACTCCCACGGTAACAAGAAAGCCGAAGAACATAATTTTGACATCTTGCACCGCTCGCCATCAACACCAAACCTCCTTCGGAGCCATCTCATACCGACACCAAAGACTCGAACGTGGAAATCGTCGGACCTAGTCGGTAAAACAAACACACACCATCGGAAAACTACGGCCACACGGATGAGCCAAAGCCGCCGCCGGGACACCAACTCCAAACCGATCCAAGGAAGCTTACGCCGAGCCACTCCCTAAAGCCACCGCAAATAGATACCGCCGGTGGAGCCACACGAACCAAGAGAAGACGCAAGCCACCACCCCAAAGCTAGCCACGAAACAAAACCCCAACACTATAAGATGGTGAATGAACCCGTCCTCAAGGCCCAAGATCGCCACCGCTGAGAGTTGAAGGTCTCAGATCTACTAGCAGCCACACCGCCTCAGTAAGCTAGAACGGGAACCGCAGATTTGGAGGGCCCATACTCGGTGGATAAGACTGACTGCCACCACCCAACCACCGAAATAGAACGGAGCGCACGCTGATCCAACACGAGGAGCTCGAGAAACGGAAACCGAACCCCACCGGAAGGGAAACGTCGGAGAGAAAGTGAGAGGGAGAAGATATCGCCAGCAGATACGACGTGGCGGACACCAGAGGGAACGCCGTCCACGCGAAAATACACCCTTCCGCCACCACGAACCCAACGACGTCACTGAGTCCGCGCCGCCATCGATCAAGGAGCCGCCGTAGAGAGACATCCCATCGCCGTTACACCAAAATCGGAGGGGAGAAGCCTGATCTGCAAACCAGACCTGAAAAAATAGACGACAAGGAAGGAAGAGGAGGGACCGGCCCCGATGCTAAGGGAGCCACCGGCGCCGGAGACTAGATCTAGATTGAAAACCCCTAGGAGGCTGTATCAGGGAGAGAAGAGAGAAAAAAAATTTTATTCTCAAAAGAACAAAGTTTTCACTAAAAAAAATAATTTCTTAACCAGTTGTGCCAAATGATTATTTTGTGAATTTTATTTGAGACGTTTACGGAAGTAGGCACTTTAGCAAGATTTCTTACGGAATTAGACACTTTCAACTACTGGGGCACTTTAGACCGATTTCTTGTACGTGAAAAACTCAATTTGTCCCTCGGTAAATTTTAGAGAAACCGTGAGTTTTGTTTGTTACTTGAGAGAGTTATGCGTTCGAGGGAATAGTAGTTCCGATAAAATCCTCCAGCAATAAACAGTGCGAATATATTCCCGATCGGGTTGCCGACTAGGTTGGAAGCAGAGAAAACAGTCAAATGTTGTTGCCGATAGATCGAGTTTCCGGCTAGACTGAGCTATTCACAAAATTTCATTTTTGGTTTGTTCAACTCCACGTAGTTGCTGATAGATGGAGTTTTGTGGTCGGTAAAGATTTATGATGGGGATTGATTTGATTATTGGTAGTCAGTTTAATGAGACCAACTATCTTAAGAATAAGTCCGGCGAGAAACGGTGATATTGCAATTTGGGACTCTTTTGAAACATCCCTGTCGGAACATTTGACGGTTTCAATAAATATGTATTTCTGGATGCGGATACGTGCGACGACTGTTTTCGAATACCATGGGGAACAATAGGGAATGTTGGATCTGGAATGGTTGATGTGGAATTTGAGAAACGAAATTTGGAATGTTATATGTGGGAACAGGGTAGTGGATGATGACATATGGATAGGAAGAGGGTAGTGGAACTGGGCATTCGTTGATGACATATGGATAGGGGCACGATTAAAAAATGTTGGTGGATTAGGTACCATGGACAAATGATTTATGGATAGTAATTAAAACGATATACGGTTTAGAACTCCCGTAGGGCCCCTTTTTAATATACCATCTCATCCATCTGTTATGAAGTAAATGCTATGGATCGAAGGGTTTAGAATAAGACAACTGTCTGGGAGGTAGATATTGAAAAGCGCTTTTTAGTGATAAAGCAAGGGTAAGAGTGAACTAGTTTTGTGGATAAATCTGTGTTTTAGCTGTAGTGATCACGTTTCTATGCTGCTAGCGACTAAGGCAGATGGTTGAAGAGGTACGTTAAGCTGTTTATGTAAACGTGAACGTGGATATGAGAAATGTGTACTGACTAATTTTGTTGTAGATGATTGTGGATGAACAATGTCTGGTCATTGCCAGCGAGTGGATGTATTCGGCTGATGGGAGGTGGGACTTCCTTATAGATAAGAAGATGATGTCCAGAGTGGTGTCGTTCCGGGATGGCATTACTTTGGATGAGCTGAAAAAAAATTTGTTGGCTGAATTTTTTGTGGATGGAGGTGTTGGGATAAAAGCGACGTTGAGCTATTGGCCGCCAAATAGCACGGAGTTAGCAACCGGTATATGTACGCCTCCGATACTGGTGACAAGTCAATCGGCCATATCTTACTATGTAAAGCATTTTCGGGTCAACCCATCTGTTAATCTATTTGTCGTGTTTGAAAGTGAACCGAAGAGTACGGTTCTATCTGAGGGGTTGGGAGCGGGTTACACCACACCGGTGATGGTGAGGAAGCGGCATTGTGTTGTCGAGGAAGGTTGTGCGTCAGGCAAAGGTTATTTTTCTAGAGTGGGGTCTAAAACACATCCAGAGGAAGTGTGCGATGATGACCTTTTGAACCATGTCGAGGAATTTGAAGAGAATCTTAGAAGAGCTAGGGGTAAAGGGAGACAGAGCTCTGAGACGGATGATACTGTTGATTCAGATTCTGAGGATGAGGAGCCATATGATAGTGAGACGGATGCTTCGTTTGAGGTAGACATAAACCACCGAGAGTATGATAAAGACTTTTGGGAACCTTTTATAGATGAGCAATATGTAGGTTCTAATGCCGCGGATATAATGTGTGATGACGTTGAGCCGTCTTCTTTGCCATCAGTTGTTTTGGGCTCTACGGCTGATGCATTTGATCAATTGGAGTTAGTTGGCGGGAGTTCGCAAAGAAATGGTATGGAGGGGGGGGGGGGACGAGGACACATGGATACGAGGTGGTAGATGTGGTAAATGGATACGCTGCTCGGGATATAGCGTCGGTGGACGTGTAAGACTTTGACATACCCCCGATGTTTGATGACACACTTTATGAAAGTGCTGAAATTCCTGATTTGGATAATGTTGATGAAATGGATGACTGTGTTAGGGTGGGAAAGGTGTATGCATCGAAGGAAGATTGCAAGATTGCGTTAGCTATATACGCCATAAAAGGGATGTTCCATTTTAAGCAGACTCGGACAAAACGTCATTATTTTGTTTTGAGTTGTATTATACTCATTGTGATTGGAGGATCAGGGCGCAAGAGCTTAAGCATAATGGGTATTACGAGATAGCCGCTGCGCAACTTAAACACACCTGTGACATAGAGACCAGGAATGGTTTCAAAGTGAAGACAACTTATCGAGTTATTG
This sequence comes from Eutrema japonicum, assembly GCA_030161315.1. Taxonomy (NCBI): domain Eukaryota; kingdom Viridiplantae; phylum Streptophyta; class Magnoliopsida; order Brassicales; family Brassicaceae; genus Eutrema; species Eutrema japonicum. The sequence goes on from BSQW01000001.1 coordinate 32,556,490, forward strand.
CTGCTGTGTACAAAGCTAAATATGGAGATCCAGTGAATGGGCCTAAAGCTAGGCAATTGCAGAAACTTGTCCTAGAAGATTTGCGTATAAACGCTTCTTATATGAAGTGTTATATGGCAAAGGAAAGTGCTATTAATGAAGTGAGAGGGTCAGATGATGAGTCTTACAAGAAGTTGCATTAGTACCTCCACATGCAAATTGCATGAAAATTGCAAATCCCGGGACGGTGGCTGATTTGGAAACAGAGATGGACGAGAACGGGCTGGTGAGGTTTAAGTATGTCTTCTTGTCATTCAGTGCCTTTATAGTTGGATTCTGCTGGTTAAGGCACGTAATTGTGTTGGATGGGACCCACTTAGGAGGGAGATATAAGGGTGTGTTGCTGACTGCCAGTGGGCAGTACGGAAACTTTCAGGTGTATCCATTGGCGTACGCTGTGGTTGATGGAGAGAACGACGAATCGTCGACATGGTTTTTACGGAAACTGGAGCGTTTGTTGGCGGACAGCGGGAACCTCACCATCATCTCAGATAGGCATTTGTCCATAAATTATGCGATAAATTTAGTGTATATGCGGGCGCACCATGGAGCGTGTATTGTGCATTTGCAACGGAATGTGACGTCTAGGTTTAAGAATAAGGGGCTGACTAAACTGGTTGGCATGGCTACATTTGCTTTTAGGGTAGGATGTTTCTGAGCTGTCTATAACCAGATTAAAGCGGTGAATGGAGAATGTGCAAAATACCTAGAGAAAATTGGGATTGCCCATTGGAGTAGAACACATTTTAAAGAGGAACGCTATAACATGATGACTAGTAATGTTGCTGAACAGCTTAATAATGCTTTGTTGGAGAGAAGGAATTCTCCTATATTGGAGCTACTGCAGTTTATTCAGTCAATGATGACTAGATGGTTCAACGCACGCCGAAAGAAGTCGCAAAGACATAGAGGGATAGTGACACCTGGAGTTGACAATCAGATGAGTAAGAATCTTGAATTGACGAAAGGCAGTAAAATAAATAGTATTTCTAGTTGGAGTTTACATATTATAGGATTGTTTGGGGAGAAGCATAACGTCCTACTAAAAGACAACAAATGTACGTGTATGATGTACGAAAGATTGAAGATTCCCTGTAGACATGCCCTTATGGCTGCGGTACCATGGGCCTTCCGTATGGATCTTTGGTGAGTGAGTGCTACAGAACGAAGACTTGGTGTGAGACATACCAAGGTGTAATTAGCCCGAAAAGTGACCCAAAGGATGCTGACATTCCCCCTGAAGTAAGCCATTTAGTGTTGCTCCCCCCAAGAACAAGAAGGCCGGTTGGACGACGAAAGGAAGGACGATACACATCGAAAGGAGAAATTCGGGTTAGCATGATTATGTTGTATTAATAATTTGGTTTGAAATTAGGATGGCCATTAAATTGAATTTAATTATAATTTTGTCAATCATTATGTAGGCGAAGAAAGCAGAGCCTAACAGGTGTTCACGTTGCAGTTTGGTTGGACACAATAGGATCAGATGTACGAATCACATATAAGCAAGGTGGTTTGGTTTGTAGCTGTAATTTGTAATTTTGTATTTCTCTTTATTTTGGTAGAACCAAAAGTGAGCATAGGTGGTTAGTTTTTGATGTAAAAGCAAATGGGATATGTTTCATTGTTGTATTTTAAGGAAACCACACTACAAGAAAACATAGTTTTTGCGACTACCAAAATAGTCCCAAAATAGTCGCAAATGAGTCATTTGCGACCATTATGGGACTAAAAAATTTAGTCGCAAATATTTGGTCGTTAAATATAGTGGTCACAAAACAGTCGCTCTTTTGCGACTAATATGTGACGCCAAATATCAATCCTAATTTAGAGACTACGTTTGTGACTAATTGTAAAAAAATTTTTTTTAAAAAAACAAAAATATTTTTATTTATTAAATTAATTAATTATAAAAATGAAAATTATAAAATAAAAAATAAAAAAAAAACAAAAACAAGAAGAACGAAGATCTTCGCCTGCATTTGTTTTTTCCGACTTCATGTTCTTCTCCCTCGCCGACATCTTCTGCTCCTCCGCCTGCATCTTCTTCTCCCTCGCCGGCACCGATCTGCTCCTCCATGGCCAAGATCTGCTCCTCCACCTACATCCCGAGCTCAGCCAGACTCGCGAGCTCCCCCTTCTTCGCCGGCGCCGTCCTAGAACCCAGAAAAAATGATAAATCGAATCTTGAAACACAAAACCATTACACATTTGGAGAACATAGAAGAAACAGGACGAAGTAAATAGAAATCTAGAGAAAGGGTATTGTTTGAAATACCATGATTATCCTGTTCTTAGGCTTGATTTCGCAGATAGTGTTCTCTTGATCCTCGATGGCCATTTTTCGTGAGAAACCTAATTGCAAGAAAGGAGCAAAAAGAGAGTCTTTTTCGAGTAAAGCTTGGAACTCCCAAGATCTGGAAAAAATAAAGCAAGTGAGATCTTAATCTCTTGGAGGATCTCAATCGCCTGGAAAAAATAAAGCAAGAGAAGAAAGAAGAAAGAATAATCGTAGGAAGGAGAGAGAGAAAGATTAAAAAAATAAATAAAATTTAAATAAATAAATAAAGTAAGTGAGATCCTCCATCGTTGGATTAAACTAATCAAGGGTGGATGATCTCAATCTTTGTTTCAATGAACTAGCCAATAAGAACGTTTCATTATTTTTGTCATTTTGTCGCAAATTAATCTCAAATTAGGGACTATTTTGTGACTACTACTAAAAAAATCGACTGAAGTTGCTAAACAGTCCCAAATTTGAGACTATTTTGTGACAATCAAAAACATTTACCCGAAACCCTAAACTTTAAGAACCTAGAAAGTTTGAATATGATTTTACAATGACTTGTGTATATATAAGTTCAAAAATATGTTAAAACTTAAAAATAAGTAAATTTTGAAAGAATTTTTATTTTTCAAAATCATTCCTTATAAAACACATGTAACACTTAGTACATGTTATAATTATATTAAAATTTTGGTAATTGTTATATTTTGTATATTATTTGATGTTTATGTGTAAGATCTAGTTTACAATTTAAAATTTAGAGTTTATGATTAAGGGTTAGAGATTTGTGTGATAGAGAAATAGGTGAAAACCTCCTTGCTCTTCTTGAACTCCTCCAACTGTAACGTAAATGCCGGCCACTCCTTCGGTGTAGACACCATCTTCACCAACTCTGAGCAGTCTGTAGCAAAGGCTATCGCCGTCTTGTGGTTTGCAATCATGCAATGCATCGCCCAGATGAGCGCTTCCAATTCCACGTGTAGCGGGGATAGGTTTCTTCGTAGATTACGGGACTCCATAATCTTTCCTTCAATTTCCTCCTGAAAGCAAAACCATCCTAAACCAGAAAATTTATCCCCTTCTTTCCATGACCCGTCAATATAGCATGTGAGGCCGTTATATTCATTTTGTTCATTAATTCCCGTATTGAGACCCGGTTGTTGGGGAGATATGTCAGGTTCACTATTTTGTGCCGCTTCCCAAGTTGCTATTTCTGTTTCCGCTATCCTCAGAACCTCTTGTGGGGTTCTATCCACATTTGAGAACACCTTGTCATTTCTTGCTTTCCAAATATTCCACAAAATCAACGGAAACATTATATTCCTTTCCTCATCTGGAAGTCTCCAAAATAGATGATCAAAATTGGCGAAAACCGATGTCATCGGAAAAACTCCCGGGGTGCAAGTTAGCACGAGGTGCTCGAGTCTACCCATCAGATTTCACTTATGTAAACTCGATACCCCCAATTTAGTTCACCGAATAGGGTTAGGTATCAAGGCTGTTGACAAAAAAAAAAGATTAAGGGTTAGAGGTTAAGGGTTTAGAATTTAGGATTTATAAAATGATTATATTTAAAAAAAAAGTGTAAGTGTTGAATTTTTTGTATATTATTAATTGATGTTTATTTGTAAGATCTAGTTTACAATTTAAGTTTTAGATCAAGTTTATGATTAAGGGTTAGAGATTTATAGTTTAGGGTTAAGGGTTTGTGAACTGAGTTTAGAATTTATTGATTTCTATAAAAACAAATCAAGTAGAGTTGCAAATTAGTCCCAAATTTGGGACTATTTTGTGACTACTATTCAAAATTAGTCGCAAATTAGTCACAAAAATTGGGTTTGCAAATTATTGTACATGTTACCCTAAACCCTAAACTTTAAGAACCTATAAGGTTTGAATATCAATTTACAATGATTTTGGGTATATAGTTGTTCAAAAATATATTTTACAATTTAAGATTTAGAGTTTATGATTAAGGGTTAGAGGTTTAGGGTTTAAAATTTAGGATTTATAAAATGATTATAGTTTAAAAAATTGTAAGTGTTGATTTTTTTTTTGTATATTATTTGATGTTGTGTAAAATTTAATATTTATATCAAGTTTATGATTAAGTGTTAGGGGTTTAAGGTATAGGGTTAAGGTTTTATGGTTTGAGTTTAGAATTTATTGATTTCTAAAAAAAATCGAGTGTAGTTGCAAATTAGTCCCAAATTTGGGACTATTTTGTAACTACTATTCAAAATTAGTCGCAAATTAGTCCCAAATTGGTCACAAAAACTGGGTTTGCAAATTAGTGTACATGTTACCCTAAACCCTAAACTTTAAGAGCATATAAGGTTTCAATATCACTTTACAATGATTTTGGGTATATAGATGTTCAAAAATATATTTTACAATTTAAAATTTAGAGTTTATGATGATTAAGGGTTAGAGGTTTAGGGTTTATAATTTAGGATTTATAAAAGGATTATATTTTAAAAATTTTAAATGTTGAATTTTTTTGTATATTATTTGATGTTTATTTATTTGATGTTTTGTATATTATTTGATGGTTTAGGGTTTAGAATTTAGGGTTTATAATTTTTTTGTATATTATTTGATGTTTATTTAAAAAAAATCGAGTGGAGTTGCTAAACCGAAGCAAATCAGTCACAAATTTGGGACTACTTTTGCAAGTCCTTAAACAGTCGCAAATAAGCGACTATTGTGTGACTACTTTTTTTAGTCGGTAATTTGTGACTATTATGCATCTGCATTATGAGTAGTCGCAAATCAGTCACAATATCGTCCCTTTTTTTGCGACTAAAAAAAGTAGTCGCAAAAAATAGTCACAAAAACTGTGTTTTCTTGTAGTGCCACTTATGTGTACTCTGGGGAGGCTAATGTAATATGCGGATATTATTATATTAAAGTTAGGATGAGGAAGGCGTGAGTGGATAGATATGTGTGGATTGTATCTCTGTGGACAGCGTATGGTAGATGGTTCTGGCACTATTAGGTTTGGGGATAATTTTATTGTGGATGGGTGAGGACATGAGATGTATGTTTGTGGATATGGGAGTGTGGATTGTTTAATATAAGATATGGTTGGATCAATTTGTATGTTTAGTGGTCGTTTGGAATGAGTCACATTGTATGTGGATATGACAATGTAGTTGTTAAAATATGGAGAAAACATTATAACCATTAGACAAAAAGTTCCGAAATAACAACATACCGGTATACATACATTGGATCCCAAAAGATAAGAAAAACGAACAAAAAGAGTGGATCCAAAACCATTATTGATACACACAGTAAGGATAACATCATTAGTTAGGAGGAAAAATAAACAAAATCATCATAAGAAAAGCGAGGGTAGCACCAGAGAAGAAAAACAAGAACAACGACTCATATGGAAGTATCTGGGGACGAACACCATTTGTACCTTGTAGCTTCAAAACCATCGTCCTCAAATCATGGCAGGGCCGGCTCAACAAATACCGAGGCCCATGGGCAAAAAAAAAAATTTTGGGGGAATTTTTTTTTTTTGGGCCCCTTTATGGTAGAATTTTTTTTTTCTTGGGCCCCAAAAAAAAATTATTAATGTAAAAAAAAAAAATTGATGGGCCCTGGGGCGTGGGCCCCTTTGCCCCTACCCTTAAGCCGGCACTGAATCATGGTAGTCATGACCCCCTACCCTGGCCAATTCCAGTAGGTTGGCTCTGTCAGAACAAGCCTGGTGCTTCAGCTTCAGTACCATAATCTTTAGTTCAGTGCAGTGTTGACCAGCTACCCTCGCAAGTTCCAGAAGTTGGACGATGTCAGCACGAGTCTGTAGTACATTACACCACATGACTGGCGGGTTGACGTAGGCACATTTGTCATCCGTAGATAAGTAATTTAGACGACCCTTCATATCATCCAATTATGTGCCCATGTATGTGAGCTCCTCAATAACCGCCTCATCCCAACATTTCATCATGTTACAACCCCCATCCTAGAGAATAATCACAATCGCATTAAACCCAAAGTAGCGCGTAATATAAATATAAATTGCCATCTATTTACTTCTCTCATCGGGCAAGCAAAGAATTTCATGGCCGTGTAACCATCAGCGTCGGACGTGGTGACTGTTGCTCCCTGGCCACAATAACATAGCGAGGGGATGCCTCTCTCTGGATACAGGTCCATTGAGTTGATGCTTGCCTTCGAGGATGAGCTGGAACTGTGGATGGAAGGCATTTAAAAAAAAACGGTTACGGAGATTAGCTTCTCCCGATGTTGTCTCTGTAAAAGAGAAAGACCCAGTAATTAGGTCGGGTAGTTAACCCTGCTTGAAGAGGTATGAAGTCTTTTTATATGGGTAGGTGAAAACCTAATTTTTTGGTTGGGGTTATTTAGGTAAAACACTGAATCGTGTATCCCTCGTTGCGCATCCACTCATCGGTGTCCACGGAGATTGGTTCGTCTATAGTTTACTTTTTTGCGATGTTCGGAAACCAGACGAGTGTGTATCCACTGATGCGCATCCAAGAAAACGATTTCTATATTGTATCTCCCAATGAACGAGTAAATGTAAACTAGTATCCAATTAAGCGTTTGTGTATTCCGTATATACAAGGTACCGTATAGTTGCCGGTATAAACCTTTGAAATTGGAGACATATTTGGGATCAAGTAACGTATAAATAAGTGAAGTGGCATTTCAGAGGTAGCGCGAACTATCCACGTTAGGTTATCCACAGATATGGAACGAAAGTACTGATAAATCCAAATGTATGACGGATAAGTAATGGTGGACATAGAAATGTGGATACTATATGAAATCCTTTGCCGGGTAGAATGGTTAATTACGAAAAAACCCTCGAGATTTAGGTTTTTACCTTAGGTATATAGCATTTTGTTCGCTTGTTTTAACAGTAAACCGTAAGCTGGAACGGCGATTGTGAAGTAAGTCATTTTTGCAGTGGAGGGGATTTTTAAAGGTGAGTTTCTATATGTGATTTGCGACTTTATCCACTTCATGGGGGGGGGGGGGGGGACCAACCTTGTGGCTGAAGACACTCATTGTTTTGTTGTTTTCAAAATTTATGTTGAAGGGTGATTTGGCAACGAAAATGCCTATGAGCTACAGTCCGAGTTCGTCGTCTAGAGCAAGCTTAGGGACAATTGGACGGGACTTATTTGATGACGGGATTCCAGATAAATGTTTTTGTGGGCTGCCTGCTTTGGAGACGGTTGATAATAACGGGAGACGATACTTCAGATGCGAGAGAGAGGTTTGTGTACAGATAAATGTGATAGACTGATAGTTTAAAATTATAATTAATGATGAATTTAATATTTTCGAGTAGGAGGGAGGTTGCGATATGCATAAATGGTGGGATGTGGCCGTAGTGGAGGAAATCAGGGAGCATAAGTGGGAACATAAAGAACTGGCTGATCGGCTGCGTTATTTTATGATGGATGACAAGGAGGTGGAACTCGAGCCGCGTATAATGTGGAGGAAAGTTGAGAATGCTGGTGAAGACATAATTAAGATTGAGGGGATTGTGAAAGAGATTAAAGAAGGGTACAATGAGGTGAAGGAGATGGTTTTGAAGATTGAAAGTTTAAGTTTTGTCAAAAGCAGCGTCTTGACTGAGAAGATGTTGGGGTTGGGGATGGGTTTGCTGATGGATTTTGGGGTGGGTTTCCTGATGGGTTTGGTGTTGGCATTGGTTTGGTGAAGGGTTTGTGGTTGGCGTTGGTTTCCTGATTTCGTGTAAGTAGGCTTAAGTACATGTATGTTTTTCCATTAGCGGCTTTTGTGGGAGGACAAAGAATCCCTGGGGATTGTGTGTTTTCTGTGTTGTGTAAAATATGTTGGATGGGTGTGAAACTGGAATGATGTGAAGTGTTTGTGGTATTTATTAAGTAGTTGTGTCTTAATTACCTATCGTAAGATTGTACGTCCATTATTGAGATACACTAGGGGGATGGTGTACCATGGATAGATGATCGGGGATAAATGGTAGTTGATGGTTTAACTCTGGGGGTGGGGTATTTTCTGTGTCGTTTAAAATAAACATGATTGTGGTACGGGTGTTAATTGTTTCTGTAATTTAGGAAGAATTTGTGTAATTTATCATAATTTATCATGTGTAATTTGTGCAATAAGATACACCAGGGTAGAACTTGGCCATGAAAATTGTTCCATGGAGAACAACCAATGGTTGGGGGGTAGTGGATTGTGCAATATGGATAGTTATGTGTGGATAGTTGAACGTCGATAGTTGTCCATTCATGGTTGTGCATGGATGGTTGGGTAGGACACACAATCCCCAGTATCGATTGATAGCTGGGTACTATCCACATTTATCGTGAACACAATGTATCCAATCTGTCAAATCCACAGGAATGACACTATTGTTGTTAAAATTTTATAGCTACCATTATGGGGAGACAGTGTGTTTAGAGAAGTTGTAGTGAAACATTAGTAGATATAATTATGTGGCTAGTAAAACGTGGTTAATTATGGGGTGTTAGGCCGTAATGGGCAGGTGTTTAAGTGGACACAAAGGTTTGGATTTGTTCTTGTGGATGTGTAATTGCATAGTGTAATAGACTCTATTTTGTGTGCTCCAAAGTAGAGTCCATTATATCCAATATTATGATAAGTATAATTTTTTTCCTTTTTAATTTAATAACTGTATTTCAATCTTCCGGCGTTGCTTGCTCAATGGTCACGTCGAAAACTGTATTTTATTTTTTCCCTTTTTTTTTACAGATGTCTTGTTCAATTAAAACTCCACTTTATGGGTTGCTCAATGGTCACGTCGAAACCAGAAGTCATCTTCTCCAATGGACACATGTGTTCGTGTAAACCAGAAGTCCTCTTCACAACTTTCCTTCCCCTATAAGTTTGTGCCTAGGTTCTCAACTTGGTCTCTATGGCGAATCAATTCACCCTTTCTACGTTGCCTACTGATCTCTTAAACGAAATTCTCATCCGGATTGGGAGTTCTTCGATAATTGATTTGTCTTCATCCAAGATTGCTTTAAGGGAGTTTAATGAACTATCTCAACAGGCCCACTTCCTGCAAAATGTCGACCTTTTTTCATGCAATGCCCTAATCGGTTACCAGGACCAGAGATCACTGATTTTTTTTCATGCAATGCCCTAATCGGTCTCTCTTGCCTCCACTGTGGTAACCCATCAACACTTCTATTGAAGGGAGTTTCTCATTTCTTCCTCCTTCATAGATTAGATGAAGGCCTTGCTATGCTTGGTGAAGGCGCTAATCGAGGGGGCATGATGTCCAAGTATTGTTTCCACATGCTTCGTTTAGTAATGGACGCCAACCCTATGGGCTTCTCCAATTTCGCTCTCATCACCCGTGAAGACGCTGTCAAACTGAGAACGGCCATAGCAGACTACAATAGACGAGCCTGGGCATATCCCCTACCAGTAGATTTTCTGCAACGAAAACAAGATTTGAAAGATATTATAGCCGCCTCGGAATGTGGATGTTCAAGAAACAATTGGGGATGGCATGTTGATGAGAAGGTTTGCAACTCTTGCTTTTGGAAACAACAGGCTTTTCTTTACTGCGAAACTATGTCGTATCATGTTTTCGAATGGCCTTATTAGTGTATCTATGTATGCATTTTCTCTTGGCTCTAACAAACTTATTTTGTACCATCTGTTTTTGGTAGGCTTTATGTATCTGCTGCCTTTCTTATTAATTCACATATTGGTATTGACATTATATTTTTTCTACCCCATTACCTCCTTAAACGAGGGTTATATTGTTTACTTACTCTTGATTCTACAAATTTTACACCCTGAATTTTATTATAGCTAATACACCTCTACTTTCATATTACACACTTGTCCACTAATACACTACAAATGCATCCATTTCCTTTTTTTAATATCATCTTAATGGACAGAGTTCGGTGGACAATGATCGCATTGTTTAACACAGCTGTCAATTGGACAAAGTTCTTCTAATGGACATAGTTCATCTTAATGGACGTAGTTCTTCTAATATCCATATCTCTGCAAAGTGTATAATGTTTCATGGACAACAGATATAAACAACATTCAATCGCCAGACCAATAGCATAGTGTCTCCGCAAAGCCATACTGTTGCCAGACCAATAGCATAGTGTCTCCGTAAAGATTGTGGATAGTAGCTTTTGGATAGTAATATGTGGGTACTAACTAGTGGATACTAACATGTGGATAGTAACAGGCGGAAAGGAGACTTCTTAGTGTGGGAATGTAGAAAAAACAAAGAGTTTCTAAATAAATAAAAGGATACATATATAAAGGAAATGTTACATATATAAAACAAGGGTTACATAGATAGCGTCTAATGTTACAAAAACAGGGGTTACATAGATAAGTTAAAGACAGCATGAGCAATAAGAAAAAAACTAATTCGGCCATTATAAAACATGGTCAGGCATTGTTTCACGGAATATCGAAGCCTCCAGTTTCCAAAAGCAACCGTTGCAGACATTTTCATGTAGTTGACATCCCTAATTGTTGGTTGAACATGGACATTTGTGGCACGACAGGCTTGTTTGCAACAGTAGTTTGCGTTCAAGGAACTCTATTGGTAAGGGATATGACCAGGCTCGCCTATGGGAGACTTTGATGGCTGATCTCAGACTGAGAGCGTCTTCCCGGCTGATGTGATAGAACGTGGAGAAGCCATTGCCGTTGCCTTGCATAATTAAACGAAGCATTGAGAAACAATACTTGGACATCATACAACCTAGTTGAGCACTTTCCCGAAGCATAGCAAGGCCATCATCTAAATTATGAAGGCGGAAGAAATAAGAAGCTCCCTTAAAGACAGAAAAAGTTGGATTTCCCAGCGAAAGTGTTTAGAAGGGAAATTAAACCATAAAATAAAAGAACAAGTAATATGCATATAGGGCAGAAACTAACGAGAAGCTGTGGATACATAAATAGGGACAACTAGCTCCCTGTAGAGTTCGATGGCATATTGTTGCCTAAACGCATCGACAAGGTCGTCAGTGATCCCAGACATAGATGGGGGAAGGTCACCATTTGCGTGTATTTCCGCATAAACTTGATAGCAACTGCTCCACAATCCCCTCCCCTTGTGTTTTCGTACAAACCGGATATGCGAGATCACTTGAACGGTGTGTGGCCATATGTGTGAGTGGCTTCATGAGGGCACAATTTCAGGATGATGTGAGGGAGGGAGTCAACAACAGGCTTCATGTATCTTTCAACCTTCCTGTCGCAATTGATTGAAGAAAACGGGTCAAGAACCTCTACACACCACAGCTTGAGGTTTATGGCGAGCCCAACCCAGTGGGAATTATCCCAACACATTGGGACATATATAGTATCCACATCGAGTAGCCATTTTTCCCCCTCTTGGTTGACATACTTTGAAATATGGGGGTCCCATCTATGGTTTTTTTGTTCTTGGCTGCTTGGAAAGATCGAAACTTCCCTTGAAGGTGATTGATCAACCATGGGGATGCAAAAACACTTTTTTCAAGAGATATGACGGATATGTGCCATTGGCCAAGACTGGACATCAATACCTCCATGTGCTGAAAGGGTAAGAGTTTGGGTAAGGACATAATAACTAGTTAAGAAGGACAAGTTGGTGGGAGGGAATGGGTAGGGAGTATTTACCAATGTTGAAATCTATGCATGTTTACGAGCGAGCTGCAGGAAGAAGAGGTTGTCTAAAATGTACTCATAGTTTTGGCCAGCAACCTTTTGGATGCATAGGTGTTTCCTGTGAAAAGGACAATAAATTGTTAACCAATCATTATGTTTGTTTTATTAATGGAAGGGAGAGGGATAGGCTTACACTTGGGGGCATGCCTCGAGTGTTTTCCAGAAAAAAACAAATTCAGCTGGAGCAACAAGTGGAAGCAAATCAGGCTGCATAGAGGGCGGTTGGTTGTGTAGCAACAGGGCAAGTTGCTGCTCTGACTCTGATGGTCAGTGTTTAACCTTTACTGGGAGTGGGGAGGAGTCACTGATGGATAGAAGAGGAGCATCGGTCTGAGCAGGCGAGTGTATTTCAGTATCAATTACATTATGAGATATGATTTGTATTACGGTTAAATACGAACTTAGCGTACTCTGACTTGTAAGCATTTATTAAGCATTACCTCATCAACAATCTGGGGTTCATCGATCGTAGGGTGGTTGCCTTCGTTGTTAGCTTCTCCCTGGGGCGCATCTCCGGATTCCGTATCCATGCCGTCCCGTCCATGGGATATATTCTAATAAGATCAGGGGATTGTGGATAGTTAATTAGCTAATACATATTGTGTTTCAGGTATTAGTAAAAGCTTACATATGTTTCTGTGACGGATTCAGTTTCCACCACAGATCGGTCCCCGCGCTCTGCGACTGTGTCGAGGAGTTTTTCATCAATGTCCACGTTTTTGTTTGTTAGAGGTGGATGTGCAGCCTAAATCAAGAAATTATGTAAGAGATTACATATACTGAATATTGCAAGAAATTTGTTTTACGTAGAATAATAACCTCAGCAGAAGCGTTGTTGGTGATTGTTTCCCCAGCGGGTTCAGTCGTATGCTGTTAAAATTAAACATCATTGGTTAGTGTAATTTCATATATAGTTTAAGTTTTGGACGCAAAGTTCGACCTCGATCACTCCTATGTTTTCGTGGCGGTCGGTAATTGTGGCCCTATTTGTCACATCCATGTCCATGTTGATCTCACCATGAATGATCTTGGGTACATCCTATTGTAGGGGTTAATTAGTTCATCAAATGGATGGGGATAAAACAAATGTAGTTAAACAAACCTCATTCTATGTCTATGGCGCTTGGTTCGGCTATAGTTTCATCCTGCGGGGATGGTAACATATTTCAACTACAAGGATAGTTATCTCTAATAAAATTTAAAGGGAGGAAATATGTATAATAAGATTCATGTTAAACCTGAATATTTTTTTTGAGATTTGTTAGGACACAAGATATCATTGAGGAAGGTGAGTCCATGGTGGTATGTCCATACTGAACATTGCCCACATGGTGGTATGTCCATTCTATGTCCATGGCGCTTGGTTCGGCTATAGTTTCATCCTGCGGGGATGGTAACATATTTCAACTACAAGGATAGTTATCTCTAATAAAATTTAAAGGGAGGAAATATGTATAATAAGATTCATGTTAAACCTGAATATTTTTTTTGAGATTTGTTAGGACACAAGATATCATTGAGGAAGGTGAGTCCATGGTGGTATGTCCATACTGAACATTGCCCTCATGCAAAAGGACCTGGATAGTGTAAATCGTAATTATTGGACATGTATAAGGGTGTATAAGAAAGACTTTATATTTAAATAAGGAGTACATTTTGTTCTGCAGTTGAAGTGAAATCTTGGACTTGAGGACCAACAACTCCATCAGCATTGGCATAAAAAACAACACGCTGATAAAATTTAAAAATGGAATGAAAATGAGAAAGTATAAAAAAGGGAAATGGTGATGATGTTACTTGAGCTTCAACATCAGATTGGCGGGCCTCTGCGGGGGTGGCTAACAACTCTCTCCCTGGCGGAAGAATGGGTGAAGCCTGCAGATTGCGAAACATCTGGTTTAGCGTTAAGTCGTCGGTGCAGTCTTTACCCTCCTAAAAACAAATACACACATGGTCATTGTCAGTTTACCTACTGGGGGGGGGGGGGGGTAGAATTTTGAATGGATGGGTTTACTAGTTTACCTCGTGAGGGGAAGAATTCTGACGTAGCCCTAAAGCCTCCTGCTGATTGGTGGGCTGTTCCGTGTCCATGTCGGGTTGTCCATTGGATATATCCTATTAAGATCAGGGGATTGTGGACAGTTAATGTAAATTTTAAATTGTATTTCTTGAATTGGTTAAGTCTGAAAAATGGGCAATATGACTAATGGTCAGGCTACCTTGAAAAGAAAAGGGTGAAGATGCGAACCATATTGATTGAGACATGGGGATTATAAGTACTGAAAGTAACAGAATTTGGGGCAGGAATGTAAAGAAAGTAAAAACGGAAATAAATATGAGCTTAGTAAACACACACATAGTCGACATTGTCAAATTCTTGCTCGAGAGGACCAGATCCCTGAAAACACATACACACATGGTCGTTGTCAGTAATGCAAATTTGGATGGATGGGTTAAGTAGTTTACCTCCTGCTGGTTGCTGTTGTGTTCCGTATCCAAGTCGTCCCGTCCATGTGATATATCCTAATAAGATCAGGGGATTGTGGATAGCTAATACATATTGTGTTTCAGGTATTAGTAAAATCTTATATCTGTTTCTGGAGGGGGGGGGGTGCGTTCTGCATGTTTGCAATTGTCTTCGGTGAGACGAAGGATCCCACCGGCTGAGACTGCTGTAGAACTTGAAGCAATAGGAGAAGACGTTTTTGTTGTTCTCTTTCTCTTCTTACTAGCTGAGGCGATGAGTTGGGATGCTGTTTTTCCAATCCGGGGCTTCCTCCTCCCCTTGGTTTTGGCTTCAAGCTTTTGGACCCTAGCAACCAGTTCTTTGACCTGAGATATTTACGGTTTTGGCTTTCCAGATCTCCAGTTGAGATATTGGCAAATGCGTCAGTTTGGTTATCCGTAGGATGAGATGTGCTCTTTTTCAAAGTTTTTTGGGACGAAGATTGGCTGCGGTTGGTGAAGATGCAGAGTGCCGCTTCCTGTCAAAGAGATGTTTCTTGTGGGATCGTTTGCTCGAAGGAGGAGGAGGATCATGTAGCATAAATTGCTCAGCTGAATCTCCTCATGGCCATTCCGATTTCTTGAAAGCATGGCCCGCAAAAATCAACTCTTCCAGGTAATCAACTTTGCGGTCCTTGATTTCGTTGTCAAACTCTCCCCACCCATCTTCAGGTGGGACTTGGACAGGGATAACGGGATGGACAACAAGCTGCAATATATAAAACCAATAGTCATCGTTTGGTTGTGTTAGTGGGGTTTGACAGAAAATGTATACCATATAAACTCATTGTTAATGATTACCTTCTTGTCAAACTCCACGTCGAGCACATCTGTGTGAGAAAGTGCATCATTTTTGCGCAGATGATTACCGGGCCACTCTAATAGGGTGGGATGTGCAACATATTTTGGAAGCTTGTGGGGGTAAAGTTGGGATAGCTTGAAATGCTAGGAGCTGAAGAGCTAGGGGAAAACCTTGCATCCGGAAAATTGATTGACGAAGTAGTTGGCGGAATGTTCCTACCGGGTCTTTGCATTTATCTTTTATTTTTTTGACAGGGATCAGTGAGGCGATGGTTTTCATAAACGATTTGCACCCCCTGGGGAAGGTTAGAAATCCATCTAAGTCCTGCAACATCCGCACATACTTAGGGGTGGGCTTGTGCACCTAACTGTTTGCGACAAAGACACCGCCAACAATCAGTAGAAGTGCAAGACGGACTTTTCTGCTGGTTGGCATAGCTGGCTCGTTCTGAAGCATGTGACCTAGATCGGCCAGCGTGGTCTTACGGTCATTCCCAATGAGCTCCTTCCAATATGGATCAAGATTGGCATCGTTTGTTGGTTGTTCTTCTGGGTCATAATCATCAGGATACTCACCACATGGCAAGCCTGTGACCTCGCCAAACTCCTTCAAGCCGAAACGTATAGGATGTCGACCGAACACTGTCCACATCTCATATCTCTTCTTGGATATGAGTTGTCTAGTTAGCAGGGCGTGGATATGTTTGCAAGAGATGGGGCATCTGGACACGGGGAGGTCGAATAATCTACCAAAACAGGACTGCATAATCGTTTCAAACTCCGGAGTGTCTCTAAGTGTGGTGTGCAAAAACAGTAGCGTATCTGGCTTGGAGTAAATATTGATTCTGTTTATAGGAAAGCGGTCTGTTGCGAACAAACGAACATGGAATCTGGTATCCCATTCCTGATCGGCCTCCGATGCTGCGCGAGGAGAACACATGTTGAATTATCAAAAAACATAACTCTAAGCAAACAGAATTCCTCTAGCCATTTACAAAACGGGGGAGGGGGTTTCACAGAGAGTAATGCTATAAAATGAGACAATTACAGACAAAGACACTTTGTGCACTTTGTCTTACACATATAGGCACTTATAACTCTTTTTACACCTATAGGCACTTTCCACAAGGTAAATGACTCTTTCACCCTTAATTTTTTTTTATCCCCTTTCAATTTCACCCATAAGTCGTTTTAACCCAAAACTCATTTTAACTGTCGTCTTCTTCGTTCTTCCAACCCTAATCACGCCGGAGACATATCGGAACCCAAATTCAGTTAAGTTTTTGCCGGATAGATTAGTCGGTCTCGGTGTCGACGAAATCTGTAACAAATCCAGTTTCCCTAAACATATTCCGTCGTCGAAATAAGAGGACCGGAGTTTAGTAAGCAACTCCGAAAAAGGAACTTCCAGCCGTTCTTCTCTAAATATATACTATTAAAATAGAGATATTTTTTGTGTTCAAACAAAAATAAATACATATAAGGTTATAATTTATGTGGATAACTATACATGTTGCCAAACATATCTTTTTAAAAAAAACTACATAATATTTTATTGTTAGATATAGATATTCTAATTAATTATAAAATTTATAAATAACATTTAATCTCTATTTAATTGATTAAATTATTTAAAATATAATAACATTAATCCATGATTGTATATTAAATATATATTTTATATTTGTATGTGGTTGTCTTACGTAAGAAAAGAATATAAGGAAAACAAAATGTGTAGGGTGTATGAGATGAAAAAAAAATAAAAATAATAAAGAGAAGAAAAAGGGTAATTAACTTTTGGTAAAAGAGGCATAAATGTCAAAATACACATCTAAAAGTAGGGAAAATGTGTCTAAAATCATAAAGTGTCTACAATGTAATTAGACTTTGAAAAAGTGTGTATGAATGTAATTTTCTCTAAAATAATTTTCATTGAGAAAACTACATCACAAATCATATGATATATACGTACATGATTGTGTTGCCAAATTATTCCCTATTTTTAGTAGACGCTAACGAAACTCTAACGAAAAAGAGAAAAGTGTAGATAGCTTTATGTTGAGTGACGGATTTCTGATTCCTTAAATAAATTTATTTAGCAAGTGAGACATGTTGAATGAATTCGCTTATATGGGAACATGACAGCTACAACAACATTTACAGCTAGGGCCAACAAATAGAACGAAGATGGTCCAAATCTAATTTCAATCAACTAGCTTCTGTCACCGTAGGACACAAGCAACTATAAAAAAGACCATCTTTCTTGGAACACAAGCTAAACCTCTTTGATAATCAACCCAACACCTTCCGTATCGCATCCACCAGCTCTTCTCTTCTTGAAGGCTCCACCTGCAGCACAAATATTCACTTAAGCCTCCGAAAAAAAAAAACGAGCCATACAGAAAAAAATAACACTAGAGAACAACCAAAGAGGTAAAAAACTCAGATTTCTCTAGGGTTTCATTCAGTACCTTGTTTAGAAGATTAGCAAGTCCCTGGGGCAGAGCCTGCAAATCCGACGAATTCCCAATCTCTGCAAGTTGATTCAACAGTTTCTGCGCTCTCAACTCGCTCAGCTTTAACTCATAGTTACTAACATTTTCCTTCCATGTAAAGAACATTTGGTCGTCTGTCCAAGCTTCTTCTTTCCCCTTTGCAATATCGGATTTGCAGAACCAGTCCTGAATCAAACCCATTGCAGATTTATACGATAAGTTGTCTCCGGAAGCTTCCCTTACGTTTTTCACAAGACAGCTCTCAGCGATTCTTCGGTTGAGCTTCTTATAAAAGAAGGACCGTGAGCCGCTCCATTCCACAACACTTTTGATCACTCCTTTTGCAGCCATTCTCATGGAAGTGTCATGAAGTTCCGCAAATTTGGTGGCGATTTGGATATAAACTGGTAAAAGCTGCTTCTCTCGAGCTTTTTTCTGTTGCTGGAGAAGCTCGACGTTTGCATAAGCCTCGCTTTGCTTGGCATCTTGCAGTTTTGCTTTGAGACTGATTAGCTTCTGATCCAATCTTCCCATGCACTCTAACATCTCTTTCGTTCTAAATTTTATCTCTATTGTCCCTTCTGGCTCAAGCACATTTCCACGAGCAGTTTCATCAGCATACATTTCAACATAATCCGAATTTATCTGGCTATCAACAACAACCCACGCTCCACCACGTAACTCTCCCATCTTTGGGATGTACACAAACACTGGCTGCCGATATGTTCTCAGATTTTCTACTATAGTTGAACCAGCCTGAAGTATTCCTTCGAAAAGATCTCTCTGCCCACCGGAAAATCCTCTCCAGTTCGCTAGGATAAACAATGGAAGCTCTTCCCGGTTGAAATCCATGAGCGCTTGAGCTGTCTTGGCTGCTGAATCAGGAAACCAGACTTGCCCTGCTTGTGGAACCACTCTTTCATGAGAGTCGAGCTGTCCTGGATCTGCTGGGATGATCTGCATTACAGTCTGTGTCTCAACTGCAACAACTCCAACGGGTATTCCCCCGAGCTTAGCTCTACCAGTCACTACCGTCCTTGCCCAGCCTTCAAGAGTCTCAATAAAGCTATTTTTATCAAAGATACCGCCAAGCCACTTACCGGTATTGTCATTAACCCCAGCTATAGCAGCTCGTGGGTCGCAAGAGTTCTCTGGGTCGTACTCAACAGTTCTCTCCGGTGGATCTAAAGGGGCAAGAACAGGAAGAGGACCACCCACATAAGCAGGAATGTAGCTCAGCCAGTTGAGAATCGCTGATACACCTTCGAGATCATCTGAGACTGTAAGATGAACAACACCATTTGTACCCATGATTTTCGGGCCACCAAGTTGCATGTGAGAGCTATAGACCTCACGCCCAAGTAACTTGTTGAGCGTAGAAAATCCAGTCAAGATGATCGGCTGGTCTAATCTCTGTATGCACCGCATACCTAGGCGGGCAAGGTAAGCACCAATCCCTACCGTTCTTCCACTAACAAAGGTTAGAGTAAAAGTTTCGTTGTACGCCCTTGAGTAAGCACCCGCTATTGCCCCGCTCCCTGTTAAGTTCTCTACGCCAATACCATCTTCCTTACCAACAATCGTATCGATCACCCACCTTGTTTCACCACTAGGGAGCTTTATTTCGTGCGAAATGACAGATGATCCAATCCTTACATGGTCTTCAGGGCTTAGGTATATATACTGAAAACCATTCTCTGGGGAAACTTCATCCGACCATCCAACTTTAAAACAAGCTTTGACTTCTTCAGCTACCCCGAGTCGGGCACCTGAATTTGCTGCCAAGTAAATCAAAGGAAGCTTCTTCGCACAAGCGAGTTCAGTCACAGCAAGGAAAAACGCGTCCTCTCTAGGACCAAAAGAACCAGCTTTGAAGGTGACATCATTGGAGACTATGAGAAGTTTCCGTCCCATTGGAAACTCAGGAGTCGACATCTCTAGGCACCAGGCCACCATTCCAAACTCGTTGAGACCCAGTGGTCTTTCAACCGGAATAAGAGATGTACAAGAACTTTCCGGATTGGAGAACACAAGCTCTTTAACATTGATAAGAGTATCCTTACATGGTTTCTTAACTCCCAGGTGTTGTGATGCCCACAACTGCTCCAAGGCTGTCTCAAATGCCTGAAAAGGAAAGAAATAACAAAAGAGGGGTTGGAAGTAGCCAAAAGAGTAAACCTATATGTGTGAATCTTCTGATTTCAGTAACTAACCAGCGGGAAGTCATAGCAATAAGTAGTGTTACTCCTCCTTGCGGCTAGACGTTGCCTGTCGAGATATCCCAGTGGCTTATATTGATCATTGATTGGGGTTCCATGCAAAGGACCCTTCTTGGTTATTGAGTGGTAAATCAAACTGTTTCTTCTAGTAGTTTCAACTTCTCGGTATATCTGAAACATCGAATCACAGCAGGTTAAGTCATCGAGATGTGTGCTCTTACTATCTGTATGGTTTGTACAACCAAATAATTGTAAGCTGAACTTACATGAACAGTGCATGTACGGCCTGTCACGTTTGCAACCACAACCCTCCAAGTGCCACTTGCCAGTCCAGAGGACAGCAACCACAGCCGCACTTCCCACTCGCACACACCCAACCTATGCATTCTCACTCCGACTGACCTGTGAATCTGTCGAGCTGCTTCTTCTAAGATCATCTCGACTGTACTTTCTTCGTCCTCTGCATTCACTTCAACTCTCCTGTGAAAAATACGCTGAATATTATTACCTTACAACATATCAAAAATAAGGTCTGTTACATTACAAACATAACTTGTCAAGGACACAGCCATATCAACCTGGGGTAAGCCACAAGATCATCTATCTGCTGCTCGCGTAGTATGCAAAGGAACATATGTGCGTGGTCTGGTTTCATGGCAGCATTATGGGCATTCAGTTCCAGTTCCTCCATGGCATCCATCAAAGACCTCAGAACGCATTTAGATGTAAACGGCATGGAGAACAGTGTTTGGCTAAGTTGCTTATCCTGCCCTTGCTGCAACATAAAGCCATCGTTCATTGTAGCCTGTCGAACAAGAGATCTCAGGAACATCCTCTTGATTGGCACTGGCTTGTCTGTAACAGTATACATATGCCATTGACGATCTCGTGAAGGCGTATACTGTATATTGGAGTATCCTTTCAGCTTATCCTGCATCAGACAAATAGTAAACAATCATTAAAAAGAATGTGAGATACTGTAAAGCATGAATATACATTTCAGCAACGGATCATACCAACTCAAGGTATATGGACAGAGGAGGTTCCAGATGACGCAGCAACGGCTCTTCTGCATAATAATTTTTCTCCATCGACCAATGGAAAGAATGTCTCATGGGTGTTCGTCCTTCATCTCGCTGAATTATACAGCTTATCACACCGACACCTGCAGAACAGAGGCTCAAACTAACTTCTTCCTCTTTAAGAATTTTGGCCAGCTTGTTTACTCTTTCTTGAGCTTGGTCCTCGTCCCCACTGAGACAATCAAACCAGAAATGTCAACAGATTAGGTAAACACTATAGCACCTAAGGTTGTTGAAACAGTCAGGCTGTGTCAAGTACCTGTCCTGAAGAAGACTCATCTGATTGTTGATGCCCACAATAGCAATATGCATCATATTGCCAGATGAAGGAGCTCCGGCAGATTCATAGTCGTTGTGGTTTGTTTCTGTCAATGCGGCATTTATTATACTTGGCAGAAACTGCAGCGATTTGATTATAACCATAGCCCCCCATTTTCTCCTACTACGCTTCTCAACAATTCCTTTTTCAGATGTCTCGTGCTCGTCTGAGCCAATGCTTTTTCTCTCCATATGTTCCTCTAGGAACTCCCAGGAAGCAATAAGACCAGACCGGTGCCACTGCATTCTTACGCTTTCTTTAACGACGTAGGGCTAATGACAAGCGTCGAGTTAAAATGAAGCCAATATTGTAAGTATCTAATAAATTGCAGTCCAAAAAGAATTTTGAATAATAAAGGTGCAAAAGAATGATCTCTAACCTGGTATAATCTGCGAATATAAGTCTCAACAACCCGTCTTTGAAGTGTGTGATCGCTGTGGTCAAATAGTCCCACGAGAGCATCTTCAACAGCTAACGATGCGCTCACAAGATCTTCCATCCTTTCATTAATGGCAATCTTCCTCTTGGGAGTATCCATATTTTCTCCATCCTCTGTAAACATTTCTAACTCAGACAAGCTACGAGCAATGTTTGAACGAAGTTCACTTAGTTTGGTCTGTTCGAGCAATTGACTCGCCTTGAGCGCCAACTACACACACAAACTGATCATCAGTTGACGAATGTAAAAATAAATATTATAAAACATAAAGGAACCAAACACACCTCAGAGTAATTAGTATGGTTAAGTGTTGAGAATCGGATAAGTTTATCTCTGTACGCAGCAGGATTAGGGTAAACAAGCTGCTCCATAAGCCTGAGAACGAGTTTGTTTTTGTTTTTTATGCCCTGAAATAAAGAACACATGAGCATACCATTTCAATGACATAGTGATAAAGACATGAGAAACCTGGTGAGAGAAGGATGATAACAGACCTGGTGTGAGAGCACTATATCCACAATCTTCAACAGATCTTTCTTGTATTGCTGACGCATGCGTTCAATAACATCAGCCTATTCAAGAAAAATAAAATGCTTATTAAGACTCAGACATAGCTAGTATCCACAAAGCCGTTTATTAGCTATTGAACCATATATTACCAGCATGTTATCATTGAATAATTCTTCTACTGATAGATATTCTTCAAAGAGGGAATAAACAATAACACGGGCATGACTTTCTCTACCACCTTCATAAGACTTTGCAAGACTCATCAATGGTTCAATGAGCCTTTCAAGGGCACCTCTCTCTTTCTCATCACAAGATGATAAATGAGCCTGTTGCAAGAAGTGGACGGAAGATTTCAGAGAGTAAAAAAACAGGCAGGGGAAATATAATTTCAATGTCTCGAATGGAAGAAATAATAGGCAATCACCTCAAGAATGCCTTTTAAAAGTTTGGCAGGGAAATCTGCGGTCAGGGAGTTTCTGGAGATACTCTCGAATTCTCTATACTTTGATTCTAGCTGATAAAGAATTTTATAAGAAAAGCATTAGGAGTCTTGAAACTCAAAACAAACAACGCAGGAAAACAATACAGATTACGAATAGTACACAAGTCTTTACCATGATCCTGAGATCTTTAGGTAGACGTGTTGCCAGAACTGCAAAGCACTCTTGCCACTGAAGGAATGGGAGTTCAGGGCTATCAAGGCAATGAAGCAAGTCTTGAACGACCTGCAAGACATGAGCAGTCTCATAGTCAAATAATCTTTTAGAAATGTTGCGTTTGATCAATTAGGAGATCAAATTGCGTTTACCTCATCTACTTTATGCTCATATCCGGCAAGAATCATGCGAGCAGCATTTAAAGTTGCAGCACATTTCTGATGAACTTTACCAGAAATTGCTGTTGGAAGTCCTAACCTTGGGAAACTTTCATGGAAGGGTTCAGCCTTTCTTACAGCAGAAGGATCATCAAGATCAAGCTTGGCTATAAGTTCACCAGCCTATCAAGAATATAATGGACAGATTAATCAATTTCTACAAAATTGTAGGAAACCAATTTTTATTTAGCAATGTAGTGGTTTTTTTACCTGCATGGCTTGTCCTTCAGACATTTTGAAATGGATAACTCCTGACGCAGGTGATAGAAGTGGCATACACATCTTCATGACCTCAACTTCTGCATAGGGCATATCAGCATCAATACTGCTTTTATCTGAAACCAGATACCTCAGCAGCTTGCACGGTGTCTCAGCGATCAACTTCGAAGGATCGTGATCATTCTGAATAAGCCAAAAATGACAGACACCTTAATGCTAAAATGACTTCAGAAAAAATGTGTAGTTGTATGGTAAAACAGAAAGAAAGAAAAAAATTAATTTGAAACCTGTAGTAAACAAGTTCTTCCGTCAATGAGAAGACGGGTTCCTGCCGCTTCTTCCTCTGCATATATCACATGGCTTTTACCATCCAACTGCAATGACAGAAAACCAACCAAGGAGGTTAGATTCACAAAGGCAGTTACTATGTGTGACACATGTAAATTAAGTATGAAACAAAAGGCAGAAAACTTGCCTGCATCAACAGACCTCCATCACGTAGAGTGTGTATTTCTGCTACAACTTCTGAGTTGTTCATTCTTAGCCTGTAGCTTCCAGATCCACCCCGGACCACATCAATCTAGAAACAGTTATCTTCAGTTTAGTGAGCCTCGGTAACTACATATTCACTGCAAAAATAATATGGCAAAGGAAAAGAAAAAATGCAGAGAAGTAGAATATTGACACTAGTGGCATACCGTATATTTACTTCCTTCAATGTTCAGAGATACTTGAGAATGCACAAGAGATATATGCTGCAATATAATAGTGAAGAAGTAAGCTAAAAGATCATTACGAGGAAGGCGTAGGAGACGGCTGATATTGGAATACCTTTGGGGGAATTTGCCCCTTCTCAAGATAACCAACGTAATCCGAGACCACGGCAGCACTGGTCGCTGATGCTTTCTGGACAAATAGAACATCACGTCACCAAATAGAAACTTTTCATAACAGACAGATCTCTGAGAAAGAGGCACGTACATAGAGAGCCCCGCCGACAACAGAGAGATACCATGGAGGCCTTTCTGCTCTGACCCGCATAGCAATTCTACTATCCAACCAACCAGTGTGAATTTTGTTTTCCCGGTAATCAGAAGCCTGATCAACAATTGAAACGATCTTGTCAGGGTACATTGCAAACACAGCGTGTAACTTTTGTGTGTAGGAAGAAGGAAGCGTACATGTAGAAGGTCAATTGTGTAGTCAACGTTAGTCCTAATTTCTCCACGAATTTGAATTTCTTTCAGGCCAAGAACCATATTTGCTATTGCCAGGGCTCTGGATTCCCCAAATGCAAAAACATGTCCTGAATAGAAGATTAAAGAAGTTTCAATGTGTAACTCAAGAGAAGAACTGACCTAGCAGCCCAGATATTTCATTTAACTTACCAAACTGGGAATCTGAGAACTCGTGGATGCCTCCACCAGACTGTAAACAAAAAAAACTCTAAGTCGTAAAATTTGAGACATGGAGAATGACGTAATATTGCAGAGTATCTACAGGTATGTCTACCTTGACAGAGAAATACGCCCACACATTTGGCTTGCTCTTAAAATGCAATTCCTGTTGCAAGATTATACGAGTGTTACCCCTACACAGTTCTCAGTGAATGGACTTTTAACTTTGCATTCCACAGCTATCATTTTACCTGTACTTTACCGCTGGTGGGTTTGAACCCGTCATCAGGATCCTCGCTTGTCACGCGGACAGCCACACAATGACCTTTTGGCCTTATAGATTCAGCTTCATCAAAATCAAAAGGGGAGGCTACAATAGATGTTTTCCTCCAAGAATCATAACCTCCACCATGTTCTATACCATAGAACCGT
Source organism: Eutrema japonicum (assembly GCA_030161315.1). NCBI lineage: Eukaryota > Viridiplantae > Streptophyta > Magnoliopsida > Brassicales > Brassicaceae > Eutrema > Eutrema japonicum. The sequence goes on from BSQW01000001.1 coordinate 32,581,807, forward strand.
CTTACCTCTAACAAATCAAAGTGAAAAACAGACAGTCGTTACACATGCGTATGGACTAGAAAGGAACCGTAACTAAGGATGCAGGCCATACCAGGGATTTGCCAGAGAGGAATTCCCATCCCTACAGCAACTTGAGCAGCAGGAAGATTTATCTCGGCAATCCACTCAGTTACAGGGTGCTCAACCTGACCTCAACATCAAGTCGAGTCTTCAACTCTCAAGATTGAACCTTTCAATAGAATTCAAAACAAAATGTAACTGTAGTACGAAACCAACCTGTAACCGAGGATTAAGCTCTAAGAAGTGATAGTTGCATAATTTAGCCCATTTTAGCATACATTTTAGTTAGCATTTTGTGACTTATTGCATTCATTTCTTTGTTTTTGGTATAGTTTGCATCCATTTTAGAGTTAGTGAGTCTTAGGTTAGTTTTTGCATATGTTTGTGTGCTATGGAGTCTTTTAGGTACCATTTGGAGCTTATAGAAGCTTATTGGAGTTTTGGGGAAGATCATGGACTAGGAGGAACGTACCCGCAGCAAACGGAGATGATCAAGTGATGAAGGAGAAAAGCAGGAATCGCAGCGGTCAAACCTGACCGCTGCACTTTCAAGTCTCGCAGCGGTCAGGTGCAGCGGTACGAGCAGACCGCTGCGGATCCAGCCGGAGCAAAAACCAGAAGTCTCGCAGCGGTCTCGCAGCGGTCAAACCTGACCGCTGCACTTTCAAGTCTCGCAGCGGTCAGGTGCAGCGGTACGAGCAGACCGCTGCGGATCCATCCGGAGCAAGAAGCAGGCATTTCACAGCGGTCATGCAGCGGTATGAGCTGACCGCTGTGAACCTTCTCGGACCAAAAAATTGTCGGGTCAAACCCGGTTTGTCCCGGGTTGACCCGACCCGATCTGTATCTATTTAAGCAAATTAAGCCTAATTAGACGGGGGCTGCTTCTTTTTAGGGTTCTAAGCCACTTATTTCTTTCTTCTTGTCTTGTTTTTGTTTTGTATGAAAGATTCAAGATCCAAACCATTTTAGTGAAGATTTTCTTAAACTCTTTTTACCATTCTTCTTATTTTGCTTATGGCTTTCATTTGTACGGTTTATATTTGTGATTTAGCTATGTGTGAGTAGTTCTTTTAGGATTCTTGGGTGAAGTAGACTAGGGTGATTCTAGGTTTGTTCTTGATGTTTAAGAACTAGATTAGTTGATATCCTTTCTCATTGAGTGTTATTAATGCTGGATTGGCCTTGACAAAGTTGATTTAGATCATAGGGAATTTCTCGCCCGGAAGGTGTTCGATGAAATTCCCCAACCAATTCAATGAGTGTTTTACATTCCTAGCCTATGGAAATGGATGTCTAGGGTGTTTAATGGTTATTTAGACTTGAGATTAATGCTTGTTGATCATTTAATTGCAAATGGAAGTTTTTCTCAATTAAGTGATTAGTGAAGTGATTATTTTCATGGAAGTGGATTAGTCTAAATTAGTGATCTAAGGCCTAAGGATTAGCATTGTTTGAGTATCATGGTTTAGCTAGAGAATGTCCAAGTCGATTACCATTACCCGAAGTTCGTTTGCTTATTCTTGTTTAAATCGTTTTCGTTACGTTTTAGTGCAAAACTTGTTAGTCTTTTAACTACATTTGTTATATGCTGGGTTGTTTATTATCATGTCTTTAAATTGATTAGGATCATTAGAAAACCTTTATTCGATTAGCTTAGATTAAGAAGTGTCTCGCATTCTCTGTGTGTTGTTCTCGTGCCTCCTTGTGGATTCGATCCCTAAGTGCTACAATGACATACCAATAGATTGTGGTATTGTGCACAATGGGTTAATTGTGCGAACCGTAAAAAGTCAATTATCAATTTGGCGCCGTTGCCGGGGAAATTAGCAATAGCCATTAGGATTTGGATACTATTTGAGACTAAGTTCTTGACTTCTACTAACTTTTTATTTTCTTCTTTTTTTTGCTTCTTAGAGTCGATGGCCATGGATTACAATGATTGGCCACAAGAAGAGGATGCCACATTTGATGAAAGCATTGATGATGAGCCATATGTGGAGCCACCATTTGATGAAAGTGTACTCACATCAGAACAAAAAGTAGAGTTGGATGAGCTTTGCAAAGAAAACCCGGCATTGACAAGGAGTAATCTCGCGATTATGATCCGTTTGAACCTCATGTCACGTCGGGCAGCGCTTGAGGGAAGGGAGCTCACATTTATTGAGATAAAGATGGCTCATGCACTCGAAGAGGTAATTTATTGGGTTCCACCATGCCAACTAGAAGGTATTTTTGACACAACCTTTGAAATCGTTGATTATGAGGATAGTCACTTGCCTTGCATTGAAGATGTAGCTTCTAGTTCACATGCTCTCAAGCTCATTAATGAATGCTGTGATTTAATATGTGAGTCTCAAATACTAGAAACCTTAAGAGTAGAAAAGCTTGCTAGTGATTATCATGAAGTATGTTTTGATATTAATTATCTATGTGCTTTGAATGATCATGATATCGAGTTTAAGCTTTCAATGCCTGAGGAATCTAGTTCTCTTCTCGAAAAATCTTACCTAGGGGATGTGCTTGATGTAGATAAAATCTTGAATGAGATAGATGACCCTAAGGTCGAGATGAAATCTAGAAAAGAGGATGTGTTTTATATGATTGATGGAGATGAAGTTGACTATTTTGTGATTAACTCGTTTAAACATGAAATCGACTTTATTTTTCCATCAAATGCATTTGGTCCTCGTGAACATCTCATCATCAAGGAAAATTCCAAGATGTATGCTATATTTTTAGTAACCTTTCTTGATGTGAGTTATGCCTCTTTGCCATGGATAGTCGTGTGCCATGTTGCATATTTTGTTTCTTGTCTTGACAGGAGAAGGACCAAAGGTGCATTGGCTCAACCTTTTGATTCTCATGATTAACAGTTGAAGCGTCAAGCTTAGCGACGTAAAACAAGCGCTCTTGGGAGGCATTCCCATGACTATCTTTGTATATATTTTCGTTCTTTCTTGTTCTTTTTAATGTTTTTGTTTGATGTTTATAGTTTTCTTGGGTCCAAGGTCGTGGTGCTTAATGCATGAATGGGTAGAGCTACAGCACGTCACACTTCTCTCCAATCCAAAGGTATGATCCAAACTCCATTTCATTGTACATACTTTTTGCATATTTTTACCTTCTCTTTGACTTTTGTTGCACCGAGACGTTGCAATTCAAGTTCGGGGGAAGGATTTGTGTCTTTTGATCTTGTGTTTTGTGATCTTATTTTTATTTTTCCATCTTTGAGTCTCATTCATTCATATAAGTGCATATAAAAACCATTAAAAAAAAAAAATTTTAGTTGCATTTTGCATGTTTAAGATTGAGTCTAGATGCATATAGGTTTGCATTCACTTGCATTGGGAGAATTATCCATGTAGAATATAAACTTAAGAGCTTGAATTAATGCCCTCGTTAGGAGTTCTTTGATGCATTTGAGCGATCACGAAGTTAAGGATGATCCATGCTTTGATCTTGCGGTTTGAATGTTTTTGTCTTGGTTGAAGCATGCTTTGAATTGAATCTAACTCTATCTACATGAACTTTAATCTTGACTTGAAATTATCATGCTTGTACATTGAAAAGTGAATTCATGGATACCTTATACATATTTGAGCTATCTTACCTCTTTTCACCACTCTCTTGTTAGCTCAAATAGTCGTTTCTCATTTTTGGAACGGTTAACCACACCCTTAACTATACTTTTCCTTCAAGCCTTCATCTCTTGTGTGTGTCGTGAGGCCTAATTTTGAATGAACTTAGCAAAAAGTGTTGAGTTTGGAACGACAAGGAGTTGATAGATAGGTTGGTGATTTGGGTGTTGATGTAAAGAAAAGAAAGTGTGGAGAAAATAAAAGATTGGGAAAAAGGATAGGGGAAAGTAAAAAGTTTGGATTGGTTGGCATGAAAGTGTGGAATAGCTCTAGGTGTTGAAAGTATAAGTCTCTATGTGTGTAAAAAAAAAAAAAAAAAAAAAAAAAAAAAAAAAAAAAAAAAAAAAAAAAAAAAAAAAAAATATGGCTAAGGCATCTAAATGATGATTGAGAGACTAGTTATGAAAGTGAAAAAGAGCTAAAAGAAAAAGATGAAGAGCCAATCCATTTGTTGAAAGAGAAGAAGAAAAGAAATGTGGTCTAAGAAGGCAAAATGCCTTGTGATATGGGTAGTTTAGAATGGATCTTGATGAGTTTAGAAATAGGAGTGGAGTTCATATTGGGGCATTGGGTAGACGGATGTCATCCTTGTACGCATCAATTGTTCTTTACTCTTAGCATTTTGCCAAAGTTCATTCTTTCGTGAGAGATCCCATTGCATTGGAATACCCACATGATTGAGATTATTTTCATCTCAAAACCTTTTCCCTAAGCCAAATGAGTTCACTTGATTTTTATTAAGCATGATTCACCATTGTACTTAATGAATGTTAAAGAGTTAGAGGATATGATTACTTGTAGATGCTAAGGCTTATACCAAATTCGTGTAGCGACGAGTATGGCTAAATCTTTTGAAGTAGAGGTTGTTTGTGCATCACATAACTACTACCAAGTGCATTGAATTGAATTCTTTTGTTAATATTCTTGGATATGATATCCCGCATTCCAACCTCTTCTTCGAATTGTTCTTGTTTGTTTGCTTGCGGACAAGCAAAAGGCAAGTTCGGGGGAGTTGATAGTTGCATAATTTAGCCCATTTTAGCATACATTTTAGTTAGCATTTTGTGACTTATTGCATTCATTTCTTTGTTTTTGGTATAGTTTGCATCCATTTTAGAGTTAGTGAGTCTTAGGTTAGTTTTTGCATATGTTTGTGTGCTATGGAGTCTTTTAGGTACCATTTGGAGCTTATAGAAGCTTATTGGAGTTTTGGGGAAGATCATGGACTAGGAGGAACGTACCCGCAGCAAACGGAGATGATCAAGTGATGAAGGAGAAAAGCAGGAATCGCAGCGGTCAAACCTGACCGCTGCACTTTCAAGTCTCGCAGCGGTCAGGTGCAGCGGTACGAGCAGACCGCTGCGGATCCAGCCGGAGCAAAAACCAGAAGTCTCGCAGCGGTCTCGCAGCGGTCAAACCTGACCGCTGCACTTTCAAGTCTCGCAGCGGTCAGGTGCAGCGGTACGAGCAGACCGCTGCGGATCCATCCGGAGCAAGAAGCAGGCATTTCACAGCGGTCATGCAGCGGTATGAGCTGACCGCTGTGAACCTTCTCGGACCAAAAAATTGTCGGGTCAAACCCGGTTTGTCCCGGGTTGACCCGACCCGATCTGTATCTATTTAAGCAAATTAAGCCTAATTAGACGGGGGCTGCTTCTTTTTAGGGTTCTAAGCCACTTATTTCTTTCTTCTTGTCTTGTTTTTGTTTTGTATGAAAGATTCAAGATCCAAACCATTTTAGTGAAGATTTTCTTAAACTCTTTTTACCATTCTTCTTATTTTGCTTATGGCTTTCATTTGTACGGTTTATATTTGTGATTTAGCTATGTGTGAGTAGTTCTTTTAGGATTCTTGGGTGAAGTAGACTAGGGTGATTCTAGGTTTGTTCTTGATGTTTAAGAACTAGATTAGTTGATATCCTTTCTCATTGAGTGTTATTAATGCTGGATTGGCCTTGACAAAGTTGATTTAGATCATAGGGAATTTCTCGCCCGGAAGGTGTTCGATGAAATTCCCCAACCAATTCAATGAGTGTTTTACATTCCTAGCCTATGGAAATAGATGTCTAGGGTGTTTAATGGCTATTTAGACTTGTTATTAATGCTTGTTAGTCATAGAATCGCGAACGGAAGTTTATGACGATTGATGACTAAGAAATGGGTTAATACCATGGAAGTGGATTAATCTTTAGTAGTGTTCTAAGGCCTAGGGAGATATTTAGTCGAATGTTTGAGCATCTTGAGTAGATTAAAGAATCACCCGAGTCGATTGCTTTACCCGAGAATTCGTTTGTTTAAATTTGATATTAATCGTTTTCTTGTTTGCTTTGCTACTCGTTCATTTCTCTATTTTGCACGTTTCAAATTGTTCGATAAATAAACCAAAACCCGATATTTGCTTAGATTAGATAGCGTCCTGTATTCTTAGTGCGTCGTTCTTATTTCCCTGTGGATTCGATCCCAAAGTGCTACAATGACATGCCATTAGATTGAGGCATTGTGCACAGTGGGTAATTGTGCGAACCGTAAAAAGTTCACTATCAAGAAGTAGTACTCCCCAGTGTCCATGCTGTAGAGATACTCAACAGTAGCGGCTCCAACATAATTAACACTCTTAGCCAACCTTCTAGCTGCCTGCTCGAGCTTCTTGACGGTTTCTCGCGGAGCCACTGTGATTGGACCCTCCTCTATGATCTGTGATACAAACCATAAAGTAAGAATTCTCCAGTTATTTGCCTCCGTCAATAGGAAGTATAACTCAGTTGGAGAATAAAATTGAAGCATGTAAGAATAAAGTTAGACAGAATGTATTTCTATATGACAAGACAATTTTAAATACAGAATCAACCACTAACAAACCTTTTGGTGTCTTCTCTGGACACTACAATCACGGCTATGCAGAGCTGAAACATTTCCATACTGGTCACAGAGCAGCTGGACCTCTAAATGCCGACTCTATACAAAACGATAAAGACAAAAATGAAATGTAAAGAAAAGCCATGCATTACAAAGCACCCATATAAGAACTCAGCTATGCTTAAATCAAGAGATATAGTTAATACCTGTGACGCAACCTTCATTATGAATATCGGTGAGCCTGGGACCTCACCCTGAACTTGTTTAAATAGAGCCCTAACCTCATCGGCATTATGAACCTAAAAATGAAACCAGAGTAAGTACACTTATATAGGAATTGGCTTAGTCTACAATGAAAAGAGGAGAGTAACAGTTCAAAGGCATATCTACATAAGCTGACCTTCCGAATTCCTTTACCGCCACCACCCCATGATGCTTTGATCATTGCTGGGTAACCCACAACTTGACAACTAGCAATCGCTTCTTCAGTTGTGTAGACGCAAGCTTGCCTGTAGATCTCCTCGGGGATGGTTACCAAGCTGCTATCCAGAGGTATTTTAACCTGAAACAAAAGAATTAATCATTTTGAACAGATCAACAATTCTCTGGTAAACAAGTTTACTTACATGGGAACCACTCCATGGCAGAGTAGGTACATCAGCAGCTTGTGCAATCAACGACGAACCAATCTTATCCCCTAATGCTGCCATTGAAGCTGCTGGAGGACCAAGAAATATTATTCCTTTAGCCTGTAGGGCATCAGGTAATTCAGGGTTTTCAGATGCATGACCCCAACCAGGCCAAACTGCATCCACACGTGTTACTTCGGCCATCTGCACACATTATTAGACAAAGATGAATGAAGAATAACTCCAAAGACCACAACTTTCTTGCCCATGTTGAGTTTCTCGTGAGTAATTGATAATTCATGTGCTCTGTACAGTACACTAAGCAGAGGATAATTCAGATATTTGCATTCACCTCAACAATAAGCTGAACGTTGGCATAATTGTTATTGTTTGTTCCTCCCGGAACCTCCACAAACTGATCAGCGATTCTGATATGCTCTGCATTGATCCGCATGTCTTCAGGGGTTGCCATCCCCACCAATAAAATGGCTTTTTCGGAGCCAAATGTTTCGTAAGCCCATGTTCTGACACTACGTATAAACTTCACAGCTGCCATTCCATTATTAGCGATCAAAATACTGTGGATTGGCCTTTTCCCTCCAAGGGCTTTACAGAACTCATCGACTTCAGACACCGACGCATGATGTCTACCGGGTACTACAGCACTTTGATACCCGTTAATGTACCCAGCCATTGTTACTGTCCTTTGAGCTTCAGATATATCTGTAAAACAAGCCATAAGCAGACATACTGAATCACTTTACAAAGAAATGGACAGCTAACATTGTCTCAAGAATCGTACTTCCAACCAGAAACTGGCTCTTGAGAAAAAAAATTGAACAACAAATAAAACCCATTGATACTATCCTCATGAAATTACGAACAACTTAACAGAACTATAAAAAAACAAACAGATTTCGATTGCTTAAGCTCACAAAAAAAAGATGCATATAAATTCCAACAGATGACAGCGATGCTTTGCTTATTTCTATACAGAAAAAGTATCAGAAAAGTAAAACATAATCATAAGCAAAGATCTCTTGCAAGTTAGATAAAAAATTTCAAAAAAAGTATTCTCTTTTTCCAATAATGACTTCCTTTTAGAAAGGAAAAGAAATCTGAGAGATCTAGACGAGAACTAATGATTAAAACCACCAAAATTGGGAAGAAAAAAAAACCCATGAAATTCCAGAAAAGTGAACTCGAAAAGCACGAAACTTTACGAGATTAGCTCCAACAAGAGATTGAAATCAAAAACAAACTCATCTCAAATTAACAAGTCACATAGTCATCATCGGAAACACTCAGCAAATTGAACCGAAATTTACAAAATTCCAACTGTTAGATCAGAAATTAAGACGACACAGCAGCTTGAGATCAAAGAGACCCAACAAAGAAAGAAAAAAAAAACCCATTAAAGAAAAACTCCAAATTAAGAAAAGCTCCGAACCTCGTGATACAATTCGCTTGAGAGCAGTCAAAAAACCATATCAAAGCTCCAGAAGATGGAATAATAATACAGAGAGAGAGAGGGGTTTAAAGAGCGGGAGAGGGAAGAGAGGGTTAGGTTGGAGTTAGAGAAGAAGGAAGGTTGTGGGGTCGGAAGACTTAATAATGGCAGATGAAGAAGAGAAGGAGAAGGAGGAGAAGAGAGGAGAGTGCACGTGGTGTCTGCCTCCGCCACACTCCACACCTTCTCCATTTTTTTTTTGTAAATTTTGAGATACCTTTTTGTTAGGAGGCGCCGTAGTAGTTCCTCAGCTACTTCTCTCTCTCACCTTCCCACTCTTGTTTTTTCCGCACTATTTTTATTGGTTCTTGATTGTGTTAAAACAAACTAAATGGGTCATTTGTGGAGTTTTTGAACTTTATATTTTTAGGAGATTATAAGTGGGTTTATAATTTAATATTTTATAATCCATAAAAAAAAATAGAAAGGAAAAACAAAATTAAATCATTCATGAAAATAAATAACATCAAAATTTAAAAAAAAAATTTTTGATGAAATAAATATATACCTTGAGAAAAGAATTTGGTGGAGGAGAACGATTACGGGACTTTTGATTTTTGGTATGTACCAAATTAGTTATATATAAGCAGTGTTCTAAAAAGCGGTCTCGGCGGTATAGGCGCTAGGCGCCCATAGACTGTGGCGATTATCTCCTAGGCGTTGGTATTAAGCGTTATTGTTTTTAAGCGGTTCTAAGGGGTCATAGGCGGCTCTAGACAGTTCTAGCCTTCTAGGCGGCTCTATGCGGTTCTAGGCGGCTCTAGACGGTCCTAGGCGATTGTAGGCGGTTTATCAAATTTCTTAATCAATTAATTTTTTTTTTGTTCGGTGTACTTTTTGAATTTTTAACTACATTTAATTAGATCTATAATTTTTAATTTCATAAATACATATTATAAAATTTTATATATTTTTTATGAATATAGTGAATGTTTTTCTCTAATTTTTATTTATGATTTAATATTTTTGATTTTCCAAATGGATGTTTTTGTCTAATTCGAATTTATAATAATTTATAATATTTTAGATTTGATATTTATAATATTTCTTTTGGTTTTTATGTGTAATTTGAACTTTGAATCTATGTTTAAGATTTATAATATTTAAAGACATAGTATTTTATATGCTGCACTCTATAAAAAATATATAATATATTGATTTCTTTTGTAAACGTCTAAACCGTTTAAGAATCGTCTAGGCTCTGTCAAGGTTCCGAGTAAGCGTTCTAGGCGCTAGGCCCAGCTCGACTGCCCGACTGCCCGACTAGCGCCTAACGATTTTTTGAACATTGTATAGAAGTGAGAAATTAGAGTTTTTTCCTGTTTTATTTCCATAATCTATAAAGGAAAACTAATGATTTTTTTTCTTTTTTATTAACTTTGCCATTTAGGATAAATGTAGATTTTGTATTTTTTTATTCTTGTTAAGTAACTTTAGCTTTTAGAATTATTAATGTATTATTAATTTTTCCAAATTTTTATATTTTCCTTTTTTATAGTTTTCTTTTTGTTAAGTAACTTTACATTTTAGGATTATAGATCGATTATTAATATTTTCTAATTTTGATGTTTTAATTTTATTTTATTAATTGGTTATTCATCGATTTTAATTTTTTCCATTACTAATTTTTGATTTTTTACTTGTTATTAACTTTGAATTTTAGTATCAATTTATATTTTCTATTTTTTCTTTTTGTTTAGTAATTTTACCTTTTAGAATTATAAATCAATTTTAAATTTAGTAAAAAATATTTGGAAGTTTTATTACAGATGTTAGAATCTGATCGATTAACTTGACATGTGTCGCGATTAGGTGAGTTAGTTACTTTTCTTATTAGGATTGTAATATATTTTTTAATTTCCTTATTCTAAACTGAAATATGGTTTTTTCTTCTTTTATTTTTTTTTGTTTTTTTTTTCATTTTTTGTAAGATTTTTTCTATTCTAAATTGAAATATGATTTATTTCTTTTTTTAACTTTAGCTTTTATTTATAATTTTGTTAAATTTCTTTAATCTAAACATAACATCTATTTTTTCCATTTACATTTTAGGAATAAGAATCGATTATAAATTTTACTTTTATTATTAATTTTATGTGTTAAAATATAATTGGAAATTTATTAAACACGTGTCAAAATATAATTGGAAATTAATTAAACATGTGTCAAAATCTGATCTATTAACTTGACACGTATCACGATCATGCGAGTTATTAACTTTGAAACATCTTGCTTTATATAATTAGAGATAGATAAAAAATTATTCAAATTCATAATTTTTATCAGAAAACATAAATTTTTTTTGTATCTGGCATGTTTTGAATTATTTTGAACACACATATATTTCTATGAAAATGAATATATAATGTTAAAATAAAAAAATAGTCGTTCTATATGGAACACACATTCATATAGAACTCAATCTTATTCCATTATATATATAGCGAATAGAAATGTTATTTTACTCTATACTATTTTATTTTATGCGCTTTATATAAAACAAAACGGAATGGAAACAAATTATTTTGTTTCAAACTCTATTTCCTTAGTTTCTGAACGATGCACAATCTATTTTATGGTATACTCTATGCTTTGTTCTGAAGTACCTCATTCTAAATTCGGTAAATTGTGTAAAGAAAAAGGGTCATTTCTGAAGTTTTTGAACTTTATATGTTTATTTACCAAACCATAAATAAAGTTAATTTTACATAATTCATCTATAACTCTTATCTGCATCCAAAACTTAGTGTTGTCTTCTTTATCTACATCCAAAACTTGTGAAAAGTTATAGACATGATAATTAAGTTTTTACGCGTAAATGCTTTCCAATGTAGTGTTGTGTTATATTGTCTTCAATTTTATCGCCAACATTAAAGATATTAACCATATTTTTTCTAAATTTTGAAAATGATGAACATGATATATGAATAGTCTAATACAATAATATGTTTTTAACATGCATTCAATGCGATAACAAAGATTATTAATCATATTTCAAGTTTGTACATGTCATTTTCACAAATGAATTCATTTAAATTTCTTAATATGACATCTTTTGAAAGAAATTTTTAGAAAATTATGGACTAAAACAATCTCTTTTTATAAATTAATAAATATTAATTTATCGATTAATTAATATCTTTACAAATTAATAAAATTTGAAAGTCCCAACATATAAATTTTGAAAGTCCCAACATTATTTATTTATAGAGGTTTTACTGTATTTAATTAGAAATTTATCACCAAATATTTTCCATTGTGTTCATAAATGATATATTGTTTTATGTGCTTTATGAAGATACACACTTAATTAGTTTGAACATTTACATATATATTCCCAAGTCAAATCCAGAAATTATGTTCTTGATTAATTTTATAGTTATATTCTCTTTTTCAACTTTTTTGACAACATATAAACTTTTATATTAATAAGATAGTTTGGTTAAAAGTACCGAATTTACAAAGGTAAAAACACATGAGCGAGATATAGCACTATGTGCTAAACAGTCTGCGTTTAAATTAAAACTACGAGAAAAATGAATAAGGGAAAAAGAAATTAATTGTGCCCTTAGGCCTAAAAACTTTGTGGCCAAGCTATTGGATATGTCGTCATCTTCATGAGCTCCAGGCTGGCTGTGTGAAAAGAAATGGAGACTTCTTGATGCATTAACATGCATTTCATCGCTCATATTAGAGTTTCTAGTTTCGTGTGTAGAGGAGAAAGGCTATGTTGTTGTCCCTTAACTCCTACAAGAGAAATATATGTGTTAACACAACACCAACCCAAATCAGAGAAATGACTATCAATCTGACATATTTTCTCATGTGATATCGATGATGTGGGTAAAGGAGTAGAATTCAATTGTTCAGACTTTTCTGGTGCCTTCCACCAAATTAGAGTCTCCCTCATCGCATGCTTTAAGATATTTGATGGGTGCCGATTAATATCATTGTAAAATTTATAATTTCTCGTTTTCTAAAGAACCATAAAATTCATGAAAATATTTTTTTTTTCTTTTCCTTAGTCGTCGCCTCAAGCATTCTCTAAAACAAAGAATCAAGGTTCACCCAAACTGATGACGATAGAAATACGTTTGGAGCCTAGGGATATTTGTAATGCTGGAGGGCATTTAAACAAGAGAGACTTACACTCTATAGCATATTAGGAGTTTAGATTTACAGATTTTAGCACAATTTGACATTCTAGCACATTGACCACATTTTAGTGGGTAAAAAGACTCAAATACCTTAATCACACTCTCTCTCATCCAAATCGGTTAAGGTAAACCAAATCTGGTTAGTTTTTTTGTAAAAACGTGGAGAAAAAAAATCGCCATTTTTGATTAAAAAAAAACCCTAGGCGACAATATCCTTTTTCGGAGGATTACTTCCGACGACTTTCATCCTCCGACGTTTTTATTCTCAGGCGTTTGCTCATGCGTTTTTGATTCAGACGATTCGGCGATTGGACTGTAAGTCACTCTTGCTCAGGCGTTTGCTCAAGCGTATGCTCAGGCGTTTGCTCAGGCGTCACCGTCTCGCCGGCACTTCCTGTGGCGAATTTCATCTACATTCAAAGCGATTAACACTTCCGGCGAGCTTCATCTACGCTCGCGCCTCTTCCTGCCGCGGTATTTCCTGCGGCGTTTGGTATTCCGACAGTTGTTCGCGCACTTGAGATTCCGATAACCGGCGATAATAGAGGCAACCTTCTATGGCAGGTTGGTGATTATTCAACTTTACTCTCCCTGTTTGTACTTCTCAATTTTTAGTTCGTTTGTGTTAGATTTTCGTTATGTGTCGATTTTCAGGAGGGGGAGATAATCTGGAAGAGGACTCGAGACTCCCTGGCAGGTTATTTGCCACCGACAGATTCCCGACTTGCAGGTTAAATATCTACTCCAAACCAGACACGCTCACCGTTGTCCGAGAGGTGCTAAGGGATACTCCTGAATTTGATCGGATTTTGAATTCAAGATTTGGTGGGCTTTTCGACTTACCTGCTAATCGGGCACCTATATCTTGCAAACTCATCCAAGCTATGTTGGCTAGACAACTGATTACAAAGCAGAAGTATGAGTTATGGGCAGTGTTTGGTGGAAAACCAATGTGATTTTCGCTTTCTGAGTTTGAAATAATTACTGGGTTGAATTACGGCTTGTTTGAAGATGGTTATGAAACCCCTGCATTTGAAATTGTTCCAAAAGAAGCTGATGAGTACTAGAAGAGGTGGATAGGAAATGACATTAAGACAACATGTGCAGATATTGCAGGGATGCTTCGAAATGACAAGGACATGGATGGGCAACTGTGGATTCGACTGGCTTTGATACTAATAGTCGATTGTGTTCTAATAGCTAACCATCAGACACACACCTCCACCCCTCGGTATGTTAAGATTGTTGACAATTTAGATGTGTTTCTTAATTTCCAATGGGGCAGGGAGTCTTTCTTGAATACAATTGGATCGATGCGACCTTTTAAAGGCGTTGTAAACAAAAGAAACGAAGATCCCGTTGCAACATTCCGCAGGCAGCTGCATCAAAAATCTCTGAGGTTCACTGGCTTCCCGCTTGTCCTACAATTGATAGCTTTCAGGGCAATTCCAAGGCTTGTTGACCGGCTTCCCGATACATCTGACATACCTCACATAGTAGACCTAACTACAAAAGGTTTCCCAAATAATGCTTCAGTTTCCTTAAACGATGTGCTCGATACAGAATTCGATTGCAATGTAAATATATGCGTTGACCAAAGAAAAATCAAAATATTTGGTCACTAACGTAATTGTGATATATGCAGCTGGTCGTGAGCCCAATGTGTGAGACGGCGCTCAATAGAGAGGATGGCGCGGGGGATTGGGATGATGAAGTCAGGGACCGGAAAGTTGAGTATATGATAAAGCTCATCAAGGAAGATCATGTATTTTACAAGCATGAGTGGCCCGGGGGATGCATCTTGTGCTTTGGTTGTGCGTGCCCCCGTGGATACCAAAGATAGCCACCAAAAACACATTCTAAATAGGAGGAAAGGGAAAGGAAATGCCAAAGGTGACAAAACGGATAGTTGGAGCTGTGAAAATACGAAAGATTGAAAAGAGGTCCTCCTCCAGTAGTTTTGTTAAGGCATTCCTAGCTGACATGCCAGAAACCCCCGCATAACAATTAAATTGGTTGGCTGGGCAGGTGGATAATCTTGTTGCCAAGATGAATAGTTTACCTGCACATGTTGTGGAAGAGGCTGGTAATGTGTCAACCAATAGCAAGCGCAAGAGGACTGAGAAGAAGAGGCATGCTAAAAAAACTAGTTGTTCCAAGAGACGTCGTTTAGCTAAACCATCGCCTGAAAAGGGAACAAAATCAGGGGACGACGAAGGGACTATCAGATGGGGGGGCGAAGGGGCTGTTTGTCCAACACTATCTGGGTTGAACGAAGGCGAAGAAGAAAGGGAAGTGGGTGCCCAAACACTTGTGCACCAGGTAGAGTTGCCTAGATTTTCAAATAAAAAACATTCACTCAACCAAACTTAACTTCGCTAGTGGACATCGTTATTTGGACATTAACCTTTATGTTCGCTTATTTGGATTATGTAATATATACAACATGAGTGCGTGCAAATCTATTTAAGAACATTTTAATAAGTGTTCCACTTGGTTTTACATGATTTTATTATGGTTTTTGCATATTCGTAGTGTCAAGACGTTTTTCAGGTTACTTAGGCGAAAGCATTGCAAATTGGAGAAAACCCAGATTTTCGGCTCAGAGTCAAACCGTCAGAAGTTCAATTGCCAAAGAGGTTCTTCTCACCGTATGATCTAGCCCAATTTTGGAGATATTCAAGAAGGACCAGCTACCTTTCCATTCTAACAGATTTGAGGATGATCCAACGGTTCAATCAAAAGATACATCAAGATCAAGACGTCCTAGCTGGCCACTCCCAAAAGCATCCCATCCGCGACCAAGAGGCAATTCACCGCGGCCAGGAAGCCTCCACGCGCGGCCAAGTGAAGTTTCTCCGCGGCCAGACTCCATGGACCTGTGGCCAAGCCATTTTCGTCCCGTAAGCCCAATTTGCAAGCCCATTCAATTTCCGTCACTTAAAACCCTAAAAACCGACGAAAGCAGAAGAGAAGACCTATAAATATGCCTCTTAGAAGACCTAATTTCGTGTGCTTGTTTTTACACCATTTTTAGTTTAGTTTTGTTCTTGATTTTACTCGTAAACTCTTGTTCTTTACTTTTCGAGATTGGTTAAGAGGTTCTCACCGGACTTACTTCTTAAACTCGTGAGACTCCTTCATCAATCTCGTGCAATTTATTTAATTATGATTTTCAGTTCATCTATGTTCGAGTAGTTTCATTGTTGGGTTCAAAGAAATTATCAAACGGAAATTATATGTTCGATAAGGATTTCATGAGATACAACCCTAGCCGATTTCTAGAGCTCAATCTTATGGATAGTTATTAATGCTAAATCTAGCGTCATGAACTACAGGTGATTCATAGGTGTTAAGTATAACTAAACGTGCTGGATCTAAAAACATCCAAATCATTATCCATAAGAGTGTGTGCGTCGTAAGATTTCGAAAGTATACTTACGGAGTGCCGTGAATTAAGAAGGACTAATGCGAACATCACGAGTTTCTGCGTGGCCAGAGACGAAAGCTACTGGTCGAGTGTATAGATTTTTGGTGCGTAGGATGTACGAAAATAGGCTACGCCGTTTATTCAGTTCAGTTCGTGGAGTTGAAATCTAGAAACAGTTACTAAGAGCTTAGGGATTGATAACACCGTATTTTTACCCATTCTACTATCTATTTTAGAACAATTTAATAAGTGTTTCACTTGGTTTTATATACTTTTACTATGATATTTTCATATTTGTAGTTCCACGACTCTTTTCAGGTTCCTTAGGTAAAAACTACACAAATTGGAGAAGATCCAGATTTTGGACAATTTTGGACCGTCAGACGTTCGGCATCGGATGGAGACTTTTTCACCGTTTGATCATGACCAAATTTTGAAAACAAATAGAAGGGAGAAGCACCTTTCATATCCAGTTGGGTTCAAGGCAATCAAACGGTTAGATCTCAAGATATATCCAATTGACTGAACGCATGTGCTCTAGTCTCGCGAGCGAAGCAAGAGAAGAATTGAAGTTTCAAAGCTATAGGCCAACCACCGTGGGTTCAGCACTCGTGGCCATGGCGAAGACACTACTGGCCTCTGGTTTAGGCTCTCCAGCCACGTTGAAACACTCTTTGGCCGCGGGTCCAAGCCGCGCATCAGTGGTGAAGCAGAAACGGCCCAAGACCATCTATTTCAAAGCCCATCTTCAAGCCCCTTTGTTTTCTCTTCAACTAAACCCTAAAATCGAAGAAATCAAGAGTGGAAGACCTATAAATATGTGTTCTAAGACAGAATTTTGGAGCCCCTCCTCTTGTTACACTTTTAGACTTGTTTTGCTCCAAACTTTTGCTCATGTTCTTTGTTTAGGGAGATAGGGATTTTCCTTGAACCCTCTTGTTTGATTTCTTATCTATTGATTGTGAAATTCAGAAGCATGATTTTATCTTGCATGGTTGTGGCTGAGTAGTTCTCTTGTTGGGCATATGGGCTTGAAGGGGAGGTTATGGTTCGATTCTTATTAGGTTTTTAGTCTAGGATACCGATTAGGGTTCTTCGTTCTATCCTTGTTGTTAATGCGTTACTTGACTAACCGTCTTAGAAACTGATATTAGGCGTTTTAGAGCCATATAAGTGGTATATCTAATCGCTTGACCTAGGGTAGATGAGTAAA
The DNA here is from genome assembly GCA_030161315.1 of Eutrema japonicum. NCBI lineage: Eukaryota > Viridiplantae > Streptophyta > Magnoliopsida > Brassicales > Brassicaceae > Eutrema > Eutrema japonicum. The sequence goes on from BSQW01000001.1 coordinate 32,599,302, forward strand.
TCCGTCGTAAGATTTCGGAAGTATACTTACGGGGAAATTGTGGGCATAAACGACCTTTGAGAGTATCATTCACTTCTTGCGCGGGCGGAGTCGGAAGCTACCGTCCGAGTACTGAAGTGAGTAGGTGTGTAGGATTACGGTAGTAGAGTACACGCAGCGTACGTGTTCCAAGTTCAAGAACGCAAAGACGACAAAAAATCGCTTTAGAAATCCTAGAATTATCCTCGTAAAATTCAGCCATAAACCCTAGAAAATTCCCGATTGCTCAACGCTTCGTTAATTGATTTACAACCTCGAAATAATTACTGCTTGCTACTGTTCACGTAGATTAGATTTATTTATTCGGTTAGTTTAGCTTAGTTTAGTTTCATTCGCTTTCTTATTTTCTCACTTAGTTTAGTTTAGTCTATGTGTATAGTTTAGATTCCTAATTTCGAGTTCGTGACAAAACCCTATAAACATATATTCGTCTTAAGTTTATTTACTATACAGTGTCTAAGGTCTCGCAGAACAGCATTCCCTCCATGTGGATCGATACCTTAAGTACTACAACACACATCTGTGCACTTGCAAGCTTTAAAGTTTACAAATTTAAAACCTGAAGTTTCGGAGACGAATCCGATTCGCATCATGTTTTGGCGCCGTTATCGGGGAGGCAATCTCTACTCGTTCTGCCACACTTTAGATGTTAGTAAATCGACTATAAGACAAACTTTTTCTTTTAAATTTTCGTTTTTGTTTTTCTTTGTTTCAGTCTTTGAAACATGGACTCGCATCTGGAGCGAGATCACCGCTACAAGCAGAGTTACTACGACCCAATATATGCTCCCTACTCTCACGATTCAGACACCAATTGTGATTCGTACTACATGGATCGGAAACCAGCACCGACCAACTACTCTCGAGAACGCTACGAGCCGCATCCTTACTTCGAGCATTGTTGCCTTCAAGGGGCTACCATTGAGCCTCTCGATGATGAGGAGAACACAAGTCTTCTTCAAGAACTCAACGAATCTATGCACGAAGATGAGGGGTACTACGTACTTTCCGAGCTCGATGGAGAACCCGTATTCAAATTGGTTAGAAAGAAGGCATCAAATGAAAGTCCCTTGGATTCTCAAGCTCATGTCATTATAGAAGAACATCAAGGAGAAGAAGGACTTGTTTCTACTCCTGCTCCTCACCAAGTTGAGCGTGAGACATACCTCGTGAAGGATGAGGCACTAACGGATGCACCTGAGCCGCCATTGAAGACATTCTCTAAGGAGAAGGATCCCAAAAAATTTGACGTTCCATTCTCGATCAAGATAATAAAATTTCGTGACTCTCATTTTATGAACATATGCAGCAGATATGAACCACTCTTAGACCCTGGAGGAGCCACAAAGAACGTTTAAAACGTTCTAGAAGAAGGTGCACCGTCACACTAGAGGAAAGCATCAAACCAAATATTTCGACGTGTGAAAGAATCCCTTTCGATGTACACTCTGCCCTTGCTCATATGAGACGTGATGGAGACTTAAATGAAGCCAAGGAGGAGCCAAATATTTCCCTAGGACCAGAAAACATCATTGGAGACAAAGGAGATGACGATTCAAGCAAGTCCGCCCGAGGCACCTCCACCGTGGTCGCGCCTCCTCGACCCGCGGCCAAACCTCCATTCGCCACGGGTGTGTGCTCCCAACCCGCGGCCGACCTGCTCTCCACCGCGGCTCCGCCTTCTCCACACGCGGCCAGCCCTTTTTCATCTCAACATCGATGTTTTGCATCCCGATCTTACTTCTTTGAGCAAGACTTCTTCTCCATCAAAACTCAAGCTGTAACCAAGGCCATAACTGATCTAGACCCTACCATCTATGCATCTTGCAACATGGCTACCATCCGAGAACATCAAAGAAGAAGAAGCATACTCCAAGGAAGCTCCAAATCTGATTTTCCATTGTGATCCCGGAGGATATCACCATCTCGGACTTTATGACAGAAATTTCGAGTGTGAATGGCGTGATATGTTCTATACAAAGGATTACAAGGTTAAATCAAAGAAGACTTGTCGTAAGATATTGTCCTTCTACGACTAGGCTCACCTAATTACCAACGTCGGGCTAAACGACTTTAAACAAAAGCGTTCAATGGGAGGCAACCCATTTTAGGTACGTTTTTCTTCCTAGTTTTTCTTTCTTTTTCTATTAACTTTTTCTTTTGTTAGTTTTCAGTTTTCTAAAAAAACCAAAAAACACAAAAAAAAAAATCAAAATCAAAATACCGAAAAGAAAAAAAGATGGAGACACAGTTTGAAGCTGCTCGGTCCAACCCGAACCACAAGGAAGGACTCGACCACAAAATAGGGTCGACCGCGGCTGCACAAGCCAGACCCCCGGCGAGCTAGTCCTTGGTCCCGGTAGTGATCAATCGACCCGCGGCCAGCCCCATCCCGATCCTGATCGATTTGTTTCGATCCCCGATCGATTCAAAACCCATCCCCAATCACCCCCACACCCATTCCCATCACCATATCACCATCTACCATCCCACATTCACCACCATTCCACCCCCACACCCATTCCCCGACCGCATCCAGGTAAGTTTTCTTTTTTCCTTAAACTTTTTTAATTATTACATCCATCTATTTATTCGTCCTTACCCTATTTATTTCACACTGAGGACAGTGTGATTTAAGCCTGGGGGGAGGATTCCATCCCTTACTAACCACCACTTCTTTCATGCGTCTTTGCATTTTGTATTTTTCGACGTTTTTCTTAAAAAATTTCAAAGTTTTTCGAAAAGCGTAGGAATACGTTTTGAGGGAATGATGAAAAGAATCTATGACGATAACCGACCAGTGTGCTTCTACGCTATCTCCTTGTAACATGCTCTTTCGTAATTTGGTTCTAGACTAGGCGGTAGCTAGAGTTTCTGTTAATGCGAAATTCCCACAGGAATTTAGACCGTAGAGGTTCTTTAGGATGAAATATGCTAGCTCTATTTTATTTGGACTTAATCTTGACTTAATTTTCTCATCAAAAGGTTTAGGCAAAGATAACGAACCATGCATTCATGACGTACTTTTACCTTTTACCACTCTTTGTCGTACATGAATGGCTAGCTCATCTTTAGTTGGTATCCCACCCGAAACTTAACCATTGTTCAAACCTCATGCAACTCTCTTTGTGACTTATGTGCAGATATGTGCAAAAACGCTGGAGAGGGAGAAACGACACATCTTTCAGTCACTAAAGACAAAGACTATATGCGATCGGTGGTGGTGAATTCAACAAAGATGCGAGCATGGTTATGCCTTGGAAAAACTCAAAATGATGGTAAATTTTCGTGCCCCTAAGACTCTACTTCGATAAAAGGCGTTTCTCCCTTTCGAAAAAGAAAAATCAAAAATAAGTGAAAGGTAAAGGAAACAAGAGCCTTAACAGAGTATAGGTTGGTCGAAATACTTATGAGGCATCCATGGTTCGTTTGTGAGAAGTCTGTCATTCCGAGCCCACCGAAAATTCTAAGTTTGGGGGAATGACAGAAAACTTCTGTTTTCGGAAGAAGGAGGAAGTGCAACGTTTTTACGCAAGAAAAAGTGACTGAAAGTTGTGGTGATCAATAGGTCATTCCTCTCTTGCTGTTTTGCATAATATCTCGCACCCTCCGGCGAAATTACGTTAATCCGAAACACTCTTAACCTCACCTCTAAATGCCTTTGATACCTAGCCTCGATTGTCTTGGTGTAACACTTTTGATGAGAAACTCACGCATATGCTTAATGAATTTAGAGAGCTAGTTGACCTGATTTGTGGATTTTGAAAGTTTATATTTCGTATGACGGATACCGTGGACTAGTGTTACGAAAACTTCTGGTGAGAATTTTCTAGGCTAGATTGTGATTGATGTAGTTTGATGGTTATGGTTTAGAAGGAAGGTCTCCGAGATTTCTAGTTCCCTATGATTTTTGTTTGATCTTTCCGAGCTTTGGTTTTGTTTTGTTTGAGGACAAACAAAGTCTAAGTCTAGGGGAGTTGATAACACCGTAGTTTTACCAATTCTACTATCTATTTTAGAAAAAATTAATAAGTGTTTCACTTGGTTTTATATAAGTTTACTATGATATTTGCATATTTGTAATTCCAAGACTCTTTTCAGGTTCCTTAGGTAAAAACGACGCAAGTTGGAGAAGATCCAGATTTTGGACAATTTTGGACCGTCAGACGTTCGGCATCGGATAGAGATTTTCTCACCGTCTGATCACGACCAAATTAGGATACAAGATAGATGGGAGAACCACCTTTCATACCCAGTTGGTTTCAAGACAATCCAACGGTTAGATCTCAAGATACATCCAATTGACTGAAAGAATGTGTTGCAGTCTCGCGAGCAAAGCAAGAGTAGAATTGAAGTTTCAAAGCTATAGGCCAACCACCGGTGTTGATCCGTGAATCACACAAAAGGGGGTAAAACAGTACTTTAATCAGAATCTCGTTTATTGATTAAGAGTCGGCGTTACAACAGAGTTTTAGTAAGATGGCAAAGACAAAAGAACTTGAGATCGGTAAAGGAGCTCTCTCGTATTCTCTAGTCTCTGCGGAAGTTGTGTCCCTGAATGAATGAGCCTCCTCCCCTATTTATATTGTCATGAGGCGGTTTGAAGGGAGAATATTTCCTTTTCCGAGTTCGATTAGGAGAAGGAAATATTCCGGTTTTCTCTCCGAGATAAGGATATCTCCCTGATATCTCGAAGATTCGATCGAGGAGAATATTTCCTTTTCCGAGATCGGCGGGAAAAGGGAAATACTTCGATTATTATCTGTTGTAACGGACTGGGCTCGCGCTAGGCCTAGATCGGTAACCGAGATGGGCTTTAGCGAGATTCCGAGCTCGGCCCAATGTTTTTGGGCTGATTTGTCCTCGATCCGAACCATCGTAAACCGATCTTGATTGAACCGGTCTAGGTTCGAACCGAGTTAAACCAGGGGGTGCTAATCCCCCCTCTAACAATTGCCCCCCCCCCCTCAGTTCGGCGAGGGAGTTTATGAGTTCGGTGAATATATAAGGAGTATTCTTTAGCTCGGTTAAAAATGAGATCGGTATGGCTTGTCTATTGACTCGAGTTCGGCAGGCCTTTCTTAGTATCCTTGAGTCGATTTCGAATGTTCGAGTTCGGTAGATTCCTCTCAGGAAGAGAGCGTCATTTCGTTTTTTTTTTTTTTTTTAGTCGTGGAACTCGAGGAGTTGCGTGTCGATTCATCTTCTTTAGTTGTAGAATTCGAGGAGCCGTCATCATTACGTTTTCTCAATAAATATCGCTCGAACCTCCTTCCGTTTCTCACTTCTGTATATTTCCTTCAAAAGGTATTCTTCTTTCTCTCTCTAGCGCTCTTCCTTCTCTCTAGAATATATTTATTTTCTGTTCTCCGATCATCTCCTCCACCATGATTTCTCCGGTTTGCTCGAAAATTTTCAAGTTCTTCATCGTGTTCTTCATCAACTTCTTCCCTTAGATCGATATGGATTCAAGGGCTTTTTCTTCTTCTGTTAATGATCGAACTCCGCCGTCGGAATTTCCCGATCTCGAGCCGTTCGTTGATAGCTCCAATTCGAGTTCGGACAATCTGGATGATGTTCAACAGGAGTTGATCAGGCGTAACTCCCAACGTACCGCTGTTGGTCCGAGTAATCCGAGGGTCGCTATCGAAGTCCCTCATCTTATCGATGAGGATGAGCCTGAAGAGGAGGTTGTCGAATCAAACAATCAAGTTCGGGCAGATCAAGAATTTGCAGCTCGGCTCGCGGAAGATGACGATGCTGCTTATCCATATGATCGTACTGCTTCACCAGCATTTCGTCAAGATGTAGGAGACGATGTTCCTATGTCGGCTGCCAGACGGGTGGTCGAAAAGCCTGCGAACATCGGGCCATCTCGTTCTACCGCGGAGACGGTCCAGGTTACCTTGGAGAGATGTGGCGCTCCGAACGACCTGCTCTTCAGGATCCTGAAAGTTGCCGATCGTCCGTGGGACGCTCCTGACGGCTATATATGCGTCTATGAAGAGTACTTCAGAAGCTGCGGACTTCAATTTCCTATCCCGGGGCTTTTTTATAAGTACTGCAAGAGGCGGCACGTCGCGATTTCTCAGCTCATGCCGGCCACGGTGATAAATATCATGGGTCTCCTTGCTCTTGGGGAAGAGTGCGGCATTCCCATCACGGCCAAGGTCTTCGAAAGGCTGTTCCGGGTGAATTTGTCGAAGGCCAGAACTTGGTTTTTATCGGCTAACGCGAAGCCGGAGGCCGATCTCGTTACTGGGAACAAGCCGAGCAAAGTCAATAACTGTAATGCCCGGTACTTCTTTGTGAAGATTGATGAATCTTCCGTTGAGCGTCCGGACGGGAGTTACCGAACTCAATGGAGGACTCCTATCGGTAAACATTGGTCCTCGATTTCTATCTATCGCTTTATTTTGCCTAAGTTATATTTTTCCTTTTTCTTTTCAGATCGTCACACACCGGGCTTCCTTATCACCACACCAGGATTCACTTTTGCTCACGCGAAGCAGTTGAGTGCGGCTGGGAAAGTTCGGTGGCCTGAAGCCTACCAAGAGAAGCTCGACTTAAAGGCCAAAAGAGCTCTTAAAGGTATGTCGGTAAACTTTCCTTTGCAGTCCGGTTGTATCTTTTTTATATATATCTGTGTTATTCTTTCTTCCCACAGCAAACCCCTCTCGTCGCCGAAAGATGAAGCTCGACGATATTCCTGATCTCTCTGCCGAGATGGGTGATGAGGACAATGTCGAGGTCCCGACCGTTGTTGAGGACATGCAAGATGTTGCCGACGTAGAGGTTGTCGAGGAGCAGGTTCCGCATGATGAGCCGATTTCTGTCGAGAAGCCTGCATCTTCGGTGGATGCAGCGAAGATGCGGAGGAAGAAAAAGAGGGGTAAGAAGCCTGTGAGGCAAGCTTCTGAGGCCGATACGGGAGGCGCCGAACCTCGAGGCGTTGATCCCGAAACGGTAGTTATATCGGACCGTTCTACCTCGTCGAAGAGGCAGCGAACTTCTGGGATCGCGACCCACTCTGTCAGCTTTGGGTATGACAAGGGCGAGCCGGTGACGAGTGATGCTGAGGCTTGCGCTGAACTGTATCGGCAACTGAAGTTCAGCTCGGAGGCGCTTCCTCCGGTCGAGGATCTTTTCCAGTCTGATGCTTACAAGAAGTTAGCTCGGACTACTGCTGAGGTAAGAGAACATCTCGTTTCTAGTTGGTATTGTTATTTTTGTTTTTTGGATTTCTTTGTCGTGATCGGTTTCTGCTTTGCACATTTTTTAGATGGTCGCTCAAACGAACGAGCTTGTTGGCACCTATGATCGCGAGCTCGACTCGGCTCGTCGAAAGGCTCTCAAGACCAGCCTACAGGTCGCCGAGCTCCGTAAGGAGTTGCTCATCGAGCGAGATAGGACGCAGGCTGGAGATTATGCGGTTGCCGAGTTGGCGAAGGAGATTGCCGATTTGAAGGCCTAGAAAGCCGAGCTTACCAAGGAAAGAGATGCTCTGGCTCATACTTTGGTCAAGGAAACTTCTCGTCTGCGAGCAAGTCGAACATCTCAGATCATGAAGCGAAAAGATGCGATCGATAAGTCTAAGGTTCGGCTTCAGAAGGTCCAGGATCATCTGGCAGCTCTTGAACGGGCTAAAAAACCGTTCCTCGCGGTTAACCAAGCTCAAGGGGTTCTCAACTTTTGCAACAGCCTTGAGGCGAAGTACGGTGTCATCGTCCCGTCATATTGTATCGAGCGGTTCAAGAAAATCAAACTGCGACGTTGGCGGAATATGAGTCGGTAGATCTTTGTGAGCTGGCCGAAGGAGATCTGGTTGTCTCGCCTTTTACCGATCCGATTTACCCGGAGATCTCTCTTCCGATGGGAACTGAAGTACCGGCGGGGATTGATATGTTTGGTTCCAATCAGGCTGCGATGTCCGGTGATCGAGCTGACGCGATGCGGAACCAGAATGTTTAATACTCTTGTTTTATTTTTACTTTTTGGCCGACGAGGCTTATAACTTGACCTTTTGGACTGGAGGGTTTTTATAGTCCAGTATCCACTTTATTAATTTTCCCGAGGGGGCCTTTTAAATGAATCCCGGTATTTATTGATTGCGCCCTTGAATATTATACTTAGTCGCTTTCTAAGTTATTTCTATGCTGAGTCTTGGTATATTTGAAGTCGTACATTTATACGAACTCCTCAAGCTCGTCGTACACAATGGTGCCGTAAACAGTACGGTCTTAGCCGGGTGAAGAGGATGGGTTTGACTGAACCTGTTCGAGGTCGGCAATCCGTATCGTAGATTGGCTTATTGATTTTGCGACTGTTGAAAAATCGGCTTACTGGTTTTGCGATTGTTGAGAAATCGGCTTAAATTCGCAAGGAAAGACGTTCGGCTTGACCTAAGAGTTTGGTTTAAGAGTACGTGAACAGCTCATCTCAATATGCTCTAGGTTTTTCTCGTATTGAATCCGAGTGTGCGAGACGGGCTCAGCTTATTTGGCTTGGATAATATGAGAAGTTGATGCGAGACTGGTCTCGGCTTTGAATGTGGAAAGTGTGTTATCCATTGCACCATGAGGATGCGTGCGAGCTAAGCTCGGCTTATTCGATCGTCTGGCCAGGACGTCGATATGGAAACCGTTGTGGTTGAAAATACGAACTGTTGGAGTTCGGCAAACATAAAGTTTGACTTGAAAATTCGAACTGTTGGAATTCGGCAAACATAAAGTTTGACTTGAAAATACGAACTGTTGGAGTTCGGAAAACATAAAGTTTGACTTGAAAATTCGAATTGTTGGCAAACGTAAAGTTTGACTTGAAAATTCGAACCGTTGGAGTTCGGCAAACATAAAGTTTGACTTGAAAATTCGAACTGTTGGAGTTCGGCAAATATAAAGTTTGGCTTGAAAATACGAACAGTTGGAGTTCGGCAAACATAAAGTTTGACTTGAAAATTCGAACTGTTGGAGTTCGGCAGACATAAAGTTTGGCTTGAAAATACGAACTGTTGGAGTTCGGCAAACATAAAGTTTGACTTGAAAATTTGAACTGTTGTAGTTCGGCAAACATAAAGTTTGGCTTGAAAATACAAACTGTTGGAGTTCGGCAAACACAAAGTTTGACTTAAAAATGCGAACTTTTGGAGTTCGGCAAACATAAAGTTTGATTTGAAAGTACGAACTGTTGGAGTTCGGCAAACATAGAGTTTGAATTGAAACTGCGAACTGTTGGAGTTCGGTTAAAATGCGTTCGCATAATAAAATTTTATTAATGTTATAGCTGCACCTATGAAGGCTGCCTACGTACCTTCGAAAGAAGGATCAAGCCATTCGTAGTTCATATTACATATTGGAATCGAGCCTATGTGTAGTAGCTCGGTGATCTTTTTTTTTTTTTTTTTTTGCGCTCGAGAGTTGGCCTAGATGTAGTAGCGCTTGAGGTTCGTTGAATTCCATGAACGGGGAATAGGGGTTCCGTCTAGCTTCATGAGCTCGTAGACGCCTGGTTTGACTACCCTCATGACCTGATAAGGTCTTTCCCAGTTTGTGCCGAGCTTGCCGGCATTCTTTTCTTCGGTGCCTTCGAAGACTTTTCTTAAAACAAGGTCGCCGTAAGTGAAATGACGTCCGCGGACCTTCTTGTTGTAGTAGCGTGCTGCCAAGTTCTGATAATTCTGAATTCGGAGTAAGGCTTGATCGCGTTGTTCCTCGAGATTTTCGAGGTTGTTGAGCATGATCTCATCGTTAATATCCGGGGTCTGCACAAGCATCGTTTGACGAATAGTCGGGATGGTGAGTTCGGCGGGGCATAGGGCTTCCACACCATAAGCCATGTAGAAAGGGGATTGTCCCGTTGAAGATCTTGGAGTCGTGCGATACGACCATAAGACTCCGTCGAGTTTATCAGACCATGTCCCTTTATGAGTATCCAATCGTTTCTTGAGGCCAGCGATGATCGTTTTATTTGTTGCTTCGGCTTGGCCGTGGCTCGGCGGGTATCTCGGTGTAGAGAAACTTAGCCGAATTTTCCACTTGGCGCAGAAATCGTTGAATAGCGTTGATATAACTGGGGACCGTTATCAGTGATAATCTTGTACGGAACTCCGTGTCGGTAAATGATGAATTTCCAGATGAACTTCTGCACATCAGAAGCGAGGATGACGGGATATGCCTCGGCTTCTACCCACTTGGTAAAGTAATCAGTCATGACGAGGATGAATTTTTTCTATGTGGTGGATCGTCTGAAAGGGCCGATGATGTCCATCCCCCAGCGCATGAATGGATATGGGGCCGTTGAAGTGGTTAGCAGCTCGGTAGGAAGGTGTATCATTGGGCCGTGTCGTTGACATTTGTCGCACTTTTCGACGAACTTCTCGCAGTCTGCTTGCATGCTTGGCCAATAGTAGCTTGCTCGTTTGATTTTTAGGGCTAGAGATCGGCCACCCGAATGATTACCACCTTCGCCTTCGTGTATTTTCTTCATGACTTCCTGTATCTCATCGCCTGAGATGCATTTGAGAAGGATTCATGCCGCACTCTAACGAAACAGTCCATCTTTGATAAGTATGTAGCGAGCAGCCCGCATTTTGAGTCGTCGAGCGGCCCATCTGTCCGCCGGGATGTCTCCATCGATGATGTACATTTTTATCTCTAGCGTCCAATCGGTGGGCGTCTACTCGTCAGACTGCTCGAGGTTTATCGGCTCGTGAAGGCCGTATGTTTGTTCTTCCTCTTCGTTGTCCGATTGGGTTGACTCATTGGTTTGCGGCGGGTTATTATTGTCTTCGATGATAGTGGCATGTTCAAACTCGGTATCTTGATCAGGCTCGACAGTCGGAATTCGTCTTTGTCGGCGTAGGACGGGTTCGGTCGCAGGATTGTCTTCGTAATCTCGTCTACGAGTTGTGATAATACATTGCTCTGTGCTTCCAATACTCGGCTCTGATATACTTTCGACTGGAATCGTTCGTCTGAGATGAGGGTCCGAGCTTGAAGCAAGAGCAGCGAGTGCGTCGGCATGAGCGTTTTCTTCCCGCGGTATCTTGGTTAGTTCGAACGAATCGAGTTTTGCGGTGAGTTGTTTGACGAGTTTGAGATATGCATCCATTCGATCATTTTTAGCATCATACTCCCCGCTAAATTGACTTGCGACGAGCTGCGAGTCGCAGTAGGCATGTATGCGTGTTGCGCCGATGGCTTTGGCCAAACGTAGTCCGACAATTAACGCTTTGTACTCTGCCTCGTTGTTTGATGCGTTGAACGCCAGGCGGAAGGATTGCTCTAAGATTTCTCCCGTCGGAGATTTGAGACGAATGCCTTTTCCAGAGCCACGATGAGATGAAGACCCGTCGACGTGTAGGATACATTGTTCGGCGGTTATGACATCAGTATTGACGTATTCTGGAGATAACTCGATGAGGAAATCGGCAAGGACTTGCGACTTGATGCTCATTCGGCTCTTGTAATCGATGTCGTACTCGCTGAGTTTAATAGCCCATTTAGCCAATCGGCCGGATTGGCTCGGACTATGTAGAATCGTCCGGAGTGGCTGATCGGTTAAGACGGTGACTGAGTGCGACTGGAAATAGGGGCGTAGCTTCCGAGCTGAGATAACAACGGCGAGAGCCAATTTTTCGAGAGTTGGATATCGTCCTTCAGCACCATCAAGTGATTTACTGATATAGAAGATTGGTTTTTGTTCGCCCCGGTCTTCCCGGACAAGGACCCCGCTGACCGCCGAGGTCGATATTGCGATGTAGAGGTAGAGAGTCTCGCCATCTTCGGGTTTTGCTAGAACTGGTGGTGTTGACAAGTATTCCTTGAGCTGCTTTAATGCTTCTTCGCACTTGTCATCCCACTCGAGATCTTTGTTACCGCGCAACAGTTGGTAGAAGGGGAGACACTTGTCGGTAGATCGGGAGATGAACCGGTTGAGTGCAACGATACGTCCCGTTAACCTTTGCACTTCCCTTCTCGTCGTCGGGGATGGTAGGTCAAGGATTGCCGAGATCTGTTTAGGATTGTCTTCGATTCCTCTTTGAGTTACGATATACCCGAGGAACTCTCCCGAGGTCACGCCGAATGTGCATTTGGTCGGGTTAAGCTTCATGCCGTACTCGTTTAGGATGTCGAAGCAGGTGTTGAGGTGTCCGATATGATCCTTGGCAATTAGTGATTTGACGAGCATGTCGTCGATATAGACCTCCATCGTCTTGCCGAGCTGGCTGGAAAACATTCGATTGACGAGTCGTTGATAAGTTGCACCGGCGTTCTTCAGGCCGAAGGGCATAAAATTGTAGCAATAGATACCACGGTCGGTTATGAAGGAGGTCTTCTCACGATCATCCGGATGCATGAGTATCTGATTGTAGCCTGAAAAGGCATCCATAAACGAGAGGAGTTCGTTCCCAGCGGTGGCCTCGACGAGTCTGTCGATGTGTGGGAGCGGGAAACTATCTTTTGGGCAAGCTTTGTTTAGGTCGGTAAAATCGACGCAGATCCTCCATTTGCCGTTCTTCTTTTTAACAACGACAGGGTTTGCCAACCAGTCCGGATACCGTACTTCCGTAATTGATCCCGCGCTAAGTAACATTTCGACTTCATCATTAACGGCTCGGGCCTTCTCGGGACCAAGCTTGCGTCGTTTCTGCTTGATCGGTTTGAAGGTGGAATCGATGTTGAGCTCATGACTTGTTATCTTTGAGTTGATCCCTGGCATGTCCGTGATTGACCAAGCGAAGGTTGAAACGTTTCTTCTAAGGAATCGGACCAAGTCTGTTTTGATGTCTTCGTCGAGCTCAGCTCCGATTCTGACACATCTCTCTGGATTGAAGTCATCAATGTTCATTTGGACAATCGTTTCCCGTCGCGGCAGATTGGGATCGTTCATAATTTTCTTTTTATTGATGATATAAGTGCGAGGTGTGGTCCTTAGTTTGCATTCGTTGATGAAACACGTTCGGGACATCACCTGGTCGCCTTTGAGAGTGAAGACTTCGGAAGGTGTTGGGAGCTTGACGCACTGATGATATGTTGACACGACGGCTTTCATTGAAAATATCCACGGTGTGCCGAGTATCACGTTGTAAATTGCGGGTTTATTCAATACCAGGAACTTGACCATCCGACAAACCCCTCCGGTATACATGGGGAGCTTGACCGTCCCGGCAGTCATGGATTGCTCGCTTGAGAAACCGGTGAGTGGTTCGATGTTTGGTCTAATCTGATCGTCGAGATAGTCCATGTTTTTCGGGGTATCTTTAAAGATCACATTGACCGAGCTCCCGGTGTCAACCAAGATTCGTCCGACTACAACATCACTGATGAGTGCTTCGACGACCAGCGGATCGTTATGCGGCATGTGGAGTCCTTCGGTGTCGGCCTCGGAGAAGGTGATCGGCATTCCGCAAGATATGATCTGGTTTGTATGCTTGGCGGCCGCTGCTTCCTTACTGTACGTTTTTAGAGCTCGGACGGAATAGTTGCACGATTGCAATGCGCCCATTATCATGTTGACGCGCTTCCGAACTTGCGGAGGTTGCTGGGTCTCCACTTTTTCCTCTCTATCTCGTTTCGGTTGTTCGTCGTCGATATTATCTTTAGGTTGCTCGGTAGCCTTGCTTGGTTTGAAGTTACATCTCCTTCCGTTATCGTTCCGGCGAGGTTTATTTGAAGGTTGGAAGGCTCCTTCGACTGGAACTTCCCCCTTTTTGTACTTCATCAGCAAGAATTCCTGTAGGTGCCGACACTCTTCAGTCGAATGATTTCCGAATCGGTTATGGAAATTGCAGTATGGTGCGGATTCGGTATCAGACTCTTTTGGTTCGTCCGATCGAACCCAAGTGTTTGACCAGGATTGCTGAGTTTGGACCATATTGATGGGCTACTTTGGTAGAACATTATGTTTAGTCTTAGTGGCGGGCTATTTCGTAAGCGTGTACCGCCTATCTTTCTCGGATTTCTCCTCTTCCTCCATTATGAAGATGTGCGCCCTGTGTAAGATGTCTTCCAACGTCTTTGGATTATTTCGTTTGATCTCCTTGTGGAAGTCTGATTCGTACCAGGTCGCTTTATAAAGAGCCTCGATTGCAGCTTCGTCGTCGATCGTACAGTGGGATACGACCGCTTTGAAACGTTCCATAAAATTGCGTAGGGGCTCGTCCTGCTTCTGTTCGAGGGCCCAGAGTTCGGCGTTCTTCATTTTCTGCTTGATAAACATGGTGAAGCGTTTGAGGAACTTGATAGTGAGCTCGTTGTAGCTGTTGACTGAATTCGGTTCGAGCGTTGAAAACCAATCGAGGGCGGCTCCGGACAGGTTTTCGACAAAAAACTGGCACATGGCTGCGTCTTTTTCGTTTTCTGAGCCGAAACGAAATCGATTCATCGTGATAACAAAAGAGGTCAGGAAATGCTTGGGATCGGTAAACCCATCGTATGGCGTGATCTTGACCCTTTCCAGTCGCCCGACTGGAGTGTTGATGAGTGGGTCCGTAAATGGTGTCCTCTGCGACTCCTGAATCACCCGGTCAATTTCTGGCGCCGAGCTCGTCACCTGGTGGACTTTAGATCGCATGTCTTGTAACTGGGCCTGGACCCTTGCGAATTCCAGGTTCATGGCGGTTTGATCCGTGATGTGGATTTTCGAATCGGCTGCAGATCTCCTAGTCGGTAGGTCAGGTCGGGCAAGAGGTTCCGGCGCAATGCGTTTTCGTTGGCGGGGGTGATCAGGTTTGGATCGAGGGTACCGATCTGGCTTCGGCGCTCAAAGTGGGATGCTATTAGAGACGCGATCCGCTCTTCGTTTTTTTTTTATTAATTTCAGCGAACTGTGCCGCCATGGCTTCCATAAAGATGGTCGGGTCCATGATTGCTGGGGTAACGGGAGGCGGTGGAAGAGTCCTCGGGGGATTGGTCTGATTATCCCTTCCAGTAGGTAAGGTCGGAGGGAGTCCTCCTCCGGTGGTCGGTAGTTCAGCGTCGGTTGGGTTGAGTTCGTCAGCCCGAGGGTTTTGATCATTGTTTTCTGAGCCGTTGATGTTAACTTCGGAGGTGTCGATTGGAAGAACCATTGCCGAACTCAATTAAACGATATCCGAAAGTACTGTTAAATTAAGTCCCCACAGTCGGCGCCAATTGTTGATCCGTGAATCACACAAAAGGGGGTAAAACAGTACTTTAATCGGAATCTCGTTTATTGATTAAGAGTCGGCGTTACAACAGAGTTTTAGGAAGATGGCAAAGACAAAAGAACTTGAGATCGGTAAAGGAGCTCTCTCGTATTCTCTGGTCTCTGCGGAAGTTGTGTCCCTAAATGAATGAGCCTCCTCCCCTATTTATATTGTCCTGAGGCGGTTTGAAGGGAGAATATTTCCTTTTCCGAGTTTGATTAGGAGAAGGAAATATTCCGGTTTTCTCTCCGAGATAAGGATATCTCCCTGATATCTCGAAGTTTCGATCGAGGGGAATATTTCCTTTTCCGAGATCGGTGGGAAAAGGGAAATACTTCGATTATTATCTGTTGTAACGGACTGGGCTCGCGCTGGGCCTAGATCGGTAACCGAGATGGGCTTTAGCGAGATTCCGAGCTCGGCCCAATGTTTTTGGGCTGATTTGTCCTCGATCCGAACCATCGTAAACCGGTCTTGATTGAACCGGTCTCGGTTCGAACCGAGTTAAACCAGGGGGTGCTAATCCCCCCCTCTAACAACCGGGGGTCCAGCACTCCTGGCCACGGCGAAGACACTCCTGGCCGCTGGTCTAGGCTCTCCAGCTGTGGCGAAACACTCTTTGGCCACGGGTCCAAGCCTCGCACCAGTGGTGAAGCAAAAACGGCCCAAGACCATCTATTTCAAAGCCCATCTTCAAGCCCCTTCATTTTTTTTTCAATTAAACCCTAAGGTCGACGAAATCAAGAGTGGAAGACCTATAAATATGTATTCTAAGACACAATTTCGGAGCCCCTCCTCTTGTTACACTTTTAGACTTGTTTTGCACCAAACTTTTGCTCTTGTTCTTTGTTCTTTGTTTAGGGAGATAGGTATTTCCCTTGAACCCTCTTGTTTGATTTCTTATCTATTGATTGTGAAATTCAGAAGCTTGATTTTGTCTTGCATGGTCGTGGCTGAGTAGTTCTCTTGTTGGACATAGGGGTTTGAAGGGGAGCTTATGGTTCGATTCTTATTAGGTTTTTAGTCTACGATACCGATTAGGGTTCTTTGTTATATTCTTGTTGTTAATGCGTTGTTTGACTAACCGTGTTAGCAACTGATATTAGGTCTTTTAGAGCCACATAAGTGATGTATTTAATCTCTTGACCTAGGGTAGATGAGCAAATCCGTCGTAAGATTTCGGAAGTATACTTACGGAGGAATTGTGGGCGTAAACGACCTTTGAAAGTATCATTCACTTCTTGTGCGGGCGAAGTCGGAAGCTACCGTCCAAGTACTGAAGTGAGTAGGTGTGTAGGATTACGGTAGTAGACTACACGCAGCGTATGTGTTCCAAGTTCAAGAACCCAAAGACGACAAAAAGTCGATTTAGAAATCCTAGAAATTTCCTCATAAAAATCGACCATAAACCCTAGAAAATTCATGATTGCCCAATGCTTCGTTAATTTATTTACAACCTCGAAATAATTATTGCTTGCTACTGTTCACTTAGATTAGATTTATTTATTCGGTTAGTTTAGCTTAGTTTAGTCTCGTTCGCTTTCTTATTTTCTCGCTTAGTTTAATTTAGTCTAGTTTGGTATAGTTTAGATTCCTAGTTTCGAGTTCGTGACAAAACCCTATAAACATATATTCGTCTTAGGTTTATTTACTATACAGTGTCTAAGGTCTCGCAGAACAACATTCACTCCATGTGGATTGATACCTTAAGTACTACAACGCACATCTGTGCACTTGCAGGCTTTAAGATTTACAAATTTAAAACCTGAAGTTTCAGAAACGAATCCGATTCGCATCAGGGATCGTGATTGAATCGAGCATAGCCTAAGATATTCCTGTCGACCCAACACTGTTTTATCATAGTTTACAAATTGTTTTTTCATCTTATTTTCAAGCCATCGATTTTCATCTTCTCTTTAAAAGCAATTTTCTGTTTTTAAGCTCTTTACATTTTCGTGACAAAAACCCTTATAAAAACTTATTCTCTTGTTAGACTTTCTTGCTATTCTCTGTCTAAGAGCGAGGCGATATTATCTTCCTCCCAATCTTGAGTTTCTTCTTACTACGCGTCTCTTCCTCTCCTCACTCTCGTCTATCGACCTCGTTTCCTCAGGATCTGGATCTCTCAAGCTACTACAACTCTTCCTCCGATTACCCGCCTCGGGTTACACATCGACACCAATCATCTGAGGCAATCGTCTAAGCTTCTATCGAAATTGAATATATGATTCCCCTACATATTACAGTGGCATGTTAATCGGTTTGGAGAAAACTGTGTTAATCGGTTTGTAAATTTTGAACAATCAGAGGGGTAGTTTTGTCTTTTCACCATCAAATAAGTGATGGAAGTGCGAGAGTGTTAACAAGTGCTATTTGGTGTAAACCTTGTTTGAAAAAGTGCTAAAAAAATATAAATGTATCTTTAAACAAAGCATGATTAATAGTTTCCTCTTCCATTTCACATCTTAAGCATTATGTGTCACAATTGATCCCTCGAGGCTTCAGTCTTGAATTTACCGCTAAGCATCTTGATGTTATTTGTCAAATAAAATGTTTAATCTTTGATGGACAATGTATCTTCCACGATTGTGATAGTAATGGGTTAACATTCTGGCCTTCGAAAGTTGGTTTATTTGCCATAGAACCCCATTATGAGTTACCCAGTCACATGGTTTAACTGTACATTTACATGATTTTGTAAATGCCCAATAAATTTTATCCATAGCAAAAGTCTTGCTTATGGGAATACTCTAAATTAGCAGGGATATTTGTCGGTTAAAAAATTACCAATCAGACGCATATAAATGGAAATTCTCTTTTTTTTTCTTTGGGTTTGATTTAGGAATAGAAAAAGGGTTCAACTTTGATTCTTCTAAAAAGAAAAGTTTCCTATATGAAATATAGAATTATATTGAGGTGATTCCAAAAGAGCCAAAAATCAATAGTTTCATTTGCTTGTTTTACGTGAGAATAAATGTACAATTGCCGGGAAACATAAAAATATAGTTCTTAATTTTGTTTGATTACTAATAGGGAGGATTACTAAACTAACTTTAAAAAATGTCTTAATTATTAGAACAATGCAAATCTTTCTAAATTACTAAAATAACTTAAAAATATATAAAATACTGATTTTGTACTTTTGGCATTTGTTAACAAAAACGTAATTACAATATTGCCATTACTATTTTTAATCCACATCAGCGCGCACAGATAAACAAGTCTATCGTTCTTTGACAGTAGATTTATTTTTTCTGGTAGACTTATTTTTCGGCCGGTAGACTTATTTTGGGTCTGTAGACTTATTTTTCGGCCGGTAGACTTATTTCGGTAGACTTATTTTTACGACATGGTAGATATGTTTTCGGGCGGTAGACTTGTTTTTTTGGGTAGATTTATGTTTAATGACGGTAGATTTGTTAAAGATTGGTAGATTTAACGGGAGATCGGTTGACTTTTTTGGTAGACATTTGACCAAATTGGTAGATTTATTTTCTTTGATAGTAGATTTATCTCATCCGCGGTAGACTTCTTTGTAATGACGGCAAACTTATCATTGGATGGTTCGTTTTTTGGTGACGGTAGATTTATTGTAATGACGGTAGACATATATTATCGTGGTAGACTTATTCTTAAAACGGTAGATTTATTTTTAATAACGGTAGATTTATTAAAAAATGGTAGATTTATATAAACTTTCGAGATACACGAAATTGGTAGACTTATCATAAGTTGGTAGATTTATCAAAATTTGGTAGATTTATCTGAATTTGGTAGATTTATCTGACATTTATCATTTTTATTTGACAGTAGACTTATTAAAATATTAATAAATAAATAAAACAATTACATTAATTTTTTTAAAAACCAAAAACATCTCCAAAAAATTGAAATCAAATTCCAAAAAAATCAAAAAAATTCCAAAAAGTCTAAAGTTAAGAAAAAATAATTTTAAATTTTAAATATTATATTTTAGCTTATGCATTTTTGAACTAAAAATTTCTAAAAACTCAAAAAATACAAAAATCCAAACAATTCTCAAAATTTTATAAAATTTCAAAAATCCATGAATAACACATCACGGTTAAAAAACATATATCACATAACACCAAAATAATTGTATCAAAACCCTAAATATAATTAAAATAAGATAAAAGACATGTTGAAATAATATTCTAAAACAATTCTTTATAGCGTAGGTAAAAACACTTAAGAAATTTGTTTTCGTGGATTTTTAATTTTATTTTAACCGTGTTGTGTTATTCATGGATTTGTTTTTATTTT
The DNA here is from genome assembly GCA_030161315.1 of Eutrema japonicum. Taxonomy (NCBI): domain Eukaryota; kingdom Viridiplantae; phylum Streptophyta; class Magnoliopsida; order Brassicales; family Brassicaceae; genus Eutrema; species Eutrema japonicum. The sequence goes on from BSQW01000001.1 coordinate 32,618,794, forward strand.
TTGAGTTTTTAGAAATTTGTGAGAATTTGTTTGTATTTTTGAGTTTTTAGAAATTTTTTATTCAAAAATTCAAAACTTAAGAATAATATATTTTATGTAAAATTTAAAATTATTGTTTCTTAACTTAAGATTTTTTTAATTTTTTGGGGATTTTTTTTTTATTTTTTGGAAATTTAATGTAATATTTTATCGATTTATAAAGATTTTATCATTAAATATAAACACTGTTTCAAACCGTGTATAGTTCGGTATACATCTGTGAACAAGATGTTGTAAAATGAACACACAGTTCACAGTTGGAGATTTAAAATGGGCAACAAAAATAGTTTGGGTATTAAAAAACTTATCAGAATAAAGTTGGAGTATTTTTATGGAATTTTCTCTATATATAATATGTAATAGCGTGTAACTAGACATTAATAAGTGATCAACTTTGGTTATGTTTATGTCTTTGATGATGTGTACTTCATGATTATGTGTTTGGTTTTGCTACAATTATTGTGTTTTTTGGTTAAGTTACATGAAGACTTGTTTACGTTTTGCTAGACTTCGTGTGTTTTGGTGATGTATTGTTTACGTTTCTTTCAAACTCTTCAAACTATTGGTATTGCTAATGTTATGTATGAAATTAGTATGTTTGACTTTCAAATATTGTGATAATAAACACCACATAGAATTTGTATTTTATAATTATATGTGGTTCATGTGTCTTTGTTTTAAATCTCACTAATTTTGGTTATCCATACTAAGTAAATTAATATTAAACTAAATAAAGTTACTGATTTCGTCAAGCACTTTTAAAAATCATCGTGGACTGTCTTACAATCACTAATTCAAAAACAAATATACCATAATTTAGAATTCAATTATCATTTATACAAATTCAAAAACAAATCTACCAAATCCAAATCTCCCATTAATTATACTTTTAGAAGAATACGTTGAATCGAAGACGGAAATGTCGCCGTAGACTCGGCCGCCGTCGTGAAGCCCAGGAACCTGTCAGATATAACATCAATTTAACACTATCAATTGAAAATAGAACAAATGAAACAAGTCTACTATAACGGATTAAACAAGTCTACTAGAAAAACGGATTAAACAAGTCTACCAGAACGGATTAAACAAGTCTACTATAACTTTTTAAACAAGTCTACTAGAACATTTTAAACAAGTCTACCAGAACGTTTTAAACAAGTCTACCAGAACGTTATAAACAAGTCTACCATAACGTTTTAAACGTTTTTAACAATTCTCTCTAAATCTACCACTATTAGCGGAATTTCGTCGAACAAGTGGTGTGCATACCTCATGAAACCGCATAACAACCAAAAAACGAGGGTTTTCTCTCCTTTCACCGGGAACTCGCGTCTCCCCTCCGCGCGTCGCCTCAAGAACGACCAAACGACGCCGGATCTCGTCGCCCTCGGAAGGAACTCGCCGAAGAAGATGAAAAAACTCATGAGAAACAGAAAATTTCCTTACCTACTCGTCGCCGAAATCAATGGCCGTGAGGCTGGAACGCCGGAGTCGAATTATATCTCGCCGGAGAAGACGAGAGGTTAAGAACATTTTAAACAAGTCTAACAGAACGTTTTAAACAAGTGTACCAGAACGTTTTAAACAAGTCTAACAGAACGGATTAAACAAGTATACTGTAATGTTTTAAACAAGTCTACCATGACATATTAAATAAGTCTACCATAACATATTAAACAAGTCTACCAAAACGTTTTAAACAAGTCTACCAAAACATTTTAAACAAGTCTACCAGAAAGTTTTAAACAAGTCTACCACTACGTATTAAACAAGTCTGCCACTATTAGCGGAATTTCGTCGAACAAGTGGTGTGCATACCTCATGAAGCCGTATATCAACAAAAAAACAAGGGTTTTCTCTACTTTAACCGGGAACTCGCGTCGCCCTTCCGCACGTCGCCTCAAAAACGACCAAACGACGCCGGATCTCATCTCCTTCGGAAGGAACTCACCGAAGAAGATGAAAAAACTCATGAGAAAGAATAAAAGTTCCTTACCTACTTGTCGCCTGAATCAATGGCCGTGAGGCTGGAACGCTGGAATCGGAGTATATCTCGCCGAACAAAACGAGAAGACGAGAGGTTAAGAACGTTTTAAACAAGTCTACCAGAACGTTTTAAACAAGTCTACCATAACAGATTAAACAAGTCTACCAGAACGTTTTAAACAAGTCTACCATAACGGATTAAACAAGTCTACCGTAACGGATTAAACAAGTCTACCAAAACGTTTTAAACAAGTCTATCGTAACGTGTGTCGGGAATCAAACGTGTTTTTGCCGGAAAGAGGCGACGGAGCAGATCTGGTGGATCTACAACTTGACGAATCCCGATCTGTATCTCTGCAACTCAAATCAACGAAGCTACAAATCCCTCGACCTGAAGCTTTACCAAACCGACAGTGAGACGAGACGAAACAAACCAGAAAATAAGTCTATCCTAAATTAGTACAAGTCTACCACAACATATCAAACAAGTCTACCACAACATATCAAACAAGTCTACCGTCAAGATTTTAAACAAGTCTACCATCAAGATTTTAAACAAGTCTACCACAACATCTTAAACAAATCTACCACAATGTACTAAACAAATCTACCGCAAATGAAAATATACTAATAAATCTACCATCATTAGGGGTATTTTATCGAACAAGTGGTGGGCGTACCTCATGAAGCAGCATATTAACCAAAAAAATGTTTGAAAGTTCGACGAGCACGTGTTCGGCGGCGGCGCCACGTTCGTAACCGTACCATCCGTCGGTCCAGAGTTTCCAGCGGAGCAAACGACGACGATCCATCGTTGGGGAGCCGCTTTTAACCGTGTCGTTGCCTTGGCCGAAGATGTTGGCTCCGGGGAGCAGATCTGGTGGAAGACGGCGGTAGAGCAGTCGGAATCAACACCGGAGATCCACTCACCATCACTAAAATCCGTTGGCGGAGGAGAGAGAAGAGGAAGAGGAGAGAGAGAACCAAAAAACGTAGAAGAAGAAGAGAGAGAGATCCTGGAGATGATTTTTTTTTTATAATAATTAATATTTTAGTTATTTAAAAAAAATGAAAATGACAATTTCGTTATTAAAACGAAAAAGCATTCTTAAAGATTTTTTGACAACTTTTGAAGGTTATTTTAGTTAGTGGAACTTTTGTAAAAATTATTCTAGTAATATCACTATTTTTGAAGGTTATTATAGGTAATTTTTTCTTATTAATATCTAGAAAAGATAATTAGTTGACTCGTTGAGTCATTGACAAAGAAAAAAATAGTAATGGTGGGGGTTGAGATATAGTTGGGAGTTAGGTATGGGTTGTATTTGTATAATCACTTTTCTCACACTTTCCTCATTTTTTTGCTACGTTTGAATTATCCACTCATTTTAGCAATAAAATTTTAAACAAATCATCGTTGACGTATGTCAAGTTTTCAAAAACATAATTTTATTACTTTTTTTTTTGTAAACACATAATTTTATTACTTCATACCTATATATAAAATTCTCTCGCCGACTTATTTCTTAGGGATCCTTAATTTGTATTTTCTTGGGTCAGAGACTAATTGACTCTTGTTCACCTACGATATCAAACGTCATTAACTATATCATCTGAATTTCCAACCATCTATCAAAAAAGAAAGAAAAATCTAAATTTGATAGACTTGGTCAAAAATTATAAGATGAATCATTTGTTTTATATTCTTCGACAGACAAATTATATATGTAATTTAGATATTGTTTTCTGTTTAGGTCGATTTTTTTTCCTTCTTGATCTGATTCCGTTTGTTTAAAAATTAAAACCAATCAATGATAGTCAAATAACTGAATCAAGATTTTATAGTTAGGATTGATAACTAAAAACAATATTTGAGAAAATAAATGAGAAATCAGTTTCTAAATCTTCAACAGATTTATTTTAAGATCGAAAAAGCTGAAGTTTGCTGAAAACTAGATATTTTCAGATCCAATGAAAATAAAAATCTCTGATATGATAATGCTCAGCCATAAAATCAATGATAAGATTTTATGGTTTCTGAATGTTTATGACTCATTTTCTGTTTTAAATGGTTACATTAAAGAAGTTCAAAAATTTCTACATAAAAAATGAAGATAAAAACACACACAAACAAAAAATTGCAAATGGTATATACTATGCGGAACCCAACTCTTTGTTAATTATATATTTATGAGTTTGAATTTATCAGCTTCCAACATTTGATTGATACTATTTAAGTTTTTAGCAGTGAGCTTACTAGTGGAAGTAAATTTTAATGAATCTATATCAAAAACAGATTGGGTAGGCCCAAATTAAACGATGCTAATAAGATAATTAAATACGATAAATCCTCGAATAACAAGAATTCAAATCGAGCAAATAAAAACAACAAACTAAATCTTCATTGGTCATCAAAACGATACAACCATCACAAATTATTTCTCCAGAATCCATAGAATAATAACAGAAGAAGATTTCAACTAAACTAAAATTTTTAAAAAACTAAACTAAGATAAGATATAAGCAAAAGAAGAAACTATCACGGCGCCTAGGAATAGTTTGGATACTGACAAGTTCCCGGTACTAGATTTAGACGGTGACGGAGCCGTTATCGCAGGTGAAGGAGCCGTTATCGCCGGTGATGGAGCGGTTATAGCCGGTGATGAATGAGTAACCAATGGTACTGCTGGTGTAACGGTCGGTGGTGAGGTGGTAATCGCCGGCGATGAAGTGGAAGATGATGAAGTCGTAGGTGGCTTTGCTGGCGAAGAAACTGCATAGATAACATTAATTAATAAAACATTATAAATTTTAACAACATTCAAAACAGAAAATACAAAATACATGTGTGAGCATTCAGAATTCGGGTTATTGGGTTCAGGGTTCGGAAATTTTGCCCACCCCTAGAACATTTTTCCGATTGATTTTATATAATGAACTTAAAACTTACCTATAGACAAAGCTGGTGTTGATGCAACCGGACTTGATGCAACATCTACAAAATTAATTAAGAATAAAACAAAAAAAATATTCAAAATTAAATCATTTACATTATAATTCACATTAGGATCACAAGAAGAAATAATTATGAGACGAAAGGGAAAAAGGAATGATACCACAATGAGGATTAATGTGGATGTTACAAATAGAAGGCATGGCAAGAGCTCGGCTGTTAATTAACTCGAATCCCATTTCACGACTGCCCTCCAACCCAACGCAAAGACAATTAGGGTTATATTCAAGAACAGTTTCGATCCCATCACAACAAGATTTGGTCGGGCTAAGATCCGTTGATCCGACGGTCAAGAACGAGAGACAATCCAACATGCTGTAAATCACGGTGGAACAGTCTGTGTTTGATGGTGCCATTGTTGGAGATGAAACCGGTGGCTGTGACGGTGATACAAAGTCGTATGCATGGCATAAAGATACTAAAACTAAAGCAATACATAGAATGCAAGACTTCTTCATCTTTTGTATGTTTGTTTTGAGTAGTATTTTTTTTCCTTTCTCTATTAGGTTATTTGGGAGCTTAGAGGTTTGTAGTAATATATATAGGCTGAACGAGTTGTGCTTTCATCGGGATCGAATATTATTTTTTGTTCATTCAGTTTTATTGTTTAGTAAATTAAGATTTGTTACTGATTTGCATATATCTATTAGTTATAATATTAGATTTGTTTTATTGATTTTATTTTTATTTTTCGTTTCAAATTGTGTAGTGTTTTTTTTTTCTCTCAAAACCGTTCGTGTAGTTCTCTATATTTAAAAGTTAATTTATAAATAATATAAATAATTAAATAACAGATTCAGATAAAAAAAACAATAACATGAATATATCATTTTAACAAAATTTGGCGCTAATGAGAGAAAATATGGCGATTTATTTGACAATTTTTAAACAGTTATTTTTCCGTTATTGGCTACGAAGCATGGGTACGTAGATTTGGACCAAGTACCCATCCCGGGTACAACATGGGTACGGATACGTGACTGGTACGCGTGGGAAACGTCCCCGAAACGTCTCCACCAAACCGGGGACGGCAACCTCAGAACGGGAACGTCTCCACGTCTCGCCGGAAAGCTTACCGTACCTGTAAGTTTTTGTTTTTTTTGATCAAAATACTTGTAATTAAACTTAAATCCCTATTTTAACTTATTTTTGAAAAGGAATATATTAAAATAAAAGGAAAAACGTTTAGCGTTATGATCAATTTGATCATTGATCATCACAGACTTGACTATTTGCCTTCTCTCTTCGAAAGACTCCTCACCCTCACGTCTCTCAAGTCTCACCCTCACGTCTCTCACCACGATTCATGTATGTCTCTCTCACGCTAATTATATAACTCGTTTTAGAATTTGTTCACATAATTATAGAACTAACGGTAAGTCATGAACTCACATAATTATAGAACTCACGCTGAGTCAACAAAAATAAGTTAAAATAATTATAGAACTCGTTTTAGAATTTGTGTGTTTTATGCTCGTTTTGACTTTATGCAGTTTGATTAAATGAATAATTCTGAAGGACAAACTGAAAATATTGGTAGTAGCACCGGATCTACTAATACGCCCATTGAAAGTGAAGTCGACGCTCCATTATGGAGATATGTGACTAAGTTAGAGAAACAAGGAAAAGGAGGAACATGGAAATTCCAGTGTAACTTTTGTTCTGAGGTTCGACAAGGTTTGTATTATAGAGTTAGAGCTCATCTGCTTGGATTAAAGAATGCTGGTGTTTCTGTTTATAAGAAAGTGCCAAGGACTGAAATACTTGCAATGAAGAAGTTGGAAGACGACTTTGAGAAGAAGAAAAATGAGTCTGGACCAAAAGAAGTGTCTTTGCCTTGTGAAGTTGGCTCTGCTTATAAGAAAAGAAAGTCTGATGTTTCACCAATCGTTAGAGCATTTGGTATTGAAGCCAGGGACCAACTAGATCAAGAAATTGCAAGAATGTTTTTTACTGGAGGTTTAGCGTTTAATCTTGCAATGAATCCACATTACCGTAGGTCATATCAGTTTGCTGCTGCCAACAAACTTGATGGTTATGTGCCCCCTGGTTATAATATGCTGAGAACAACCTTGTTAGAGAAACAAAAGAACCATGTTGAGAAGTTATTAGACCCACTTAAGTTAACATGGAAAGAAAGAGGGGTCACGATTGTGTCAGATGGTTGGAGCGATCCTACAAAAAAACCTCTAATTAATTTCATTGCTACTTCTGGGAATGGTCATGTGTTTCTCAAGGCTGTGAATTGTTTTGATCATACTAAAATTTTGAATGAGTATGCATTATTCTCGATGAAGAGTGGACCTTTTGAGGATCTAACATGCATTTCGGCGATGTATACTATGGAACCCAAGAATTGGTGGGCTAACTTTGGTGCCCAAACTCCTCTCCTCCAGACTTTGGCTTTTAAGTTGCTTGGACAGCCTACTTCATCTTCTTGTGCTGAGCGCAATTGGAGTACTTACTCATTTATTCACTCACTTAAAAGAAACAAGTTGAATCCAAGTCGTGCTCAAGATTTAGTTTACATCCACAACAATCTACGTCTTTTATCAAGAAATACTGATGAATATAAAGATGAAAAGACCAAGATGTGGGATGTTGGTGGAGATGGATTTGATTCCATGGAAGATGTGGGGTTCTTGGAGTTTTCTGATCTTTCACTAGATGAGCCGGATTTTGAAAATCCATTGCTTGATTAGCTTATTTTTATTGTTATTTAAGATATTAGAATGATGTGTTTTTTTTATGTTGAGACTTTATTTCTATTTATAATTTAAGGGTATTATTTCTTATATTTTTATTGACGTACCCATGCCGTACCCGTATCCATAAATTTTAACTTTGCCGTTTCCCGTCTCCGTTTCCGTACTCGTTTCCCGTCCCCGTACCTGTCTATGTGCAATATAAGTGTCAGTTTCAATGGTTTTAACCAGAGCAGTGGTTTCATCCACGAGTTCGATCCACCTTTCAGCAGTTATCTCTGCTTTGGGTCACACTATCCATCGTGATGCAACTTCCAAAATCGGAGACTCTACGTGATTATAAATATCGTATTGCAATTTGAGATTCTTCACAATTCAATTTCATTCTCTCATTGCAAACCCAATATCTACTTCATTTCTACGACAATCTGTTCAAAATGGCAGACAATCTGATAGGATACAAGAACCGGCGATCAATCTGATTGAAGAAAACAAATTTAAAGTACCAAAGTTAAACCGGTTCTGACTAAGTCTATGTTTCAATTATTGTTTTCTTTGTTTTAGCTAATAAACTGAATCGTGATAAGCTTCCTATACTTTAGGATCAAGCCTCACGTTCTCTTTCACGTTTTTATTATTTCCTTGTATTGTGTTTCCTGCTTTGTAGGAACTAAGTTCCATCTCTATTTAAGAAATGAAAAAACCAAAAAGACGTAGTATGAACTACCCAAAAGAAAAGTGTGTTGTAATCTTAGTTTGTTCTTCGAAAAAATTCTCTTAGTTTTGAGGAGATACCGATATTAGCAATTCATTGCTAACACAATCTCATGAGAGCAATCCAAGATCTCGATTCGGAGGCGGATGAAGCATTGATTCAATTGTCGTTGTCAACCAAGCCGCTGTTGAAAACCAATTTAACCTAATCGATAGGCCAACGATTCTGAGACGACAAAACCTCCGGTCCATCATTGATGCACTTCCGCGTGTTTGGAGACAAAGTGGTTCGGTTCGGTCAGATTGTTGAAGGAGGACGATTCCAATTCGTTTTCCCATTTGGAGAATCGCTCGAGACAATCCTTCGAAGATGTCCATGGGATTTTGCTGACCTTATGTTGGTTCTCATAGATTTGCAGATGCTTGATTTCATCCCATTGTGGATTCAAATTTAGGGAATTCCACTACAGTTCATGAATTAAGATGTTATTGCTCACTTTGGACGCACAATGGCTATGCTAATGGATGTCGACTACAACGCAGAGGCAGCTGCGAGGGTAATGTATGTCAGAGTCCGTTGAATTGGGATATCACTCAGCCTCTCAGGTTTCAGAGACGATTCTAATTCACTCCTAGAGTGAATACTCTTCTGCGTTTCCGATATAAGAGACTACATGGTTTTTGTGAAGTGTGTGGGATGCTTACCCATGATTCTGGTAATTATTTGATCTAGCATGGTGGTGAGGATAATAATTATGATGGTGATGATGATGGAGATGATGTCATTGGTCAATAGAATCAGGAAAATCAAGCTAACCATGGAGTGGAGATCCATGAAATTGATGAAGCTAAAGCTGAGGAAGATTATATGGGAGAGGATGATAAGCAAGAGCAAAATGGAAATGAGCTGCAGGGAGAAGGTGTTTTTGAGGAACCAGAGTTTTGCAATATCTGGAGTGATGAGTTGAAGATGAGTGAACTCTTTAATCCATGTCCTTGATTTGCAAATGCAACATGTGACATTCTTGGAGTTGAAGTTGAACCAGAGAATGAGCCAAGTGCTTTGGAGGACATCTATCAAGCCTAATCTTAGCAGAATGAAAACACTCAATGTCCACACCACAAACGCAAGCTTGAAGATAACCAGGAAGAAACCGAGAGAAACAAAGTCACAGTGTGTGAGAAGGGTGAAGGGAGTGAAGCAAGGCAGGTTGACATCCAACATATTTTCGGAGTGGTGGGACCTAACCCACCCGAGCCACTATGAATACACTTGCTTAGAACTGCCAGGGTCTCGGCATAAACTCTACAGTTCGACGCGTTAAGGAGATACAAAGTAAGTATCTCCCAGACATGGTATGACTCTTGGAAACGAAACAGAAGAATGATTTTATTCGAAATCTTTGTTGTGATTTAGGTTACGATCAGTATGTAACGGTTCCACCACAAGGTGTGAGTGGTGGAATAGCGGTCCTCTGGAAGAAGTTTGGTTCAGTTGTTTTCCAATCAACAAATCTTATAGATTGTTTCGTTGAAGTTGTTGGTACAAGTTTTATTGCTCTTTTGTGTATGGTCATCCGAATCCATGTAATTGAAACAATATTTGGGAGAGACTAGAAAGGATATCGACAGAAGAGAGCCTTGGTTGATCATGAGTGACTTTAACAATATTAGATGGAATGAGGAGAAGAAAGGAGGTCCTCGCAGACCTGAAATATGCTTTGAAGATTTCCGCAGGATGATTAATACCTGTAATAATATTATTTGAAATCAGTTGGTTATAAATTTTCGTGGACTGAGAAACGGTATTCACATGACGTACGATGCTGCTTGCACAAAAACCATGGACAACTCAGAATGGCTTGCCCTATTTCCCTCGTCACAAGTTGAATTCCTACCTTTCAAAGGATCAGACCACAAACCTTTGGTCACTAGTGCCTGCAATTTCATTGAACAGAGAAGAGGATTGTTCATATATGATAAGAGCAACTTCAAACATGATGGGTTCCAAAATTCAGTATTATAGAGCTGGAGAAGTTATGATTTTCATGGAGCTCCTCTCAGCACTCGTATCAAGGGATATCGAAGAAAAATGGCATATTAGAAGTGCAACGATAAGACTAATGCTTCAGTACGAATCAACCAATTGAAAATTCAACTAGATTACACTCTCTCACATGGAAGATCGACAACAACATAGATTAATAAAATCAGAACAGCCCTACAAGAAGCTTATTTGGAAGATGAACAATATTGGAGACGAAAGAGAAGAACTGAATGGCTAAAACATGGATACCGAAACACCAAGTTCTTTTACGCAGCAACGAAACAAAAAACTGGCTCGGAACAAGATCATGGCGATATATGATGAATATGGTAATGTTAAAAGAGGTGATCATGACATTGGCATCACGATTGAATCTTATTTTCAGAATTTGTTTCAGAGTTCTAAACAACCAACAACTGATTATCTCAAAGTTTTTGAAGGCTTTCAATCGCGTGTAGCGGATGACATGAATCAAGAATTTATCTGTATTGCAAAAAGAAGAAGAAATTAAGGCGGATGTGTTTTATATAAGGCATGACAGAGCACCAGGACCATATGGTATAACTGAAGCTTTCAATCATCAGTTTTGGCCAGACATAAAAAACGCTTTAGTAATAGAGATCGATACTAAAGCTTATGATCGAATGGAGTGGCAGTTTGTAAGAGACACAATGGAAAGAATGGGATTCAATGTTGTTTGGATAACTTGGGTGATGAAGTATATTGAATCAATTTCTTTTTCTACTTTGGTGAATCGAGTACCGAGAGGAATGATCAAACCTGAGCGTGAAATATGTCAAGGGGATATGTTGTCTCCCTATGTTTTTAGGGAGAATTGTAAATTTAGAGCAAAAAATGGGAATTATTGTCCCCTTAGTATTTATATTCACATATTATTGTCTCCTTAGTATTTATATTAAAGCTAATCCAGTTTTACCTCTTAAAATAATAATAATCAATATTTTTTTTAAAAAACATAATATTTAAAATAAAAAGGACATTGATAAAAAAAAAACAGTTTGCGACTTAAAAAAAAAACCAAAAGATTACAACAACAAAAAAGTAAAAAACGTTTTCAAAAAGAGAAAAAAAAATATTACACGACAAATAAGGAAAACAAGAGTTAAAAAAGGAAATAAAATATTTTCTGAAGATTTTCACTTGTGTTGTCCTAGATTTTCTCTCAGATTTTGTTAACCGCTTGGTAGAATATGTATTCTACATTCAGTAGAATCAAGACAAAATGGTAGAACTTCTATTCTATAACAAAGTAGAATATAGAGAAAATGGTAGAACTTTTATTCTACAAAAAGTAGAATATAGAGAAAATAGTAGAATGCGAATTCTACAATTGGTAGAATAAATACAACATTGTAGTTAACGGATTCTATAGGGTTAGTAGAATACAAAACAAATAGTAGAATACCTATTCTATACTTATTAGATTTTAGAGCAAATACTAGAAATCAAGTTCTACAATTAGTAGAACATAAAAATAAATATTTTTTAAAAAATTTGTTTTTCCATAGATAAATTACACAATATATATTACTTACCTTATATGAATTTTCAGAATTTTTAAAGTAAGTATAAATATTTATTTGGTATTTTTTATATTTAATAAAAGGGTATTTTAGTTTAAAAGTGGCAAAACTCAAATAAGTACTAAGGGGACAATAGTTCTCATTTTTTGGTATAAATTTACAATTCTCCCTGTTTTTATCCTCTGCGTTGAAGTATTCAGTCATCTTCTCACCCATGCAGCCGCAACAAATAAGCTTAAGAGAATGAAAATAAGAAATACTGGTCGAAGTGTTAATCATATTCTTTTTGCAGATGATGAACTTTTCTTTTGTCACGCTCATCCGAAGTCCTGAAAAACGATCATGAACATACTAATGGATTATGTGAAAGTTTTGGCAAAAGCTGTCAACCTAATTCATAAATTAGCAATTACCTTCAGAGCAAAGGTACAAAATGATTGGAAACAAGATTACGTATCATCTTAAATATTCACAATAACGATGGTTGTGAAAAATATCTCGGATTAGCAGAACAAATATGAAGAAAGAAAAAGGAAAAATTTCAGCTATATCGCTGACAAAATGAAGAAGAGAACTCACAGTTAGCATCATAAATTTCTCTCTGAAGTTGGGAAGGAAATTCTCCTTAAAACGGTGGCTATGGCACTTCCTGTCTACACAATGAACTGCTTCAAACTACCAAAAGGGACCGTGAAGAAATTAATATCATCACTGCAAACTATTGGTGGAGAAAAGTATCAAACCAAAGGTCAATGCATTATGTAGCTTGGAAGAAGATATTAGGAAATATTATCCCACATCGAAAGTTGCAAGGGATCCTAAATAATATATAAGGGACATGGGCAAATCCACTCATTGCCAATTGATTTTGAGTTGGAAGCCCATGTAACTCAATATAAGATGGGTCTCCCAAAAAAAGAAGGTGGATTAGGATTTCGGGACATCGAAAGTTTCAACAATGCTCTATTAGGCAAACATGTGTGGAGAATCTTTCAAGCTCCAGAAAGTTTTGTTGTGAGATTATTAAGAGGTCGCTATTATCCCAACTCAAACATTATCAATGCTGATCACAGATACAAACTATCCTTTATTTTAAAATCCCTTGACGAGATTTATTATAGAGAGGAGTAAGATTTTTGATTGTTGACAGGAACACAGTCAATGCATTTGAAGATCAGTGGCTTCCAATATTAGTGGTGACTTTAACACTCTCCGGTTTAACCCGGTTTGAACCGAGACCAACCTGATTAATCTCAGTTTACGACGGTTCGAATTCGAAGAGCCCGTGATCGCGGTAGCGAGCCTCCGAGCTCATTAAAGGCCCAACTTGTTTTTGTTAAGCCGACCTCCGAGGTTTACGAAAAGTTTCCTTATCTCTGAGGGATTTCGGGCAACATTCCTTTTTCTGATGGAACTAAGAAAAAAGAAATTGTCTGGGTTCGACCGACTTAAAACTTTATAAATAAGGAGGCTTCGATTGCGATCAAACATGTGTGGAGAATCTTTCAAGCTCCGGAAAGTCTTGTTGCGGGATTATTAAGAGGTCGCTATTATCCCAACCCAAACATTATCAATGCTGATCACAGATACAAACTGTCCTTTATTATGAAATCTCTTTACATGGACGAGATTTATTAAAGAGAGGACTAAGATTTTTGATTGTTGACAGGAACACAGTCAATGTATTTGAAGATCAATGGCTTCCAACTCATCCACCACGAGCGCACCAAGACGAGTTGATGGTAGTGACATTGAGTTTCGATTGGTTGGTGATTTTTTTCATTAATGGAAGAAGAGAATGGAATAGACATGTTAAACACGATGATAATAGCTGAAGATGTTGCTGAGATTTTAAAGCTCCGCTTAAGCTCAACACCAGAAACAGATCTCCTTGGATGGCATTACACAGATTCAGGCATATACATAGTAAAATCGGGATATTTGTTGGCTGATAATCTACCAGATCAAGTAAATTTTTTGAATCGTCCTCCAAGATAAAGATAGTTCAATGCAATTTGGAAGATAAAAACAACACCGAAAAATTGACACTTCTTATGGCATATGCTCTCTGATGGAATGACAATAGGAACAACTCTTAAACATCATGAAATCATTACAGATGCATAATGTAGACGATGTTGTATGTTGTATAGAAGTTGAATCCAATGAGCATCTTTTCTTCAAGTGATCTTACGCACAAGCAATATAGAGAGTAGCTAATAAGCCTAATATCACAAATAGCGTCCTACTTGAGAAATTTAAAGCTATTCTCCAATGCCACTTCAATCAAAACTTGTCTCTTATGCAACACCAACTATCCTTATGGGTACTATGAAGAATTTGGAAAAGTCGAAATCTACTACTTTACTAAAGGCTCAAACTAAAGCTTTTGAGTGGACTGACATATCAAAAGCTCAAACTAAAGATTTTGAGTGGATCTCTTGTTTCCAATCCATTAACAAAGACGAACCAAAATCTCCACAAACCGATACGCGATCTCGTTGATCGAATTGGTCACGATCAAAAACAGGGCATGCACTACAAGAAAACTGCCCTTTTACAACTAACTTAATCGTCGTAAATTGGTCGTAAAACATGGTTTACGATGGATTAGCGACGATTAACAATTCGTCGTAATATGATCGTCGTTAATCGGAAATTGTCGTAAATTGGTCGTAATATTAAGGAGCACTAAAAATCGTCGTAAAATCGATGTAAATATACATCGATTTTACGACGAATACAATACATCGATTTTACATCGATATCACGATGAAATATTACATCGATTTTACATCGGATTATACAAATTTTTTTTCGAAAATCCGTCGTAAATTCGTCATAATAGGATGAAACATTAAATCGAATTTACATCGAATTATACAATTTCTGTTTTGACAATACGTCGTAAATTCGTCGTAATAGGTATCTATAAATGCGTTGGTAAATCGATGTAAAATATTCGATGTAAATTCGTCGTAAATTATTGAACGATGTAAAATCGATGTAAAATTATTGATGTAAAATCGATGTAAAATCGTCGTAAATTATTGAACGATGTAAAATCGATGTAAAATTATTGATGTAAAATCGATGTAAATTATTAAACGATGTAAAATCGATGTAAAGTTTTCGATGTAAAGTCGTCGTAAATTAAATATAATTTTATATAAATTAAATAAATTAAAAAAAATTAAAAAAAAAAATTAATAAAATTATATTTATAAATTAAAATTTTATAAATAAATTCAAAATATAAAATAAAATTTAAAATACAAAATAAAATTCTTAATACAAACTATTGTCCAGCTGAAAAACGTAAATTATCAAAAAGCTCGTCGTCTGATCCATTCTGCTCCATATTCGCTCGTTCTTGCGCGAGCGGATCAGTCGGCTGGCCCGATGTCGATCCTTCCTGCTGCCTCAGTGCAGCCGCCAAAGTCGGGTTAGTCAGGGCAATAATATCGAAGAGAGTGTTGTATCCTTGGATTGTTTTATCGTATCCTTGGATCTTCTCATCGCATACCACCTGCTTCGCCCGCAAAGTGTTGATCTCGGAGTCGGCGGTGTTTAACTCCGTCCGCAAAATAACCGGATAGTCGAAAAGCTGACGACGGGACGACGCGGCGGCACTATCTACGATCGATCCCATCCCTAAAACTCTGCCCTTTTTCTTCGGGGCAACCTTTAAAAAAGAAACGTAAAATTTAATAAATTGTATAAAGAAACGTTAACTTTTGTAAAACAAAATCGTTAAATTACCTCTGCGTATATCTCGTCCATCTGGGCAACCGTCAAAGTCGCAGTGGATTGGACCGAACTACCGCCGGGTGATAGCTGCTGAGAAAGCTGAGTTTGACGCTCGTCGATCCTTGCATGCGCGTCATTGTAGATCGCCTCTGCTCGAGGATCTACAAAAGATCCGTCTTTCTTCTTGTGAGTTTCCGCAAAAACTCGGGTCATTGGAGGAAGTTCGCCTCCATTTGCCTAACAAAAAGACATTCAAAAAGAAATCAAACAGTTGATGGGTAATATAAATTAATAACAAATTAAAATTACATAAATAAAATTATAACCGAAAAAATTATTACCATTTGAAGGCGTCTTCCCGCAAAAGACGTTTGACCCGACGTATGAGGCATAAGCGCTGGAAGACCGTCTGGACCCATAGTGTTTCGAGAACGCTTAGCGGCCACTTGCTGCGCATGCGGATCTCTCCAGTATGCCGTCAAGCCGTTCCAAACATCGGAAGACATGTATGGCGGCTTCCCATGATCGCCTTTAACCTCCCACTTCCTCTTCCAATCGGAGACGGCATTGTTGAGCCGCAATTTTCCCTTCGTTTTGAATTCCGTCTTCACCGTCTCGTTGATCGCAACGTCCCAATGACATTTTTTCTATAAAACAAAAAAAATTAGAAATGATATATTAAAGATAAATAATTGACCAAAATAATAATGAATATATAAAAAAAAAATTACCGCGAAACATTTAAACCATGTCTCGACAACGTTTTCCGGAACCGAAAACCAATTGCGGTGAGGCTCCATGAAATAGGCTTTAATGGTGTCAGCCACACTCCGTCCAACTTTGTTATCTTCCTTAAACCTGAGAAATAAAACAAAAATTATTAGTAAAAAAAAACAAATTCATAATGTTTTAAAAAAAAAAAATTGTAGTTACGTACCAAAAAGTATTCGGGAGCCGTCGCGGATCTAACCGGTCTAAAGAATCATGCCCCGGCGACTGCAAAATATCTTCGACCGTCAATCCCGCATACAATAACGGCGGTCGAGCATCTGCTTCCGGAGGCAGCGCTGGTCCGGGAAAAGAATCCGGAACAGCGGACTGTGTCGCAGAAGATTACGGGAGTTGCGAATTAGCATTCGGTCCCGTCTCGAGAAACTGCCGATAGTGTGATTTACGTGGCGCCATATCTAAAAAATATTTAAAAATAACTCAATTCTAGTATAATATAATTCCATTCATAACTAATAATTCCAATCCTAACTAATAAATATTACAATCCTAACTAACAATTCAAAATCCTTACAACTATAATATAATTTAAAAATACAAAAAAAAAATGTTACCTTTTTTTAGAGAGAGGGCAGAGGTTTTTAGAGAGAGAGAGTGAGGAGAGAGAGAGTGAGTTTTGAGATTGTGAGGGAGGAAAAATCTGGTTACGTATATATCGATTTTGTTGTCGTCGTAAAGTCGTCGTAATACTGAACCAAAAATTCAACGTATCGAAATTTTCCCCACGCGGTAAATTAAATATTTTGGGTATTACAACGACATTATGATGGATTCGTCGTAAAATCGTTGTAAACTTACAACGATTTTACGACGAATCCGTCGTAATTTCGTTGTAATAAAATAAATCTTTACCATAAACCTTAAATCACAATACACATATCCTGGACGTAAGAACGAAATATATTTGTGCATCTAATACTTCTAATATTTAACATTAGATTTAAAAACGACGATTGAATCTATATCGTCGTCGATTTTCATATCTTACATAATAATGTATAGCATTCGTTCTTATATATAAGTATATTCGTAACATGCATGACTTAAATAATGTAAATGATTTTGTAAAAACATAAACTTGTTTATACTATGATTAGAACTTACGTAAAACAAGATCTAAGATAAAAAAAATCAAACATGTAAATCAAACTCTAAACCCTATATTTTAGGTATTACAACAAAATTACGACGGATTCGTCGTAAAATCGTTGTAAACGTACAACGCGTTCACGACGAATCAGCCGTAAAATCGTTGTAAACTTACAATGATTTTACGACGAATCCGTCGTAATTTCGTTGTAATAAAATAAATCTATACCCTAAACCTAAACCCTAAATCACAATACACATATCCTGGAAGTGAGAACGAAGTTTATTTGTGCATCTAATAATTCTAATATTTAACAATAGATTCAATAACGACGATTGAATCTATATCGTCGTCGATTTCCATATCTTACATAATAATGTATAGCATTCGTTCTTATATATAAGTATATTCGTAACATGCATGACTTAAATAATGTAAATGATTTTGTAAAAACATAAACTTGTTTATACTATAATTAGAACTTACGTAAAACAAGATCTAAGATAAAAAAACCAAACATGTAAATCAAACCCTAAACCCTATATTTTAGGTATTACAACGAAATTACGACGGATTCGTCGTAAAATCGTTGTAAACTTACAACGCTTTTACGACGAATCAGTCGTAAAATCGTTGTAAACTTACAACGATGTTACGACGAATCCGTCGTAATTTCGCTGTAATAAAATAAATCTATACCCTAAACCTAAACCCTAAATCACAATACACATATCCTGGAAGTAAGAACGAAGTTTATTTGTGCATCTAATAATTCTAATATTTAATAATAGATTCAATAACGACGATTGAATCTATATCGTCGTCGATTTCCATATCTTACATAATAATGTATAGCATTCGTTCTTATATATAAGTATATTCGTAACATGCATGACTTAAATAATGTAAATGATTTTGTAAAAACATAAACTTGTTTATACTATGATTAGAACTTACGTAAAACAAGATCTAAGATAAAAAAAAAACCAAACATGTAAATCAAACCCTAAACCCCAAATTTTAGAAATTACGACGAAATTACGACTAACTCGTCGTAAAATCGTTGTAAAATTACAACGAGTTTACGACGAATCTATCGTAATGTAAATTAAACCTAAATCGTCGTAAACGCGTCGTAAACTAACGACGATATTACGACGAAATGAGTGACATCGGTATCACGACGATTTCACGTCGACTCTGAGAGTTTGGTAAAACACGGTTTTTTATAGGTCACCTAATTATTTACATCGCATTTTGTCGACGTAATTTCGTCGCATATTCGATGTAAAATCGTTGTAATGCTATTCGATGTAAAACCGTTGTAAATTTTCGTTGCAAATTCGTTGGTAATTTCTTAAACATTTCTATAAATACATTCCACACCTTCAATGCTAACTCAAAAAAAAAATACACATTAAATATATACATACCCACTTTTCCTTGAGTTTTTACGCTGATCATTGTGTTCCCACTTCTTGATGATCTGGCCAAAAAATAATCCTGTAGGATCTTGTTTTCAAGTAAAGACAGTCTTCAACTACCATAGGTGAATGATTCATAGAATTGGACATCTATGTAAATCCTTCGTAATATAAGGATGTCCAATTCTATGTATCTTTCACTTATGGTGGTTGGTCTTTATGAATCTAGAAAACTCGACCCCCAGAATTCTTTGTTGGCCAGATCATCAGAAGTGGGAATACAACGTTACGTTCTGCTCCTAAACCCAAGATGACATTACGACGATATTACGACGAATGTGGTCCTAGGCGTCGTAATTTCGTCGTAAAATCATCGTTAAGTACCATCAGATTTACATTAAATAACTGTATATTTAGGGTTTAGCATTATGTAATAAAGTTAAATTAACCCTAATCTACGTGTTTCATTCACAAAAACTGTTAATTCATCAATGTTTCGTCGATTTTTTATTAGTTTAATATATAATTTTACAACAAAAACTTAAACATATAACAAACCAAAAATTACATATATATATATAAGCTTTCAATCAGAATCATCATCTTCGTTGGGCTCATCATCTTGATTGGGTTCATCATCTTCAGGTCCATCATCATCGTCAGTTTCTTCAAACTCGTCGGAATCGCCTTCTTCTTCTATGTCGTCAGGTAGATATTCAAGTTGCCTGTTTCGTGGATCAATTAAAAGAACGTTCTCCGTAATCTCTGGTTATGTAATATCAAGGCAAGAATCTTGTTGCATTGGAAGATCATCAACACCAACAATTTTACCCCTTGGAGCTATTTTAATAACCGATAACCATGAGATCCCAGATGTTCGAACTCGCGGATATGGAACGAACGTTACTTGTTCTGCTTGTGATGCTAGGATGAATGGCTCAAACTTGTTGTAACGTCGTGGTTTGTTGACGTCAACCACACCAAATTTGTTAATTCGCACCCCTAGACCGACTGTTGGATCGAATCAATCACATTTGAAGAGAACGCATTTCAACCTAACCAGTCCGGGGTACTCCACTTCAATTATTTCCTGCAAAACCCCATAAAAATCTATTTCACCCCTAACACATACTCCGTAGTTGGTAGTTGCCCGACGAACGCCATACTTGTATGTATGAAACACATAACCACGGGTAAAATACATGGGTGCGGTCGTTATCTTCCCGATGGGGCCTAGGAGTAACTCATGAAACCAAAATGGATATGCGGGATCGCCATGATCAACCTATGATAAGTGTAAAATTTAGATTGAAAGCCGATATAATTAAATGAAATATTTATAACTATATTAACTTACTTGCGTCTTCAACCACTCAACAAAGTGACGATCTTTACGGTCGTTTATTTTATCATCTGAAACCCCTTCAATGCATTCTCGTACCTTGGTAACAAATAAGCTGCAAAATACATATATAGACATAAAAATTAACACATTTAATTATAATTATATTAATTAATTATTAATGACTGATTAATTAAATAGTTTTTTTATTACCTTTCGTAAGGACTCACTTCATCACAGTTTAGGAGGATGTACGTATGTGCGCTGTGCCTGTCATGCTCGTTATCCCACCAAACTTCCTTCAATTTTCCACTAAGACGACCAATTGGTGAGAATATATCTGGGACACCCTCTACTGCATAAATTCGTCCCACACCGCCATCATCGTATCGTCGGGGAGCCCGTTTGCGTGTGTGGACTTTTGGAGCGAAATAATATGAAGTGAAGTGTGAAGTTTCTTCTGTCAAACTTCCCGCAATAATTGATCCTTCAACCCTTGCTAGATTTTTTGCCTTTCTCTTTAAATGTTTCATGAAGCGCTCAAATGGTTACATCCACCTAAACTGAACAGGGCCTCCTAGTTCTGCTTCGTGGGGGAGATGAATGGGAAGATGTTCCATAACATCAAAAAACGCAGGGAGAAATATCTTCTCCAAATTGCACAACAAGATTGGAATATTAGCAGCCAGTTGTGCAATTATATCTTCTGACAACGTCCGTGTACTAAGATCCCGGAAAAACGCTCTGATGCCTGCAAAGACAAAATTATATACATTGTAACATATATATATATATATATATATAATTAATCTCAATAATTTTATATGTGATGAAGTATCTTACCTCCAATTGCTTCATGAACATTTTCTGGAAGGAGTTCGGCAAATGCGAAAGGAAGTAAACGTTGCATAAACACGTGGCAGTCATGACTCTTCATCCCTGAAAACTTTTCTCCTTTCTCAACAGATTTAGCAAGATTGGATACATACCCATCAGGAAACTTCACGTCAGATGAAACCCAATTGAACAACGATGCCTTTTGTTCTGCACCCAACCAAAATATAGGAACTGGTGATTTTCCATTGCTCATTATATGCAGCTCATTTCTGTTGCAAATATCTGGCAAGTCCAACCTTGACTTTCCGCTGTCTTTGGTTCTTCCTTTCACGTTTAACACTGTATGCATGATGTTATCAAAAAAGTTTTTCTCAATGTGAATGACATCAGGATTGTGTCTCAGTAGATGATTTTTCCAGTACGGAAGATCCAAAAAAATGCTTTTCTTGTGCCAATTGTGATTAACCCCGTATCCATCAGACATATTAGCTGGAGTGTGCCAATTTCCCCCACGATTCACAGTTTCTAGTCCCCCAAAATGATCTATTTGCGCTTCTAGATCTTCCCCAGATAGATACACTGGTGGGGGACACGCACGATTTTGTTCTTCCTAAACAACCGCCTGTTTCTCCTATATGGATGATTGATTGGTAAAAACCGGCGGTGACAATCAAACCAGCATGTTTTTCGACCATGTTTCAGTTGAAACGCATATGTCCGATCGAGGCAATAAGGACAAGATAACCTCCCATGCGTCGTCCAACCTGATAGCATTCCGTATGCAGGGAAGTCGCTTATTGTCCACATAAGCACCGCACGCATCGTAAAAAAAATTTTCCTCGAACAATCATATGTCCGCACTCCTGTATACCACAACTGTTTCAACTCATGAATGAGAGGCTGCAAAAACACATCAAGGGACCGCTTCAGATGATTGGGACCAGGGACTAAAATATTCAGGAAAAGAAATTCCCTTTGCATGCACATATCTGGGGGAAGGTTATAAGGAGTTACGATAACTGGCCACAAAGAATATTGCATACCAGACATACCGAATGGACTAAATCCATCAGTGCAAAGACCAAGATACACATTTCGCTTAGAGTTAGCAAAATCAGGGTGTATCGTATTAAAGTGTTTCCAAACTTTTGCATCTGACGGGTGAGTCACTTCTCCTTCTCTCTGTGAATGTTCTGCATGCCACCTCATCGATGCAGCTGTCCTTTCAGATTGATACAATCGTTTCAACCTATCAGTTATAGGAAGATACCACATCCTTTGGTATGGTATCTTAGTATGCCCAGTTGTTTGGGGCCTAAATCTCGTTTTTTGGCAAAATCGACATTCCTGCAACTTATCATCATCTTTCCAAAAAAACATACAATTGTCAACACATACATCTATCATCTCAGAAGGCAACCCAAGACTAAACACCAACTTCTGTATCTCATAGTATGTTTCGGCAGCCAAATTATCCTCTGGCAAATACTCTTTAATAAGATCAGCCCAATCATCCATGCAAACCTCAGCTAAGTTATGACCAGTTTAATTGTCATCATCCTAGCAGCTAACGACAATTTAGACTGGCCTTCTCTACATCCATCATAGAGTGGCTGGTTTGCAGCGTCTAGCATATTATAAAATCGCTTCGCATCTACGTCCGGTTCCTCAACAGTACTATTATCAGCATTTGTTTCATGAAATGCATCATTAACCATGGCATGCATCCTATCATGATCTGCACCCTGATCAAATTGATGTTGACCATGATCATAACTACCTTAATAATTTGATTCTACTTGACCTTGATAATTACTACTACTATCCGTTGCTTGAGTTCTTTCAAAACCCTCTCCATGTTGATACCAAACATAATATTGCGGCATAAACCCTCTATTTAGTAAATGCTTCCACACCGTCTCAATAAACACATATCTCGTATTCTTGCATTTACGACAAGGACAGAACATCTTACCACTTTCCAGGGTTGTTTGCATATTTCCGGCCTGATACATGAATATTTCAAGCCCTTCTTTTATTTTTTCCGTCAAATCTCCCTCTGAATCCTTTTGCGTATACATCCATTTTCGTAGTTCGTATATAGAAATTTATATATATATATTTTTTTTATTCTGTTTGTTTTTTTTAATTCTTTCGTTTGAAGTTAGGCTGTATTTATAGAAATTTTTTCAGAATTACCAACGATTTTCCAACGGATTTACAACGAATTTTACGATGTAAATTTAGTAGGTGGACCTATTAAAAAACGTGGTCTACCTAACTGGGAACATGTGACGTCAAATCGTCGTAATATCAACGTAATATACAGAAGACATATTCGTCGTAATATCAATGTAAATTTACGACGATTTATGTTGTCGTCGTAATGTCGTCGTAAACTAGTCGTAAATTTACATCGATATTACGACGACACATATTTACGACGATTTTACATCGAACACATATTTCGTCGTAAAGTCGTCGTAATGTCGATGTAAAGTTACATCGATTTAAAATGGTCGTAAATTTTCGTTGGAAATAGATAGTTTTCTTGTAGTGATGTCAAATGCAATTATGGCTGTTGTTATTCTGCAAATGGATCCCCGTCAAAGAATTCTTAGATAATACGAAATTCACAAGGCGTATATATCGAAGTGGGTCAAAGTGTTGGTAATGTATGTCAATCGATCTTGGAAGCAGAATTACATGCCCTTCTATTGGTGTTACACAATGCTTGGAGCAGAGGCTATAGATGGATTATTTTTGAAGGTGATAATCAGTCAATGACAAAGCTGATCAATGGAGATACCCTTAGCTTCACATATCAAAATTGGATTCGGGAAATAAGGCTATGGATGACGAAATTTGCATGTGCATAGATACAATGGATTTCTCAAAATGGAAATCAAGCAGCTCATCGGCTCTCTTGTAACAATCCTCCATGAGGATCACATTGTTTCCAATTAATGAAACCTTTAATGATGTATATAAAAAAAAAAATTAACAAGATAATAATCGACAAGTTTTTTTTGGTTGTTAATATGTGATTATTATTGATCAACAAAAAATAATTATTTACAAAAATTGGGAAAAGTTTTGAAAAAAAAAGAAGGCATTTTTAAACAAAAAAAGAGCACAACTTCTAGAAGATCAGCCGATCAATTCAAGTGAAGGAAGCTAGCGTTCTAGCGCGTTAGGAAGGTGTTGTTGCTTTCATTTGTATCAAGCTGAATGGAGATGATGTGGTTGCTTATTCCTTTGTGAATGGTTTGGGAGATGAACCGAGGAGAGTGATATAGTCCTTGATATCGTCTCCCATTTTGCTCTTTCCGCAACCCATATAGTGAAGCTTGGAAAGCTAATCTTAAGAAAAGAGAATCTTGTTTGCTGAGTCTATTATGCATTAGGGAGCTTAATGTGATGTGCCAGTCCGGGTTGATCCTTGCGCCAAGTAACCCCGAGCTAAAAAGTGACCAAACCGTTAATGAATACAGACAAGCGAAACAGAGATGATCCCTTGTCTCATTCGGTTCTCCACATAACACATGATATTAGCACCAAAGGAGATTCTCGACTTTTAAGGCGCATCATTATCTGTTGGAGGTGGGCCTAGCACCCCCCAATTAGTTAGGCCCATCTTAGTAAAAATCCCTCCTCGATTCGGTCAGCATAGAGTCAACCTTTGACCGGGGGAACACCGACCTGGAACCCCGCGCTCACATCCGTCAGAAACCCCCGAGCTCTCAAGGGCACACCTCGGATCCGCATTTAACCGAGGGAGCACCGACCTGGAAACCCCGCGCTAACATCCATCCGAAACTCCCAAGCTCTCAAGGGCACACCCCGGGTCCGCACTGATACTCCTCCTAAACAGGGATGTCACAAGAGAAGAAGACGCGTGGAAGCTGGTCGAACAGTACGCTATCCGAATAGAGGTACGGTTTCGACTTGACGTTTCACCAACCCTGCAGAGCGAACGAAAACGACACGTGGAGGGAAGGTTGCCGAACAGTGCGCTATCCTACAGAAGTATGGCGCCGAGCTCATCATGACCTCTCACCCCGAAAGCCGGAACACGTCTCCTAGAGCACCTTACCCGCGAAACAGGCTGAGGATGCCACGTGGTCCCGGAATCCTGGAAAGTAGGAAGTCAACTCCCACTATATATATCCCTTAGTATGCATTAAGGAGGGGACTTTTGGGATCTCATTCTCTACTCAATAGACCCGACCTCTCTCATTTGTAACAAAGCAGTACATTTAGAACACCGAACTGGATACCCGTCGGAACTAGTTCGCAAATCTAAATTGCTCACCTCTTTTCATCATTAATACAAAGAATACGGTCCCCGACCTGTTCATCATAACCCCGACTTGCTATAAATTTTGGTTAACTCGTTCTATTTAACGGAAATCTCGCCTCTCTACTTCTTAATCATCCTCTAAACAACATTAGTGATATTTTGGATCAACAATTGGCGCTAGAAGGAGGGGGCTTTGGAGATTTTTCTACACGCAAGGAACAGTTCAACCACGACATCAACCGCGACAGCAATGGTGATCCCGCCTCCAAGAGTATTATCGGAGCAAGAGACTCCGGCCCAAACAACGGCCTCGCCATCGACTCAAGCAACAGCAGTCGCCCCACCATCAGCTCAGGTGACGACCGGCCAACCAATCCCTAAGACCATTCTCTCGGAACTCCGCCCCCGGCTCCGGGAACCACTCCCCTTGATGGCCCCGCCATACAAAACACGCCTCGAACGCCGGTCGGGCCGCCGAAAGACCAGCCCACTCTGTCCGCCGTGATGCAGACCCTGCTCGCCAGAATAGACGAGCTTACGCGAGCTACCGATCAACGGTTCGCCACACTAGCAGCCTCCCGCGACTGGTCAGGCAACACCGGATCCCCCGGCGTCCACATCAGAGAGCCAGCCTCTTGGGGGGGGGGGGGGGGATAGCCCGCGTATCCAGAGAAATCTATTCGGGGTCTCGCTGTCAGGGTCCGAAGGTCTGGCCGGACGGTTCGTCCTAGCGACAGGCGGCTCCCCGAGTGACGAAGCTCACCTTCAATGATCCAGCTCGGAGCGCGTCAGTGACGCCAAATTTGAGGCCATGAAGGAAACAATCTGTGTAATGTCCTCCAAAATTCATCAGGCCACCAGCGCGGCCCCAGAAATAGATCGCGTCCTCAGAGAGACGCAAAACACGCCGTTCACCCGTCGGATCGCCTCCGTCCCGCTCCAGCATCTCGGAAAGCTCAAACTCCAGCCCTATGGGGGCAACACCGACCCGGCCCAGTACCTAACGACGTTCACCATTGCCATGGGCCGCGCCCACTTCTCCCCGGACGACCGTGAAGCCGCCCACTGCCAGCTCTTCGTAGAGAACCTCACCGGCTCGGCCCTCACATGGTTCTCTCGGCTAAAGACACACTCCATAGACAGCTTCAGAGATCTTTCAACCATCTTCCTCGAGCACTACTCCATCTACATTAGACAGTCCGCGTCCAGCGCAGACCTCTGGGCATTGAACTAAGGAGCAAAGGAGTCGCTCAGGTCTTTCATCGAGCGCTTCAAAGCCACGGCCTCACAAAGCAACGTGATGGACGAGTCATCGCTCCCCGCTCTGAGGAAGGGTCTGCGGGCTGATTCGGCCTTCAAAGACGACATGAAGCTCAACAAGCCGCGCTCGTTGGAAGACGCTTTACACCGCGCCGGACTCTTCGTTGAGCTCGAGGAGGAAAAGGCAGCCGAGTCGAAGAACAGCGCCTCGCACAAGGCTCTGGTCCCAAAGGAGCGACCCCAGGACGGGTATCAAGAACCTCGTCAACACTACGATGACGAATATCAACGCAGCAAAGGAAAGCAGGCCGCCGCATTCCTCGTCAACGAATTGCAGGCCGTCCTCCATATGCATGACCCCGTTCCTCTCCCCAACCCCGCGTCAAAATTGCCCTCGAACAAGTATGTGCGCGACCCCAACCAGCAGGATCGGCGTCCCGACGAGCCAAAAGACAAAGAGCCCCGAACAGATGAGCAGTACGACAGAACGGCCTTCTGCGACTTTCACCAGAGAAAGGGGCATTCGACCTCACAATGCCGCGCACTCCACGAAGTCCTGTCGTACAAGTGCGTGTAGCCGACTGCGACGTCGACCGGGTCCTCGTCGATACGGGCAGCTCGGTTGATCTCATCTTCAAAGACACCCTCGCTAGGATGAATCTAAACGGAGCCGCAATAAAGCCGCACTCTATCCCGCTAACCGGCTTTGCCTGAGACACTGTCAACGGGATCGGCACCATCGAATTACCGGTCTAAGTAGGCCGGGTCACAAAAATCGTCAAGTTCGTGGTCTTCGATACCACCCCGATCTACAACATCATTCTCGGAACCCCTTGGCTGCACTCAATGAAGGCGGTCACTTCGATGTACCATCAGTGCCTCAAGTACCCCAACCAGGATGGGACGTATACTCTTAGGAGTAACCAGAGGGTTTCTCGCGCCTGCTTCGCCATTGAGCATAAGCTGCGTCATGCCACACCGGCCTGCTTGACCATCAAAGCACATCAGCCCGGCGAGCCAAATAACCAGGATCTCCCAGGTCGAGATCTTATCGCCCAGGTAAAGACCTTACCGCCCAGGTCAACATCGATCCGCGCGACCCCACCCATTGCGTTGGCATCGGAACCGACCTATAGAGAGCATCAAGAAAGAGCTGGTCAAGTTCCTGGGGTAGAACGTCTCAACCTTCGCCTGGTCAACCGGCGATATGCCCGGCATCGACCCGGCAACATGCAGCCATGAGCTCAACGTGGACCTGACCTTCAGACAAATCAAGCAGAAGCGGCGAAAGCTAGGCCCCGAGTGAGCGCAGGCCGTCAATGACGAGGTAGAAAGGCTGACCGCAGCTGGCTCAATCGCCGAGGTCAAATACCCGGACTGGCTAGCCAACCTGGTAGTAGTCAAGAAAAAGAACGGGAAATGGAGGGCTGCGTAGATTTCACCGACCTCAACAAGGCGTGCCCAAAAGACAGCTTCCCCCTCCCCCGAATCGACCGGGTCGTCGAAGCCACCACCGGGAACGGGCTGCTCTCTTTTATGGACGCCTTTTCGGGGTACAACCAGATCCCTATGCACCCCGACGACCAGGAGAAAACCGCATTCATCACGGACCGAGGGACCTACTGCTACAAGGTGATGCCCTTCGGACTCAAAAATGCCAGAGCCACCTACCAGCGGCTCGTCAATAAGATGTTTGCCGATCAAATCGGCCGCACTATGGAAGTATACATAGACGACATGCTGGTAAAATCCCTAGTAGCAAGCGACCACGTCACTCATCTCCGATCTTGCTTCCGGACGTTGAATGAATACAACATGAAGCTGAACCCAGCCAAGTGCTCTTTCGGTGTCACGTCGGGCGAATTCCTCGGGTATATCATCACCCAGCGCGGGATCGAAGCTAACCCCAAGCAGATCCGAGCCATCACCGACCTCAAATCCCTAGAAAGCACGCGCCAAGTACAGCGACTCACCGGGAGAATCTCCCCGCTTAACCGGTTTATTTCCCGCTCAACCGACATATGTCTACCATTCTATCAATTGCTCCGAGCTAACAAACGATTTGAGTGGGACGACAAGTGCGAGAGAGCCCTCAAGCAGCTAAAGGAGTACATATCCACTCCTCCCGTCCTGGCTAAACCCAAAGAAGGCGAAACCCTCTATCTCTACATCGCCGTGTCTACATCGGCAGTCAGTGGGGTACTAGTACGAGAAGACCGGGGTGACCAAAAGCCCATATTTTACGTCATTAAAAGCAGGTACCAAACTCTGGAGAAACTCGCCCTGGCAGTAGTCGTCGCAGCCAGAAAACTCTGGCCTTATTTTCAATCCCACACGATCGCCGTCCTAAGCACCTATCCCCTCAGAACCATCCTCCACAGCCCAAACCGATCTGACAGAATAATGAAGTGGGCAGTCAAGCTGAGTGAGTATGAGATCGAATACCGAGGACGGACCGCGGCCAAATCTCAAGTCCTGGCCGATTTCCTAGTTGAATTGGCACCCGAGCTAGAAATCAACGAAGTCCCCGAGGTGTGGAGCCTGCATGTCGACGGATCGGCTTCCAAACATGGCTCCGGCATCGGCATACGCCTCGAGTCCCCAACCAAGGAGATCCTCGAGCAGTCTTTCCGTCTAGCCTTCCCAGCGTCAAACAATGAAGCCGAGTACGAAGCTCTGATTGCCGGCCTGCGCCTGGCGAGGGTGATCGGTGTGAAGAAAATCCAGGCCTACTGCGACTCCCAACTCGTCGCCAATCAATTCAGCGGGGAATACGAGGCCAAGAATGATCGCATGGATGCTTACCTCAAGGTGGTCCAAGGCTTGGCCGCAGATTCCTCCGAGTTCACCATGACGAAGATCCCCCGAGGTGATAACACTCCCGCAGACGCCCTCGCAGCACTGGCCTCCACTTCGGACCCAGTTCAACGACGGGTGATCCCGGTTGAAAGTATCGACTTCCCCAGCATCGAACTACCAAAAGGGACCTACCTGATCAATCCCCAGATCGCAGACCTCGACGAAGACATCCCGCCTCCCGAAGATCTGCCACCACCTCCAGCCGAGCCCGCGCTACCAGACTGGCGAGTCGACATACTGCTGTACATCGCAGACGGCGTCCACTCCCAGATTGATGGGCCACCTGCCGGCTAAGGAAGAAGTGCGCCCGATACACGATGTTGGACGGCAATCTGTTCCGATGGAGCGCCTCGGGGACCCTGCTCAGCTGCCTCCACGGGCAGGAAACTATTGACTTAATGAAAGAGATGCACGAGGGCGCAGACGGAAACCACTCCAGCGGCCGGGCTCTCGCCCTGCGAATACGAAACCAAGGACACTACTGGCCAACAATGCTTCAGGATTGCAAAAAATTCGCAGCCTGGTGCGAGAAATGTCAACGCCACGGTCCACTCATTCACTGTCCTACCGAGCTCCTGACCACTGGGGTGGCACCCTACGCATTCATGCGATGGGCCATGGATATAGTCGGGCCCTTTCCCCGATCCCGTCAAAAATGCTTCATCCTAGTGATGACCGATTTCTTCACCAAATGGGTCGAAGCTGAAGCTTACGCCAGGATCACGGCGGAGGACGTCCGCAAGTTCGTCTGGAAATTCATCATCTGCCGGTACGGTCTGCCTTACGTGATCGTAACAGACAACGGTGCCCAGTTCACGTCGGTCCTCTTCGAGGACTTCTGCGCAAAGTGGAAGATCAGGCTGAGTAAGTCCACCTCGAGATATCCACAAGGAAATGGACAGGCCGAAGCCACCAACAAGACCATTCTCGACGGCCTAAAAAAATGATTAAACGACAAGAAAGGCTCTTGGGCCGACGAGCTAGATGGAGTTCTCTGGTCCCATCGCACAACGCCAAGGACGGCGACAGGTCGCACACCATTCAGCCTCTCTCATGGTATGGAAGCAATGGCCCCATCCGAAGTCGGGATCCCCACTCCTCGCCGCACTATGCTCACCCAGCAGGCCGACCTGAACGACGCCGTGCATTTGAGCGAGCTGGATTTTCTTGAGGAACAACGGGACCAGTCCCTCCTCCGGATCCAGAACTACCAACAGCTAGCCTCCAAGTATTACAACAAGAAGGTCCGAGGCAGGTTCTTTGCCAAGGGCGACCTGGTTCTGCGCAAAGTCTTCGAAAACACCGCCGAGCTAAACGCAGGGAAGCTCGGTGCCAATTGGGAAGGGCCCTACCTCATCTCCAAGATCGTGAAGCCCGGCGTCTACGAGCTGGTCACAATGAACGGCGACACAATCCCGCGCTCTTGGAACTCGATAAACCTAAAACGCTTCTATTACTAAGCCCCCGGGCTCCGCTTTCTATCTTTGTAAGCAAACGAACTACGATTGGCTTGATCCCTTCTACTAAAGGGTACGTAGGCAACCCCTAACCAGGGCTCAGCTATAAATCTAATAAAAAAATTTCAAGATCCAAAAAAAAAAAAAAAGGGGGAGATAATACGGTCCACGACCTGTCCCAAAGAATAAGGTCCACGATCTTATTCCAAAACCATGAAAGAAGAAAAGGGGACCAAGCCCCAGTACTTGCACTCCCCGGCACACAAACTATAAGTGTTAAAGCCGAACTCCAATACTCGCACTCACACGGTACACAAGCTGTAAGTATTAAAGCCGAGCTCAAGGTTCGCACCTCTACCAGACACACAAGCATTAAGTGTCTTAAAGCCGAGCTCGCCACTCGCACCAAAAAAAGAAGGTACACAAGCCTTAAGTGCCTTATGCCGAGCTACACCTCGCAATAAAAAAAAATACATAAAGATACACAAGCATTAAGTATCTTAAGCCGAGCCATACCTCACACCCAATACAAAGACACAGGGGCACGGTCTACGACCTGCACGCACGATACTAACAAAATAATACGATCCGCAACCTATCCTACCAAGCACGTGCAAAAGAAAAGACAAACAAGGAAACTCCAAACCGCAAATCCATTTATCAAACGAGTTGGGCATAAAACGCCATTTTACATAAACGGCCAACGACCTAATCTTTACAAAAAAAAAAAAAGAAAGAGAAAGAGAAAGAAAGCAAACAGAAAAACAGGAAAACAAATTTTTACAGAGGCACTTCGGCCGATAAAC
The DNA here is from genome assembly GCA_030161315.1 of Eutrema japonicum. NCBI lineage: Eukaryota > Viridiplantae > Streptophyta > Magnoliopsida > Brassicales > Brassicaceae > Eutrema > Eutrema japonicum. The sequence continues at coordinate 32,650,759 of BSQW01000001.1, forward strand.
CTTCACCCCCGTCAGCACGGGTACCATCTAGATCATCCGAGCCCACCATCCTCATTTTTGTGCCATGTTCACCAAGAAAAGGTTGCTCGACCTGCTATTCCCCAACTGCGGTCTCAACGGGCAGCGCGACGGGATAAGCTTGGATAACTGCCAAGGTAGTACCCGAGACCGGGTCTTGCGCTGACGGATCTGCTTGGGCAGCCTCCACGGTAGCACCCGGAATCAGGTCCTCGGCTGCCACCCCTGGCGCAGTAGCACCACCTTAAGCAACCGGTGCATGAGCATCTGAGGCCGGGTCCACGACGGGCGGTTCGGAAGGACCTCGGGGAGGATTCGGAGCTGAAGGGGCCTCAACAGGCATAAGTCGCCCGAGCTGAACGCCAGAAGTACGATCGAGAGGGATATCCAAATCTTCCGGGGTCAAGTCCGGAAAATCGATCTCGTCCAGTTGGGCTCCGTAGATCCCTTCATCCTCATCCAGCTTCTTGTACCAGTACCACGGCACCGACATCCCATCCTCAGCCTCCATCCTCTTGAGGCACGCCTTTATACCAACCACCTGGTTGAACAGCAGATGAGGCTCTAAAGCCCGGTCACGGCCAGCGAGATGGGCACGGATCTTCTCCATCTTCGCTGTCCATTTCCGGTTCCTCCCCTCCCACCTTGCTGTAACCCGCTCACTCTCCGCAGCCACGGCCGCCTTCGCCCGATCAATAGCACCCTCTAGCCCTTTAACCCTGGAGCGGAGCGTTTCCCTTTCCCCCTTCAAAAGCCCGAGCTCCTCTTCCAAAGCAGCCGATCGAGCCCTCTCCGCGGCAGATCGAGCCCTCTCCGCCTCAAGTTCGGTCTGAACATGATCTGCTTCTAAATCCCGGGCTCGTACCTGCGCCGCAGCCTTCTCCATAGTCGCTGATCGGGCCTTCTCGTCCCTCAGCTCCTTCTCGAACCCGCAGAGGATAACCGACTGGGTCTGCACGCTGGCCTCCTGGCGCATCTTCAGAAAATTAAGCGACGCGTCCTTCTCGGCCAGTCGCTTCTCATAGGCCTCCCCGAGAAAAGCAGTAAGAGCCATCGTCTGCATCAAAACCAGCTGTTAGCAAAGACATACACAAATTCTCATAGATTAACAACTATATCATTGAGAAACCCTCACCCGAGCCGCAGACCGCGCCGCTGCGCGAAAGGCGTCGGATTCCGCCATCTCCAATGGCCGGAAGTGCGGATGGTTTTGCCCGAACATCATCGCCTGCACCAGCTCGGCGCACTCGTCCCTGTCCACGATGATCTGACTGTTGCTGTCCTCGTGACAGAAGTAGAAGTTGTAGTCCCTAGGCTCAGCATCAGAGCCCTCCGAAGCACCGCCCCCATAATCACAACGACCCTCAGCCCCCTGCACGGCATCAGGATCCCGGGAATCTTCCACGATGACGATCGTGTCACGGTCCTCAGTCGCCCAAACTACGACCTCTTCATCCACCAGGGCCCGGGCTGCCTCCACCCCACTGCCGGCTGATACCTCGGCATCAGGAGCCTCGGACTCCTCAACAAGTGGGTCGCGAGAGACCTCCTCAATAATCGGCCACCGTCCTGAACACAGCAAGATAACCCTCGTAGTCCGGCAACTTGAACTTAGAGGAGTGAGGACCTGAAAGCAAAACAAACATCGTTAGTCAAAATAAAACCGAAGAGAAGAAAAGTGAACCGATCTACAAACCCCTACCCGGGGAGAAATTCCAATCCCGGGTGTATCTCGATAGCGGGTCGAGTCCAACCGCTTCGGCAGCCCGGATGTAGAAATAACTGCGGGACCAATCCTCGACTTTGGACAGCTTGCTAGCCTTAGGCCCCGAACTGCTAACCTCGATGATATTTGCCGCAGGTTTAAAAGCAGCGTAGTAGGTCCCCGGGATCCCGGGATTCGCCTTCTGCTGAGTGAGAGACTCGAACATGGGAACTGTTACCTCCACATCACACTCCCACCCCAGGGTCAGCAGCACGATCATCCCTTGAATCGTGGACGGGCAGATCTGCGAGAAAGCCAAACCCCGCGCCCGGCAGTATTGGACGAGCAGCTCGGGGAGAGGAAGGCGCAGCCCGCACTTCGGGAAGAACCCCTCGTACAAGCAGACGAAGCCCACCGGAGGATTCCACAGACGCTCGTCCGGCCTGGGTAGTCGGAGTTTGGCGTCAGCAGGGAAGTCGCATAACTCTCTCAACAGGGTAACTGACTCCGGTGTGCTCCAGGTCGGCGACCCGCCCTGCTCATAAAGAACCAAAGGAGACTTCCTCGTCTTGGCCGCCCGTGCTCCTCCACCGCGACCGTCTCGACGTCCACCTCGATCGCCCGCACGCCCGGCTCCTCTCCCGTCCTGGTCAGCACCACGACCACCAGAGGAGGACCTTATCACCGCCTTTTTCCTGTGATGGGTCCCAGGAAACAGCGGAGCGGCCCCCGAAGTCGAAGGAACAGGCTGTTCCCCCACTGTCTTTGCCTTGACGCGGAGAAGAAGCGTGCCCGGAACCACCAAAAGAAGAGCTCTCTCCCGGAGAATCACCGCGATTATCGCGGGACGCCGACTCACCACTGGACTCAACCCTGATTCCGTCAAGTATCGACGCCATTTCGCAAAGAAGAAGAAGAAATCCCGAATCGAGAGAGAGGAGCTTAAAAGAAATTAGCGACAAAATCAGAGAGAGGAAGAAGAAAATAGTTACCTTAGTGAGTTTGTGCAGAAGAGTCGAATCGAAGGAGAAGGACTGGTTTAAATAGATAAAAGGGGGACATCGAAGAGATGTAGGGACACGTGTCGAAGGAGCACGTTCCCCAAAACCCTAATGATGACGCCTCTTAGTTAACCCGCGCCAAAAGCAGTAAACGCCTCGATAGACGCGAAGCGTCTTTCATACGCCCGCGCGTGAGTAGTACACCCAGAAGGTGGAACGTCGCTTCGGTCCCCCCGCGTGATAGGCACGCGCCAACAATTTCCGGATCTTCGGAAAAGCCGACACGTACGAGCAAGGGCTCGAATCTAAGCTATAACACCCCGCCCTCATCCACTCAATCTCAAAGGACCGTCCTAAGATGCGCCGAACTAACACCAAATTAACTTTGATGTATTCGCCACACCTCATGCCACCGAACTGGGGGGGCCTATTGTTGGAGGTGGGCCTAGCACCCCCAATTAGTTAAGCCCATCTTAGTAAAAAGCCCTCTTCGATTCGGTCAGCATAGAGTCAACCTTTGACCGGGGGAACACCGACCTGAAACCCCGCGCTCACATCCGTCCGAAACCCCCGAGCTCTCAAGGGCACACCTCGGATCCGCATTTAACCGGGGGAGCACCGACCTGGAAACCCCGCGCTAACATCCATCTGAAACTCCCGAGCTCTCAAGGGCACACCCCGGGTCCGCACTGACACTCCTCCTAAACAGGGATGTCACAAGAGAAGAAGACGCGTGGAAGCTGGTCGAACAGTACGCTATCCGAATAGAGGTACAGTTTCGACTTGACGTTTCACCAACCCTGCAGAGCGAACGAAGGAGAAAAAGACACGTGGAGGGAAGTTGGCCGAACAGTGCGCTATCCTACAGAAGTATGGCGCCGAGCTCATCATGACCTCTCACCCCGAAAGCCGGAACACGTCTCCTATAGCACCTTACCCGCGAAACTGGCTGAGGATGCCACGTGGTCCCGGAGTCCTGGAAAGTAGGAAGTCAACTCCCACTATATATATCCCTTAGTATGCATTAAGGAGGAGACTTTTGGGATCTCATTCTCTAATAAATAGACCCGACCTCTCTCATTTGTAACAAAGCAGTACATTTCGAACACCGAACTGGATTCCCGTCGGAACTAGTTCGTAAATATAAATTGCTCACCTCTTTTCATCATTAATACAAAGAATACGGTCCCCGACCTGTTCATCATAACCCCGGCCTGCTATAAATTTTGGTTAACTCGTTCTATTTAACGGAAATCTCGCTTCTCTACTTTTTAATCATCCTCTAAACAATATTAGTGATCTTTTGGATCAACATTATCTCTCCAAGTTGACTAGATACTAGTGCATCATCACGTTTCCTTATTTAGGCCGATTTGCTCATAATGGCTCCAACGGCTCTATGCCTTTAGTTTTGTCGATTTTCCTTATTGTTTTAAACCTTGTGACCATTGTACATCGAGCCAATACAAGCTCAACTTAGATTTCATTTGTAACTACCTTTTCAATCAAGAATTTTATAAAGTATTTTCGTTTCTGTCAAAGTGTGTCTCTTTGAAGAATTGTTCATTCTATTGAATAAAGTGTGCAATTCACTTCTATTCCTTAGAAGCCTTGATTAAGCAATTTGTGTGATTCAAATAGTTGGTTCGATCACTCGATTGAGAGAGTCAATCACCATCGATTGAGAGAGTCAATCAGAATCTCCACCTTCCATCTCGACATCACGCCCACTTCCGCAACAAGCTTGATAGTGTTTGATCACCGTGAGATCAATAAGACAAGGTGGATTCCGTGTATTATATCATCTGGTATCAGAGCTTTAAAAGCTCCTATCCCATGTTGTGTTCATGCAACCTTTATCTTTTGTTTTTGTGTTTTGTTATTTTGTTTCATATCATAAAAATCAAAAATCCATAAAAATTATTTTTGTTTCAATTCAGTTCTTCGTTATTTTTGTTATTTGATTTGTCATAAAACTAAAACCAAAAAAAAATTATATGTCTTGCTTTGTGTAGTTTTGTTTAGTAAAAGAATTAAATTATCTCCATATGGAAGGTGGGGATTTTGATTGACTCTCTCAATCGATGGTGATTGACTCTCTCAATCTATGATGATTGACTCTCTCAATCGAGTGATCGAACAAACTATTTGAATCAGACAAATAGCTTAATCGAGGCTTCTAAAGAATATAAGTGAATCACACACTTTATTCAATATAACGAACAATTCTTCAAAGAGACACACTTTGAAAGAAACAAAAATACTTTATAAAACTCTTGATTGAAAAGGTCGTTACAAATGAAATATAAGCTGAGCTTATATAGGCTCGATGTACAATGGTCACAAGGTTTAAAACAATAAAGAAAATCGACAAAACTAAAGGCATAGAGCCGTTGGGGCCATTATGAGCAAATCGGCCTAAATAAGGAAACGTGATGAGGCCATAATATATGGTCAACTTGAGGAGATAATGATGCACCTTAGGAACAATTTGGATGGTGGTTAAGTCTTCCAAAATGCAGCAGCAGTGAGGAAGAACGAGCCGTTGGAGATTAAAGCCGTAAGACTCTAAATAAGGCAAGTGAAGCTCAAACTTGATCTACCTGATCAAGTGAGATTTTGTGCACCTTAGGATGTGTAGAATAGCTTCTAGATGATCTTAAAGCTCCCAAATAACGTGATGCGTTTCACATAAGCAAAGGAAAATGTGACTTTCCTTATTTGGACTCGGATGACCTGTGCGATGTAATTGAAAGCCATGGGTGGATCTGGATCAGTTGGGGTCGGGTCTTTAGCTGGATGGCTCCATAAGAGACTCCAGTGTATGGATATGGTCTTGAACGAAGCAGGCTTTGATGGCCTTAGGCTGAAAATCACACAATTCGGTCCATACGCTCTAACGGGTGGGGCCGAGTAAGATATGATTTAGCTTGGCCAAAAAATATCCTGGCTTGTTGTTGGTCGATGGATCTCCGGTCTTTGAGTATGGTTCGTCGGTTTGGTCGGTAGAGTTGTGAATTGGACCGTTCCTCGGTTATCTGGTGGCCTTGATTGCAAATGGGGATTTCGGAATTGGCTTAAGTGCAACTGAGAGACTCGACCAGGGTCTTCAGCATGGTTGGTTGGTGGAGAGAAGTGGTTTCCCTCCTTTGATTTGATGCATGGTTTCTTCGGTTCAGCTCCGGTAAGATTTCCACCGGTTTTGGGGGAAATGTATTCATCTTCGAATTTCTTGAATTGGGGCTGAGGGATTCGACCAAAGTGCTTTTTATAGTAACTTTGTCGATGAAAATGTGATCCCTCAGTTGATATAACGTGGGGATCCTCCGGTTTAGCTTCTACAAGGCATCGTTCGGCTTCGTATGGGCCGGTTGGATCTCCTCCGGGTGTTAGGATCGCCTTGTGATGGTTTGTTGGGTCGATGGCCATATCAGGAACCTAGAGGTACTATTAAGAAAAGCCTGTATTCATATAAAAATATATAATAACCATAATTTCCAAAAATATCAAGAGTTATAAGTTTTTTGAAGTAGGTGAATAAAAGATTTGTTTGAAACTAAATATACTAATTCACTTTGAAAAGTAAAAACGTAATTGTCTAATTGATTATTCGATCATGTATTACCCTAAATTTTAATTCTATTGTTTACTTTAGGGAGTGTTAAAGCATCTCTGGAAATACTTGCCGGATCGGCGAGATGGATTTCAGCATTGGCGGAGATGGAGGAGTTGTTCATCTGAAAGAACGACGAAACAAAAAGAGAAAGTAGTTGAGGATTTGACGCAGAGGATGATGGTTTCTATTGCATCATCAATTTTGTATATATGACTCCTTTTCATTTTTTGGTTTTAATAAATCGTAAAATTACAGATTTTTCTGGTCTTCGTCCATTTCTTTGCGACAGTCAAACCCTACCTCTCCTTTTTTTCACCATTGTTGTCGATTTTGCTTGTTTTTCTTGTGGTTTTTACTCAACTATGCTAGATCTACAACCCAACATCTAATTTCGAATTTAAAACCCATAAAAAGTGAGTAATCTTCCACAAAAAGTAAGCTATCACAGTTGAGATTAATTTATAACCTCGTCGAAGAAATAATACTCGAGAAATGAAAAACGTAAACAATCATTACCTTTACGTTTAATTTCATCAGTTATTGAATCAAAATAAGAAGAAAATCTCAAGAACACACGCTTATTTGATTGTGAAATCGTTGCCAATTATTGAAAGCTTAAAGCTTTCTTAAGGATGTAATTGGATGACTTTTTATCTGAATAAAATTAGGTAGAATGATCTATTTCAAAATATTTCATATAATTGTTACCATTTAAAATAAAAATCGAAAGTTTTTTTTTATCCCATATATATATATTCCGTTGGAATAAATAGGAATGTAAGCAAATTATGTTATAAATCATTGCACTACTCAAAAGAAGATGAACCAGATGGAATGTATTGGATACAAAAAAATAACAAAAATAAATAAATATTATTCATATTATCCCAGTTATCCCTTAAATTGATGTTATTCTATTCATTTTTATTCATCATATTAAGTATATTCCTCAATATGAATACCAATTACACCCTAAGATGGTGCTGCGTTGCTTCTCCCTCCTTCAATCTCTTCCATTCTCATAGCAATTCCCAGACCTAAAATCATTCGAGCCAGATTTCTCTCTATCTCTCCAACTCCCAATCTCATATGCTCATGGAGACGCCGATGACCACTAGACTAGGTTAAACTTAGTTTTTACAGTTTATTACGAATTGTTTTGAGAGAAATTTGCGTAGATAACCAAGAAAAACACTGAAATGAGGTAAGTAACCATTCCCTGTTCAAAACACTGTAAAATTTTGTTAAATCATATTTTGCCCTTTGACTTCATTTTACACATTCTTCTGGCTTCGTCACCCTCTCTCCTCCAATCTTTATCTTTTATCTTTCTTCCATCTTCCTTTTATCTCTTTCCTTGGTTCATCTCTTCCAATCTTCAATTTTCTAAGTCACTCACCCACATTTTTATCTCTCTTCCATCTTCAATCTTCTCTTACGAAACAAAAATTAAGTAATTAAACAATCATCTTGTCTTCGTTCTCTTCATCTTCTACCTAAAATTAACTCAATTAAAAAAATTTCAACGCATTTCCATATAACACCGGCACCGGAACCGCGACGTCCGGTGAATTTTCTTTAGACGTTGTGTCGATTCAGTCAACTAACGGGTCAAATCCGGGTCGGGTCGTTAAAATCCCCAATTTGATTTTCGATTGCGGGTCAACGTTTATGCATAAAGGACTCGCTAGGGGAACCGTCGGCATGGCTGGAATGGGACGCCACAACATCGGATTGCCGTCGCAATTCACCGCCGCGTTTAGCTTCAACCGGAAATTCGCGGTGTGTCTCACTTCGGGAAGAGGCGTCGCCTTCTTTGGTAACGGACCGTACGTGTTCCTCCCAGGAATCCAGATTTCAGGGCTCACAAAGCCACACGAGGGAAATTAATGAGCCATGCGTGGTAACAATAATTTATTAGCCTAACAACAATTCCATATGGTAGCTAATTCTCAAAGTAACAGATAAAAAATACTGTTATCGAGATAGATAATTTTTTTATCCAGTTATAGTTATCCATTTTTTCCGAGTATATAATAATGTTGTTATCGCGATAACTTTCCAAGTGTCCTTTATGTCTAATTCTAGTAGAATCATTGTTTTTCTCACGCAAATAGATACGTTAATATGAAAGCTAACATTCAATAATTTAATTATACTGTTAAATTAATATTTGGATCTATATCTAAAATTAAAAGAGAGGTAATTTTATTACTCCGTTAAATTAACATTCAAAGTTTTGTCAGATTTATCTTTGTTTTTAAATTAGATCAATGTGTGTATTTCATGGAAACAAAAAAAAAGTTGAGAATTATCCTACGAAGATTTGAGTAATCTCTCGGCGTTGATTTGCCATTAAACATACAATGTTTGAGTTCTAGTATTAAATATAAAGTTAGAGATACATTTAAATATTTACTTGATACAATAAATATTTTTTCACCACATGGATTTCTCAGCACACTCAATCAAAGGTAAAAACGTAAAAACTTTACCTGACAGCAACAGTGAATTGGACATTCTGTCACATCATGGTCATGTAGCTAATTATTTATCCATATATGGTTATATACCTCATTAACTCTTATTTTAATATATAAAAGTTGAGAGTAAAAAATCATAAATGTAGTTGTTTTAAAGAAAACCTCGGTTTATTCAAATTTTCTCAAACCCTGTGTTTCAACCAAAACGATGACATATCTTACATTGCATCCGACTCGGCAAAACTTAGGGGGGTTTATTGGATTATAGATTTTAGGAGATTTTGTTTTTTTGTTTTTTTTTTATAAATCCTATGTTATTCAAGTAATGATTTCTAAATGTTTTCCAAAATCTTCTGTTATTGAACATGAAATTTATATAAAATCATTCAAAATCACTTACAATCTATGTTATTCTTTCGTTAATTTGTAAAACTAGTCATGGACATTCGGATATTCGGTTCGGTTCCGGGTATTTTGGGTAAGTTGGTTTAAGATTTATATAGAAATCAAAATGTTTTCGGTTTGATTACGGTTCGGTACTAGTCGATTTCAGGTCGGTTCAATTCCAAGATTTAAGAAACGTCGCTTGCTTCTATGTCATCAACAAATCGATTGCTTCTCTCTATTATTAAAAGGGTTTTCTCTTTCAATCCTTCCGATTTCGATCATTGACTTGCCTAAGGTGCGTCGTTGGTCGAACCATGATCTCTCAATCGACCAGACGCTGCATTTGGCCGCAAGAGGCTGCGTCTAGTAAACGAACAACTATTGGCCGCATCCACAACCTCTTGCGACAGGCAAACGAACAGACCCCGAGTCACCGCCTCTCCTAACTGAGGCACACCGACAATTCGAAGTGGAGCTCTAGAAACTTCGACAAATGGCCTACTTGCAACGACATCATATGATTCAGAGTTGGGATAGGATTGAGAGCTTCCAATTGATTCACGAGCTTCCGACGCCACAACCTGATTTCACATATGAACTTTATACATATTCAATGATATTTCGTAGACTTTTTTTGAGTTCCAATGTTAGCCTCTCGGAAAGATATGTCTCTGAATGTTACCGAGTCATCCAAAATACTCTGAAAATTAAAGAAAAAATCTTACCAAATCACCAATATGGAATTTTTTTAATTATTTAAAAAAAAAATCCCACAAAAATCACGGAGATATCTTCAAACCCCACCAAAATCCTACCAAATATAAAACCCACCAAAACTCCTAAAATGTCTACACTAACACCGTCATGAATTAACTGAATATTTTCGAATACGAGTATGAATTAGACAAAAGTTATCTTTGGTGTATGAATTAGCACATTACTACAAATCAGGTATGAATCGAACTTTTTTCAACTCTTGAGGTATGCATTAACCGAAAGTCTGTCCATTTGGAGACAGAATACCCAACCCGTCCCGAACTTCCTTTTCCATTCATGTTGTCATTTAAATAATTACCCGTTCGAGAAAAAGGGTATAACCTCCTCATAGAGCTTCATAACCTCATATGGGCTTTGTCATGTTAAAAAGGAAAAAAATCATGTTTGTTCCTCTCTGCTTCTGACATGTGGCAAAGACCTCTCCTTGTCTTTTCTACTCGTCTCTTCTTTATCAAACTCGTCGCTTCCAAAATCCAGTCATCTTCTTCCAAAACTCGTCGGAGATTTTTTTTTTTTTTTAATTAGGATCGTAATCCTTCGATTACCATCGATCTTCTGCGCAAGACGCCTTTCGAGGTAAGAATTCATCGATTTCTCCGCTCGTTACTTCGAGATTTTAAGGTTTCTGTGGGTGATCGAGAACTAGTGTCTATACTTGTAGGTTTATGAATACGATCCATCTCGGATCTTATCAGTTTAATGGCAACATTTAACAGTGATGATGATGATGATGACGTTGCCTATATTGATCACAATCCCTTTGGAACAACAACTTCGTGTGATTCTGATTTTGAGGATGACTCTGAAACGGTATGATAGCTCTATAAGTCTTTGTGGTGGTAGAGAATGATCTCTCAAGCTATATTATGTGTTTAGATGAAGTCAGAGACTGATACATCAGCTCAAGAAGCAAGAAATGGCAAAGACATTCAAGGGATTTCGTGGGATGGGTTTAAGTACACTAGAGATGAGTTCCGTGAGAATAGGTTGAATCAGTATGAGAACTTCTTCAATATCTTAACTCCTCGCTCTCGGGAAATGCTTGATAAGGTCAGTGATTTCAACACTCTTCAAGATCATTGAAGTTGTTTTTGTATCTGAAAAAATTGATTCAATTGACAGGAACATCTGCAAGTTGAGAAAGGAAGTAGCTTTTACGATTTTCAGTTCAACACAAGGCTTGTCACATCCACAATTGTTCATTTTCAGGTAGAGATTTTTGTTGCTACTTATCCAGTTTGTATTTTGCCAACATTTTTTGTGTACAAGACGAATCCTGCTTCAAGATTTACGAGTTTTGTTCTTGGTTTTTCTAGTTCGTTTGCTCCTCAGTTTTCATATGCAGATCATTTGCATCGTTACTGGATTAAATGTATCTCATCTGAAAAAATCTATGATTTGCAAAAACGAGATAAGTTTTAGCATTGTTTCTCTGAGGAATAACAATCTATGGGCAGGTAGCTTTTGTCTAAATTGGTCTCTGAATATTACAATCCATGGCTATCAACAACCATGGTGATACTATCCTCTTTCCATTTTTAGATTTCTGCATTGAACTTCATTTTACACTTCCGGAAAATCAAAGGCCTGCACTCAGGTTTTATTTACTATTCACTTTAATCTTTTTTTTGTTTTTATGCATAGCTCTCTACGAATGGTTGTATTTATATTTTACTTTAATGTTAAGTTTACCATATCAGAGCTGCATTTGCAGCGACTTATTCGTTCAATCAAGCAAAAGCATATTGGCTTAAGTATGAAAGCAGAGTCGTGTTTATATTGTGGACTTCAAAAGTAATGCACGCTGCATTGTTTCTTTCATGCTTAAATGTTAGAAATATACAAGTAGGAAGAAAGTGAGGGTTAGAACAATTATAAACTCGATCGTTGTTGCGCTGTACTTTGCATATATCCTGTGTTGCAGATCTGCGGTGTGAGTATTCTAATGTGTCTGTGGCTTATAAATATATTGCTCAATACTTTGTGGCATTTAGGGTTATTTTCCTTCTTCTTTCAGCCTCTAATGCAATTGGGAGTATTGCCTGAGCAGCTGGCGCCATAAAGATATCTATTGGGTATGATAGGAGAATGTGTAAGAGATCCGTGTCTAGATAGAGCTTCATTTCTTATCACACATACATCATTACATGCATATATTTTGCTCTACTTGAGGAGTTTTGGGTGCTTTACTCATTTATTTTCGAACTTTCCTATTCTCACATTTCGTGCATTGCCATTTTGTTGTGTAAAACGACATAGTTGCATATGTAATGGCTGTAGTCCAATAAGAAAAAGAGAGAGACAGTCAATTTGGCATAAAGGCTGGTACTTACCTCATATTCATATACAAGGAAATCTTGTTTTCATGTTTTTTTTTTATATGCCGCAAGATTGATCCTTCATATTCGTCATTTTCAGCTTCGGAACTTGGTATGGGCGACATCAAAGCATGATGTATATCTAATGCAAAATTATTCGGTTATGCACTGGTCATCACTACTCCAGAGAGGGAAAGAAGTAGTTAATGTCGCCAGATTAGTTGCTCCCACTCTGGTGAGAGCTTTGAAATCCATAGAAATATTGCAAGGTTTACTTTTTTAGATCAGTCTTAGTTCCTGATTTGATTTGTTCCCAGAAACTACCTGGATCGTTATCCGAGCCCCTCTCCAGGGTCCAAGTTAGCAGTATGGCAGTCAAAGAAAATCTGATCCTGTTAGGAGGGTTTGATGGGGAGCTTCTCTGCAAGGTTCACATGCTCTTGGAAATTGGAATAGCCATTGCTTTTCTCCGAGTAGATAATATAAATCTAATACTCATATCCTTTAACTTGTATTGCTCATCTCTTTCTCCAGTATGTAAATCAGCCTGGGGTTGCTTTCTGCACAAAATTATCGACATGAGATAATGCCATTACAAACACAGTTGATTTATAAAGAAGCCCGAGGTACGAAAAGGCTAGAGAGTTCTTTGAAATCTCTAGAAGTTTTATGATATCATCCTAAACTCAGACTGAAGTTTCTTCTTCTTCTCTTATTGCAGTGGTTCCCTTAGGCTTATAGCCGCGAATAACGACAGTAAGATTCGGGTATTCGATGCTCAGAGCTTAACACGTGTCGGTGAATTTACTTTCGGTTGGTCCGTCAATGTGAGTTTCCAGGCTATTAATCTACACTCTATCACCCAAATGGCAAATCTTCAGCTGCCAAAGTTATCTAATTAAAGACTCTAATGTTCTGGCAGAATACCTCGGCTACCCCAGATGGGAAGCTGCTCGCTGTACTCGGGGACAGTCCAGAATGCTTGATCTCTGATTCCCAGTCTGGGAAAGTAAGTACCATACAGCTTTATGATAAGAATCAAAAGCTATAAAAAAACTACTTTTCTTAGTCAATTTACCAAACCAGAAACTTTGGTTAACGAAAGAATCTCAACTTTGGTTAACGAAAGAATCTCAACTCTAATCTTAGCAACAGGAAACCAAGACACGACATGCCGTCTATGGGACATTCGAAACCCATCAAAGTCATTCGCTGTCCTGAAGGGAAACATGGGAGCCATAAGAGGACTGAAGTTCACACCAGACGGGCGGTTCCTTGCCGTGGCTGAACTTATGGAAGCTTGATGGAATATAAGAGGAGAAACGGTAATCAGTATATGGACTCTTTTTTCTGGTAAAGGATCAAATGTAAAAGATGTGGCAAAATGTGATAAGAATTTGATTTGGGTTTTGCCCTTTTAAGTTTGTGTATAGAAAGAAACATAATTGTGTTTGATATTTGTATAATTTAGACCTTATCACTTGATTTGCTTGGTTTCGTCACATTTTTTGTCATTTTTTTTTTGACATAAAAAACACCATATATTATTACGATGATTCTAAGGTGGCTTCAGAGGTCATCTAGATCGGAACCAAAAAGTTTACATGGGAAAAAGTAATACCGCATGCTCGAGCCCCTTTCGCAAGAGAATCGACACGGACATTTAAAACGCGAGGAATATAAGAGATTAAAATGAATAAAAGTGAAACGTAAATGATTAAACTCATCAATTTCTGAAGCCAAAGCATGCCATTTTTTCTCTTCCTCGATCAGCTTAACCATCTGGAGGCAATATGATTCGAAGGACATAGATAGTTCTCCCATCGTTCGAACAGTCTTCATGGCCCATAATAACGTGGTAAATTCAGTGTGTATAGGGGATAATGTCCCTTCCTTCGTAAAGGAGCCGAACATGTGCCTTCCGTTGACGAGTTCTATGACACAACCGCCACCAAACATAGCGTCAACGCCTACCCAAGAGGCGTCTATCTGACAGCGAGGTCTTGCTCTGCTCCTTTCGCCCCCTTGGGGTGGGTCCGGTTGGGTATCGATATCTTCGCCTATTAGCGAGACCATTTGTGCTACTATCCAGTTATCTGCCTCCTGTGTAGCGATATGGAAGGTGTCAATGGAGGAAATCTCCTTACCATTAAAGATTTTATCATTCATAGCCTTCCATATATACCATTTTATCCATGGAAAAGCCGCTAGGGGTTTCTCCAAAGCTCTTACTTCCTTTGCGCGCAAAGAAGGTAATCGAAATTCACGAATAGAGACCCACTCGGAAAAGTGTCCGCATTTGACGGAATCCCTGAAAGTGTCAAGGTCTGTAGTGCTGTAGGGCATTCGAAAAGTAAGTGATTGATAGTTTCAAACTCCGCTCCGCACCTTGGGAAAAAGCGATCCGTCCCACAGTGACGGCCTCCTAGGTTATCACTCACCAGAACACATCCGGAAACTGCTTGCCAGAGAAAGTGTTTGATCTTCCTCGCTGTTTTTAATGTCAAGACTTTACTTTCTAATAGAGTAGAGCTGGGTTCAAGGATATATTGAGGACCATCCTCTTCCTTCATTTGGTTCGCTAGTTCATAGCTTGATTTTATCGAGTAAATGCCAGACTTAGTATGGTTCCAACAATAGACCTCTACCTTATAGCCTCGACTAGACTTATTACTCCGGATTAGCAGGATGTCCTTAGGAGCTATTATGTTCTGTAAGGTCTCCATTTTCCATTCTTTGGTGTTTTGGTCGATCAGGTGTCCAACATAAAGATAAAGATCTCGGAAGTCGTCGTTATCTAGAGCTGGTCTATACGTAACAACTGGAATCCAGCTGTCGTACCAAACTCTAGTATTAAAACATGAACCTATCGATTTATTTAGACCATTCTTAAGGAGACTCCTAGCCGCGACTATGCTTGGCCACCCATAAGATGGGGAGTTCGTTTTACGCACTTCCATAGGCGTAGAGTATCGGAAATACCTTCCTTTAAGAACTCGGGTAAAGAGTGATAATGGAAATTGTATTAAACACCATAGTTGTTTCGCAAGCTGTGCGAGATTAAAATTCATGAGATCACGGAAGCCCAAACCTCCCTTATCCATGGGGAGACATATTTTGTCCCATGCTATCCAAAGTAGTCCCCAGTTATTTTGTTTGGTACTCCACCTGAACTTCGAAATAACACCTTTTAGCTTGTTTATGATCTCCTGGGGTAGGAGGAAGCAAGACATGACATTGGTCGGGAGAGCTTGAGCAACTGATTTGATAAGGACTTCCTTGCCGCCTTTTGAAAGGAACTTGACGGACCAGGAATTGATTCGGTTATTAAGACGCTCCTGGATAAAGGCGAATGCCTGCTCCCTTGTGATACCCAATGTCCTATTTAGCTCTACCTTGATCTCAAGTGCCACTTTACTTCCGAACATGATTGACGATTTTGACACATTTAGCTGCTGGCCTGAGGCTTGTCCATAGCAGTTTATAATTTTCATCAACTCTGCACATTGTAGGACATCCCTTTGCAAAAAAAGAGACTATCATCCGCAAAGAGAAGATGAGACACTACTGGGTTCGCTTTAGCTATTTTCAGACCCGTTATACGCCCTTCTGGTTCAGCTCCCCGAAGTTGTGCAATGAGAGCTTCTGTGAGGATGATAAAAAGAAAGGGAGAGAGAGGATCTCCCTGCCGAAGTCCCCGAGATGGGTTAATATTTCTTTTTGGCTCTCCATTCAGGAGGACTTGGTAAGATACCGAAGATATGCACCATCGGATCCATGAAACCCACTTCTCATCAAAACCCATCTTAAGCATTAGCGCCTCCAAAAAACTCTATTCAATCCGGTCTTATGCTTTACTCATATCCGTTTTTATCGCCACAAATTTAGATTTGCAAATAGGGTTGGTTCGTAGGGCATGGAAGATTTCCTGGGCCACGAGAATATTATCAGTGATCAAACATTTAGCCACAAAGGCCGATTGTGTCTCCGAGATTAAATTCGGGAGGAATCTCTTTAGTCTTTTGCACAAGACTTTAGAAATAATCTTATAGCTGACATTGCAAAGGCTGATGGGTCGAAATTTCATCATCTCTATCGGCATCTCCGTTTTCGGGATTAAACAAATATTTGTGTGGTTGAGACGATCATCAAAATTCCCCATGACGAAGAAATATTTGACCATCGCAATGATGTCCTTCACTGTCACGTCCCAAAACTTCTGATAGAATATGCTCGTCATCCCGTCCGGACCCGTTGCTTTTTCAGGATTTATCTCAAAGATGGCCTTTTTACCTCCTCGTCAGACGGAGGCCGGGTGAGTGAGGCATTTATCTCTGGAGAAACTTGCGCGGTAACATACTGAAGAGTTTCTTCAAAGTCGTTTGGATGCGACGACGTGAAGATATTTTGGAAGTATTATGTGGCTACCTTTTCGATGCCGTCTGTATTTTCTGCCCATGATCCATCTGGTTTTTTTTATCTTTGTGATTCGGTTCTGGACCCGTCTATGCTTGGTTGTCGCATGGAAAACATTAGTGTTGCGGTCACCGTCCTTTAACCAAATAGCTCGGCTTTTTTGCTTCCAATATAATTATTCCTCGCGGAATGCAGCACATAAATCCCATTTTAAATTTAGAATCTCTTCACTTGGGAAGGAATCGTTTGTTTGGGCTTGTTCCAATAGCCGCTTGATATCTTCAATTTTCTTAGTAGCATTTAATGGATTCAATCTCTTCCATCTAGATATCGCTTTTTGGTAATTCCCGATTTTCGAGTGGAAATCTCCTGGGCTAGAGTCGTCGCCTGGACCCCAACCATCTGCAATGGTATCCTTTAGCCCTGCTTTTCCTAACCAGCATTTATCAAATTTAAAGTCCATGTGGGTTTTGCCTGAATGCGATAAAATCTAGCCAAAATTGGTCGATGATCTGACCCCCATAATTTTAAATACTCCACATTAGCGTGGAGAAAAAGATGATGCCATTCTTCGTTACCTATAGCTCTATCTAGTCGACATTGGATTCTCCCAGATTTTCTATATCCGAGCCATGAAAGAAAATGTCCCCTGTATGGGAATTCAGTCATCCCACAATTTGCTATCATGGTTTTGAAAAGTAAGAAAGATGATTCGGGGCGTTTTCGGCCACCTCTCTTTTCATGATTAGACGTAATCTCGTTAAAATCTCCTAACCATGCTCCTATCCGCGAGAGACTCATCCTAGTTAAACGTTCCCAAACATTTTTACGACACTTAACGACCGGATCACCACACACAAAGGTCATAAACACCTTGTGTCCATCGATCGTAGCTTCAATGTCGATCATGCGATTATTCGAAAGCAAAACTGCTAGAAAAGGTTTAACCATGTAATTCAACATGATCGAAAAAAAAACAGAGCCTTGAGGATTAATCACAAAATCAGAGTCTCGCGAAACCCCACTAAATTCTCCGACAAACTAGAGAGAAATATTAACCCGATAACCACAAAAATTAACAACAAGTTAGAGAGACAGCACATATAATGTCATAGGAATGATCACTTCTTGCCGAGGTATGATGTCAGGTCTTGACGCTTTGGACGGCTCGATCGGCTCGACTGATTCTTCCGTGCGGCTCATCCGTGACTTCATAGATAGCGCTGAGATGGATAGGTCTGCCGAGGCGACTTCCTTTTTAGGTTCAGTTTCTCCTTCAGTTGTGGCATCTGACGCTGATACAAGGAAGGTATCCGAGGTAAAAAATCTTTCCGAAATGAATCTGGTCGAGGATTCGGAGCGCGTGGTTTTGGGTCAACGTGCAGGCCCTTCGAGGAAACGGGCCGAGCCGAAGCCCGAACGCCGAAAGAAAAAGGAAAACGTTCCTCCTGGGACTACTCTTTCCACCGAGGAGTTCCTTGTCGAGTTAAGACGACGCTTCAGTATATCCGAGGAGGTCGAATTCGTCCTTCCTGATTCATCTGATCGACCTAACAATCCTCCCCCAGATTGCTTCACTATATATGAGAGCTTATTTTCTCTATGTTTTCTTTGGTTTCTAATTCCGGAGTTGGTCCTTCGATACCTATGGAGACACGGGATCGCTTTGGGTCAAGTTACGCCTCGGAGGCTTCGTCATTTGATAGAAATTTTGGTTAGATGCATTGAGTGTGATGTCAAAGTTAGCTTTAACCATCTCCGAAGTTTCTTAGAAATCCGAAGAGTCCATAACTCGGAAAGAATCTATATTTCCAACAAAAAGGAGTGGAGAATCATCCGAGGGTTCCCGAGCGAAGACAACGATTGGGATAGTCGTTTCTTATTTTTCCGGGTTTCCGAGGCCTCTATTGATCGTGATTGCCTCCGATTGGTCAAGACGAGCTGGGGGCCATTTGGTAGTTGATCTGTATATTTTTGGCTCGGTCCGTCGTTCAATATTTTTGACTGATCTTGTCCTTGTTTTTGCAGTTCACAATGTCGTTCGCCCGTGCCCAGACGATCTATTAGAGATGTAGACTATTTTAGCATCCGAGAAAGTTAACTGGAGAAAATATTTCTCGCTTGAGAGAATCAAGAGAGCCCAAGCTATTATTGGTGGTGTTCTAGTGAATTCAGAGCCTCCGCCGACTGAAGGTACCTTGACGAGCATTGCAAGATTATCGATCCGTGTGAACAAAGAGCTCGAAGAGTGAGAGAGAGAGCAAAGCGAGCCGCCAAGGCGAACACGAATCCCATCACTGTTGAGGCAGTGGTCCCTAATGTGACTACTACCGATGCGAATGTAAATCCTGCTACCACCGGGGTCACGGTCCCTAAAATGGCTAATGTTGCAATGAGTGTTGCCAGTGATGCTGGAAAACATCATGCTGATCCTTCCGATCCTCCTGCTCTTACCGAGGACCCCGTGTCGACTCATCCTCCGGTTCTCAAGCCTTCTGCTTTTATCGCAACGACATATGCCGAGGATTTGAAACAAAAACAGTCTAGCTTGGGAGGCAAATGATATTCCCATATTTGTCTCTTCTATGCATTCATTTAGGTTAGATTTTATCTCATACACATATAGTTTCACTACATTTCTTATATGTTTTGTCTCAATTAGAGTTTAGGATGTTGCATTAGGTACTAGAGAGTCTTTGCATGCATTTGGAGTGTTCCTAGGTGTTTTGGAGATGGTTGATGATGTTTGGAGTTATGGAGCATAAGAGAAGGAAGAGTCCATTCGGAGTGTCCGAAAGAACGGTTCGGACAAAGGGTTTCCAATCCGATTTAGCCTCAACGATCTTCATGGCGGATGTAGAAGAAGGAGTTATCTGTCTACTGGAGTTGGATTCAGGCCATTTGGATATGTCGTTTGAGAAATATGTCCGACTTTCTAAGGAGTTTCTGTCTGGCCGCGAGACCAGTCTCTCATACCGGCCCGACACAAGAAATCTCCCTCAGCCGGCATGAAACCTTTTCCCCACCAGGAGATTTACCGGGCGCATGTACTGGCTTTATTTCCCCCGGCGCCAAGCATTTTCCTCCTAGATGGTTTCCCTCAGCACCGGCCCGACATTTCCCTCAGTTCCCGTCCGGTGTGTGCATCCAATCCCAACATGGACTTTGCCGGACGCATGTACCAGTTCCAGACAGCCCGGCTTGGAACTTTTGATCGAGAAACCCTGTACCGCCCAAAGACGCAATGCACGTACTGGCCCGGTGTCCAATCTTCACGGGACCAAGGACATTACCGGCTCTGTGCACCGGCTTCAATCCGGCCGGCATCACCTTCTCACGCTAAAACTTCTCATACCGTCCCCATATACCGGCTCCATCTTGGCCGGTATGGGAAGTGCGACCCAAGACTTGACCGGGTCAATACCCGATTTGTTCCGGTTTGACCCGGTTACCCACTTTTTATTTTAAATACTCTAAAACCTAATTGTATTCATTATGCTTTTTCTTAAGTCTAAAGCCCTCACCTTT
This sequence comes from Eutrema japonicum, assembly GCA_030161315.1. Classification (NCBI taxonomy): domain Eukaryota; kingdom Viridiplantae; phylum Streptophyta; class Magnoliopsida; order Brassicales; family Brassicaceae; genus Eutrema; species Eutrema japonicum. The sequence continues at coordinate 32,671,008 of BSQW01000001.1, forward strand.
GAGAGAGAACTTGAGATTTGTAAGAAGGATCATCTGTTTTATGCAATCTAGTGTTTATTTCTATCAATCTCTTCCATCTATCTTCTTTCTATCTTGATTATTCAACATTCATCCATGGATTCAACCCCTATCCATATCGATTTTGGGTTGTTCTTAATGGGTCTTGAGTAGTCTTTTAGGGTTTAGAGATGGGGTAGATTAGGATGATCCAAGACTTGATTCATGGTATTTAGGGTTAGATATTCTTATATCCCTTCTTGTTTAGTATTCTTAAGGTTAGATCTAGCTTGAAAAAGTAGGTCTAGATCATAAGGAATTTCATGCACACCAAGTGTTTGATGAAATGCCTTGATGAACTAAACAAGAGATTTACATTCATAGCCTATGATAATAGCTGTCTAGGGTGTATTTTTGGTTGATCTTGTTGATTCAAACTTAATGCTTGCTAATCAATGATCCACAAATGAGAGTTTGTTAATGGATTAAGTGATTAGCATAGTGATTAATTGCTTGAAAAAGAATTAGTCAAGTTAAGGGTCTTATGCCTAGAGATTAGCTTGTTTGAGTAAATGAACATCATAAATTGAACTTGGATCATCTTATATCCATAATCCCATCTTTGAATCCGCTTTTGCTTATTGATTTACATCTTGTTTAAGTTGCTTTACTAGTTTTAATTTGGATACTTAATCACAAACCCCTTTTAATTAGCTTAACTTACATAGGTTCCTTGCATTCCTAATGTTTAGAGTCATCTCCTAATACGGACTGATAACCTCTTATACTACTCGTATCTAGAGTTATTGATACCTCTTTAAGACCGAAAAGTCTTAGTATCAGCGAACGAGACAAGACCGTCGATGCCGAGAAGGGTGACAAAAAGAAAAGGCGTACCGCCCTCCCCGTATCTGAACTCGAGCCCTTCGAGCTGGTGGTGAATGATGCTTTAGCATCTGGCGCCTTGTTTTCAAAGATCAACGGTCCCGGCATCTGCCTTCCGTGTCCGGATAAGCTCGCTATGGGGAAGATGTACACCAATATGTCACATATAGGCATAAGGATATGGCTATATTTGTGTAAGATCTTGTAAGTAGTCGCTCGGGACTAACGCTTTTGCCCTAATTTTTGTATTTTTGTAGTTTGTGGCCTCCATAAATGAGATGGTGGCCGCTTAGGAGTCGGATTCTCGTCATGACCGCAACTGAGTTGACTAGGCGAGAAAATATGCTTTGGTTATGAAAAGTAAGCTTGCTGAGGTGGAGGAGAGGCTATCTCTTGCTTCTACCAAGATTGCGGATCTTGAAAGAGAGAAGGAAGCTCTTAGGGAGGAGTCGGCAAAATCCGTGGCTTTCGCGTTTCGGTTGGAAAGTCAGAAGACGAAGTTGAAGGACGAGGTAGGCTCCTTGAAGAATTGAATCGAGGAGAAGGATGCTCTGCATGGGGCCGAAATTAAGAATGCTCCCATGGAGGGAGTCACGGCGGGAGTCGGCTCGGAAGTTCAAAAATCGGTTTCTAAGATACGGGAAAGCATCGAGAAGTTGAAAGATGTTAAAAGTAAAGAGCTTGAGCTAGTCGAGGTTAACTGCAACTTGCAACTTATCGACGATCTTCAAAAGGGGAAAGTTTCAAGTCTCAAAGCCAAAGCGGCGAAGTTGAATGTTTGGAAGGCTAAGCTGGTCGGCGTCGATGAAGAATTCGAGAGAATTGAAACCTGTTTGGGGGATGAGCTTAAACTCTCCTAGTCTCAGGAGATTTGATATATCATGGTTTTTACCCTGTTTAAGTCATGATATAAGTCCGTTTTATCGAGTCTTTATTCTATTATAGAGTCTTTTACAGGTTTTATCACATTTGGAGCATTATTGGAAAGTTGGAGTTTTATGGAGCATTATGGAGCAAAAACTAAAGTCTGGCGACTAAGTACCTGATCGAAGCGTCAAGCATCGATCGATACGCCCTGGTATCGATCGACACCCATCGAGGAGATCACAAGTTGCGACTTTTAATGAAGTTTGAAGAATTGCAGAACTTGCCCAAAAGACTTTAATATTTACAAGAAGACCCCAATTCGTGTTTAGACTATTAAATTAGGTTTTACAGCCACTTTGGCTGTGTGCTTTTCATTACATTGTTCTGGAGGATTTCTGAGAGAGGGGAGACAAGTCAGAACTCTGTTTGTCTGAGAGAAGATTTCGAACCCCTGTTTCATTATACTCTTATTTTATTCTATTGATGCTTTATTCAGTTATGTTGATTGTTTCATTCTCCATGTCTGAGTAGATCCCTTGTTAGGTTCAGGGTTCTCAATAGGTTGGATTAGTTATTAGGATTTATTATCTGAATTAGTTCTTCACCATAGGTTGATTACAAAGCTAATTCTGGATTGATCACCTTGAACTTAGATCTTAGGATAATTGATTAGGCGCGAGAGTGCGATTAATTACCTGATAGAACCTAAGGTGAGCAAAATAACTATTCGCAAAGAGATTTCGTTTAGTTGTTTTGTGAACATATCAAACTTGATTTAAAAGCTGATTTAGACTTTAGGATTCGCAAAGAGATTTGGAATTCCTAGGATTTAGATTTAGATAGCTTTCGCAACGAGAGTTGGTTAGCTATACTTTAGTGATTTGAGTTCAAGAACCACGCTAAATCTGAATCCTGTTAGTTAGTTTATTTGCATTCATTGATTTCCTGAGAAATACCTTGAACCTATCTCTCCCAAATTGAATTTACAACCGTTTTAATTTACATTCTGTTTTCAATACCATTGATTGCTTAGCGTAAATCTCACATCTATAATCTATTGTGTGTCTCTGTGAGTCCTTGTGTTCGACCCCTAACTATACTATAACAGTGCTTTAGTATCTAAATAGGGTATTAATTTGAGCATATCAGATTTGGCGCCGTTTCCGGGGACTCAATTCGCCATTAGATTACGTTTGTGAATTTCGACTAAGTTCGTTAGTATCGGTCGATACTATCTAGTATCGGTCGATACTCGCCGTTATCTTTTGTTGATATCGATCGACGCCACTTGGTATCGATCGATACTCATCGTGTTACTAGTTACTAACGTTTTTGACTCTTGTTTTAAGGTGCATGCCTAGTCGTGAAACCATAAAGAACAAGAGCACTCAGCTAGTTCAACCGTCATTGGAGCAACTAGCACTTGTGGAACACACAAACAGAAGGGCAAAGAAACCAGCAGCTATGAGCAACAATAAAGTAGAGTTGGTTCGAGATGAGGCTGGTTCCTACAGGGACCTAGAGGGTCGTTTGTGCAATGAGAGAGGATAACGTCTGGATGGAGAGGGGAACATCATTCCACCTGCTCCCGTTGTCGCTGAGAATGCCGCTGGGAACGCGAACGCAGTGAATGCTGAGAACGCTGTGGTTAATCGTGGTAGGACGATTGGTGAGTGCAACAGACCTGACCAGTTCTACGCAAATCGCTATGCGATCCGTCCTCCCGCTTTTCCAAGGAATGACTTTGAGCTGAAACCTGCATATTAAACTCTTGTGGGACAGCACCCTTTTCATGGTCTTTCCCGCGAGCATCCTATGGACCATATTGAGAGGTTCGAGGACTTGGTCACTATCATCAAGAGCAATGAAGTATCTTATGACTACCTCTTCTGCAAGCTTTTCCCATACTCTCTTGGTGGGGAAGCAACCTACTGGCTGAAACAGTTACCTCCTAGATTACTGACTAGCTGGGAGGAAACTAAGAATGCTTTCCTGACCAATTTCTTTGATGATGCAAGATCCGAGGATCTGAGGAACAAGATCTCCCAATTCTCTCAAGGACCGACTGAGGCGTACAAGGCTGCTTGGACGAGGTTCAAGTCATATCAGAGAGACTGTCCACATCATGGATACTCTGATGTTCAGCTGATGGGATTTTTCTTTAGAGGACTTGATTGGAGGTACCAAATGACTTTGGATGCTTCAAGCAATGGAAATTTCAACACCAGATATCCTGATGAAGCATATGTCATGATTGAGAACTTGGCGTCTAGCAATAACACCAAGAATGCTGATTTTGAGCGGAAAAGGCTAGCTGGTAACGTGGATGGTTCGCAGATCGCTGACTTTCAAGCTAAGTTGGATTCTATGCATAATCTTCTAATGGGCAAGACACAAAAAGCTGTTCACTACATCGGTGGTTCTGGCTTTTAGGGTCAGAGAAATCAATTCAACATCAACCGAAACTTCAACAACAACTCGCAGCAAGGAGGGTCGAATCAGTTTGGCCAGAATCCATTTCAGAACAGTGGGTATGTCAGGAACTATGGGAATTCATCTTATCAGCCTGTATCTGCTAAGCTCCCAGATAGCAAGACCGAGGGTATGTTTGAACAGCTGATTCAAGGACAGCAGCAGCTCACAGTGAATCTCAACGGAAAGATAAATGCTGTGTACAAGGATCTGAGTGGAAGGATCGACGCGCTCGATACTCATCAGAAGATGTTGGAAACGCAAGTAGCTCAGACTGCAGTAGCTGTCAAAGGAAAGGCGACTCAGGCGCAGAAGGAGTACGTCAATGCCATCACTTTGAGAAGTGCAGGAGATCTCGAAAACTTTGAAGAAGATGATCCCGAACCTGACTCATCAGTATCGATCGATACGACTGCTAGTATCGATCGATACCCCTCAGAGGCTGAACCAGAGATAATGAAGAAACCAGAGATGGTTGAGAGACGTGTCTACAAACCTAAGAAACCAGATCCTTGACCACCTAAACACCTCAGAGATCCTATTTCTCCAAAGCAGCTGCGTGGCTTTGAGAAGATGGTACGAAGAATTCCACTCACACCTACTTTTGAAGAAGCCCTAGAATGCCGCCCTGTGCTAAGTCACTTCCGAGACTGCAGAGAAACTGAGGAAGAGATCAAGGCACTCTTCATCAAGGTCAGAAGTCCACCGCCTCCACTGAAGCGGTTGACTAAGAGGTAAGACCCATGAACATTTTCAGTTCCATGCTCCATCTCTGGAGTTGAAATCAAGGAATCACTGGTTGATTCAGGGTCTAGCGTGAATGTCATTTCCAAGCCACTCGCAGAGAAGCTTAAGATCGATGACATACGATCTACCCAGATGCCTCTCACATTCGCGAACTCTTCCACATCTGTTCCGTACGGTCAAATCCATGACTTGATGGTTAAGGTAGGAGACTGTCTGGTTCCTACTGATTTTCAGGTTGTGGAGATGCATGCAAGGTCTAGCACGCCTTTGATTTTTGGAAAACCGTTCATGGCTACTGCTGGTGCAGTTATGGACACACGTAGTAGGAAGATTTCATTCTCGTATGTTGACGAACAAATCTCCTACGAAGCCATCCCCTCTAAAAGAACTCCCACACAGATATCTTGTATCCCCGTTGGTGCAGGAGAAACATTGATGGTTGATCTTTTGGACGAGTATGATGCTGTGCCAACTGTCATGGAAGCTCTAGATCATCCCCCTATCATCGCCAAGAAAGTCATCAAAAAGACTAAGACGAAGAAGAAGGTGAAGGACAAAAGCGTCGAGGGTGCTACATATGTCACCTTAACCCCTCAAAAGTGCGATGGAGATTTGATCGAGTACAAAGTGAAGTGCAAGGGACGCTCGAAACCGTTCTCTAAGGCCATAATCATCCTAACTCCAGAGCTAAAAGAGAAAGGGCAAGAGGTTATTGAGCGTATGCTGCGCAAAACTCTGAGTTTGGAAGTGTCTAGTTGTGGAACTTGCATGGGAGTGAGTTCCCTACTACCTTCAGACTGATCGTCCGTAAAGTCAAGCTCGTGAATGTAAACAAGCGCTTGATGGGAGGCAACCCATCGGTGAGTCTGTACATACGTTTTTATTTTCCTTTGTTTTTGATTTTTGGTTTTGTGTTTTGTGTCAAACGTGAAGCAGATTTCAACGAGGAGTATCGATCGACACCAGTCAGTGTCGATCGACACCAAGTGTTGTAAAAAGGAGTATAAGTGTCAATCGACACCATCCAGTGTCGACCAAAAACAGCAAGTGTCGACCGATACCTCTGGGTATCAATCGATGCTCCACGGCCAGGTAAGTTTCCTTAAAGCCCTACGGTTTTGTCTTCTCCCTCACAATCCATCATCGTTCGATACCGCCGCCCATCTCTCTCTATCAAATCCCAACTTTTCCAAATCTTCACCGAATTGAGCAATTTAAGTTCCTGGATTCATTAGAATTTCTCCCTCTATCCATTTCTAGCACTTGTTTCTCAATCCAACAAAGATGTCTGCATCAAAGAGAGCAAGGACTTCAGGTGAGCCGAGGACATTCAATGTGAATGAGCGAGTCGAAGCACGAATCTCATCGCAGTGGGTTGAGATAGTGGTTAAAGGTTGTCTTAGCAACGACCGCTTCAGAGTCGTGCCGGTTAATCAACCCACCACCAGCCTGCTAGCCTGCTAGTAAACGAGCATTCTATCCGCGCTCTCCGTACGTCGACCTCTCGCCGGGCGCCGATAACATACAAGCTGAATGATAGAGTTAAGTACTGGGATGGTTTCGTGAGCACCATCGTCCCAACCTGGACCTTCACATACCGCTCCTGCTGCTGACCATGAGAGCGATTCTGAGGAGACGGAGGATTAGTAACCCTTCTATCTAATTTTCAAGTTTGTATTTTTCTTTATTTTTCTTTTCTGTTGAACTTATGTCAGTATTTGTTTTTGCATTTGAACTTCTTTGGATTTATATTTGATCTACCATGTTGCTTTTAACCTGTTTTTGAGTGTTCCTAACAGTGCTAACATCTAACACAATGGAATGCTTTCTCTGGTTAAGCAACTCGACACCACTGATTTTCAATCAGTGTGTCGACATACAGCTGGTGTCGATCGATACCTACCAGTATCGATCGATACCCACCGAAGGTACGGTTTATGGTTTTCATAATTCACTCAGTTCATCTGTTTTCTTTCACCAACTCTAGGTTAGATAACACTGGGGACAATGTTGTTTAAGTCTGGGGGAGGTAGTCGCTGACTTTGTTTTTGTTTTTCTTAGAGTTAGTCCGTTTTTGAGTCATTCATTGTTTTATTGAGTCAAAAAATTTTGTCTGAGACTGTGATATTTTTCTTGATTCTTTGATCTGACCTTGCTTCTAAGTGACCATTGTTACAAAATCAGTTCTAGATCGACTAATGAAAAATCCAAAGGCTGACCAGTTAACCAGAAGACACTCATGTTTCCAGCAAAGTTCCTTAAAGCCTGAGCCAAAATTTTGCACTTCATCAATGTGGTTAGTATCTATAGAGCTTGATTCCTCATTCGTATCTGACAAAGGAACCCATGTGTTTTAAAATAACGGTATTTCTCTCCCTGTTACAAGTTAATTAATAAGCGCATTAAAAGATGAAATGATTTTCTTCTGAGTATAGGGTTAGGAAAATTTCCAGCGATCCCATTATTCTACTCAAGAGGGAATGATCACACAGAGGATTGGAAGCGAGGCTAGGATTTTCCTATGATGCCATTATTCGCCTACATCCTTTGATACGTTGAGAGGGAAGAACCGGGGATTTGGTGGCAAACACCATCAATACTCGCGTCTCATACCTTGATTTGTATATGCAAAGCTAAAAACAAAAGAGAGAACATAATAATAAATAAGTCTAGGGGAGAGAAATGATACCAAAAAGTGTGAAAAAGGGTGGTTCCTTGTCATGATATCGTATGGGAAAGAATCTGTTTTTCTGTAAAGGGGTGTATTAAATCTAATATTTAGGAGGATTTGGAAATATTTGAGTTTTAGTGATTTTTTAGATTATTTGAGTGAATTCGATAAGTTGTTATGATTTGTTTTTAAAATTCTATGAATTCTCACATAAAACCATGATATTTGGATTTTTTTTTTAACTAAGAAACTCTAGCAAAATATTTTCAAATCACTAAAAATCTCATAAAATCCACTACTTAAAATATTTTCAATAATAATTGATTTGAAATTTCATTCACAAATCACTAGTTCAATAACATGGGATTTATGATTTTGATATAAATCATTCCAAATGCTAGATTGAATACACCCCCTAAGTGTAATGTGTTTACTCTTTAACTTCTTGTTATACATCAATATTTCTATATTGTGAACACTTTATGCATCTTCTTAATAAAAGTTGGGGATTGATCAATAAAATTTAGGGATTTGTTTGGAAAATAAAAAGTTTCAAGTTATTTTACCCAAAAAGTTGTTTTTTCTAGAAAAAATTGGATTAAAATAGTTAAAATGATTGTAGCATTAAGTAAGATGTAGAATCAAAAAAACGATTGTAACTGAGAAAATATACAAAAAACCAAAATCATTGAATTTGAGAATAAAATAGAGATATGAAATTAAAGATTTATATTTCACCTAAATTTATTTTGCAAGTTTTTTAAAATTAAAAGAGAAATTCATAAAATTTATGAATATTCGACAATAAAATCAACGATTGCAAAAAAGAACCCGAATATGATTAATTATTTATTGGTAAAATTTTGTGAAAATTAATTCATAATTGTTTTGTAAATAGTTATAAATTTTACTAAGATTAGCTCTAAAATTTTATTTTACTTTATTTTTCAAAGCAAACTTTATATAGATTTTTCAATTATATTATACAATAGTTAGTAAGCATGCCAATAATTTTAGAAATTATTTACAAAACAATTATGAATAAATAATCATATTTGGATTATCTTTCTCATAACTTGATTTTATCGTCGAAAATTCATAAATTTTATAATTTTTTTTTTTAATTAAAAAAACTTCAAAATAAATTTTAGGTGGAGGTAACTTGATATCTCCAATTTTTTTTTTTCAAAACCAACGAACCATATTTTTTTAATATTTCCTCATCCACAATCGTTTTTACTATTCCACAATCTTACTTAATGTTATAATCATTTTTACTACTTTAATCCAAATGTTTGAAAAATAACCTTTTGGGTAAAAAAAGTTTCAACTTTTTAATTTACCAAAAAAATTTCCAACTTTTTATTTATCTATAAAATTCTCAAATCTTTATTTATCAAGCCGTTTTAGTCATAGCGTTAGTGACAGTTATAGTTGACTAATGTTAAGACTAAAACAATTTGGTCAACAAAAATTAGGGATTAAACGGATTAGTAAAAAAAAAAGTTGGACAATTTTTTGGTTCATGAAAAAATTGGTGCTTTGTTTGGCCGAAATTTGAAAGTTAGGGATTTGTTTTGACAATTTTTCCTAAAAACAAATGTAAATCCTTATTTTTTTTATCATTCAATATACAAATTAGTATTATTCAGAATATTCATCTTTTTCCTTTCACTCACATAGTATCAAAGCCATTGTAAATCTTAATAGGTGAATCAATGGCGGACACATATCCTTTCCCGGATAGTTCCATGTCTTTAGAAATCCTTGAAATTTCCTTGTAAAAATCGGCCATAAACCCTAGAAAAGTCCCGATTGTCCAACGCTTCATTTAATTGATTCACAACCTCGAAATAATTATTGCTTGCTACTGTTCACCTAGATTAGATTTATTTTCATTGCTTAACTTAGTTTATTTCTCTTGCTACGACGTGACAAAACCATAAAAATATATTTTCCGTCTAGACATAAGTTAGAACTCGTTAGAAATTGAACAACGTCTCCCCGTGGATTCGATCCCTAAATACTACTGCGTGTGTCATACACTTGCGGCCTAGTAAAGGGTAAAACCCGCACGCCGGGTAAATCCCGGTGTGTCAGCCGTAATCTTCAGTTTTTGTCAAAGAAAGATAAGTCCCTCTCTCATTCTATTGCCGTGAGATTAAAGCCATTTGTTATTCTGTAAGCTTTATTGGAAAATCAATAGATGAGTCCATGAAGATTTTTGGGTTTCTCAATGATTTGACCCCATCGCTGCGGTCATTTAAAACTCCCTCAACAAAACCCCATCTCCAACATTGAATGATGTGGTATCTGAAGTTCACGGCTTTGATAACAAACTATAGTCCTATGAAGACACAGTCTCTGTCACCCCTCATATGGCCTTCAATACTGAGAGATCTGACTATGGAGCTCCACAATACGTCCCTGGACAGAGAGGAAGATGCCGTTTTGGGCAAAACCATGGTAGATGTGGATACTCAACACTAGGAAGAGGCTTCTCTCAGCATCAGTCCTCTACACAAACCTCATGAGAGAGGCATGTCTATAAGATATGTGGACGAATTAGTAACACTGTAGTTAAATGTTACAAAAAGTTTGACAATTACTATCACGGTGAAGTGACCTCTCAAGCCTTCTCTTCTCTGTGAGTTTCAGATTATACATGGAAGGAATGGTATCCAAATTCCGGTGCCTCAACTCATGTTACCTCATCAACCAACAATCTGCAAACATCTTATGATGGAAATGACACTATTCTGGTTGGTGATGGAGCCTATTTTCCTATCACACATGTCGGATCCACCATAAATTATACTTCAAAAGGTACCATTCCCTTAAATGAAGTCTTGGTATGCCCTGATATAGAAAAATCTCTTCTCTCTATATCCAAGCTATGTGATGATTTTCCCTGTGGGGTTTACTTTGATGCTAACAAGGTCTGCATTATTGATTTAAACACTCAGAAAGTGGTACCAAAGGGTCCACACAAAAATGGACTATATGTGTTGGAGAATCAAGAGTTTGTAGCTTTCTACTCTAATCGTCAATGTGCATCAAGTGAGAAAATTCGGCATCACAGACTTGTGATGTGCGGTGATAAACGTCTACAAGTTTTACCCCTAAAAACAACTGCAAGTGCAGAACAATCACAGTAGTATATTAAGGGATCGAATCCACTGAGACTTGTGTAGTTATGACTTCTAAGAATTCTAACTTTGTATCTAGACTTATCAGATTTTGAGAGTGTTGTCACGATTTGTAGCAAGGAAAATAAATAGCAAATGCAGAAAATAAGCGATATAAAAGCAGGGATTAAAAACGTTGGGCAGCAGGAAATTCTCTGGGGTTCATGGATCAAATCAAACAAGCAATTAGTAGGATTTCTAGAGACTTTGTCGACTGGGTTCTTGAAATCGAACACAAATCGTATTAGACCTACTTTCGCAACGCCTAATACCTATATCTAAACAACTTAATTACTCAGCTTTCATTGGTAACTACGCAAATAGATCAACAATAAAATCAAGTTCATTCACGTTCACAAAGCTCTATAAGTATGCTTATGTATCCTATAGCGTAATTTCTCGCATATTCTAGTTCAATTTAATAAATTCAGCACATTAGTGGTTTTATCTTCCCTATATCAGTTGCTAGGTGATCAATCAAACAACATGCATTAACGAACAAGAATAGAACGAAGAACCCTAATAATGATCCTAAGTCTAAAAACCTAATATGATAGATCCAAGATTAACCGCTTCGAAAATCCCTAAACCCAAAAAGTAAACTACTCAGACAAGGATTTGCAGAACATCATTAGATTAATAAAGATTTGCAAAAACAGTATGAGTAAAGAAAAAAGGTTTCAAAATCTTCTCTATGAAGTACAAAGTTGAGATCATTTCCGGAAGAACGTAGAATAAAGAACTAAACAAAAAATGGCTAACGTTATGAGATATCAAGTATATGTAAGGTTGCTTCTTCGTGGTAATCCCTAAACATGGTATTTATAGGGTCTTATGGTGTCTTGAGACATTTATGGTTCATCTTTGGGAAACAAGTAACGGATTTGAAGTGGGTTTGAAATTGGGCGTGATCCAGGACAAACTGAAGCTGGCCGCGGGTGGATGTATCCTGGCCGTGGGCACGGGCCATGGTGCATTTCTCTGCTTCTGCTTCATTTTCGAGATAGCATAACATGACTTTATTGCTCTTCATGGGTCTTAAGATTGAACCGTTGGATCATCCTCAAATCACTTAGAAGTAAAAGGTGGTTGATCACTCTATCTTGTGTCCAAAATCTAGCTTGATCAGACGTGGATAAGGTCTTCATATGGTGTCGAACTTCTGACGGTCCTAATCTGTCCAAAAACGGATTTTTGCTCCACTTTGTGTTTCTTTAGCCCAAATTAGTTGAAAAGACTTTTGAAACTCCAAAACACTGAAATCACTTGAAAACCATTAGAAACTGAGTTATAACACCTGCAAAAGATCTTAAAATGATGTCTAAAAAGGTGTAAAAATTGGTTATATCAACTCCTCCAGACTTAGATCTTTGGTTGTTCTCAAACAAAACAGATATCAAAGCTCGGAATAAGATTGAAAATCACGGGAACTCACAAAGCTCAGAGAGCGTCCTTCTAAACCATAACCATTCGAACCACTTCCATCTAAACTCAGTCCAGAAAATTCTCACCAATTACAAGCGACACTAGTCCACGGTATCCGTCATGCGAAATCCAAACTATCCGGACTTAAATTTCAGTCAAGTAGCTCTCTACATTCATTAAAGTTTTCTTGAACTTTTCATCAAAATGACTAACCAAGACTAACGATGCTAGGTATTTAAGGCTTTTTAGAAGTGAAGTTAAAAGTGTTTCGGGTTACCGTTTTCGCTGGAAGATCTAAGATATTATGCAAAACAGCAAGAGAGGATGAACCTGCTGATAACCACAGTTTCCAGTCACTTCTTCTTTCGCATAGATGTTGCTGTGAATTCCTCTTTTTTAGTAACAAAACGTTTTTTGCCATTCCCCCCAGACTTAAGTTTTTCCGCGGGATTTGAAACGAATGACATCTAAACTTCTCACGAACGAACCAAGGCTTGCCTTTTTGCACATTTAGGCCAACTAAGAATATTTTAGGCTTTTTTATTTCCTTTCCCATTCAGTTTTTCCGTTTTTTTTTCGCATGGGGAAACGCCTTTTGGAACAGAGTGTTAGGGGCACAAAATTTACCATTGAGTTTGAGATTTTCAAGACAGAACCGAGCTCCTTTTGTTTTTGATTTTACCTTTACCATGTCCATCTATCTTCCCTCTCGAGTGACTGAAAACTGCGTCGTTCCTCCCTCTCTGGCGTTTTTGCACATATCTGCACATAAGACAACAAGAGAGAATGCATGAGGCTTGAAAAATGGCTAAGCTTCGGTTAGTGGACCAAATAAAAGTGAGCTATTCATTCAGGAACAACAGAGAGTGGCAAAATGGATAAGATGTCTTGAATATCTAGTTCGTTGTCTCGCCCATAACTTTTGATGAGAAAATTAAAATCAGGTTAAGTCCAAATAAAATAGAGCTAGTGTATCATGTTCGATAGAGTCTTTCTTGTTTGAATTTCTCTGGGGATGTCACATCGCATGCACTCTAGCTACCGCCTAGTCTAGAATCGAATCTCGAAAGAGTTGTCACAAGGAGATGGCGTAGAAGCACACTGGTCGAACTTATCATAGATTTGTGATGTCATCATTCCCTATAAACATGTTTAAGTTCGAAATACATCATAGCAAATAGTCGTGAAAAAATAGACTCAAAACAAAGAAAAAGATGTTTGTACGGATAAACATCCTCCCTTAGAGACTTAAATCACGCTGTCCCCAGTTTGAAAACGTTGGTGAAAGGATGTAAAAGACTCAACCACGAATGATATAAGATTGATGCGGTCACACCTTGTCTTATGTCTCAGATACCAGATGATATAAGACTCGGAGTCACACCATGTCTTGTTGACCTCACACTGATCGGAGGTTCACAAGCTTGTTGCGGAAGTAGGCGTGATGTCGAGATGAAAGGTGGTGGTTTGATTGGCTCTCTCAATCTGTGGGTAATTAACTTTCTCAATCCGTGATTGAACAAGCTATTTGAATCTCACAAATTATTTAATCCGAGGCTCCTAGAGAATAAAGTGAATCGCACACTTGTATTCTAAAGAAAGAACAATTCTTCAAAGAAACACACTTTGAAAGAAAATGAAATCCTTTGATTAATTCTCGATTGAAAGGTGATTTACAATGAAGCCATATGTGAGTTTATATACTTCTTGTCTCTAGACAAAGCTAACGGCCTAAAAATCTAAAACAAATAAACAAATCAAAAGCTGATAAAAAACTAGCCGTTAGGCTTTATGGGTTGGCCAAGCATGGAAAAGTGAGTTGCGCTTGGTCCTTGACAACTTGGGCAAGAATGTATGATGTCTTGGAACATCTAGGTGCGTTGAACATATGTTCAAGTTGCTGTAGTTTCGAAAATATAGATGTTGGTGGTTTAAGACATAAGGTGTGAATGCGGCTACAGAAGAAAAATAGACTTGCAAGAGGATCCGCCTGATCATGTGGTTGCTGATGCATGGGAAGATTTTTTTAAGCTTCCTTAGTTGTCTAAGAACCTCTCCTGGTCTCCATATTCTGGTTTGCAAGTGATTGAACTGGTTGGCCTTCATACTTTCCATAATTGGCTCCAGAGCTCTCAAATGGTCCCTCTGGGCCCCATGATTAGTCGGTGTAGGGGGGGGGGGGGGGGGATGATGCGCCGATCTACAGTTAGGATTAAAAATCCAAAGATGCATCGCCGGCGGTCCCCTAGTTTCAGTCGGAATACCTGAGTTATATATAAAAAAATAATAATAAATGACATGGATGGATCCGCCTGATCCAAGGCGTATTGGTGTACTCTAGAGTGTTGTGGGAGATTCTATAAGTAGCATAAAGTCTCATGGATGCCAACAAAATGTTTGGAGACTTTCAAATAATGAAAGTTCCAAATATAATAAGTTCCGGGACCGTCGACTTGTCGGGTGAGTCATGGCTTGGTCTTGTTCGTTCTTGGGTGGGGTCCACTTCTCTGTGAATCCTTGATGGTTCAAGAACATCTACCGGGTTGGTTCTGAGCTTAGGACTTCGGGGATGGGCTTGAACATGGCAAGATCCGGCCCATATTCTTTAAAGCAGGGGCCGTAGGGGATGTTTTGAGTGATTCCAGTTTTGGGCCTAGTAAGAGATGTTTTAACTCGACCAAAACATTCTACTAGGCTTATTGGTTAATGGAACTCCGGTCTTTGGGCTTGATTTGTCAGTTTTTTCGAAGGTGGTGTCAGTTTAGCCGCTCCTCGGCTATCGAATGGTATGGCTTGAACGTGGCATGGTCGAAGTTGGGCTGAAGTACAACTAAAGGATTTGACCATGGTCTTTAGAATGGTTGGTTGGTCGAGAGAAATTATTTCCCTCATTTAATTTGATGCACCGTTTCTTCGGTTTAGCTCTGTTAAGATTTTCACCGGTTTTGGGGGGAATGTCTTCATCTTTGGTTTTCTTGAATTGGAACTGAGGGATTTGACCAGTGTGTCTAGAGTGGTTACTTGGTCGGTGAAAATGCAATCCCTCAGTGGATTCATTGCATAGATCCTCTGGTTCAGCTTCTACAAGGCTTCTCTCGGCTTCGAATGTGCCGGCTGGGTCATCTACGGGCATTGAGGTCGCCTTGTGGTGGTTTGCTGGGTCGATGACCACATCATACCCTCTCCCTTGGAAAATTTTCATCCTCAAAACTTCTTGGCATGCACCAATATAGAGCAAGTTATTATCTCGGTATAGATGTGAGTTAAGAAGTTTACCTCAACAAAATTTTCATTGCGGCTAAAGTGGGATTGGTTTTGAGCATCTGGTGGTTCCTCTTTGATCAGAAAAGAGGCAATAACTCCTCTCCAAGGTTTGTTGCTGACTCCCTTGGGAAGCAAGGTAGTCATCTTAGTGAAAACTCTTTTTTTCACACTTGTTGTCGCCATTGAGCTTTGGTGGTTCAAGCTCTTGTTGCTTCTTCTCTGTTCCTGCGATGTTCTCTATACTATTGACAAAGGAAAAGTGCGTAATAACAGTCATGGTTGTATTAAAAACAGGGAACATAATTCAGTTTGGACCATTTCATTAAGTTTATGCGAGGCAACATGTTGCTCATAGTTTCGTGGTTCAAGACAAGAAATCGTTTCTGTAATTTTCTCAAACGTTTATGGATTTAACAAGCTCATGTTCACATTGTTAGAATCATCATAAATGAATTTGAGGAAAGGGTTATTTATCTGATCAGAACTCTCGATAAGTTATGTTTCCTTTAATGCCACGATGTATGAGCTCATCATGCGATCCGGTGGTTTTTCTTGGATCGAAGTGAAGCTGGTGGCAACTTCATATTTTTCAGGGGCATGCTGACACTTTTTCATCTCTGCATATTGCTGTTCATGTGTGGGTAGAAGTTTGACCTCTTGTTTCCCTTGATCTGCGGCTAAGCCATCAAATGGTGGTGGCTCGTCTAGATCTTTAGGTTCTGGATCACAAGTGTTACATCAATAACCCTTGGCAAAGACAAGCACATTATATCTGAATTGGAAATCTCAAAGCCAGATTGTGCTAAGAAATCACTTGATTTAGATAAATTCATTTTCGGCTCAAGTGTTACAACATTAATTACTTGTTTTTCAGGACATGTAGCAACAAAGTGACCTCTCTTATAGCATCTATAACATACTGGTGCATTCGATTTTAAAGATATTAAGGTCTTACTTTGAGGTTTTTCTCGATGTTCACACATTGGTGTTGATCTTTGCGTTTGAATTACAACTTGTGGATACCTCTCGGCGTTGTTCTGCTCATGCTGAGTAGTGTGTAACCGTGGTGTTGTCATCACTCTCCTAGGTGTAGTGTGTTGTAGGGACCTTGGTGTAATGTTGCTGCTAGTTTGATGCTTCTTCACAAACTCTCGGTACATCCTTTCTTTTAAATCTCTCCAATCAAACACTGGTCTGAAGGTGTGATTGTTCTCTTTCAACCACCAAACGTACGCATCACCAACTAAGGCATCTACTGCGTGCGACAACTTCTACTCCTTGGGGATGTTGTTCGCGCGCAGCCACTGCCTCATATATATTTCCCATATAAGGTAATCATCGGGATCCTTGCTTCGACCTGAAAAGATAAGAGAGTTAAATAGTTGGTTTCTCTTTCTGGTCGGATCCTTTGGTGCGGTTGGGATGCATTGGACACGGCGCCATGATGTAGCGAGGCTTCTCTGGTTGAGGTGGAGAACTATACGCCACATACGAATCATTATATGTATGTATCTTCATCGATTTTGTCTTCATAGAAATCCTCCTCATAGTAACTTGAACTCGGCTGGCTCCAAATTGATGTTGTCGTGTGAGGCACGTTATTGTGTGGCTCGATGTGGTATGAGTAGCGATTTGGTGGTTCATGTTCAAACCTTTCATCATCAAATTAATAATTTTTTTTTAAGTTTGTTTCTTTAC
The DNA here is from genome assembly GCA_030161315.1 of Eutrema japonicum. Classification (NCBI taxonomy): domain Eukaryota; kingdom Viridiplantae; phylum Streptophyta; class Magnoliopsida; order Brassicales; family Brassicaceae; genus Eutrema; species Eutrema japonicum. Next base: position 32,688,222 of record BSQW01000001.1, read on the forward strand.
AAAGTCGAGTCTTTGTGTTATTGTCATTTCAAGTCTAGTATGGATTCACTTTTCTTGTGTGATTTATGAGTCTAATAACTTGTGGACTCAAGTTATCCTATTCGTGGTTGAGTGTGGATTCATTCAACAAATATCCATCTCCATCTCTACCTTCGGCAATCTTCCGCGAAAAGTTTGGAATCTCTTGATCATCGTGTGATCATAATTTTGGTGGATTATATTTGATATATCATGGTTTTTATCCTGTTTAGACCATGATATAAGTCCTTTTTATAGATTCTTTCTAGTGTTTTGTAGTCTTTTAGAGTCTTTTACATGTCTTAGCACGTTTGGAGCATTATTGGAATTATGAGAGCTTTCTGGAGCAGTTTGGAGCAAAAGCTGAAGTCATGTTGCTGAGTACCTGATTTCACGACAAGCATCGATCGATACCCCCTGGTATCGATCGATACCCATCGCAGCAAGACACGACCCGCGAGTTTTCCAAGACTTGAAGAATTGCAAAAGTGCCCAGAAGTCTTTAATAATTACAAGAAGACCCCAATTCGTGTTTTAGGTTATATATAGGTTCTTACAGCCACCTGTTTAGGCTAAGCTTTATTTCTGTGTTTGATTTTACTTTGGTTTAAGAGACAAGTCTGGATCTCCCTTCGTCCGAGATCAGATCTCAAAACCTCTTGTTACTATTTTATTGATGAATTATTCAAACATGTTGATTGTTTCATTCTCTATTTCTGAGTAGATCCACTTTAGGTTTAGGGTTTTGTCTGAATGCTAGGTTGATTAGTTTATAGGATTCACCATCTGAATTAGTTCTTCGCTTAGGTTGTGCTCAAAGCTAATTCTAGGTTGACGAATCTGGAACTTAGATCTTAGGATAATTGATTAGGCACGACAGTGCGATTAATTACCTGATAGAACCTAGGTGAGAAAATTGATTATTCGCAAAGAGATTTGGTTTAATTGATTTGTGAACATATCAAACCTGAACTTTAAGGCTGATTTAGAATTTAGGATTCGCAAAGAGATTTGGAATTCCTAGGATTTAGATTTAGATAATTCTCGCAACGACAGTTGGTTAATTATATCTTAGTGATTTGAGTTCAAGAACCGCGCGTAATTTGAATCATGTTAGTTAATTTAGCTGCATTCATTGATTTCCTGAGAAAAACACAGAGCCTATATTTTCCCAATTGAATTACAACCCTTTTAATTTATGCACTGCTTTCAATTACATCTGTTTGACTTAGCTTAATTCTTATCTATATAATCTATTGTGCATCTCTGTGAGTCTTTGTGGTTCGACCCCTAGCTATATTACAACTACTGCTTTAGTACTGTTAGGGTATTAATTTGACCATATCAAATTTGGCGCCGTTGCCGGGGACTCAATTCGCCATTAGATTTTAGTTTGAGAATTTTTGACTAAGTTCGTCAGTATCGATCGATACTCTGTAGTATCGGTCGATACTCGTCGTCTTCCTTTGTTGATATCGATCGACACCACTTGGTTTCGATCGATACTTAACGTATTTTTTTATTTTGGTTACTTACGTACCTTGTCTAGAGTTTTGTTTTCAGGTGTATGCCTGTTCGTGAAACCAGAAGCAACAAGAGCACTCAGCTAGTTGAACTGTCATTGTAACAGCTAGCACTTGTGGAACGCACAAACAGAAAGACCAAGCAAACATCAGGGATGAACAACCCAGTGGTTTTAAGAGCTGATGAAGCTGGAGTTCTGAGAGACCAAGAGGGTCATGTGTGCAATGAGAGAGGGCCGCGACTTGATGAAGCTGGAAACGTCGTTGTCCCTGCTGCTGTTATTGAGATTTTCGCACCAGCTGGGCGCGCCAACGTTGGGAATGCTGCAGGTGATCGAGCTAGGACACTTGGCGAGCACAATAGACCAGATCAGTTCTATGCCAATCGATATGCGATTCGCATCCCAACTTTTCAGAGGAACGACTTCGAGCTGAAGCCTGCGTACTATGCTCTCGTTAGTCAGAGTCCTTTCCATGGCCTACCTCATGAGCATCCCATGGATCATATCGAGAGGTTCAAAGATTTGGTCACTGGTATGAAGTGCAATGGAGTGCCCAATGAGTACCTTTTCTGCAAACTCTTCCCGTACTCTCTTGGTGGAGATGCTGCTTATTGGCTGAAGCAGTTGACTCCTGGTTCACTAACTACATGGGAAGAGACGAAGAATGCATTCCTGTGAAATTTCTATGATGATGCGAGATCTGAAGAGCTCAGGAACAAAATTTCCCAGTTTTCTCAAGGTCCAACAGAGGGACTCAAGGCTGCTTGGATTCGCTTCAAATCATATCAGAGAGATTGTCCACACCATGGGTTCAATCAAGGTCAGCTGCTGGGTACTTTCTACAGAGGGATCGATTGGAGGTACCAGATGGCTTTGGATACTGCGAGTAACGGGAACTTCAACACCAGATATCCAGATGATGCAGTTGTGCTAATTGAGAACTTGACGTCTAGCAATAGCACCAAGAATGCTGATTTCGAGCGGAAGAAGCAAGCTGGAGGAATTGATGGATCGCAGATTGCTGCAGTTCAAGCCAAGCTGGATTTTCTGATCGGAAAGTCGAAGAAGGTTGTGCATTTTGCTGACGGAGTCGATAATATCGGTGGCGCTGAAGTGGAAGATTGTAACTATGTTGGTGGTTCTGGATTTCAGGGTCAGCAATTTGGGTACAACAACAACCGAAACTTCAACAACAACAATCGCAATTACGGGAACTCTTCGTACCAGCCCATCTCTCCAAAGTCCACAGAGAATAAGATGGAATCCATGCTTAAACAGGTTCTTCAGGGACAGCAGAAGTTGCAAGTGGATTTCAATGGGAAGTTTGACTCGCTGTACATGGATCTGAATGGGAAAATCGAAGCCATCAGTCTCACCCAGAGGAAGCTGAAAACTCAGGTCGCTCAGACCGCATCAGCTGTGCATAGGCAGGAATGTTTTCTTCCAGGGAGAACTGAAAATCCAAGAGCACACGTCAATGCAATCTCCTCAAGTGCAGAAAATTTTGATGAGGATCCTGAAATCGCCAGGGCATCAATCGATACCCCCAAGTGTCGATCGATGCCGGTTACAATTCTGAAACGGGATACTTCCAAAACCCGTGTATCGATCGATACCCCATTGGTATCGGTCGATACTGAGGCGATTTCTGAGGAGACAACTGAGACTTCGACTGTGGTGCCTAAGGTAGCTGCAGAACGGGTATATATCATGGTTTTTACCCTGTTTAGACCATGATATAAGTCCTTTTATAGAGTCTTTCTAGTGTTTTGTAGTCTTTTAGAGTATTTTACAGGTCTTAGCACGTTTGGAGCATTATTGGAATTATGGGAGCTTTCTGGAGCAGTTTGGAGCAAAAGCTGAAGTCGTGTTGCTGAGTACCTGATTTCACGACAAGTATCGATCGATACCCCCTGGTATCAATCGATACCCATCGCAGCAAGACACGACCCTCGAGTTTTCCAAGACTTGAAGAATTGCAAAAGTGCCCAGAAGTCTTTAATAATTACAAGAAGACCCCAATTCGTGTTTTATGTTATATATAGGTTTTTACAGCCACCTGTTTAGGCTAAGCTTTATTTCTGTGTTTGATTTTACCTTGGTTTGAGAGACAAGTCTGGATCTCCCTTCGTCCGAGATCAGATCTCAAAACCTCTTGTTACTATTTTATTGATGAATTATTCAAACATGTTGATTTTTTTCATTCTCCATGTCTGAGTAGATCCACTTTAGGTTTAGGGTTTTCTCATAAGGGTTTTCTCTGAATGCTAGGTTGATTAGTTTATATGATTCACCATCTGAATTAGTTCTTCGCTTAGGTTGTGCTCAAAGTTAATTCTAGGTTGACGAATCTGGACCTTAGATCTTAGGATAATTGATTAGGCACGACAGTGCGATTAATTACCTGATAGAACCTAGGTGAGCAAATGGATTATTCGCAAAGAGATTCGGTTTAATTGATTTGTGAACATATCAAACCTGAACTTTTAGGCTGATTTAGAATTTAGGATTCGCAAAGAGATTTGGAATTCCTAGGATTTAGATTTAGATAATTCTCGCAACGACAATTGGTTAATTATATCTTAGTGATTTGAGTTGAAGAACCGCGCGTAATTTGAATCCTGTTAGTTAATTTAGCTGCATTCATTGATTTCCTGAGAAAAACTCTGAGCCTATATTTTCCCAATTGAATTACAACCCTTTTAATTTCTGCACTGCTTTCAATTACATCTGTTTGGCTTAGCTTAATTCTTATCTATATAATCTATTGTGCACCTCTGTGAGTCTTTGTGGTTCGACCCCAAGCTATATTACAAATACTGCTTTAGTACTATTAGGATATTAATTTGAGCATATCAATATTCTAATCACAAATTGATGCCGTCAACGAATCAGCATATCCCCATGAAGATGAAGTGATGTCAACACTCGTGGAGACTCAAGAAATTCACCCCAATGCAAGCCTAATCAAGGAGATCGCTCCAGCAAATCCTATTCTACCCGAGAAAGCATTTCAGCCCAAAACTGAAGTCTACAGCCCATGAATGATGCGGCCCACTTATGAATCATAATTACATGTACTAATAAGCCTTTCATGGACCCAAAACATTGGAGCTCCGAACCAGATCAACCCGGAACCACCCGATGCCATCAAATATGCCGACGGTCTATTTTGGGTCTAAATAAGGAAAGAGAACCACCCAGCCAACTTGGATCATTAAACATGGATATCTCAGACTTTCCTAATGAAGAAGAAGCTAACAATGGGTCCCTTGTCGAAATATCAAGAGGAAGCAAAGAAATAACTACATTAAACAAATTTTCCTTATTTAGTTTGGTCAATTTTCCATCATCTATCAAGACTGATTGTTTGCTGTAAATACTTGACCCTCCTTTCATTCCAGAATATGCACCTAGATGTTCTCAATGCTCTCAAGACTACAAACATCTTCAGTCAACAAGGATCCCACCTTTCATTAAAGCCTAAAGGCTAAATCGGTGGTAAAAAGAGCGTAATATAATTTTTGTTAATTCATCTTTTGCATTAAATTTCTTTGACCATTAGATGCATGTACATGATCCTATATAAGTTCAGTTTAGTTTCATTTTGTAACTCACGTTTCAATCAAATTAATATAAGTATTTTCACTCTCTTTCAAATATTGACTTTGAAGAATTGTTCTTTCTCTTGAATATTGTGTGCGATTCACCTTATTCACTAGAAACCTCAGATTAGGGGTGTCAATTAGGGCCAAAGCCCGAGGGCCGGTCCGGCCCTGAAAAACAGTGGGCTCGGGCCTAGAAATATAAGCCCGAAAAATAGGGCTTTTCGGGCTAAGCCCATTCGGGCTACTATGTTTTTCGGGCTTAGCCCGAACGGGCTTAGCCCGAACGGGCTAGGGTTAGCCCGAAAAGCCCAAAACTTTACATTTTAATTAGTTAGAGATTTTATTTCAACATTTATCTTTCTAAAAATAATAATTTGATATATCTTATATACATTTCGTGATCCAGGTACCATTATCATTCATCCATATTTATTTCATTTTTTTAGAATCATTATCTATAAACTTTCAATGACATTTCTATATGATTTATACATGTCAAAACTTAATATATATATATATATATATATATATATATATATATTTATTTGTACCTCTTGATGGTGATGAGGATTTAGAATACGATGAATGATATTCTAATCTAATATGTACTACCTAGATTTGCAGTATTTTGATTTTATGTTTTATTTTGTAATACAATTTATTTGAATTTTATTTGTTTTTTGTCAAAATTTTGCTTTTAAATTTAATTGGATTTGATATAATACATTTCAATTTAAATTTATTTTTATAAATGTTTTGTTTTAATTATTCATTTGAGAATTGTGAATTTTTGTGTTTGTAAAGAAAAGCCCGAAAAAGCCCGAAAAGCCTTGTCCGGGCCGGGCCGGGCCGGACTCAAATATATGCGGGCTTTACGAGTTTCGGGCCGGGCCGGGTCGGGGTAGCCCGATTGACATCCCTACCTCGGATCTAGTTATTTGTGTGACTCAAATAGCTTGTTCAATCAAGGATTTGGAGAGTCAATCAACTCAATCAAAACCACCACCTTCTTCTCGATATCACGTCCCCTTCCGCAAACAAGGTTGTAAACTCTTGATTATCTCGTGAAAAGAAGGTTGGTAGATTCCAATCTTATATCAATTGATAAACGAAAACAAAAATGAAAAATAAAGGCATAAAAATTAAAGAGAAAGTGGCGATGGAACCGTGATGATGTTGAGTATGGCGGAAGGGGGAAAATGGTGAGCATCTAAGGCTCACGTGGGTCATCTGACTTAGAGTAAGAGAAGGAACCATCGAACTGTGTGCTCTCCTGAAGGTAGCGCGTAAGTCGAGCAAACTTCTTATCCTAGCGTGCAATGGACTTATGGAGGTCTTCATAAGTTGGAGCGCCAGCGCTAGAAGGTCAAACAAGGGAAGGAGGTGCGCGTGAATGAGGTGTCGGGCGGTAATATCGTCTGGCAGCTGCTTCCTATCTAGCCTTAACGGCTATGTAACCGCTGATGGTAAGAGGTAGGCACGAGATGGCCGACATGTAGTCGGCCTCTAGAGGATCCCACTGTGGAAGACCATCGCGAAGATGAGGAATGGTAGAAGAAGTTAGAAGGACCATACACCAATCTTCCGTGTTGACATAATACTTGTACCCAAACTGATCAGGATCGGTCTTTGTTTCAACAAGTGTCCTCTCTCTCGAAAGTTGAGGTATATCGAACCAGACATCAATAACTGGTGTATATGTTGTCATATCAACTTCAATAGCCTAAAGAATAGCGGTGATGATAACCCTAAAAGTGGTGGAGGAGTCCGAACAGCTCGAAGTAAGAATTTCATGCTTGATCTTAACTACCTTTTTAGATAGAAGCCAAGAAAAACAAACAGGTCTCGGATCTTCTATAAACAACATCTGAAGGATCACGAGCTCGGGTATGTGGATGCAAGTCTGAGAAATTTGCGAAAGTAATGCATTTGTCACCATTATATGCATAAGTCGGACCGCTAGATGAGTCAGAAGGGCTGATTTGGATCGCCCTTTGTCATAGTTTCCTTGTCCAATTTTCTCCCAAAGATCCTCATCCGTGTCTTCCACAATACGAATCTCATCATGATACTCCATATCGAGAGCTATACAAAGCTGTGTAATTGATAGTAAGATTTTATCGTGTCTAGAATCAATTACTCTACATGCTATATAACATAAGAGGTATCGAATCCAAATGGGTTTTGTTTTAATCACCAAGAATACATAGAACTTCTTAAGTTAAGCAAAGCAAGTGGTTTGGTTTTCTCTAACAACCTAATGATTCAAATTAAAAAAGTAACAAGCACTAAACAATACTAAACGAGATTGAAAAATTGATAAAGCAAGCCCTTGGATGAAGTTATGGACTTTGGGGACTTCTATGATCAAACATATGATGTCATTACACACAATTAAGCAATTTTCATGAGCCTAGAACACTTAAACAAGACTAATCCACTTTCATGGTCTTAATCACTTTGCTAATCAACTTATCAAGAACAAATTCTCATTTTTGAAAAGTTAATTAGCAACATATGATGTCATTACACACAATCCAGCAATTTTCCTTATCCTAAAACACTTAAACAAGACTAATCTACTCTCATGGTCTTAATCACTTTGCTAATCAACTTATCAAGAACAAATTCTCATTTGTGAAAAGTTAATTAGCAAGCATTAATTACAAGTTCTAATAGCCGTAATACTCCTTAAACATCTACTCTCATAGGTTAAGGAAGCAAAATCTCATATCTAGTTCTTTCGGGAATTTCATCGAACACCTTGTGTGCATGAAATTCCCTATGATCTAGATTAAATTTCTCAAGCCTAATCTGGGCACCAGACGTTCTTGGGTAGGTGCAGTTGGCCGGTGTTTTCCCTGTCGATACACCGGGCGAGGCATACCTGGCGAAGGAGGGTCGGTGTTGGGAGATGGTCTCGCGGCCAGACGGACATATCCTTGGTAAAATCGCCATATCTCCTGAACGACCTATCCAAATGCCCAGAACCACTTCCAGACGACAGCTAACTCAAATGTCTGATTGTTATGAAGACTTCAGAAGCTGAATCTGAATGGAGACCCTTCGTCTGGTCCGATATTTCAGACACCTCGGGTGAATTCTGCATTTGTATTTGCTCCATAACTCCAATCATCTACAAAACGTTTCCAAGTACCTAGAAAACACTCCAAATGATGCAAGACTCCCTAGGACCACATGCAAACTAGCTAAACTCTAATTAAGATCAAAACACTAAGACAACTATGAAAACACATGCATGAGACTCAAAATGCTAAGTTAAATGCATTCTAAAGTGGGTAAAATATGAGAATATCAACTCCACCTAAACTTATTCATTTGCGTGTCCTCAAGCAAACAAACAAGAGCAAGAATAGAGAGAGTCATGAAGATGGGAGCTTGGATCCAGGAGCATCACAAGAAGAAATCGAATTCAACGTCAGAGTTTGTAATTCTAGAATGCATCAAGTGAGTCTACCTCAAAAGAGTTAGCCATTTCTATCTCCACATGCATCAAGCTCAAGTCACAATCTACACAAGCATTTCTTATCCTTAAACCCTTTGACATTCATTAATGGTTTATGTGAATCATGTTTATGCAAAATCAAATGAACTCGTTTGGCTAGGGGATAAGGTTTTGAGATGAAGATGATCTCAAGCACATGTGTGGGTATTCCAACGCAAGGATTTCTCTAGGAATGAGCAAGATTTAGCAAAATACTAAAGGTAAAAGGCAACCTATGCATACAAGGGTGAATTCTCATCTACCCAATGCCCAAGATGTCTCTAATCTTAGTCTCTCTAACCCATGAAGCTCTAATATGCTCAAATTAATACCCTATAAGTACTAAAGCAGTTGTTGCAGTATATGTAGGGGTCGAACACAAGAACTCACGGAAACACTCAATATATTATATAGAGGAGAATTAAGCTAAGAGATCAATGTAATTGAAAGAAAAACGTAAATTAAACTGGTTGTAAATTCGATTGGAGAAAGATAGGTTCATGGTATTTCTCAGGTAATTCAATGAATGCAGATAAACTAACTAACATGATTCAGATTTAGTGCGGTTCTTAAACTCAAATCACTAAAGTATAGCTAACCAACTCTCGTTGCGAAAACTATCTAAGTCTAAATCCTAGAATTTCAAATCTCTTTGCGAATCCTAAAGTCTAAACCAACTTTTAGTTCAAGTTTGATTTGTTCACAAAACAACTAAACCAAATCTCTTTGCGAATAGTTATTTTGCTCACCCTAAATTCTATCAGGTAATTAATCGCACTCTCGTGCCCAATCAATTATTCTAAGATCTAAGTTCTAGGTGATCAATCCAGAATTAACTTTGAGAACAACCTATGGTGAAGAACTAATTTAGATGGTGAATCCTAATCAACTAATCAACCTAGCATTTAGAGAAAACCCTTATGAGAACCCTAAACCTAACAAGAGATCTACTCAGAAATGGAAATTGAAGCAATAAACATGAGTGAATAAATACTCAAATAGATAATAAGAAAGAGTAACAAGAGGGTTCAAAATCTTCTCTCGGACGAACAGAGTTTTAGACTTGTCTCCCTTCAAAAGCTCTCTCACAAAACAAAAGTAAAATAAAGCATAACCATCAAAGTGGCTATAAAATCCTAATAAATAACATAAGTTACGTTTTGAGGCTTCTTGTAAATAATAAAGTCTTCTGGGCAATTTTGCAATTCTTTAACTCTTGGAAAAGTCGCGACCGTGTCTTGCTGCAGTGAGTATCGACCGATACTAGTCAGTATCGATCGATACCGAGGCTTCAAATCGGGTACTCAGCTACACGGACTTCTGCTTTGCTCCAAAATGCTCCAGAAAGCTCCAATATCTCCAATTATGCTCCAAACGTGCTAAAACCTATAAAAGACTCTAAAATACTACGAAATAGTAGAAGGACTCTATAAAACGAACTTATATCATGGCGTAAAAGGGGTAAAAACCATGATATATCAACTCCCCCAGACTTAGCATTTGCTTGCCCTCAAGCAAAGAAAACTAAACCAGAGAAAGAGGTTTGAAAACATAGAGACTCACCTGTTCATGAAACATTGTAATGACCATTTTCCTTAGTGCTCCACATACCACCTAACCAGTTCCAAATCTAACCACCATGTATTTCTCCGTAGACATTCGCAGCTTCCCAGACTACACACATTATTTCACAGCATCGTTCAATTAAACCCATCATCGCCAGTTTCATCGCTGTGATTAATACCAAGAACCTTCTAGATTCTTTACCATACAATATCACGACAAAAGAATTACCCAATTCACACAATTTTTGGTATTGTCTCTCTCCTCCAGACTTGTTTCTTGTCATGTTCTTTTTCTCTTTTTAGATCTGCATATACACATTAAGGTCTGAAACGCCAGTATTGATGGTGTTTGCCACCAAATCCCCAGTTCTTCCCTCTCTATGTATCAAAGGTCTAGGCAAATTGTAGTATCATTGGAAATTTTCCTAATCTCGCTTTCAACCTTTGTGTGATCATTCCCTCTTAAGTAGAATAATGGGATCGCTGGAAATTTTCCTAGCCCTCTACTTAGAAGAAAGTCATTTCATCTTTTATGCTCTTATTTATCAACTTATAACAGGGGAGAGAGATACCATTACTTTAAACACATGGGTTCATTTGTCAGATATGAATGATGAATCAAGCTCTATGAATACAACCACATCGATGAAGTGCAAAAATTTGGCTCAGGCTTTAAAGAACTTTGCTGGAAACATGAGTGTCTTCTAGTTAACTGGTCAACCTTTGGATTTTTCATTAGTCGGTCTAGAACTGATTCTGTAACAATGGTCACTTGGAAGCAAGGTCAGAAAAAAAGATTCAAGAAAAAGATCACAATCTCCAACAGGTTTTGACTCAATAAAACAAATTTTGACTCAAAACGACTGACTCTAAGAAAAAGAAAAATAAATGTCAGCGACTACCTCCCCCAGACTTGAATAACACTATCCCCAGTGTTCTCTAACCTAAGGTTGGTTAAAGAAAACAAAACAACTGAGTGGAATTGTGAAAAACAAAAAATTACCGAAGTGGGGTACGAGTGTTGACCGACACCCAACTTGGTATCGATCGATACCAAGTATTGGTCGACACAGGTGATTCGTTTTTCAACGTCTAAGGTCAGATGTAACTCCAAAAATGTGTCAAACGATCCAGGTGTTAAATGTTAGCACTGTTAGACCGTTCAAACACAAGTTAGGTGCAACAAAATATCATAGAAGCATAAAATCCACAGGTCTAAAAGACTAAGAAGATGCTGACAAAAAACACATAAGTTCAAAACGAAAATAAAAAGAAAAGGGAAAAAGAAACAACAAACGTGATGATCAGATAGAAAGATGACTAATCCTCTGTTGCCTCGGAATCACCATCAGCATCAGAATCACCAACAGTATAAGGATCAACCGGAGTATGCGAGGTTCCAAGATGAGACGAAGGAGGAGCGTCCGTGTCAGTCATGCAGCGGCAGCGAGAGATACAAGTCCAGATGCTCCTCATAGTCTCTATCATCACCTTCTGAAAGGCAGCTGGCTCCATCGGAAGTTCCGAAGGAGAAGGAAATGATGGTGTAGGGATAGAAGAAGTTGCTGCTCGCGATTGCTGGGCTTGTCCTCCCTGGCGTGAAGTAGATGGAATGTCAGCAGCAGCAGGTGTAAGTGTGCTAGCAGAAGAACCTCGTCCTTGGCGAGTGTGAGGTGCATCAATCAGTAGGCTCGGATCAGGCTCGAAACGCAGCTAATCGGGATCGTCCCCAATGTCTGTCAGCTCTCTGTTTGGGAGCTTAACCAGAAACTCCCCATCCTTGTTGGAAAAACACCAATGTCGCGCATGCTTCAACCACCTGAGGTTTCGCATATGTCTCTCGTCCATGATGGTGCGGGTGGTGACTATCGAACAGCTCGCTGTGCTGATACGGAAATGTTGGAAGATAGGGGTAAGAAGACTACCCACTGTCTCGGTCTTCCGAGCCGTACCCACGAATGGTTTGGTCTTCAGAGAGACTAGGTGATGGGCAAAGACTGCCCCTAGGTTGACCCCGAGATCGAGCTCATGCCACTCATAGTTCTCATCGTCGATGATGTCTCCAATGGCCAAGGAGAGCATGATAAGCTCGGACAGACGCATCTTGTTAGGCTCCATCTTACACAAGATAGTGTTGCACATGATCCTAACCAGACAGCGCATAACTGAATGACGCACGTCCATCTGAGTGGATGTCTTTGAGTAGTAGGCTCCGTTCCCGAAGTGCTCCCATAAGACCTGCACATCGTGAAACTGAGTAGGCATAACGACTTTCCTGAAATCCCTGCGGAAGCCATAAATGTCACAGAGATCTTGCAGTGGCAGCCTGTATCTCACTCCGCGAATCATGAAGGTCATGGTGCCTTCCAGCGCGTCCTTCAGAACCTCGTCCTGATAGTAGACTCGGACTGTCGCGAGGAACTGTTGCACCAAGTCAGGGTATAAATCATATTGTCGCATCGGCATAGTCCCCAAACCAATCTTCTCTATCAGGTTCCCGAGTGCCCTGTCGATATCCAGGCTTCGCATGGTCTATGGGTCAACAAACTGAGTGGTCTGTATATCAACGTCTTGCCAAGCATTGTAGAACAACGTGTCATAATCGTCCCAGGTAGTCAGTGATCCAGGAGATAACTGCTTCAGCCAGTAAGTTGCATCTCCACCTAGAGAGTAGGGAAAGAGCTTGCAGAAAAGGTAGTCATAGGACACTCCATTGCTCTTGATGCTAGTGACCAAATCCTCAAACCTCTCAATATGGTCCATGGGATGTTCATTGGAAAGACCATGAAAATGGTGCTGTCCCACAAGAGGGTAGTATGCAGGTTTTAGCTAAAAGTCATTCCTCTGAAACGCAGGAGGACGAATCGCTGATCGATTTGCATAAAACTGATCAGACCTGTTGTACTCACCAATCGTTCTACCACGATTAACCACAACATTCCCTGCGTTCGCGTTCCCAGCGACAATCTCTTCAACAACATGAGCTGGTGGAATGATGTTCCCCTCTCCATCCAATCGTTGCCCTCGCGCATTGCTGATATGTGCATATTCTACATGTATTTAGCATGCATTTCATATAGATTTTAGGTCATTCTCTTGGATCCTCATGGCATTTCATACTTGTTTTGTCCCATTTAGAGTATTAGGAGCTGCATTAGGTCCTAGTGAGTCTTTTGCATGTTTTTTAGGAGTTTACTAGGTGTTTGGAGACATTTGTTGGAGTTTGGAGATTTGGTGCTTAAAGACGAGAGAGGAACCATCCAGAACGTCTCAAAGAACCGATCAGACAAAGGCGTTAAGTTTTGATCCAGCTCTTGGAGTCTTCATGAACATTGTATAGGGACGAGTCAGCTGTCCAGGGAAATTCGAATCAGGTCATTCGGACATCAGGTTAGGAAGTTATCATAGTTTTACCAAAGCGTATCCGTCTGGCCGAGAAGCTAAAATCCCCCCCGGGAAAAATCCGACCTCGCTCCATCGGCAAGATCCAATTAGGTCGGTCCTGGGACAGGGATTCTCCGAGATTCCGACCGGCCCGAAGAAGAAAAGCCGACCAACCCGAAGGAGCAAGGTCGGTTTTGGGCGGTTAGGACATCCAAGATACGGCACCAGCCGAAGTGACTCAAAGATCAAGCCAAATGAAGACCTTCCCGTGCCCAGTTTAATCTAAAGTTTTCATGAATGTTGTAGCCAAGTGTGGTAGATGACTACAGGAGGTGGTTTCGGGTCATTCGGATACGTGGTTCGTTAGATATAGCCACTTTACTGAGAGTATATCCGTCTGAACGAAGCCACCCGACATGCCTGAAAGACCTGGCTGGACGAATGGTCTCCAATCGGAGTTAGCATCGGTGGCCTTCACAAAAGTTGTAGCCATGTGTATTAGCTGTCCACAGGAGGTGGTGTGAGGCCGTTCGGACATGTATCCCAGGAGATATCACGGTTTTAGCGAAGATTCTACACAAGACCAGATTTGACCCATTTCGACCGGGTCGGTGCCCGGTTTGTCCCGGGTCGACCCGGTCCACCCCATTTCTCTATAAAACCCCTAAAAACCTAATTTTTATATTAAGTTTCCTTTTCTCTAGAGTTGGTTTTTATCCCAAACTCTTTCTAAGATGATTTTGGATGGATCTACATCGTTCATGCCACTCTAGTGAAGGATTCTTCAACCTATCTATATATATATTATGTTTATTTAATCTTTGTTCTTTATATTTATGTCTCTTTTTCCCTTGTGTTCTATCTTGTTCTTCATATTTAGACCTTAGGCCCCTTTTTGTTGGATTTTGGATTTTGCTTGATTTTGATGATTTGATGATTGATTCTTGATGCTTATGTTCTTAATCCTTGCTTTCCTTTCTTTCTAAGTGATCCTAGTGCTAGATTGGGCTTGAGAGAGTCAATCTAGATCATAGGGAAAATCATGCACACCAAGTGTTTGATGAAATTTCCCTAGGAGCTTAGTAAGAGATAAACATTCTTAACATATGAAAGTAGTTGCTTAAGGTGTTTATTGGTTGATTTGAATGTTGATCTAAATGCTTTCTAATCATTTTATCACAAATGAGAGTTTGATCTTGATTAAGTGATTAGCAAAATGATTAGTGCCTTGAGAGAGGATTAGTCATAATTAGTGATCTTAACCTATGGATTAGCATTGATTTTGTGTTAGGCATCGTTAGTCAATTGTCTTGATGATTATATGATGATGATTTAGGTTGATCTTTGTTAGGTCCTTCACTTAGGTTGGTTCTCAATGCTAGATTTGATGAGATAATCCAAAGTCTAGAACTACACCTAGATTAGGTAGTTCTAGTTGGCGTGACAAACCAATCTAGAGCTACACCCTAGGATTTTTGGTCTCATCCCATGCATTAGGGAGAGATTCGAGTAAACGGTGTTAGTGCTAGATTAGATTTATTCATTCGAGTCTTGAACTTAGGCATTTCACTCCTAGCCGGAGTTTAAATGAATTGCTTGAAACGAATCTCTTGTGAGCTTTTCGTGCCTAGCCAACGATAGTTGATGTCTAGGGTGATTAGTGAACTAAGTGGGATTGGAGGTCAATGCATGTTAATCACCCTATCACAAACGATGGTTTGTTCTTGATTTGGTGATTAACAAAGTGATTAGTGGTACAACGGTGGATTAGTCAAAATTATGAATCCCATGTTCTAGGATAGTGTTCAATGCAATCTTAGACATCATTGTTTGCACATTAATCATCTTCTTGATAGTTCATTCCATGATACAACACTTATATCTTTGTTTTCTTTCTTGCATTTCATTTTCTTGATTCAAAAATATAAAACCCAAAAACATTTGCTCTAGCTTAGGAAGTTTCATGCATTCCTAGTGTATTGATCCTAACCTCCTCGGTTCGATACCTCAAATACTACAATGACATGAGTGGGATTTGAGTAATTGACTAGTAAAAATCCTACTATCAATTGCACAACTGACCCTCTCGGTCTCTGTAAGCACCAGCTTCATCTTGAACCAAAATCACTGGATTGTTGTTCATCTCTGCTGGCTTCTTTGCTCTTCTGTTTGTGCGTTCCACAAGTGCTAGCTGCTCCAATGACAGTTCAACTAGCTGAGTGTTCTTGTTCCTTTTGGTTTCACGAATAGGCATACACCTGAAAACAAAAGTCAAGAACGTAAGTAACACGATAACACGATGAGTATCGACCGACACTAGGTGGTGTCGATCGATATCAACAAAAAGAAAACGACGAGTATCGAACGACACTGGATAGTATCGATCGATACCGACGAACTTAGTCAAAATTCTTAAACTAAAATCTAATGGCGAATTGAGTCCCCAGCAACTGCGCCAAATTTGATATGCTCAAATTAATACCTTATAAGTACTAAAGCACTTGTTGTAGTATATGTACGGGTCGAACACAAGAACTCACGGAAACACTCAATAGATTATATAGAGGAGAATTAAGCTAAGAGATCAATGTAATTGAAAGCAAAACGTAAATTAAACTGGTTGTAAGTTCGATTGGAGAAAGATAGGTTCAGGGTATTTCTCAGGAAATTCAATGAATGCAGATAAACTAACTAACATGATTCAGATTTAGTGCGGTTCTTAAACTCAAATCACTAAAGTATAGCTAACCAACTCTCGTTGCGAAAACTATCTAAGTCTAAATCCTAGAATTCCAAATCTCTTTGCGAATCCTAAAGTCTAAACCAGGGTAGCTTATGATGAAGACTTCATGGGTAGATATGCTAGGGTTAGAGATGATTTAGCATTGGGTAGATGTGAGTCTATCCATGTATGCATAGATTGCCTTTTACTCTTAGCATTTTGCTAAAGCTTGCTCATTCATTGAGAGATCCCTTGCATTAGAGTAATCCCCTACATTTGAGATCATCTTTATCTCAAGACCTTCACCCTAGCCAAATGGATTCACTTGCCTTGCATAAACATGATTCACTTGAAACGATTAATGAATGTTAAAGGATTGGATGAAATGAATACTTGTGTAGGTTGAGGCTTGAATTTGATTCGTATAGGGAAGGATATGGCTAGCTCTTTTTGAGTAGACTTGTTTGATCGCATCTTAGAGCTAGTAACTTGGACATTGAGTTGAATTCTTTTTATGGCACTTTTTGATTTGACCTCCCATATTTAGTCTTCTCCCTTTCTTTATTCTTGTTTGCTTGAGGACAAGCAAACGTTTAAATTTGGGGGAATTGATATGTGCATATTCTACATGTATCTAGCATGCATTTCATATAGATTTTAGGTCATTCTCTTGGATCCTCATGGCATTTCATACTTGTTTTGTCCCATTTAGAGTATTAGGAGCTGAATTAGGTCCTAGTGAGTCTTTTGCATGTTTTTGAGGAGTTTGCTAGGTGTTTGGAGACACTTGGTGGAGTTTGGAGATTTGGTGCTTAAAGACTAGAGAGGAACCATCCGGAATGTCTCAAAGAACCGATCAGACGAAGGCTTTCCGATTTTATCCAGCTCTTGGAGTCTTCATGAACATTGTATAGGCACGAGTCAGCTATCCAGGGATATTCGAATCAGGTCATTCGGACATTAGGTTAGGAAGTTATCGCAGTTTTACCAAAGCGTGTCCGTCTGGCTGAGAAGCTAAAATCTCCCCGCCCGGGAAAACTCCGACCTCGCTCCATCGGCAAGGTCCAATTAGGTCGGTCCTGGGACAGGGATTCTCTGAGATTCCGACCTGCCCGAAAAAGAAAAGCCAACCGACCCGAAGGAGCAAGGTCGGTTTTGGGCGGTTAGGACATCCAAGATACGGCACCAGCCGAGGTGACTCCAAGATCAGGCCAAATGAAGACCTTCCTATGCCCAGTTTAATCTGAAGTATTCATGAACGTTGTATCCAAGTGTGTTAGCTGACTACAGGAGGTGGTTTCGGGTCATTCGGATACCTGGTTCGTTAGATATGGCCACTTTACTGAGAGTATGTCCATCTGAACGAAGCCACCCTACATGCCTGAAAGACCTGGCTGGACGAATGGTCTCCAATCGGATTTAGCCTCGGTGGCCTTCACAAAAGTTGTAGCCATGTGTATTAGCTGTCCACAGTAGGTGCTGTGAGGCCATCCGGACATGTATCCTAGGAGATATCACAGTTTTAGCGAAGATTCTACACAAGACCAGATTTGACCCATTTCGATCGGGTCGGTACCCGGTTTGTCCCGGGTCGACCCGGTCCGCCCAATTTCTCTATAAAACCCCTAAAAACCTAATTTTCATGTTAAGTTTCCTTTTCTCTAGAGTTGGGTTTTATCCCAAACTCTTTCTAAGATGATTTTGGATGGATCTACATCATTCATGCCACCCTAGTGAAGGATTCTTCAACCTATATATATATATATATATTATGTTTATTTAATCTTTGTTCTTTATATTTATGTTTTTTTTCCCTTGTGTTCTATCTTGTTCTTCATATTTAGACCTTAGGCCCCTTTTTGTTGGATTTTGGATTTTGCTTGATTTTGATGATTTGATGATTGATTTTTGATGCTTATGTTCTTAATCCTTGCTTTCCTTTCTTTCTAAGTGGTCATAGTGCTAGATTGGGCTTGATAGAGTCAATCTAGATCATAGGGAAAATAATGCACACCAAGTGTTTGATGAAATTCCCCTAGGAGGTTAGTAAGAGATAAAAATTCTTAACCTATGAAAGTAGTTGCTTAAGGTGTTTATCGGTTGATTTGAATGTTGATCTAAATGCTTGCTAATCATTTTATCACAAATGAGAGTTTGATCTTGATTAAGTGGTTAGCAAAATGATTAGTGCCTTGACAGAGGATTAGTCATAATTACACTACAAGAAAACACCCTTTTTGCAACGAACGATATCGTTGTAAAATCGTTGCAAAAGAGGGTTTGAATCGAATTTGCGACGAAAAAGAGATCGTCGTTAACTGATCGTCGCAAACCACAAATCGTCGTAAATTCGTCGGGAAAGTACGGAGGGACAAAAATTCGTCGCTAAATCGTCGGTAAATTTTCGTAGTAAAATCGTCGTAAATATTACATTGAAATTACGACGAATATAAATACGTCGTAAAAACGATGGAAATGCGATGGGAAATATTTCATTGTTAATTCGATGGCAAAAAATTATCGTCGTTAATTCGTTGCTAATCAATCGTCATAAAATCGTTGCTAAATAATCGTCGCAACATCGTTGCTAATAAATCGTCGTATAATCGTTGTAAATTAGCCACGATTTTATGACGATTAATTTAGCAACGAAACAACGAGGATTATTGTTTACCATCGAATTAACGACGATTCTATATATGATTTTTATTATTATTTTTAAAATTTTATTAATTTCGAAATTATAAAATGAAAATTTTAAAAATAATATATAATAATATTTTATTAGAAAAAAAAATATTATAATCTGTTACAAAAAAAAAAGAACCAAAATTAGAATTCAAAATCCTAAATCTAAATAACTATATCGTAATCGTCGAGATTCACATCGTCTTCGGGACGTCTCGACGAACCGGATGGGCCTGCCGCTGCCTCTGCCGCTGCCGCTGCATCTGCCTCTGCTCGGAGTCTTCGCTTTTCCCGTAGCATGGCCTGCATTTTCGGGTTCCCTGTTGCCAAGATGTCGAAGAGTTCGTCATTCTGCGTAGCATCCAGTTCAACCCGCTGCTGAAGACTCGCAATCTTCGCCTGATATGCCTGAGACCAAGTAGCCTCGGTCTCAACCCGCTCCTAAAGAATCGTATTCGTGGCACGTAACACGACTGGATCATCTTCTGGCGATCGTCGTCGCAGAGCATATGAAGAAGCAGCCGAGACATCTCGAATAGATCCCATCCCGACAACCTTCCCCTTTCTCTTAGGGGCAACCTATATTTAAATTTACAATTAGAAATGTTTAAAAAATCAAAAACTAAAAATTAATAAGTACTAACTATTCTATATACCTGCTCGAAGATCCGGTCAATATCGGGTGTGGTCAACCCTCCAGACATGACCGACGAACCACCTGGAGATAGCTGTTGAGAGAGCTGTGTCTCTCGTTCGGTGACTTTGGAAGTCACCTCATTGAAGATGTGCTCGGCGGTCTCGGAAACAAAGGAACCATCCTTCTTCTGGTGCGTCCGCTCAAAAACCTTGGTCATCGGAGGGAGTACACCTCCGTCTTCGGCGGCCTAAAGAAAAAAACTATGTTATTGACGAAGTAAATT
Organism: Eutrema japonicum; assembly: GCA_030161315.1. Classification (NCBI taxonomy): domain Eukaryota; kingdom Viridiplantae; phylum Streptophyta; class Magnoliopsida; order Brassicales; family Brassicaceae; genus Eutrema; species Eutrema japonicum. The sequence goes on from BSQW01000001.1 coordinate 32,708,157, forward strand.
AAATAAATTAATTAATTTAAATAAATTTAATTACCATCTGTAGACGAACACCCGCAAAAGGTGTTTGCCCAGCTGTATGAGGCAGAACCTTGAGTTTCCCGTCCGAATCAACGGTGTTGCGGGAAGCCGAACACTTTTCAGCAGTTATGATGGACTTCGGATCCATCCAATACCGCACCAAGCCGTCCCAAACGGCTTTATCCATGTGCAGGGGCTTTGCTAAATCCCCAGAAATCTTCCATGCTTTCTTCCACTCACCAACCACGCCTTGGATACGAAACTTCACCCTCTCGAGAAATAAAGTTTCAACCTCGCCATGAATCGAAAGATCCCAGTGATATTTTTGTTGCATGAGAAACAAAAATAATTACATATTTTATAAAATTAAATTAAATATATATTTAAATATAATTAAAATAATTATGGGAGAAAACAATATTTTTTCCATACGTACCGCAAACATCTTGAACCATGTCTCCTTGACGTGTGGAGGAAGCTGGGCAAAATTGGTATGAGGCTCGATAAAATAGGACTTGATGATGTCGAAAACGGTGCGTCCAACTTTGGATTCAACTCCAAACCTGAAACAAAAAATTGTAAAATTTTGAATTGTTAGAAATAAATATTAATATGTAATAATAAATGTAAAAAATATATATTCATATATATTACCATTCCGACCCGTCAGTATGATCCGGATCTAATCTTTTAAGCCTATGACGCCCCGGCTGTGCAAGCAAATCAAGAACCGTCATGTGTGCATATGGGGCCGGGGCATGGCCTCCAGGTTGCGGAATCTGAGGTGGTTGTGGAGGCGGCGGAGCACTTTGTGTTTGCGTCACCGGGACGAAATCCGTCTATGTAGCCTCAGAATACACGGGCAACCCGGTACCCGAAGCATCACCAATATCTCTCAAAAACTGAGCGTAATGTGCACGACGCTGGCCCATCTGCATAAAAATGAAAAAAATAACTATCTATAAACATCCGGGCAGTCTGCTATTTTTTCTAATTTTATTCCGTTTCTACCGACCTAAATTGTTCCAATTTTATCTATACTAATTAATTAAAAACATTAAAAAAAAAATTTACCTTTTTCGCAAGGAATTCGCAAGGAAGTTATGATCAGTTTTTTTGTGATTTGTTTGTAATTGAATGAAAGAATTCTGAGCGTGTATATATAAGATTAGTTGTCGTCGCTAAATCGTCGCTATATCGAGGCAATCAAACCGTAGCTAATTCGTCGCTAACTTTGCAACGATTTTGTGACATTCATACACGCGGGAGTTTAATTGACCGACACGCGGTAAATTTTATGACAATTCGTTGCTAAATCGTCGCAAATTAGCATCGATTTTGTGAAATTCATAGTTTGCAACGATTTAGCCACGATTAATCTCAATTCGTTGCTAAATCATCGCAACTTTGCATCGATTTTGTGACATTCGTAGTTTGCGACGATTTAGCCACGATTAGTGTCAATTCGTTGCTAAATGGTCGCAAATTTGCATCGATTTTGTAACATTTTATTTTGCAACGAATTAGTGAGGATATTTGTAAAATCTGTTTTAGGGTTTAGGGTATAGGTACAAAATTGTAACGTCGATTGCAACATTTCAGAAACAACTTTACATGTTTACCGTAAATACAAATTCATGAAATTATCAATAAGTTCATCGATATTGAAAAATAAGTAAAACATATAGTTTGCGTATATGTTAGATTATTAATACAATGATTCAGTTTGTGGATATTACTGTGATTGACCGAGTTTTTCATTTTCGGACAATTCTCTAAAGACACGATCAATTTCATTGAAAGATGCATAATACAATGAGATGGTAATACGTTAGGGTTTAGGGTTTATGGCAAAGGGTTTAGGGTTTATGACAATTCGTTGCTAAATCGTCGCAACTTTGCATCGATTTTGTGATATTTATAGTTTGCGACGATTTAGCCACGATTAGTCTTAATTCGTTGCTAAATCGTCGCTAATTTTGCAACGAATTAGTGAGGAAATTTGTAAAATCTGTTTTAGGGTTTAGGGTATAGGTACAAAATTGTAACGTCGATTGCAACATTCCAGAAACAACTTTACATGTTTACTGTAAATCCAAATTCACGAAATTATCAATAAGTTCATCGAGATTGAAAAATAAGTAAAACATATAGTTTGCGTATATGTTAGATTATTAATACAATGATTCAGTTTGTGGATATTACTATGATTGACTGAGTTTTCATTTTCGGACAATTCTCTAAAGTCACGATCAATTTCATTGAAAGATGCATAATACAATGAGATGGTAATATGTTAGGGATTAGGGTTTAGGGCAAAGGGTTTAGGGTTTAGGCTTTATGACAATTCGTTGCTAAATCGTCGCAACTTTGCATCGAGTTTGTGACATTCATAGTTTGCGACGATTTAGCCACGATTAGTCTTAATTCGTTGCTAAATCGTCGCGAATTTTGCAAAGAATTAGTGAGGATATTTTTAAAATCTGTTTTAGGGTTTAGGGTAAAGGTAAAAAATTGTAACGTCGATTGCAACATTCCAGAAACAACTTTACATGTTTACCGTAAATCCAAATTCATGAAATTATCAATAAATTCATCGAGATTGAAAAATAAGTAAAACATATAGTTTGCATATATGTTAGATTATTAATACAATGATTCAGTTTGTGGATATTACTGTGATTGACTGAGTTTTCATTTTCGGACAATTCTCTAAAGTCACGATCAATTTCATTGAAAGATGCATAATACAATGAGATGGTAATATGTTAGGGTTTAGGGTTTAGGGCAAAGGGTTTAGGGTTTATGACAATTCGTTGCTAAATCGTCGCAACTTTGCATCGATTTTGTGACATTTATAGTTTGCGACGATTTAGCCACGATTCGTCCATATTCGTTGCTAAATCATCGCAAATATTGCAACGATTTTGTGACAATCACAATTAGCGACGATTTAGCGACGATTCCTTTGAAATCCCCTAAACCCCTAACTAAATCCCATTTTCGATCACCACTCATTTCCCGCCGTTGTTGAGGCAATTAATAAATTACATGACATATAGACACATATGCTCGTAATTTATTAATCGCCGCACCTACGGCGGAAAATGAATGGATATCGGAGATGGAATTTAGTTTGGGGTTTAGGGGATTTCATAGAAATCATATCACTTAAATTTCACAATAATTACTCGATCACAATATTATATTAATACATTAAATTCACAATAATTACTAGCTAGCGCGGTCACTCTGATTCATTTTCGGACGAAGAGTAGTACACATCCGTTTCTTGATCATCTGGTTCATCACTTTCTTCGAACTCATCTTCCTCATCTTCTTCCTCTGTATCGTCTGGGAGATATTAAACTTGCCTGTTTTGAGGATCTATCAAAAGGATGTCTTCATTGCTCTCATTTAGTTCTGGCATATCAGAGCAATGATCTTGCTGCATTGGTAGTTCCTCATCAACCCCCACAATTCGACCCCTTGGAGAAACTTTTATAACTGATAACCATGAGATACGGGTGGTGCGAACTCGCGGATATGGAACAAAGCTGACTTGTTCTGCTTGTGATGCTAGGATAAATGGCTCATACTTATTGTAACGTCGTGATTGGTTGACATCTACTGCCCCAAATTTGTTTTTACGGACGCCTCGATCAACTGTTGGATCGAACCAGTCGCATTTGAACAGAACGCATTTCAAACCTAAGCAACCAGGGTACTCAACTTCAATTATGTCTTGCAACACTCCATAAAAATCTATTTCGCCCCGCACACATACCCCGTAGTTGGCAGTAGCTCTTTGATTTCCGTATTTGAATGTATGAAATATATATCCGCGTGTGCAATACATGGGTGCACTCGTTATCTTCGATATGGGGCCTTTTATTAACTCATGGAACCAGAGTGGATATGCGGTATCCCCATACTCTACCTATATCATTAATTAATTTAATTAAAAAGTAATCAAAATATGTATTAGGTTAATTGTCCAAGTTAGTAATTAATCAGATCACTTAAAATTTTACGTACTTGCGTCTTCAACCACGTGGAAAAATGTTGATCTTTACGCTTGTTGATTTCATCGTCTGAGATTCCTTCAACGACTTCTCGGACTTGTCTAACAAATTCACTGCATACAAAAGTATTTGTAATTGGTATAAAGATAGCATATATATAATTTAGCCATATATATAAGACGTATGTTTATACACTTACGTCTCAAATTGACTAACTTCTTCGCAATTTAAGAGGATATACGTTTGTGCACTATGATGGTCTTTTTCATTGGCAAACCAAACTGATTTCACTCTTCCACATAATCGACCGATTGAAGAAAAGATATCTGGGACACCTTCATTAGCATATGTTCGGCCTACACCTCCATCATCATATCGCCGTGCTGCCCTTTTCCGTGTGCGAACCTTCGAGCCAAAATAGTACCCCGTGAAGTGAGAAGTTTCTTCTGTTAAACTTCCTGCTACTATTGAACCTTCAACTTTGGCTAGATTTTTAGCCTTCCGCTTCAAATGTCCCATGAATCGCTCGAATGGGTACATCCATCGATACTGCACAGGTCCCCCAAGTTCTGCTTCGTGAGGTAGATGAATATGTAGATGTTCCATAACATCAAAAAAGGCTGGGGGAAATATTTTCTCCATGTTGCACAACAAAATAGGAATACTAGCATCATGTTGTGCAATAACATCTTCTGACAAAGTACGGGTACAAAGATTCCGAAAAAACCCTCCAATGCCTACAATAACAATCACATGATATATAAGGTAATAATGTTAATTTTCCATTTCATATATATATATATATATATAAATATATATATATATATATATATATATTAATTATATAAAATCTTAAATTCGCAATTAATATGTGATTAGTTTAAATTTATATACCTGCAATTGCTTCGTGTACATTTCCTGGTAGAAGTTCAGCAAATGCAAAAGGAAGTAGTCGTTGCATAAAGACGTGACAGTCATGACTCTTTATCCCGGAAAACTTTTGGCCATTCTCAACACATTTAGCTAAATTAGATACGTACCCGTCCGGGAACTTCACATCAGATGTCGCCCATTTGAACAAAGCTGACTTTTCTTCCGCACCCACTCGAAATATGGAGACAGGTGCTTTCCCTTTGCTTGTAATATGTAACTCATTCCGACAACAAAGATCAGGCAAGTCTAACCTTGACTTACCGCTGTCTTTAGTCCTTCCACGCACGTTTAACAATGTATGCATGATGTTATCAAAAAAGTTTTTCTCAATGTCCATGACATCCAAATTGTGTCTAAGCAAATGATCCTTCCAATACGGAAGCTTCCAGAATATGCTTTTCTTATGCCAATTGTGATGCTCCCCATATCCATCCGGCATATTAGCTGGAGTGTGCCAATTTCCACCACGATTGACTGTTTCCAATGCACCATAATGATCAATTTCTGCTTCTAGATCTTCCCCGGAAATATAAACAGGAGGAGGAACACGAACAGTTTTGTTCTTTCTAAACAACCGCTTATTTCTTCGATATGCATGATGAATTGGTAGAAATCGGCGGTGACAATCAAACCAACTTGTTTTCCGACCATGTTTCAATTGAAACACATCTGTCCGATTGAGACAATATGGACAAGACAATCGCCCATGCGTAGTCCAACCTGATAACATCCCGTAAGCAGGGAAGTCGCTTATTGTCCACATAAGCACCGCACGCATTGTAAAAATTTTTTTCCTTGCAAAATCATACGTCCGAACCCCGGTATACCACAACTGCTCCAATTCCTGTATCAGAGGCTGCAAAAACACATCAAGGGAACGCTTCGGATGCTTCGGACCTGGTACTAAAATACTCAAGAATAAAAATTCCCTTTGCATGCACATATCTGGGGGAAGGTTGTAAGGCGTTAGGATTACTGGCCATAAAGAATATTGTCTACCAGACATACCAAATGGAATAAATCCATCTGTGCAAAGACCAAGATACACATTACGTTTCTCTCTAGCAAAGTCTGGATGTACCGTCTTAAAGTGTTTCCACGCTTTTGCATCTAAAGGATGAGTAACCTCCTCATCTGTTTCCAAATGATCTGCATGCCATCTCATCGATGCAGCTGTCCTCTCAGACTGATACATTCTTTTTAATCTATCAGTTATAGGAAGGTACCACATACGCTGGAACGGTACCTTACTCCGACCAGTACCTTGCGGCTTATATCTTGGCTTATGGCAAAATCGACATTCCAGCAACTTATCATCATCTTTCCAAAAAAGCATGCAATTGTCAACACAGACATCTATCATCTCAGAAGGCAACCCAAGACTATAAACCAGCTTTTGTATCTCATAGTAAGTTTCAGCAGCTAAATTGTCCTCTGGCAAATAATCTTTAATCAAATCAGCCCACTCATCCATGCAAACCTCAGCTAAGTTATGATCAGTTTTAATAGTCATCATCCTAGCCGCCAACGACAATTTAGAATGTCCTTCTCTACATCCATCGTAGAGTGGCTGATTTGCAGCATCTAGCATATCATAAAATGTTTTTGCATCTAGATTGGGTTCCTCATCATGATGATCATGTGCAAATGTACTTACGGTTTCATGAAATGCATCTGTAACCATGTCATGAATCCTATCATTATCTTCACCATGCTGCTCCGCATGATCATCAAATTGATTAAAATTATTTGACTCATCAATATTCGATGCTTGATAATTGCTACTACTACTAGTTGCATTTCCCCCATGACCCTCTCCATGATAATACCATATATAGTAATGCGGAATAAACCCTCTATTTAATATATGCGACCACACCTTCGAGATAATGATAAATTTCCTATTCAAGCATCTGGCACAAGGACAGTACATCTTACCACTGATAATCGTATTATGTATACTTCCTGCCTGATGCATGAATCCCTCCACCCCATCACTGAACTCTTTTGTTAGCGATCCCTCTGAATCAAGACGATTATACATCCATCTTCTAATTTCGTATATTGACATTTTTTTTTGGTCAGAAAGAAGTTAATATTGTTTTTGAATATGAAATTTTTATTATGAAGTTGGCCACTATATATAGATTTTTATTTTCATTACCATCGAATTACCTACGATTTTACATCGATTTCACATCGATTTTACAACGAATCTAAAAATGTTTACATCGACTTTACAACGATATTAAACATGTTTACCTAACCGAACTCCGTGAACTTAAAACGTGCTCACCTAACTGATTAATCGTTGGGAAATCGATGTAAAGTTCAAATTATAATAATCATTGCTAATTCGTGGGTAATTTTACGACGATATTACAACGTTTTATATAAACCTCGGTAAATCGTCGCTAAGTTACAACGATTTTACGACGATTTTGATAATCGTCGTAATGTCGTCGGTAATCGTTGTAAAATCGTCGCTAATTAGCGACGATTTTACAACGAATATTTTCGTCCCAATTTTGCGACGATTTTACGACGTCTTTAAGAATCGTCGTAAAGTCGTCGCAAAAACGATTGCAATTTGCAACGAAATAAAATCGTCGCAAAAAATCGTTGCAAAATGCCTGTTTTCTTGTAGTGTTAGTGATCTTAACCTAATGATTAGCATTGATTTTGTGTTAGGCATCGTTAGTCAATTGTCTTGATGATTATATGATGATGATTTAGGTTGATCTTTGTTAGGTCCTTCACTTAGGTTGGTTCTCAATGCTAGATTTGATGAGATAAATCAAAGTCTAGAACTACACCTAGATTAGGTAGTTCTAGTTGGCGTGACAAACCAATCTAGAGCTACACCCTAGGATTTTTGGTCTCATCCCATGCATTAGGGATAGATTCGAGTAAACGGTGTTAGTGCTAGATTAGATTTATTCATTCGAGTCTTGAACATAGGCATTTCACTCCTAGCCGGAGTTTAAATAAATTGCTTGAAACGAATCTCTTGTGAGCTTTTCGTGCCTAGCCAACGATAGTTGATGTCTAGGGTGATTAGTGAACTAAGTGGGATTGGAGGTCAATTCTTGTTAATCACCCTATCACAAACGATGGTTTGTTCTTGATTTGGTGATTAACAAAGTGATTAGTGGTACGACGGTGGATTTGTCAAAATTATGAATCCCATGTTCTAGGATAGTGTTCAATGCAATCTTAGACATCATTGTTTGCTCATTAATCATCTTCTTGATAGTTCATTCCATGATACAACACTTATATCTTTGTTTTCTTTCTTGCATTTCATTTTCTTGATTCAAAAATATAAAACCCAAAAATATTTGATCTAGCTTAGGAAGTTTCATGCATTCCTAGTGTATTGATCTTAACCTCCTCGGTTCGATACCTCAAATACTACAATGACATGAGTGGGATTTGAGTAATTGACTAGTAAAAATCCTACTATCAATTGCACAACTGACCCTCTCGGTCTCTGTAAGCACCAACTTCATCTTGAACCAAAATCACTGGATTGTTGTTCATCTCTGCTGGCTTCTTTTCTCTTCTGTTTGTGCGTTCCACAAGTGCTAGCTGCTCCAATGATAGTTCAACTAGCGGAGTATTCTTGTTCCTTCTAGTTTCACGAATAGGCATACACCTGAAAACAAAAGTCAAGAACATAGGTAACACGGTAACACGATGAGTATCGACCGACTTTCGGTGGTGTCGATCGATATCAACAAAAAGAAAACGACGAGTATCGAACGACACTGGATAGTATCGATCGATACCGACGAACTTACTCGAAATTCTTAAACTAAAATCTAATGGCGAATTGAGCCCCCGGAAACTGCGCCAAATTTGATATGCTCAAATTAATACCTTATAAGTACTAAAGCACTTGTTGCATTATATGTAGGGGTCGAACAAAAGAACTCACGGAAACACTCAATAGATTATATAGAGGAGAATTAAGCTAAGAAATCAATGTAATTGAAAGCAAAACGTAAATTAAACTGGTTGTAAGTTCGATTGGAGAAAGATAGGTTAAGGGTATTTCTCAGGAAATCCAATGAATGCAGATAAACTAACTAACATGATTCAGATTTAGTGCGGTTCTTAAACTCAAATCACTAAAGTATAGCTAACCAACTCTCGTTGCGAAAACTATCTAAGTCTAAATCCTAGAATTCCAAATCTCTTTGCGAATCCTAAAGTCTAAACCAGCTTTTAGTTCAAGTTTGATTTGTTCACAAAATAACTAAACCAAATCTCTTTGCGAATAGTTATTTTGCTCACCCTAAATTCTATCAGATAATTAATCGCACTCTCGTGCCCAATCAATTATCCTAAGATCTAAGTTCTAGGTGATCAATCCAGAATTAGCTTTGAGAACAACCTGTGGTGAAGAACTAATTCAGATGGTGAATCCTAATCAAATAATCAACCTAGCATTCAGAGAAAACCCTTATGAGAACACTAAATCTAACAAGAGATCTACTCAGACATGGAAGTTGAAGTAATAAACATGAGTGAATAAATACTCAAATAGATAATAAGAAGGAGTAACAAGAGGGTTCAAAATCTTCTCTCGGACGAACAGAGTTTCAGACTTGTCTCCCTTCAAAAGCTCTCTCACAAAACCAAAGTAAAATAAAGCATAGAATAAAGCATAGCCATCAAAGTGGCTATAAAATCCTAATAAATAACATAAGTCACGTTTTGGGGCTTCTTGTAAATAATAAAGTCTTCTGGGCAATTTTGCAATTCTTCAACTCTTGGAAAAGTCGCGACCGTGTCTTGCTGCAGTGAGTATCGACCGATACTAGTCAGTATCGATCGATACCGAGGCTTCAAATCGGGTACTCAGCTACACGAACTTCTGCTTTGCTCCAAAATGCTCCTGAAAGCTCCAATATCTCATATTATGCTCCAAACGTGCTAAAACCTGTAAAAGACTCTAAAACACTACGAAATAGTAGAAAGACTCTATAAAACGGACTTATATCATGGCCTAAAATGGGTAAAAACCATGATATATCAAGCTCCATCCTAAGCTATCCTTTTTTTTTTACAAGGCCTTTTGCCTTCATATCCCACACGTTTCCTTGTCTTTCTTTTTCATCTTCTTCTCACTTGGGGGATATCTTCTTCTCCATTGAGCTTGTGGATTGGTGCTCTTCATTTTTTTTGTTGCTTTAGCTCTTCTTTTTCAATATTTTGCTTACCTCATCTTTCATCACTTGATGCCTATGAGGCTAAATTAAATGCTAAGAGCTAATCTTATAACTTGTTACCAATCCACTTCACCTTTTGCCTTCTCCCCATCTTTCCTATCTGTCCCACACAAATATCCCAAGACTTCCCATTCCTAGCTAACTTATCTCTAGACTAGCTCCTTGATGTTGGAGCTAGATCTACATGAGAATCCATCCTTGTCTCCCTAAACCTAACACTTTTTGCCAAGTTTGCTCCAAAAGTAAGCCTCTCCATCACTCACGAAAGTTATAGGCTAGAAAGGAGGTTTAGTTCGAGGTATGGGGAACCATTCCAAAAATGGGATATGGCTACTTGGATCCAAAAAGGTGGTAAAAAGGGAAACGAATATCCAAGTATGTATATGGGTATACACGAATTCATTCAAAGATGCACAAACACGATAATTGTAAGTCAAGATTAGAGTTCTTATAAATAGGGTTGAATTCAATTCACAACTTGATTCAATAAAGACATGAACATTGATGCATGAGATCTAAAGTTGGTGCATACTTACTTTCAAACTCACTTGAATGCATTAGACAACTATGAATTTCTTAAAGTGATACTCTAGCTCATCATTGCTCCCGATGCAATATGCAATGCATTCTATATGCAAACTAGACTCAATCCTACACATGAAATGCAACTAAATGATTTCTTTTTGAGTTGCAAAATTTCAAAAACAAATCGATTTATATGAGTTTTCTATGCCATAAGTGAATGCATGAGACTCAAGATGCAAAATCAAAAATAAGAATAAAGAACCCAATGTTAAATACCGGTCCCTTCCCTAAACATAAATTACAACGTCTCAGTGTGAAATAAATTTAAGGGAGAGACCAAAAACAAAAGATAAAGAACAAATACTCAAAAGAGAAGAGTTACTTACAATGGAGGAGTGGTACTATGGGAATAGAGAGAATGGAGAGCTTTCCAACATCAAACACCGTTGTTGCTTTGCCATGACCTTGCTACCATCAAGAACCTTGAGACCACTTAACAAAAACATTAAAAACCACTTAAAAAGATAGGAAATATTTACAAAGATAGACATGGGAATGTCTCCCAAGTGCGTTTTGTTTAACGTCACTAAGCTTGACGTTCGTTACCCTTTTAGGCGGGGGTGAGAGGAATGTTAGCATTCCTTGAGCTCAAAGTTTAAGAACCATGCTCATGATCTCTTGAAGACCGGCTTGCCCCTTCTCTTTAAACTCCGGTGTGAGGATTGTTTTAACCGAGGCAAAAGGCTTGGACCGTCCCTTGCACTTGATCTTAATAAGAACCTCCTAAGATCGGCACAAAGAAGCTGGATTTAGACTTGGATAGAGACAGAAACTTGCGGAATAGTTTCTGGTTTTGAGAGAGAGAGAGATGGTGAAGATGTTGTAGACACAACGAACCGCTCATAAGAGATAAACGAGAGATGATAAAGATGTTGCACAAGGCAACGAATCACTCTCAAAGAGACTAGAGATTTTAGTGGGCGGATTTTGATAAGAGAAAGTTTATTTGATAAATGTTTGATGATCCATTCCAGGATGAGTTGCCACAAAGAAAACAAAGAGTTTAAATAGAAAACAACAAGGAAAAACCCTAAAACAAATGGGCCTTGTTACAAAAACGAAAATAGAAATAGATGGGCCTTGCTTTCTTCATGTCACCCACGAAATTGTTGTTGCTAGGCCAAGGCATGATCACAACAAGATGGGCTTGATGAAATGTGAACCCACTTGCCTCATTAAAATCCTTCCTTGGAAAACCCATTGGGATAAAACCAAAAGTAAGGGAAAAAGAGTGCAAATGGGTCACATACCCATTTGTGTAATCATCTTGGGCTTGATTAAAAATCAGAAAGATTTTAATCACATCTTTTTCCAACAGCTTAGCTTTAGCTCTCTTCATCGCACACAAGTTTCCATCGGCTACGAGCTGCTTCCTCTCGGCTACAAGCTTTGATTCCGGTGGCTTCTTCTTGATACTTCTCAGTATCACATCATCCTCCCCCAGTTGAAAATGATTTGTCCTCAAATCAGGACCATCTGCTCGCAAAACAGCCAAGTTAGAATTCTTAAAGATTAAAATGAAAGTATACTCACCTTGCAAGCTTGTTTTGTAGGTTTTGGAGGTGATATGTGCTGGGATATGAAGTGGTTCGTCCTTCATAGCATCTGCATAAGCAGGATCGTAAGGTTCCACCAGCTTCAAAGGTTCCTCAGTTCTTATTCTTTCTCCATGGCCGATTTGATCTCCTTTGGCTCCGTTTTGTGATTTGCGAAGCAAAAGATAATCTGCTTGTCCAAACAACCAAACAACACAATCATTAGTCATAAAATATGCACTTAGTTGAGGAATCTTACCTGCCTCAAACGAGAGTAAACGATTCTGATGCTCCTTTAGCTCAACAGGCATCATTTCGAAGGTAAGGCCATCGTGTAGGGTTTTCAAAGGAAGTATGTCAAATACTTGTCCAAATCGAATTCTGTCTCGACCAGTATCTTCAAAAAGGTCACTTGGTCGATGAATATCATTTCCCTCAGTAGAAATTCAAAGTTTTTGCTCATCCCTCAGCCTTTGCAAGTAATTCACCATTTTGCACTCGGGGAGAAAGGATCGATCGGTCGAATTTTTTTGACATGTTTTAAGCTGATTTTCTTCTTCACATATTGGTGCTAGCTCCTTTGGATAATCTCCTGTGTCAGTCTTCACAACAGAGATAGAGTGAGTACGCAAAATTTCTTTGCTTTGCACGCCTTTATTCTGAACCGTAAGACTCTTGCTTGAAATCTGTTTCAGCTCATCACACATGTTAATCTCCTTATTTCCAGAATGAGTAGAGTTCAAACTCATTTTTCCTACATCATAAGCAAACATATCAGTTTTATAAAGTGAAACAGAATTTAGACACTTACCTTGCTCATTGCTGCTCGTTTTAAAGTCGTTGTGCGGTTCTGATTTTTCTTTTTGTTTACACAACACGTCTTGGCTGAGAACGCTCTTCTTCTCCACTGTTTTTAGCACATCTTTCTTCTGTTTTGGCTGAGAAAACAATGTGGAAACGTAACCCTTTGGCTGTTTCAGCTTGTCACTCATAGGTTCTCTCGGCTTGCTTCTTCATGGTTCGCTCTTCGGTTCTTCCTTTGCACGTGCCTGCTGTTGCATTTTTACTTCAAACCGTTGCTTCCGGGCCTTTAATCTTTTACACATCACATGAGCTTTCTCAGCTAGCTTAGCCTCAAGTTGTCTTTGATGTCGTTCTTCGCTTTGTTGTTTCATCATCCGATCTAGGCGAGCCATCATTGATTCCATAAACACTTTGTCGATGTTTTTGCTGCTGTTACCTCCAACGTCAGCCATCTTGTACCTGCAAATAACACAGCAACAAGCCAATAACTAGTCCCACGAAAATAACACACAAACAAGACACAAATAGAAATAAGATACTCGATCTAAAACAAACTGAAATAAAAACAATTCGAACAGAAACTAGAAACACAACTAAATATACTGAGACACACTCGATCTAGAACACAATGATAATGACCTAAACATAGCAAATCTCGTCACACATAACATAGAAAATGAAGAGACACACTTCTAAGAACAGATCGACACACTAAGCCTTAGAACACTAAAAAAAAATTTGATTTTTCTTCAATAGATCAACTCGACAACACCCTAAATAACTAACTAGATGCACGAAAATCACAAAAGAAATGATGCAAAATAATTTCGACACTTAAGAAGATGAACAGACACAAAAACACAATAAAAAATAATGAACAGATTCGAAAAAAAATGAGAAAGGATAGAGACTACCAAGCTTCGATGTGGTGCGCTGATACCACTTAATAAGAACCTCCTAAGATCGGCACAAAGAAGCTGGATTTTGACTTGGATAGAGACAAAAACGAAAATAGAAATAGATGGGCCTTGCTTTCTTCATGTCACCCACGAAATTGTTGTTGCTAGGCCAAGGCATGATCACAACAAGATGGGCTTGATGAAATGTGAACCCACTTGCCTCATTAAAATCCTTCCTTGGAAAACCCATTGGGATAAAACCAAAGGTAAGGGAAAAAGAGTGCAAATGGGTCACATACCCATTTGTGTAATCATCTTGGGCTTGATTAAAAATCAGAAAGATTTTAATCACATCTTTTTCCAACAGCTTAGCTTTAGCTCTCTTCATCGCACACAAGTTTCCATCGGCTACGAGCTGCTTCCTCTCGGCTACAAGCTTTGATTCCGGTGGCTTCTTCTTGATACTTCTCAGTATCACATCATCCTACCCCAGTTGAAAAGGATTTGTCCTCAAATCAGGACCATCTGCTCGCAAAAAAGCCAAGTTAGAATTCTTAAAGATTAAAATGAAAGTATACTCACCTTGCAAGCTTGTTTTGTAGGTTTTGGAGGTGATATGTGCTGGGATATGAAGTGGTTCGAACTTCATAGCATCTGCATAAGCAGCATCGTAAGGTTCCACCAGCTTCAAAGGTTCCTCAGTTCTTATTCTTTCTCCATGGCCGATTTGATCTCCTTTGGCTCCGTTTTGTGATTTGCGAAGCAAAACATAATCTGCTTGCCCAAACAACCAAACAACACAATCATTAGTCATAAAATATGCACTTAGTTGAGGAATCTTACCTGCCTCAAACGAGAGTAAACGATTCTGATGCTTCTTTAGCTCAACATGCATCATTTCGAAGGTAAGGCCATCGTGTAGGGTTTTCAAAGGAAGTATGTCAAATACTTGTCCAAATCGAATTCTGTCTCGACCAGTATCTTCAAAAAGGTCACTTGGTCGATGAATATCATTTCCCTCAGTAGAAATTCAAAGTTTTTGCTCATCCCTCAGCCTTTGCAAGTAATTCACCATTTTGCACTCGGGGAGAAAGGATCGATCGGTCGAATTTTTTTGACATGTTTTAAGCTGATTTTCTTCTTCACAGATTGGTGCTAGCTCCTTTGGATCATCTCCTGTGTCAGTCTTCACAACAGAGATAGAGTGAGTACGCAAAATTTCTTTGCTTTGCACGCCTTTATTCTGAACCGTAAGACTCTTGCTTGAAATCTGTTTCAGCTCATCACACATGTTAATCTCCTTATTTCCAGAATGAGTAGAGTTCAAACTCATTTTTCCTACATCATAAGCAAACATATCAGTTTTATAAAGTGAAACAGAATTTAGACACTTACCTTGCTCATTGCTGCTCGTTTTAAAGTCGTTGTGCGGTTCTGATTTTTCTTTTTGTTTACACAACACGTCTTGGCTGAGAACGCTCTTCTTCTCCACTGTTTTTAGCACATCTTTCTTCTGTTTTGGCTGAGAAAACAATGTGGAAACGTAACCCTTTGGCTGTTTCAGCTTGTCACTCATAGGTTCTCTCGGCTTGCTTCTTCATGGTTCGCTCTTCGGTTCTTCCTTTGCACGTGCCTGCTGTTGCATTTTTACTTCAAACCGTTGCTTCCGGGCCTTTAATCTTTTACACATCACATGAGCTTTCTCAGCTAGCTTAGCCTCAAGTTGTCTTTGATGTCGTTCTTCGCTTTGTTGTTTCATCATCCGATCTAGGCGAGCCATCATTGATTCCATAAACACTTTGTCGATGTTTTTGCTGTTGTTACCTCCAACGTCAGCCATCTTGTACCTGCAAATAACACAGCAACAAGCCAATAACTAGTCCCACGAAAATAACACACAAACAAGACACAAACAGAAATAAGATACTCGATCTAAAACAAACTGAAATAAAAACACTTCGAACAGAAACTAGAAACACAACTAAATATACTGAGACACACTCGATCTAGAACACACTGATAATGACCTAAACATAGCAAATCTCGTCACACATAACATAGAAAATGAAGAGACACACTTCTAAGAACAGATCGACACACTAAGCCTTAGAACACTAAAAAAAAAAATTTGATTTTTCTTCAATAGATCAACTCGACAACACCCTAAATAACTAACTAGATGCACGAAAATCACAAAAGAAATGATGCAAAATAATTTCGACACTTAAGAAGATGAACAGACACAAAAACACAATAAAAAATAATGAACAGATTCGAAAAAAAATGAGAAAGGATAGAGACTACCAAGCTTCGATGTGGTGCTCTGATACCACTTAATAAGAACCTCCTAAGATCGGCACAAAGAAGCTGGATTTCGACTTGGATAGAGACAAAAACGAAAATAGAAATAGATGGGCCTTGCTTTCTTCATGTCACCCACGAAATTGTTGTTGCTGGGCCAAGGCATGATCACAACAAGATGGGCTTGATGAAATGTGAACCCACTTGCCTCATTAAAAACCTTCCTTGGAAAACCCATCGGGATACAACCAAAGGTAAGGGAAAAAGAGTGCAAATGGGTCACATACCCATTTGTGTAATCATCTTGGGCTTGATTAAAAATCAGAAAGATTTTAATCACATCTTTTTCCAACAGCTTAGCTTTAGCTCTCTTCATCGCACACAAGTTTCCATCGGCTACGAGCTGCTTCCTCTCGGCTACAAGCTTTGATTCCGGTGGCTTCTTCTTGATACTTCTCAGTATCACATCAGATCTTGTCCTCTATCACCCCATCTTCTTGTTTCCAAGAAGTGAGAGTCATGATGGGAGACTAGTCTAGCATGGTCTTGTCCCCATCAAGCTTGCTTGGTGTCTTCTCTTTCTTTTTGCAAGCTCTAGGGGGTGAAGCCAAATCCCTCGTTTCACAACAACCCATGTACTCTACCCTTTCAACACGAATCTCATCATCCTCAATGGTAATTGTGCCACAAAGCCCATTTGATGGAGGCTTCATTGGGTAAAATAGCTTATCATCAACGTTCTTGAGCATTACCCTCTTGTTTTTGAAATCCATGCTCGCACCGGCGGTATTGAGGAATGGAGTCCCAAGAAGGAGATGTAGCTTTTTGCTTCGTTCAATCTCCATAACAATGAAGTATGTTGGTACAAGGCACTCTCCGATTTTGAAGGGATAGTCTTCAACAAGACCAAGTGGTTTCCTCGAAGAAGAATCTCCAAACGTGATGGTGGAGGGGTAATCTTCCATACTCTTAATCCCGAGACTCTTAACCATCTCCAAGGACATGACGTTCACACCCGAACCCGAGTCACACAAAGCATCATCTATCTTCGAGTTTCCAAGAAAGCAAGAGATGGAGAATTTACCAGGATTTCCAAGCTTGGAGATAGACTTAGGCTCAACCCTTGTTATGCTTGGTGAATAAAAGACAACCATAAGCTCTCGGTTTTCAAGTATGTTTTTGATGAAATTGTGGTGTTGTGGGACTTTAGACAATTCAATCTCACTAGGCAATGGTGCTCCAATCTTATCAATGTTTGATTTGAAGCTTGAAAGCACTTTCGTTTGAGCCTTGGTGAGAAAACGACCGGGAAAAAGAAGTGGAGGCTCATATGGACAAGGTCCAATGCAAGAGGCTTCTTTCTTAGATATCACATGTGTCTCCACGTTTTTCTTCTTGACCACGTCCTTGAGAGACTTCTCAACCTCCTTTAGAGACTTCTCAACCTCCATTTGCGTAGAGAGCACTTGCTCTTCATGTATGCTTTTACCCTTTCCCTCAACAAAAATCACATCATCTTCATTCCCATGGGTCACCCCCCACCTTGTTTCTCAATGTCCTCATTGAGCTTTGAGGGAATATCTATAGGAGAAAGTTCTTTGACTTGTGAACCATAGAGTAGAAGCTCAATTTCTTCAATATCGGCTTCAATCTCATCATTGCTATGCGATTCATTTGGGGATATAGCGTTGCAATACTCCTTTTGGTTCTCATCGACTTTCCCTTTGAGCTTCTCCATAAGTTTATGAGAGATGGAGCTTCCTTGAGTACCTTGATTTTCCAAATGTTTGAGTTTAGAAGCCATGGTTTCAAGCCTTGTGTTAAGATCGTGGTATGAGCAATCCACCTTAGTGTGGATATCGGCTATCTTTTTGCTTATATCCATTGCTCCATTAGCTTGACCTTGAAGAAGTTGTTGAATCATGTTTTTCATATCGAAGTCTTGGGGCATAGAGTTGTTTCCTTGAAAGTTGTTCTTGGGAACATAGCCTTGTTGTTGATTGTCGGAGGCTTGACCTTGGTTAGCTTGTTGGGGGTAGACTTGGTCTTGTGGATTATCCACATTTGGATTTCTATATGAGAGGTTAGGGTGGTTTCTATAGTTGTTGTTGAAACCCCTTTGATAGCCACCTTGATTCCCAACATAATTCACTTTCTCTTAAGTACCCAAATCCACATTGTCCTCTTGAAACCGTTGGCTTGCATCAAAATCTCCAACAAAATGAACTGACTTTTGAGAATCATTGAGAAGCTTGTCTATCATGGTAGATTGCTTGACCATCATGGTAGAGTGCTTGTCCATCATGTCATGAAGAACGTTCATTTCTTTGGTTCTCCTTTGCTCCTCAAAATCACTTGTAGTCCTTGTAGCTCGATCATACTCATCACCATAGGTTTCATCACTTTGTGCAAGATTTTCCACTAGCTCTATAGCTTCATTGACGTGCTTGGATAAGAAATTACCGTTTGAAGCCGTTTCTAGAAGCATTCTAATCTTGGGCAATGCTCCACGGTATAGAGTGCTCAAGAGAGAAGCATCCGAGAACCCATGTTGCGGGCATTACGATGTGTAGCCTCAAAACCGCTCCCATGCTTCATTGAAACTCTCATTTGCTCTTTGAGTGAAGTATGAGATCTCATTTCTTAGCTTAGCCGTCCAAGAAGGTGAGAATAACTTGGCAAGGAATGTCGTTTTGCATTAATCCCATGAAGTAATAGATCCTTGAGGTAAAGTCTTCTCCCACTGGTGTGCTTTGTCTCCAAGTGAGAATGGAAACAAACGTAACTTGAAGCCATCTTCAAAAACTTCATTCATCTTGGTTAGACCACAAATTCGATCAAATTGATCTAAGTGATCAAGTGGATCTTCCATCGCCAAGCCATGGAACTTTTTCCCTTGTACCATGTTGATGAAGCTAGCTTTGACCTCAAAGTTTTTGTTCTCAACCATCTTCAAAAACTTCATTCATCTTGCTTTCTCTTAAGTTAAGCAAAACAAGTGGTTTGGTTTTATCTAGCAACCTAATGATTCAAATTAAACAAGTAACAAGCACTAAACAATACTAAACGAGATTGACAAATTGATAAATGCAAGACCTTGGATGAGGTTATTGACTTTGGGGACTTCTATGATCAACATATGATGTCATTACACACAATCAACCAATTTTCCTTAGCCTAGAACACTTAAACAAGACTAATCCACTCTCATGGTCTTAATCACTTTGATAATCAACTTATCCAGAACAAATTCTCATTTGTGAAAAGTTAATTAGCAAGCATTAGTTACAAGTTCTAATAGCCATAATACTCCTTAAACATATACTCTCATAGGTTAAGCAATTAAAATCTCTTATCTAGTAATTTGGGGAATTTCATTGAACACCTTGTGTGCATGAAATTCCCTATGATCTAGATTAAGTTTCTCAAGCCTAATCTAGCATTATGAACACTAAATAAGAGAGCAAAGAAGTAATCTAAGCCCTAGACATCATTGATCAATCACGAAATCCCCTAATATACCTCATCCATGAGCTCTAAAAAGACCTATTCACTATTCATGAAGAACACACCCAATCTCATGAAAGAGGTGTTGTTAATCATGATTATAGAATAGAAAAATAAAAGATTTAAACTTGCACAAACTCAAAGATATATTTTACAAAATCTCAAAAATACTTCAAAGGAAAGGTTTTTTTGCAAGAGGGAAGAAGAAGTCAAAGAAGATTAGGTCAATGCCTATTTATAGGGGAGGTCCACGCCCAGGTCAGAGCTTCTACACCGGACGGTGGCCGGCCAGTGCTGCTGGGTGGTGTAGACAAGATCTTGGATACCGGCTCAGCTTGGGGCGGTGCAGCCGACCGGTACTGTCCCTGCCCACACACCGAGCGAGGCACACCTGGCGGTCATGGGGCGCTGTGGTATGTCCTGAAGCTGAGCACCGGACGGTCTTGGGAAGGTTCAGCTGGCCGGTGTTTCCCCTGTCCACACACCGGGCGAGGCACACCTGGCGAAGGAGGGTCGGTGTTGGGAGATGGTCTCGCGGCCAGACGGACATATCCTTGGTAAAACCACCATATCTTATGAACACTCTATCTGATTGCCCTGAAACCATTTCCAGACGACATCTAACTCATTAATCTATGATTGGTATGAAGATTTCAGAAGCTTGAATCCGAATGGAGACCCTTCGCCCGGTCCGATCTTTCAGATACCTCGGGTGAACTCTGCATTTGTATTTGCTCCATAACTCCAATCATCTACAAAACGTCTCCAAGTACCTAGAAAACACTACAAATGATGCAAAACTCACTAGGACCAAATTCAAACTAGCTAACCTCTAATTAAGATAAAAAACTACGAAAACTATGAAAACACAAGCATGAGACTCAAAATGCTAAGTTAAATGTATGCTTAAATAGGTAAAATATGAGAATATCAGTAATAGACATAGTATAAGCATTTCCGTGGATGGTAAAAGAGAGTACCATCACGTGCCCGAGGGTGCTTGCATCGCGGGTAAGAGAGCGTGACAGATGCGAGAAACTCTCTGGACAAGTTCTTATAAGCTAGCCTATCAAGCTCCATGAATGAGTGCAACTTTAGAAGTTCGAGGTACCACACGAAATCATATGTGATTCCCAAAGTGTTGAGGTGACTAATATGCTCAAAAATCGGAATCTAGGCAACCTAGAAGTTCAATATGAAGTTTCTAATCAATCCTTAACCATTCTAGACCTTGATATAGTCCAACAAGAGAAGCCCCAAATTTGAGTTCGCTTGAAATTAGAGATTGAATTAATGACATATCTTGTGATAGAGGATAAGAAGTGTAGAGAATTGAAATCTCTTATGAAAAAGAGTGAGAATAGGCCAAAGAATCCTTTCAAAACTCATATTTTTGAAAATTTTCTCTCGCTAAAAAACTTCCAAATCTTTTGGAAGAGAATAAAAAATGAGTGTTGATCTTAAAAATTCTCTTTTGTCTTTAAAAGGTGTTTTTATGACCAAAAAGATGATTTTTAGGTTTCAAAAATTTTGGAAAGAGAACTTACCTTGCGTGTGTGCCACAAAAAACAGAATCTATTTAGTTTTCACTAATGGTTCGAGTTCGGGTCAAGAAAACATACCAAACCGCGGGAAATTTTGGTTCGACGTGGTGTCGGCCGCGAGTCAGGGTGTCATGGTCGCGGTGGGGATATGCTCGACCGCGACCCTGGATTTTTTCCCATGGTGGATCGATGGCTGGCCGCGACCTGGAGGGTCGTGGTTGCGGTGAAGTCGGGTCTGGCCGCGACTATGTAGCTGCAGTCGCGGTGGAGAGCTCTTCGGCCGCGTAGTCGAGAAATCTCTCACATTCAGAAGGTATTTGGCCGCGGGTCTGGAGCTTTTCTCCGGCCAGGTCCTTCGACCATTTTTTCATATTTTTTTGTTTATTCAATTTTTTTTATTTTTGGATTTTGGATTTTTGTGAAAACGTGAAACTTAGAAAAGCAAAACGTTAATAAAAAATGAGAAAAAATAAAGTGGAAAATACGTACCAAATGGGTTGCCTCCCATCGAACACTTTTGGTTAATAAGATATGAAGACATACTTATAGGGCTTTGTGAACATATGATGAACTTGAATTTATTGCGTGATCTGCTGTGTGGCTACCAACGAACGATGAGTAGTCAAGTTGTTAGAGAATAGCTGTTTGGCTCTATGAAAATAGGTTAGCCACAATTTTGTGTTCGATTTCAGGGAACTTTGAGTTAGAATCAATTAGAAGCTTTGTTAACTTGTTTGAATCAATCATAGCCTCTGCAGTTTCCCTGAAGACCCAGCGTTTAGTCCTTATAGTTTACAACCGTTTTTATTTCCTTTCGCTTACATCCTTAGATATCGTGACACACTCTCTCAAACATCTTTGTCTTAGCTCGATACTAATCGTCTTTTGAGCTTTGCAGACATGCGTAGATTCTCTGTGGATTGACTCCTAAGTCCTACAACGCACTATGTGCACTTGGAGATTATGGTTTATAAATTTGGAAACATTAGCTACAATTAGCACCCAGCAAGTTTTCTGGCTCCGTTGTCGGGGAATTTATTCGTTTGTGCCTGCAAAAATATTAAGATTAGTAACCGACTCTAAGACCACCGTTTTTCTTTTAATTTTTGGTTTTATTTTTCTTTGTTTCAGGTCTCTGAAATATGGATCCGGCTCTGGAGCGAGATCTCGATATGGAGCATGGTTTCTATGATCCATCTGAAGCTCCTTACTCTCATCTCAACTGTGACTCTTAGAGCCGCACTACTATGGTCGGAAACTGGCCATGATCGCTCACTCCTACGGACGCCATCAGCCTCCTTCTCGCGATAACTATTTTGCACAACCTTGGTGCAACAATAACTGTCATCTTTACCGACTTCCTCATAAGATTTTGGACCAACAAAATCATCCCTTGCAGCCCCAAACTCAAGTAGACAAAATCGAGGCAATGTGATAACACCGTATTTTTATTCATTTTACTATCTATTTTAGAACACTTTAATAAGTGTTTCATTCGCTTTTATATGTTTTATTACAGTTTTGGCATATTTGTAGTTTCAAGACTCTTTTCAGGTTACTTAGGCAAAAACATTGCAAATTGGAGAAAAACCAGATGTTCGGCTCATATTCAAATCGTCAGAAGTTCAATTGCCAAAGAGGTTTTTCTCACCGTATGATCCAACCCAATTTTGGAAATATTCAAGAAGGACCAGCTACCTTTCCATTCCAACAGATATGAGGACAATCCAACGGGTCAATCAAAAGATACATGAAGATCAAGAAGTGCCATTAGGCCACTCCCGGAGCAGCCCCAGCCGCGGCCAGGAAGCCTCCACCCGCGGCCAAGTGAAGGTTCGCCACGGACAGACACCATGGACCCGCGGCCAAGCCGATTTCATCCTGTAAGCCCATTTGCAAGGCCCGTTCAATTTCCATCAAGGAAAAACCCTAAATACCGACGAAAGCAGAGTTCAAAACCTATAAATATTATCTGTTTTCCGTTCTTTACAATTTTCGTGACAAAACCCTATAAAAACATTACTCTCGTTCTAGACTTCCTTGCTATTCTCTGTCTAGGGTCTCACATAACATATTTCCCTCCATGTGGATTGATACCTTAAGTACTATAACGCACGTCTGTGCACTTGCAAAACTTTTAGGTTTACATATTTAAAACCTGAAGTTTTGACAACAATCCGACCGCATCAAGTTTTTGGCGCCGTTGTCGGGGAGGCAATTGCTATTCATTATGTCACACCTTAGAAGTTAGTAAATCGACTCTAGAACAAACTTTTTCTTTTTAATTTTCGTTTTTGGTTTTCTTCGTTTCAGGCTTTGAAACATGAACTCGCCTCCGGAGCGAGATTGCTACTACGAGCAGGGTTGCAACGACCCATCTTGTGCTCACTACTCTCATGTCTCACACACCAAGTGTGACTCGTTCTACATGAATCGGAAACCGGTACCGACCATCTACTCTTGAGGATGCTACGAGCATCCTTATTCCCGAGATGAGCCTTTTGCGTCTCCTTTTATTAACTCTCGACAAAACTCTTACCGTCATCAACACCAACCCTCATCATACCAGCACTATGAGAGCTTGGAATTCAGCGTTTGTTTGAAGCGACTCGAATAGATCATCAACAAAACCATCGAATCCCAAGCTAAGTCTGGTGTCGCTTTGAACGAGAAGGTAGACTCGATGTCCGTCGGATTCAACAAGAAGTTTGATGATCTTGATGCCCACGTCAAAGTACTTGAAGAGGAGACTTTCAAAGACGTTGCAACACTCAACGAGAGGATGGAACTCGTTGAAAACGAACAAGAAAAACAAAAGTTCGATACCCGAAAAGCTAATGATGGGGTACGTACTATGAACTATAAGCTTGATGACTTGGAAAAATCCATCAATGACAACAGTAATACTGCCTACGACTACACCCTCGACCTTTGGAAAGGAGTAGGAGAAGTTGAAGACAAGACGAGAGAGATCGATCTCACGCTAGATTGACTCATTTATGCCATTGCTGAAGTGGAAGAGAAAGTGGACAAACTTTCTAAATATCATGAGGAGCATGCTACAACACTTGATCTTCTTGCCTCTGACCTAGAAGAGAAGCCCAATGAATCCCTAGAACCAAAAAACACCGAAGGAGACGACGAACTGAACAAGTCCCCACGGACTCCCCTCACCGCGGTCGCAGCCCCTCCAGCCGAGGCCAAACCTCCATTCGCCGCATGTGCGTTCTCCCGACCCACGGCCGAGATACATTATGCCGCGCCTCGGTCTTCTCCAGCCGCGGCTCTCCTTGGACCTTTCAAGTTTGTTCACCCTCCTTCGAGCAAGTCGTCTACTCCATTGACTCTCAATCTTCAACAAACCCTCCAAGCAGCTAGGAACCAGAGTCATATGCACCTTGCAAGGTGATTCAACCTCATGATGAAGCCGCATCCTCTTCTTCAACAACACTTCAAAGGAGCCAGCCTAGGAGGATCTACATGCCTCATTGCTTTGACAATACGAACTATTACTGTGAGTCCTACGCAGCCTTTGAACCAACACCTTATGCAAGTCCAATATCCGAGGTGCCAAGAACACAAAGCATCACCCGAGAGAGATTGATCAAGTTCAAAAACTTTGTGAAATCAATCCCGATGGACGTCTCTTTCGAAGAAGTTTGAGAAAAAGGACCTCTATACACTTTCTTCCGGTACATCAAGGAAAGCAAGGAAAACATTTGCACTTACTTTAGGAGAGCGAGGCATTCATCAACGCTTTATGCCGCTTCTTATGCTATTCATATATTTCATCTCGAGAAACAAAAAAGTTGCCCGAACAAGATTAGCTTGGAAAAGTTAGAGAAATTCAATAACTTGGTTCGTGATCTACCTCGAGGAACCACGTTTTCTAGAGCGTGCATGGACCACATGATTGGTCACTTCTTTTGTGAAAGCAAATAATCCATCTCGGAGATAGAAGATCTCTTTGCAAATGCTATGAACGGAAAACCCGTTCGAAGTCTCCATAAGATTCAAGAGCAAGGAAAGTTTGTAATCACTTGCAACATCCGAGGAGTCAAGTTTAAAGACATTCTTTGTGACCCCGGAGCCTGCCTTAGCATCATGTCAAAATCAACCGCCAAACGCCTCGGTATCAAGCATGTGGACCATACCCGAGCAAAAATCAGCATGGCTGATGAATCTTGGGCTACACCAAAGGGGATCGCCTATGACATGCCCATAAGGATCAGAGATTGCATAGCCCCGGTCGACTTCTACATTGTCAAAGCGACAAAAGTTGATTCTACACCGGTAATCCTAAGATGGGCTTTCTTGTCAATCGTCAGAGCCATTATGGATTGGCCAAATCGACGTGTTTCTTTTGCTAACGTCTACAAAGACATGTTCTACGATGCTGTTCCGCTCAAGTTCAAGAAGCCGAAGGATCCCGACCCCAATATCGACTCACTATGGAGCGATGAGTCACATGACGAGGAAACCGAAAGGAGTTCAAAGAATACTTGTCTTAAGACACTGTCTTTCTACGACTAAGCTCATCTCGTTACCAACGTCGAGCTAAACGACTTTAAACAAAAGCGCTCAATGGGAGGCAATCCATTTTAGGTACGTTTCCTTTTTCTTAGTTTCAACTTTCTAAAAAAACTAAAAACACAAAAAAATCAAAAAACCGAAAAGAGAAAAAGATGGAAGCACAGTTCAGTGCTGCTCGGTCCAGCATGAACCGCGATGAAGAACTTGACAGCAAAAGAAGCCCGACCACTGGTGCATAGACCCGAGCCGCGACCAGCTCCCCATCCGCCGGGGTCGTGATCAACCGAGCCATGGCGAAGCTCCATGTGACCGCGGGTGCAGCCCTTCGACCCGCGGCCAACCCCCTGTCATTCCAGATCGATTTGCTTTGATCCCCGATCGACTCATATTCATTCCCAATCACCTCTACATCCATTCCCCAACACCTCCAGGTAAGTTTTCTTTTTTCTCAAAACTTTTTCAATTATTACATACATTTATTTCTCGTCCTTTCTCGATTTATTTCACACTAGGGAAAATGTGATTTAAGTCTGGGGAAGAATTTTATCCCTTACTAATCACCTTTTCTTTCATGAGTCTTTGCATTTTGCACTTTGTATTTTTCATGTTTTCTTTAAAAAAAATTAAATTTTTCTCATCATAGGTAGACTGTAGAGATTCTTTAAGATGGAATATACTAGCTTTATTATACTTGGACTTTAACTTGACTTAATTTTCTCATCATAGGTTTAGGCAAAGATACCGAATCATACATTCAGGACGTTGTTTTACCTTTTACCATTCTTTGTCGTACATGAATGGCCAGCTCATCTTTAGTTGGTACGCCACTCGAAACTTAACCATTGTTCAGACCTCATGCATCTTTATTTCTGTCTTATGTGCATATATGTGCAAAAACGCTGGAGAGGGAGGAATGACACAATTTATAGTCACTAAAGACGGAGACTATACACGATCGGTGGAGGTGAATTCAACAAAAACAAGAGCTTGGTATTGCCTTGGAAAACTCAAAAACATGGTAAACTTTTGTGCCCCTAATACTCTATATCAATAAAAAGCGTTTTCCCTTTCAAAATAAATAAATATAATAATAATAATAATCGAAAGGGAAAGGAAACTTTTTTTAACACTTTATTATATTTTATTAAGCATAGGTAGAAACCAAGTTGAAATACAAAGGTGGGATACCGATATACGGGAAACAAAGCCCGATTTTCGAGTGCCAAATTGAAACAAGATTACAAGGAAAACCAAAGCAACCAAACTCACGATTCCAAACAAAGCAAAAAAATCGATAAACCTGAAAAGAGCCTCACACCAACTTAAAAGATTTTTCTTCCCCTAGAGAGCCTTTGAAAGAAACAAATCGAGGATGACTTCACCGGTCAAGCCATCGATATTCCTCCTATAGTAATGAAACCTTCCAATTGTAGCATTCCTAAACTTCACATTCCGGCAAGACATAGCAGATGCGAACTTCAAAAAGTTCCTCAAACAATCTCTCGGAAACGGCAAGGTTGAAGGCTTCGACTTTTAAAACGCCTTGATAGAAGCTTTTGAACATAGGCCAGATCTCGACCAGATCTGTGGGGAAAAGACAAGGAGAGAACGCGAACCAAACTGGATAGCACCAAACTCAAACAAGCCCAGAAAGGCAAAAGATCGAACCTGATAGGACCAAAACAACTCCACCGAGGAAGAGAGAATCTGCAAGCCTAGATTCAAGGCACCCAATTTTAAGCCGATTTATGTACCTGATCAGAAAGGGATGAGCGCAGGTGGGCCACCGTGAGCTGAGACGAGAAGACAAAGATGGGGAGGCTTGAGGAGAGAGAGCTAGCATAACCAAATCGACATCGTTTGCAGCATCCAGGGTTCGTTTACGAGAATCATGTCATTCCGAGCCCAAATAAAATTCTAAATCTAAGGGAATGACATAAAACTTCTGTTTTTGGAAAAGGAGGAAGTGCTACATTTTTACGCAAAAAGATGTGACTATAAGCTGTGGTTCTGACACACCATGAATTAACCCCGGCGTGGGGTTTTATCCTTTATATTTAGGCCGCAAGTGAAGAGCACACGAAGTAGTATTTAGGGATTGAATCCACATGGATAAACGTTGTCGATTTCTAAAGAGTTATAACTTATGTCTAGACGTAAAATATATTTAAGGTTTTGTTACGGTCGTATCTATGGAATCTAAACTAAACTAAGAAGAACAGTAGCTAACTAATTATTTTATCGAGGTTGTGAATTAATTAAACGAAAAGTTAGGCAATCGGGAATTTTCTAGGGTTTATGGCCGATTTTTACAAGGAAATTTTTAGGATTTCTAAAGCGACTTTTGTCGACTTTGGGATCATGAACTTGGAACACGTACGATGCGTGTAGTCTACTCTCATAATCCTACACATGTACTCACTTCAGTACTCGGACGGTAGCGTTCGTCTCCGTCCGCTTGCATAATTCAAACAAATCGAGACGATAATTGTAAATTTCGGGTTTGTGACGTACTTGCATAAAAAAAAATTTGAAGTATAGATTTTAAGTTCATCTTCATGCAATTTCAGTAGATTACCGTTTACTAATTATCAATATATCAAGACTTGTTCAAATTAATCAAAATTAATCTCCAAATTCGTTTTCATTTAAGCTTGAAAATTTCAAGTTCCAAAAATCTCAAATCCATAATAATTAAGTGCTAAAACTGAAATTCTATCATTCTAGAAGTTCAATCTAGAGTTCTCCAACAATTTCTAACAATCCTAGACATGAATCTAGTAAATTTAAGAAAACCATTAGGGTTTAGCTCAATGAAAAAGTCGAGATTTGGGATCATACCTTGATGGAATTGATGAGATTGAAGTGGAATTGAAATCTCCTTTGAAAAAGAGTGAGAATGGACCAAAGAATTTTTATAAAACCTTTTGAATTGAAAAAGGTGTTCTTGTTCAAAATCTCCAAGTCTTTTGGAAGAGAAGAAGAAAGAGAGCTTAAATCTGGAAATTCTATTGTTGTCTTTGAAAAATTGTTTTTATGTGAGAAGAAGTTTTATGTTTTTCAAAAGCTTTTATGACTTACCATAGCGGGACACGGGAATTAAACCGGGTTTGGTTCAATTTCATGTCGGGAACATGATCAGGATTGCACGGTTTAAAGTCGGGAACGGCTCATGAATGGTCTGGATTGGTTTTGGTTCCAGATGGGCTGGCCGCAGGTCGAGCATGTGTGACTGCGGCCAAGTGCTCCTTCGCCGCGTGACCGGCCAATGCTGGCGCGGTCGATGGCCTCTTCGCTGCGGGTCGGACTGCTTCAGCCGCGGCCGAGTGGCATTCATCTCGGATCGTTTTCTCCTTCGTTACTTCGTCGTTTCAGGATCTGTTTTGAACGCCGTCTTCATTTTATTTTTGTGTTTTCTAATCTTTTTTTGAATTTTTTTAGGTTTTTTGGTTTTATATAAAGCCTGAAATCCTAAAAAGAAAAACGTCAATAGAAAAAGAAAGAAAAAATAAATGATAAAACGTACCAAATTGACTTTTTGGTGATACTAGGCGTGAGCAGTAGATGTCCCGGGAACAAATGTTCCTTTGGCATCATCTTGTTTATGATGTGTTTCGCCTTTCTTCGGTATCACCTTCTTCTTTCTGCGTTTTTTTCGGAATTTTCACTTCTCAAAGAGCTTGTTTTGTCTTCTCAACCATTTCTTCCACTCGTTCTTTCTTGGTATCTCTTAAATCTTTTGGAATATTGATCTTAACTTTTGCAAATGGTTTAGAAGCGAATGGTGGACTTACTTTTGGGGGTTCCGTCATAGTCGACTCATCTTTCTCTTTTCCTTTAGGGAAAATCGAGTTTTTCATCTTTTGTTCGTCAATCGATCGGGTTTGGAATATCATCCGGGACAGTAGGATAGAGCCTCCTTCGATCCACATTCAAGAAGATGGATTGACAGTTGGCGTGATCAAGGATGGTGCAAACGGTAGCTAAGAAGGGTCGACCAAAGATCAATGGTCTATTCTTGTCTTGTTCCATTTCGAGAATTTGAAAATCAGCAGGGACGATTTTGTTTCCAATGAGTACTTGAAGATCATGGATCGCTCATTCGGGTTTTTTGTGTGATGAGTCCCCAAAAATTACGCTCACGGTAGATGGCATGAGATTCATTTTTCCGAGTTTCTCGGCAAATGTTTTAGACATGATGTTGACGTTGGCTCCGGAATCACACAAACAATATGCAAAATAGATTCCCGAAATCCAACAAGAAAATGAAAAACGTCCCGGATCATCGGCTTTTCTAAGCCTTTGAAGCAGGATTAGTTTCGGTACCTCGAATGGTGGTTTTTGGATCATCTTGGATTCGGTAAAAACTCGTCCATAGAGTGGGACGAATTTTGGAACTTCTCTAGGCTCCATCTTAGCATCGACTTCTTTCTTGGGTATGGTAGAAATCACGTTGCAAAATCTCTTCGGGTTATCTTCCACTCTTACGGGTAAAATTCCGCTCGGTCTCTTAGTGGAGTCCGCGGTTTGAGAGACTTGCATGTCCAACTTCTTGACATGGGTTGAAAGAGATTCAAATTTCTCATTCAAGTCGTTGTACATACAATCGACTTTGACGTTAAAATCTTTCGTCGTCTTCTCGTTGCTTTGAGCGAGGAGTTGAATTGATTGCTCGAGCTTCGCTATTTGGGCAGCAAGTTGAGAGTTATAGATACCTTGTTTCTGTGTGTTTGAGCTGTTGTAAGGAGCGGCTTAAGCGTTGAAGGATGGTCTTGGTTGGAAGTTCCCATTTCCTCCATAGTTCACGTTTTGGAACCGGTTTTGGTATGGCTTCAATTGTTGTGGATAAGGTTGATCTTAAAGGTTCCCCACGTTCTGATTTCACTAGGAAATATTGTTGAAGTTGGCGTTACGTTAAACGTTGTTGAATCCATTGTTGAATCGGCCTTCGTATTGACCTTGTGCTTCCACATAGTTAACTTCTTCTTCAAGAGAATACGAACCATTGTTGTTGGGTTCGTAATAGGTGTCATAATCGACTCCAACAGTAGCTTCACAAGCATGTACTTGACGGTTTTTGTTGTTGAGAAGTCGGTTCATGATGACTTTTAGCTCGGAAATATCTTTCGATTCCGATACGTTGGATCTAGTCAATGTATCATAGTCGGGAGAATTGTTGCTATCCGACGTAGCAAGATTTTCGATGACAGCTCTTCCTTGGTTGATGGTCTTCATGTAGAAGTCTCCATTGCTGGCCGTGTCGAGAGAAAGTTGATATTTCGGTAGTAATCCTCGGTAGAAAGTGTTGAGCAAATTCGGACCGGAGAAACCGTGATGAGGGCAATCTCTCTCGTACTCCTTGAAACGTTCCCACGCTTCATAGAAAGACTCCACCGATTGTTGATGAAAACTTTGGATTTTTTTTTATTAGCGCGTTGGATCCCGACTTCGTGTAGAAGTGGTTCAAGAAGGCGGCTTTGCACTCTTCCAAATTAGTAATAGATCCTTCGGGCAAAGATTTCAACCTACGGTGAGCTTTATCAGCCAAAGAAAAAGAAAAAAGCTTACACTTCAAATAGTTGGCGGGAACTTGGTTCGTTCTCGTCGTTCCACATATCTCTTCGAATAACTCGATGTGCTCCATCGGATGCTCGGTTGCAACTCCATGAAACTGATTTTTCATTACCAACGCAATGATTTTAGGTTTGATCTCAAAATTGTTTATGTTCGGTATAGGAAGTTGTATGGGTGCTCGGTTTTGGGAGTGTTGATACGGTGCATCAAAATCAGCAATGATGCGGTTACGCCCTTGTCTCCTTGGAGGATTAGCGGGCAGTACGGGATGGTTGGCGTTTATGCAGTTAGGAGGAATTGGTGCATTCGCTTGAGCATCATTCCTCGGTGCATCACGATCGCCGGAAGTTGTCACCTCGGATTTTCAACATTTCGGTTTTGGTTGTGGTTTTCTTCGGGATCGAGATGTGGCTGGTCATTAGCACCATGGACAGCCTCTTGATCTTCTTCGTGATCCAAAAAATCAAGGTCATCATAGTGATCTAGTTTATCGCGGTTTAGTTGATTTTCCGGGTGGTCGTTTTCTGCCATCCTTAAGTTTCTTTTGAGTATTCGGAATTCTCTCTCGTGTTTGTCGATATCGTCTAGTAGCGGTACGGTTTCTCTAGGAGTTCTTCTAGTGTGCATGAACCTTAGAACAAAAGACAAAGATAAAAGAGAAAGTCAAAAAAACAACAAAGAACTTGAAGATCAAAAGTGTCTAGAGCAGAAATTAGAATACGAAATCAAACAAGCTAAACTATCCCCGGCAACGGCGCCAAAAACTTGACACAATGGGAATTTACCCCAGCATGGGGTTTTACCCTTTATATCTAGGTCGCAAGTGCATAGCACACGAAGTAGTATCTAGGGATCGAATCCACAGGGATAGGCGTTGTCGATTTCTAACGAGTTCTAACTTATGTCTAGACGTAAAATATATTTTGGGTTTTGTTACGGTCGTATCTATGGAATCTAAACTAAACTAATAAGGGCAGTAGCTAACTATTTATTTTATCGAGGTTGTGAATTAATTAAACGAAGCGTTGGGCAATCGAGAATTTTCTAGGGTTTATGGCCGATTTTTACAAGGAAATTTCTAGGATTTCTAAAGCGACTTTTGTCGACTTTGGGTTCTTGAACTTGGAACACGTACGCTGCGTGTAGTCTACTCCCGTAATCCTACACACCTACTCACTTCAGTACTCGGACTGTAGCTTTTGTCTTGAAAGTAGTCAATGATACTCTCAAATGTTGTTTACGCCCACAATTCCTCCGTAAATATACTTTCGAAATCTTACTACGGATTTGCTCGTCTACCCTAGGTCAAGCGATTAGATACAGCACTCTTGTGGCTCTAAAACGCCTAATATCAGTTGCCAAGACAGTTAGTCAAGCAACGCATTAACAACAAGGATAGAACGAAGAACCCTAATCGGTATCCTAGACTAAAAATTTAATAAGAATCGAACCATAAATTCCCCTTCAACCCCTTTCACCCAACAAGAGAATTACTCAGCCATAGCTGAGGTAAACATATTGAATAAATTCAAAAGAAAACAGTGCATAAAAAGGGATGGAGAAAGCTTCTCTATCGAAGAACACCGATGAAGAATCGTTCTTCCAATCCTTGAAAAAGCAAGAACACAAGTTGCTAGGGGTTTGCCTCTGCCAAAATCGTGAAAATAATATAATGTGTATGTCTAATAGGCATAAAATAAGTATTTATTGAGGTATTCAACGTTTAGGGTTTGATGAGAAATGACGGTTTTGGCCTAGGTGAAGAAACGAGTCGAATTGGTCGCGACATGCCCTGGCCGCGGGTGCGGGCCTTCTGGGAGTGGCGAAATGCCTATTGGCCACGGGTGGAAGCTCTCCAGGAGTGGCGAGATGGTACTTGTCCGCGGCTCCAGCTCCTCCAGGCGCAGTGAGCTTCTTCTTCGGGGCAGCTTCATCTGCCTTCAGTGCTTCGGTATATTTAAGGATCCAACCATCGGATCGTCTCCAATCCAATTGAATTTGAAAGCTGGTTGTCTCCACTTTGTTGTGTCCAAATTTAGGGATGATCCGACGGTGAAAATGTCTCCATTAGTTGCAAGGCTTCTTGACGATCCAAGTTTATCCAAAAATGTAATTTTGCTCTGAAATGCACTCTTTTATTCCGAGTTACCTGAAACGTCTTTCAAATCTCTAAAATATGAAAATCACTTGAAAACCTTTGAAAACGGAGTTAAAACACCTGCAAAAGAATATGAAAGTGATCCATAAAAATGGATAAAAACCGGTGTTATCAGGTTCTCAATAGGTCCATCCTCTCTTGCTGTTTTGCATAATATCTGATCCAACCCAATTTTGGAGATATTCAATAAGGACCAGCTACCTTTCCATTCTAACAGATTTGAGGACAAACCAACGGTTCAATCAAAAGATACATGAAGATCATGAGGTCCCATCATGCCACTCTCGGAGCAGCCCCAGCCGCGGACAAAAGGCAATCAGTCGCAGACAAGAAGCCTCCACCCGCGGCCAAGCCAAGCCGATTTTGTCCCATAAGCCCATTTTTGAGGCCCGATCAATTCCCGTCAAGGAGAAACCCTAAAGACCGACGAAATCAAAGCTCTATACCTATAAATATGTGTTTTAAAGACCAAATTTCGTGTGCTTCTTTTCGTGCCACACTTTGCCCAATTTTTTTTGCTTTACGTTACTTTTTTCTAGTCTTTGTTCCTTACTTTCGAGATTGGTGAAGAGGTTCTTTCCGGACATCGTTCTTAAATTCGAGAGAGTGTTTCACCAATCTCATGTTTTATTTAATCATGTCTTTTAATTCTATTATGTGCGAGTAGTTTAATCGTTGGGTTTAAAGGGATTATTGAGGGGAATTCTATGTTCGATAAGGATTTCACATGGTAAAACCCTAGCCGATTTCTAGAGCTCTTTCTTAATGCATGAATCTAGCGTCATGAACTACAAGTTGATTCATAGGTGTTAAAGAACCACCATAAGTTCTTAATCTAAATGCTCGAATCTTTCATATATAAGAGAGTGTCACGTCGTAAGATACGAAAGTATACTTGCGCAGTGCCGTGAACTAAGAAGAACCAGCGCGAACAACACAATTTTCTATGCGCCCAGGTACGAAAGCTACTAGTCGAGTATATAGATTGTTGGTGCGGAGGATGTAGTAGGCTACGCCGTTTATTGTATTCAGTTCGTGGAGTTAAAATCTAGAAACTTTGTTACTAAGATCTTAGGGGTTGTGATTGAATCGAGCATACCCTAAGATATCCATGTCCACTCAACACTGTTTTATTATTGTTTACAAATCGTTTTCCCGTTTAGTTTTTGCCATCGATTTTCTTAGGTTATTTTACAAGCAATTTTCCGTTTTTCCGTTCTTTACAATTTTCGTGACAAAACGATATAAAAACTTTATTCTCGTCCTAGACTTCCTTGCTATTCTCTGTCTAGGGTCTCACAGGACAGGTTTCCCTCATGTGGATCGATACCTTAAGTACTACAACGCACGTATGTGCACTTGCAGGATTTTTAGGTTTACAAATTGAAAATCGGAAGTTCCAGAAACAATCTGACCGCATCACAATGCTGACCCAATACGTGGACTATCAAGCCATGATGGAAGCCTCTTTGAACAAGAAGATAGATGCATTCAAAGCTGATTTTTCCGCAAAAATTTGAAAGCCTCACTAATCACGTCAAGGCCCTTGAGGAGCAAAATTCTAAAGACTTGGCAACGATCAATGACAGGTTGTAATAGATCAAAGAAGAGCAATGGAAACAAAAGAATGATCTCAACCGCGATATGCGTGACTTTCGTTCTTTAAAGTGCAAACTCGAAGAAACTGACGACTCTATCTACTTGAATAGAGATTGAGCAGAGAGTGACATACTGCAACTTGTAGAATGTCTATACTACATGGAAACTCAAGCTGAAGACACCAACTCCACTCTTGAACTAGTTTTCAACACCCTTGAAGAAGTGGAAGAAAAAGTGAGAAAGATATATTAGTATCATGTCGAGCATGACAAATTTTTGTGTACTTTCAACCTTGGTGAAAAAACTAAGCCATTCAATTCTTTGAAGAAGATGATGATTTTTCTAAAGAAAAACAAGGGTGCGGTCGATCCATCAAAAGAAAAACTAAATCATCAAAATCTGTCATCCACTTGACCACACGCAGAACTCCGAGGGTGCGGTCGATGATCAGTTTACCACTGACAGAGCTCCAAGAGTGCAGCCAGAGCAACTTCCACCACACGACACCTTATCATGCGGCCACGAATGTTCGATTAAGCTCTCTTTTCCATCAACACTCAACCTTGTCCAACCATTTCTAGTCACTTGGAGCCAACTTTCCATGCACCTTGCAACATGGTTCAACCCCAAAATGTGACTACATCATCCTCTACACCAAAACGCCAAGGAAGCTTTCCAATGGATTATGGTAAGTTCTACATCGATTCCTACCAAGTCTATGATGCAACATATTCTTACATAGAGTATTCCTCAACATTTGAGCCAACTTATGTGCATATCACAACACGTCTTCTCGCTTACTCAAGAAACAAAGGGAAGCCTCTTCCTCAGCACATCAGCAGAGAAAGGTTGATTGAATTTAACAACTTGGTCGAGAAGATCCCTATGTATGTCTCGTTTGAAGATGCATGGGGGAAGCATTATCTATTCGACTTCTTCCTAGAGAGCAGCGAGAGCAAGGAAGACATTCGTGTCTACTTCAACTGAGCCAGAAGCTCCATGACCTTTTACATGACTCACATAGCTCGCCTAGAGAAATACATGCGGTACCCAAATAGGATTAATCCGAAGAAACTTGAAGAATTCAACATTGTGGTTCGTGATCTCCCTCATGGAATCACATTTTGCTACAACTTGGAAAGACCATATGATTGGTCACTTCTTTAGTGAAAGCAAGGAATCCTTTTCAGAGGTTCAAGACCTCTTCAACCACGCCAGAACCAGAAGACCAGTTCGGTCCCTACACAAGATCGAAGATCAAGGTCAATTTCTTATCAGTTGTTGCTTTAGAGGCGTCGAGTTTCGGAATTTTCTTTGCGATTCTAGTTTATGCCTTAGCATCATATCAAAGGCAACCGCTCATAGGCAGGGTATCAAGCATATTTACCCAACAAACATAAAAATTGGACTTGCTGACCAATCTTCTGCAACACCGAAAGGAATTGTCTACAACATGCCCGTCAAGATATGAAATTGCATAGCTCCCAATGACCTCTACGTTGTCAATATGCCAGAGGATGATCATTCACCAATCATCTTAGGATGGTCTTTCTCACTACTGTTGGTGCCATCATGGATTGACCCATTCGACGTGTCTCTTTCTCCAACACCAAAAAGACGTATTCTATCATGTGGTATCATACAACCTATCAAGAGGCGCTCATTTCAAATATGAAGATGAATGTGTTGAGTCTTCTACAGAGGATAACAACAAAAGGAGATCGAAAAGAACTTGTCTTCGGACATGATCTTTCTTCAATTAAGCTCATCTCCCCACTTAAGTCAAGCTAAAGATTTTAAACAAGTGCTTATGGGAGGCAACCCACTTGGGCAGTTTTTTTTTTTTCTTCTTCTAACACTTTGATTTTTGGTTTTGGTTTTCTTTAGTTTCAGGTTTTTATAAACAATACAAAAACACACAAAAAATTGCAAAAACAAAAAAAAGACAAAAACAATATTATGTTTCGTTTCAAACTGAACCTGGCCACATGCAGAACTACCGGAATGTGGTAAAACATCTCTTCACCACACGCAAAATCTCGATCATGCGGTCGAATCATCATTCACCACAACCCCGAGCTCTCTGAGTGCGGCCAACACCAGTTTTCGCCAAACATCACCCCACCGCAACCACGCACACCAAGAGTGCGGCCAAACCCCTTTCCACCACTAGGTAAACTCCAGGCCTGCGGAAAAACACATTTCCACCGCAACCACGACCCGTCTGAGTGTGGTGATACCCATCCGCAACTCACTTCATTCCACCACCATGTTTCACCATCCCAAAGCCAACTCCACCTCGTCAATGGACATCATACTTAAAGAAAACCCATCCTAAGGAGTTCAACTTGGCCAAACAACAAGAACTTCAAGCTCTAATTCGGCCACACAAACACCCATCGCCACCACCACCGCCCCCCATCCAACCACTTCCAAGTAAGTTTTCTCATCCTTTTTCCATCATTATTTTCCATCATGTCACGATTTATTTCACACTAGGAACAATGTGATTTAAGTCTGGGGTAGGATTTCATCCCTTACTAACTACCTATTCTTTCTTGAGTCTATTCATTCTCGCATTTTCTTGTCAAATTCTTTTGGTTTTTTTTTTCAAGTAAAACACTGTTTTTAGGGAGCAAGGACAAACATCTATGATGAAACGTGACCAGTGTGCTTATATGCTATTCCTAGTAACGACTCTTTCTTGATTTAGTTCTAGACTAGGCGGTAGGTAGAGTACTTGTGACGCGAAGATCCCCAGAGAAATTTGAATTGTTTAGATTATAAAGGAGGGAATAAACTAGCTCTACTTAACTTAAACCTAACTTGACTTAATTTTCTCATTAAAGGCTTTAGATCAGGGAAACAAATCATACATTCAAGACTTCTTATCCTTTTTACCACTCCCTGTTGATCCTGAATAGCCAGCTCATTTTTAGTTGGTTCCCCACCTTACCTTAACTCTTTCGAACCTCTTGCATTCTTTCTTGTTATCTTATGTGCAGATATGTGCAAACAAACGCCGCAGAGGGAGGAACAATACAGTTTTCAGTCACTCTAGACGAAAGACTAGACGAGTTTGATTAAGGTGATATCAACGACGAGAATAACTCAGTTTTGCCTTAGAAATCTCAAATCAATGGTGAAAATTTGTGCCTCCCTAATACTCTATTCCAAAAAACTGTTTCCCCTTTCGAAAAAAAGAAAAGATAAGAGAAAACCGAAAGGAAACGAAACAAAAAGCCTAAAAGAGTCTCATTTGGACGAAATATTTAACCATAGTTCGTTTGTGAGAAGTTAGATGCCATTCGTTTCGATTCCCAGAAAAATCTAAGTCTAGTAAATGGCAGGAAACTTCTTTTACCGAGGAAGAGGATTTTCCACCAACCCTTGTGCAAGAAGAAGTTATTGGAAACTGTAGTGATCAATAGGACTTTCTTCTCTTGTTGTTTTCAATAATATCTAGCATTCTCTGACGAAAACGGAAATCCTAAATACTTTTACTCCACTACTTAAATAGCCTTTAATACCTAACATCGTCTACCCTGCATGAAAAGTTTAATAAGAAACTCACACAATGCTTTAATGAATGTAGAGAGCTAGTTGACCGGAATTTAGGTCTAGATGGTTTAGGGTTTGCATGACGGAAACCGTGGACTAGTGTCAT
The DNA here is from genome assembly GCA_030161315.1 of Eutrema japonicum. Taxonomy (NCBI): domain Eukaryota; kingdom Viridiplantae; phylum Streptophyta; class Magnoliopsida; order Brassicales; family Brassicaceae; genus Eutrema; species Eutrema japonicum. Next base: position 32,747,076 of record BSQW01000001.1, read on the forward strand.
AGGCGCTTTGGTGAGAATTTTCTAGACTGAATTATGATTGATATAGTTTGATGGTTATGGTTTAGAATGATGGTCACTGAGATTTTGAGCTCCCACAATTTTTCATTCATCTTTTCTGAGCTTTGATTTCTGTTTTGTTTGAGGAAAAACAAAGTCTAAGTTTGGGGGAGTTGATATAACTGTGTTTTTACACATTTTAACTTCGGTTTTTGAGCACTTTAATAAGTGTTACACTCGGTTTTCAAGTATTTAATTATTATTTTCGCATATTTATAGTGTCAATACTCTTTTAAGGTTATCAAAGTAAAAGCAATGCAAATTGGAGCAAAAGACCCGTTTTTGGAAAGATGCAAACCGTCAGAAGTTATACCTTTAATGGAGAACTTCTGACCGTCTGATCAAGCCCAAATTTGTATACAAGATAGAGGGATCAACCAACTTTCATTGAAATTTATTTAAGGACGATCCAATGGTTCAATCCCAGGTTACATGACGTTTACCGAAACCCTGTCAAATAGAAGCATGTGTATGGAGAAAACACTCTTGGCCATGACCTGAAGGGTCGTGAGTGCGGCCAGAGTTTGTTTCACCGTAGGCAGGAGCTCGTCCTTGCGGCCAGCCCAGTAACGTCCTAGATCAAGTCCGTTTGCAAAGCCCACTTCAAATCCACTTCCGTTTTGGACAAGTAAGAACCCTAGACGACTTTTAAAGATCTCAAGACCTATATATATATATGTTGTTTTAGGTCTCAAAAATGTGTGACTCATTTAGTTACGAATTTAGCACCAAACTTTTAGTCTTTTTGGTCTTTGTTCTTAGTTTAGGAAAATAGGGTTTTTTCTTGAACCCTCTTTGTTTCTTTCCGATTTATTGATTATGCAATCCATAAAATCATTTTTGCCTTGCATGATTATGTTTGAGTAGTTTATTAGTTGGGTTTAAGGGGATTCTAATCAAAGAGAATTTCATGATTGATATGGATTACAAGTATTGAACATAGCTCAATTTCTAGAAGTTCATTCTTTTAATTTTGTTCTTATTGCATGGAGTTAGCGTCGCGAACTAGCTACTGATCTTAGGATGGATAAAAACAACTATTGTGCTAAATTTATTGATCGGACCTAGCTTAGAAGAGCAATTACACTATAAGATACGAAAACATACTTATAAGGTTTAATTAACGTATGATGAACTTGCATTTTTTGCGTGATCGGTTGCGTGGCTACCAACGAATGTTGAGTAGTCAAGTTGTTAGAGAATAGGTGTTTGGCTCTATGAAAATAGGTTAACCACAATTTCGTGTTCGAGTTTAGAGAACTTTGAGCTAGAATCAATTAGAAGTTTTGTTAACTTGTTTGAATCAATCATAACCTCTGCGATTTCCATGATCCTAGCGTTTAGTCTTTATAGTTTACAACCGCTTTTATTTCCCTTCGCTTACATCCTTAGAAATCGGTTGATGATAAAACGTATGAGATATTGGTGACATGATGTGAAAGTGCATATATGGGCTAGATTTACATTCTATTGATGATAAAACGTAACGAAACAAGCAAGCATTCATAGTAAAATAAGGCACAAAGTTTTTCACGAAGTTTGGTTCTCCAACCTATATCTTCGGGATATAGTCCATAAAATAAATCTACTTGAATAAGATTGCAAATACAATTGCTTGTGGTATCTAACATAAACGTTCCTACCACTCTTTTCTATATGGATTATGCAAATTGTATCGAGCACATCATGCTTGACTACCACCGGAAGCACCAGTGCACCAATGTCTTCTTCGATGATGATTGTAGTTTCCATAGATATACTACCAACATATCTTATAGATCCCTACACCTCGTTTGTTTGGTGGGACAACGCCACACACATGTATTCTTCTCTCAATGATACCTTAGGCATCTGTGATCGCTTCATCTATGGGTTTCGTCTTCAGTTGTCAGCTTTTGTAACTCTGTTTCTTCTTATCGATTGGCCATTTGCTTGTCTCTAATGTTCATGTCGGTTTGTGGGATTTCTCGGTGGCGGTTTGTTGATTCGGTGGTGGGTTCTCCCTTTCGTTTGCTTTCCAGAATCGAAGGGTGCATGGTGTAAGGTGTCATCGGGGAAGTTGTAGGTGCCATTCGATCTAAGTATTCGAGGGCTTCTCTTGGATCTTGGTTGCTCGCGGAAACTACGGTGCCATCTTACGTCCATCCTCCAGTGAGTGTTCCAGCGGGCTGCTTCTCGCGGTTGGTGTCTTCCCAAGTCTAATCCAGCTTACTATGTTTAATTTCATTATGGCGGTTTTTCGGATTTTAGTGTTCGTTGTTGTTATCCTTGGTAGTTTTCAATATTTTTTTCGCTACTTGTTCTCTTTTTAATATTTTGTCTAAAAGGAAAAATAGTATAAAATTTAACATTTTACCAAAAAAACATTCACTTTTACAGGTGTTGGTTTATTATTGGTTGGTGCTAAGTTAATCCAACCACATAATAAGAATAATTTATACTCTAGACTTTTCATGTAATATATAACTAGGACTTAACACGCGCTATAATTAGCGCGAAATAATTTTTTAAAAAGAAATTGTATTGAAATTTACGAAAAATTACTTTTATTTGAATTTTATAATATGTCTAACTCATGATTATAGATAGAGTTGTCAAAACGGAATAATTTGTCTATTTAACCCATTTTGCAGTGGACTAAAATATTATTCGTGCTAACCCATAAAACCTATAATCTTGAAAACATAACTCTATTATGCACCGTTTAATGACTCTAGTTTTCTGGTTAGTTCACGAACTCTTAAAAAACTTTTTATAAAATTAGTAAAATATTTTCAACTTTTGATAGAAATTCAAATAAAATATAATAAATAATAGTGAAAATATATCAAGATTTTGAATAAATTTTTTTCTTTGAATATATATGGATTGATTATTATTTAAATATATATATTAGATAACATTTTAATGCAAAATAAATACTTTCCATATTCTTATTACTAATTGTAAAAGACAATTATATCATTTCTTATTTCAATTATTCTTTGTTATTTGTAATGAAATTTTATGTAATAACTTGTAGGGATGACTAGCCAATCTCTCCAACATCTGGTCAATGAATGGCAATGGGAAGTGATCTTTCCGTGTAGGTGCATTCAACTTCCGGTAGTCAATGCACATTCGATGTCCAGTGATAGTCCTTGTAGGAATCATCTCATCCTTCTCATTCTTCACCACGGTTATCCCTCCTTTCTTAGGAACAACGTGCATTGGACTGACCCAAGAGCTATCTGAGATGGCATAGATAACTCCTGCATCCAAGAGTTTCATGACCTCTTTCTTAACCACTTCCTTCAGGTTCGGATTCAGCCTCCTTTGATGCTCGATTGAAGCCTTTGACTCGTCCTCAAGATGAATACTATGCATGCACATGTCCGGGGATATACCTGAAATATCATCAAGAGAATAGCCAAGAGCTTTGCGATACTTGCGCAGCCTGCTCAGCAGTAAGGTAACCTCTGCGTTATTCAAGGAAGCATTAATGATTACTGGGAACGTGGAATTAGGACCAAGAAAACCATACCTCAGATTCGTAGGAAGTGGTTTGAGTTCCACCTTAGGAGCTTTCTCCTCACTCCAATCTCCAAGCCCAGCAGCTTGCTTAGTACTTTCGGCCAAACCTATTTCTAGTCGCAGGGTATCGATCGATACTAGGTGAGTATCGATCGATACTAGGCAACATCATTCGAATGGATTTCTGACTCAGCTGAACAGACCAATGACCTCTCCAATGGGTCTTCAGGATGCATCTCTAGGAAGTACTCCTCAACAATGTCACAGAAGGTATCAACGAAGAAAGTCTGTCCTTCGATGGTTGGTCTCTTTATCATCTTCTCCATGTTAAAATTCATGACCAACTCACCAATGTTAAGAGCTAACTTACCATTCCTGCAATCAATCAGAGCACCAGCTGTTGCTAGGAATGGCCTTCCCAAGATGAGAGGGTCTCTGGGTTCTGAATCATACTCCAAGACAATGAAATAAGTTGGGATTAAGAAATTCCCAATCTTAATCGGAACATCCTCGAGCAAACCTTCTGGAAGTCTAACTGAACGATCAGCGAGTATCAGCGAGATCCTCGTAGAAGTGAAGTCTGTCATTCCCATTCTCTTAGCAACCGAGTATGACATGAGGTTGACACTTGAGCCAAGGTCACAAAGAGAACGCTCAAACCTGGCAGTAAAGATTGTGCAATCCAAGACAAAGCTCCATGGATCTGGTAGTTTCGTTGGGATCCTGTTGGTTAGGATAGCACTGCACTCATGAGTGATCATCAGACAACCGTCTTCAAGGTTCACATTGCTGGCCACCATCTTCTTGACATATCTCCTTAAAGCTGGAGAAGATTTTATAGCATCAATGAAGGGAAGTTCAACAACCAACTTGTCCAAACTTTCCTTGCATCTAGTGTCCTCTACCTCCCTCTTAGTCTTCCCAAGAGCTCTGGGATAAGGTATCCGCGGTATGTAGACTCTCTCTATAACCGCTTTAGGCTTCTCCTTCGTAACCTTAAGTGCTGTATCGATTTCGGGTTCAGTATCGATCGATACAGGGGGTATCGATCGATACACGGGATTTTGAGTTTTCCCGTGTAAGAATTTTGACCGGTGTCGATCGATGCTGGGTAGTGTCGATCGATGCCTTGGCGATTTCAGAGTCCTCATCGTCAGACATCTCAAAATTTTCAGCAGGTTGGTCTACTCTCGCTCCTGAAGTGACCTCTTTACCACTTCTCAAGGTAATGGCATTGATGTGTGCCCTTGGGTTCTCTCCTTTTACTGGAAAAAACCTTCTTGTCTTCTCGAACCTTCTGAAGTCTGAGCTACCTGAGTTTCCAGCTTCTTCTGATGAATACCAAGAGCATTGATCCTTCCACTCAGATCTTTGTACATGGCGTCCATCTTACCATTGAAGGTCACTGTGATCTGATGCTGTCCTTGAACGAGCGTTTCAAGCATGGCCTCAATCTTGTTCTCTGATGTTTTAGCAGTCACATGCTCGTAAGAAGGACTTCCATAGTTCCTGGTGTAACCGTTGTTTTGGGCAGGTTTCTGGTTGAATCCTCCTTGCATGGAAGTTGTTGTTGAAGCTCTTATTGTTGTTGCATTGGTTCCTCTATCCCTGAAAACCAGAACCACCAATGTAGTTGACATCTTATGCTTCACCCTCGTTAAACACCTCAACATCTTCAGCAAAGTGAGCAGCCTTTGTTGTCTTTCCCAGCAAAAGACTGTGCATAGAATCTAGCTGAGCCTTAACTTCAGCGATCTGCGATCCATCATGATTACCAGCCAGCTTCTTGCGCTCGAAATCTGCACTCTTGGTGCTACTGCTAGATGCAAAGTTCTCAATCAACACATAAGCGTCCTCAGGATACCTGGTGTTGAAATTACCATTGCTTGAAGAGTCCAAAGCCATATGATACCTCCAATATATCCCTCTGAAGAAGATACCCAGCAGCTGCACGTCAGAGTATCCGTGATGTGGACAATCTCTCTGATACGATCTGAATCTCGTCCAAGCAGCCTTGAACGCCTCAGTAGGTCCTTAAGAAAATTGGGAGAATTTATTCCTCATATCCTCAGATCGTGCATCATCGTAGAAGTTAATCAGGAAGGCCCTCTTAGTCTCTTCCCAACTAGTCAGCGATCCAGGAGGTAGCTGCCTCAGCCAATGCTTCCCCTAAGTCGCATCTCCACCTAGAGAGTAGGGGAAGAGCTTGCAGAAAAGAAAGTTGTAGGACACTCCATTGCTTTTGATGCTGGTTACCAAGTCCTCGAACTTCTCCACATGATCCATCGGATGTTCATGAGGAAGACCATGAAAGAGATGCTGTCCCACAAGAGTGTAGTATGCAGGTTTCAACTCAAAGTCATTCCTCTCACACGCAGGAGGACGAATCGCTGACTGATTGGCAAAAAACTGATCCGGCCTGTTGTACTCACCAATCGTTCTTCCACGATTAATCACATCATCCCTCGCGCTCCCAGTGACATTCTCAGCGACAACAGGGGCATGTGGTACGACGATCCCCTCTCCATCTAGACGTTGTCCTTGCTCATTGTACAACCGACCCTCTTGGTCTCTGTAAGCACCAGGTGCATCACGAACCAACCCCACTTGATTGTTGTTCATCTTAGCTGATTTCTTTGCTTTCATGTTTGTGCGTTCCACAAGTGCTAGTTGCTCGAGTGACAGATCCACTAGTTCAGCGTTCTTGTTCCTTCTGGTTTCTCGATTAGGCATGCACCTGAAAACAAAAGTAAAGAACGTAAGTAACTGAAATTGACGACGGGTATCGACCGATACTGAAGGGTATCGATCGATACTCGGGCGATTTAGACGAATTTCTTAGCTAAAATCTAATGGCGAATTGAGTCCCTGGCAACGGCGCAAAATTTGATATGCTCAAATTAATACCCTAAATAGTACTAAAGCAGTTGCTGCAGTAAATCAGGGGTCGAACACAAGAACTCAGTTATCAAACAATAGGTTATATAGATCCAAAATACGCTAAATCAAAAGATGTAATTGAAAACAAGTATGCAAGTGAAAGTGTTGTAAATTCAGTTGGAGAAAGTTAGGTTTACGGTATTTCTCAGGAAATCAATGAATGCAATTAAACTAGCTAATCAGGGTTCAGATTACGCGCTGTTCTTGAACTCAAATCACTAAGGTATAGCTAACCAACTCTCATTGCGAAAGCTATCTAAATCTAAATCCTAGGAATTCCAAATCTCTTTGCGAATCCTAAAGTCTAAATCAGCTTTAAAGTTCAGGTTTGATAAGTTCACAAATCAATTAAACCAAATCTCTTTGCGAATAATCAATTTGCTCACCTAAGGTTCTATCAGGTAATTAATCGTACTCTCGTGCCTAATCAATTATCCTAAGATCTAAGTTCTAGGTGATCAATCGAGAATTAACTTTGAGAACAACCTATGGTGAAGAACTAATTCAGATTGTGAACCCTAAGAAACTAATCAACCTAGCATTCAAAGAAGTCCCTATGAGAAAACCCCCAACCTAACAAGTGATCTACTCAGACATGGAGATTGAAACAATAAACATTAATGAATAAATACTCAAATAACTAATAAGAAAGAGTAACAAATGGTTCGAAATCTTCTCTCAGACGAACAAAGTATCAGACTTGTATCCCTCAAAAGCTCTCTCTCAAATCCAGAATAAAATAAGCATTGCCAACAAAGCTATTAGGATTTTCTCTGAATGCTAGATTGATTAGTTATTAGGATTTATTATCTGAATAGGGTTTTCTCTGAATGCTATATTGATTAGTTATTAGGATTTATTATCTGAATTAGTTCTTCACCATAGGTTGATTACAAAGCTAATTCTGGATTGATCACCTCGAACTTAGATCTTAGGATAATTGATTAGGCGCGAGAGTGCGATTAATTACCTGATAGAACCTAAGGTGAGCAAAATAACTATTCGCAAAGAGATTTGGTTTAGTTGTTTTGTGAACATATCAAACTTGATTTAAAAGCTGATTTAGACTTTAAGATTCGCAAAGAGATTTGGAATTCATAGGATTTAGATTTAGATAGCTTTCGCAACGAGAGTTGGTTAGCTATACTTTAGTGATTTGAGTTCAAGAACCACGCTAAATCTGAATCATGTTAGTTAGTTTATTTGCATTCATTGATTTCCTGAGAAATACCTTGAACCTATCTCTCCCAAATTGAATTTACAACCGCTTTAATTTACATTCTGTTTTCAATACCATTGATTGCTTAGCGTAATTCTCACATCTATAATCTATTGTGTGTCTCTGTGAGTCCTTGTGTTCGATCCCTAACTATACTATAACAACTGCTTTAGTATCTAAATAGGGTATTAATTTGAGCATATCAAATTTGGCGCCGTTGCCGGGGACTCAATTCGCCATTAGATTACGTTTGTGAATTTCGACTAAGTTTGTTAGTATCGGTCGATACTCACCTTTCTCTTTTGTTGATATCGATCGACACCACTTGGTATCGATCGATACTCATCGTGTTACAAGTTACTAACGTTTTTGACTCTTGTTTTAAGGTGCATGCCTAGTCGTGAAACCATAAAGAACAAGAGCACTCAGCTAGTTCAACTGTCATTGGAGCAACTAGCACTTGTGGAACGCACAAACAGAATGGCAAAGAAACCAGCAGCTATGAACAACAATAAAGTAGAGTTGGTTCGAGATGAGGCTGGTGCCTACAGGGACCTAGAGGGTCGTTTGTGCAATGAGAGAGGACAACATCTGGATGGAGAGGGGAACATCATTCCACCTGCTCCCGTTGTCGCTGAGAATGCCGCTGGGAACGCGAACGCAGTGAATGCTGAGAACGCTGTGGTTAATCGTGGTAGGACGATTGGTGAGTGCAACAGACCTGACCAGTTCTACGCAAATCGCTATGCGATCCGTCCTCCCGCTTTTCCAAGGAATGACTTTGAGCTGAAACCTGCATATTAAACTCTTGTGGGACATCACCCTTTTCATGGTCTTTCCCGCGAGCATCCTATGGACCATATTGAGAGGTTCGAGGACTTGGTCACTATCATCAAGAGCAATGGAGTATCTTATGACTACCTCTTCTGCAAGCTTTTCCCATACTCTCTTGGTGGGGAAGCAACCTACTGGCTGAAACAGTTACCTCCTAGATCGCTGACTAGCTGGGAGGAAACTAAGAATGCTTTCCTGACCAATTTCTATGATGATGCAAGATCCGAGGATCTGAGGAACAAGATCTCCCGATTCTCTCAAGGACCGACTGAGGCGTACAAGGCTGCTTGGACGAGGTTTAAGTCATATCAGAGAGACTGTCCACATCATGGATACTCTGATGTTCAGCTGATGGGATTTTTCTTTAGAGGACTTGATTGGAGGTACCAAATGACTTTGGATGCTGCAAGCAATGGAAATTTCAACACCAGGTATCCTGATGAAGCCTATGTCCTGATTGAGAACTTGGCGTCTAGCAATAGCACCAAGAATGCTGATTTTGACCGGAAAAGGCTAGCTGGTAACGTGGATGGTTCGCAGATCGCTGAATTTCAAGCTAAGTTGGATTCTATGCATAATCTTCTAATGGGCAAGACACAAAAAGCTGTTCACTACATCGGTGGTTATGGCTTTTAGGGTCAGAGAAATCAATTCAACATCAACCGAAAGGAGGGTCGAATCAGTTTGGCCAGAAACCATTTCAGAACAGTGGGTATGTCAGGAACTATGGGAATTCATCTTATCATCCTGTATCTGCTAAGCTCCCAGATAGCAAGACCGAGGGTATGTTTGAACAGCTTATTCAAGGATAGCAGCAGCTCACAGTGAATCTCAACGGAAAGATAAATGCTGTGTACAAGGATCTGAGTGGAAGGATCAACGCGCTCGATACTCATCAGAAGATGTTGGAAACGCAAGTAGCTCAGCCTGCAGCAGCTGTCAAAGGAAAGGCGACTCATGCGCAGAAGGAGTACGTCAATGCCATCACTTTGAGAAGTGCAGGAAATCTCAAAAACTTTGAAGAAGATGATCCCGAACCTGACTCATCAGTATCGATCGATACCACTGCTAGTATCGATCGATACCCCTCACAGGCTGAACCAGAGATAATGAGGAAACCAGAGATGGTTGAGAGACGTGTCTACAAACCTAAGAAACCAGATCCTTGACCACCTAAACACCTCAGAGATCCTATTTCTCCAAAGCAGCTGCGTGGCTTTGAGAAGATGGTACGAAGAATTCCACTCACACCTACTTTTGAAGAAGCCCTAGAATGCCGCCCTCTGCTAAGTCACTTCCGAGACTGCAGAGAAACTGAGAAAGAGATCAAGGCACTCTTCATCAAGGTCAGAAGTCCACCACCTCCACTGAAGCGGTTGACTAAGAGGTAAGACCCATGAACATTTTCAGTTCCATGCTTCATCTCTGGAGTTGAAATCAAGGAATCACTGGTTGATTCAGGGTCTAGCGTGAATGTCATTTCCAAGCCACTCGCAGAGAAGCTTAAGATCGATGACATACGATCTACCCAGATGCCTCTCACATTCGCGAACTCTTCCACATCTGTTCCGTACGGTCAAATCCATGACTTGATGGTTAAGGTAGGAGACTGTATGGTTCCTACTGATTTTCAGGTTGTGGAGATGCATGCAAGGTCTAGCACGCCTTTGATTTTTGGAAGACCGTTCATGGCTACTGCTGGTGCAGTTATGGACACACGTAGTAGGAAGATTTCATTCTCGTACATTGACGAACAAATCTCCTACGAAGCCATCCCCTCTAAAAGAACTCCCACACAGATATCTTGTATCCCCGTTGGTGCAGGAGAAACATTGATGGTTGATCTTTTGGACGAGTATGATGTTGTGCCAACTGTCATGGAAGCTCTAGATCATCCCCCTATCATCGCCAAGAAAGTCATCAAAAAGACTAAGACGAAGAAGAAGGTGAAGGACAAAAGCGTCGAGGGTGCTGCATATGTCACCTTAACCCCTCAAAAGTGCGATGGAGATTTGATCGAGTACAAATTGAAGTGCAAGGGACGCTCGAAACCGTTCTCGAAGGCCAGAATCATCCTAACTCCAGAGCTAAAAGAGAAAGGGCAAGAGGTTATTGAGTGTATGCTGCGCAAAACTCTGAGTTTGGAAGTGTCTAGTTGTGGAACTTGCATGGGAGTGAGTTCCCTACTACCTTCAGACTGATCGTCCGTAAAGTCAAGCCCGTGAATGTAAACAAGCGCTTGATGGGAGGCAACCCATCGGTGAGTCTGTACATACGTTTTTATTTTCCTTTGTTTTTGATTTTTGGTTTTGTGTTTTGTGTCAAACGTGAAGCAGATTTCAACGAGGAGTATCGATCGACACCAGTCAGTGTCGATCGACACCAAGTGTCGTAAAAAGGAGTACAAGTGTCAATCGACACCATCCAGTGTCGACAAAAAACAGCTAGTGTCGACAGATACCTCTGGGTATCAATCGATGCTCCACGGCCAGGTAAGTTTCCTTAAAGCCCTACGGTTTTGTCTTCTCCCTCACAATCCATCATCGTTCGATACCGCCGCCCATCTCTCTCTATCAAATCCCAACTTTTCCAAATCTTCACCGAATTGAGCAATTTAAGTTCCTGGATTCATTAGAATTTCTCCCTCTATCCATTTCTAGCACTTGTTTCTCAATCCAACAAAGATGTCTGCATCAAAGAGAGCAAGGACTTCAGGTGAGCCGAGGACATTCAATGTGAATGAGCGAGTCGAAGCACGAATCTCATCGCAGTGTGTTGAGGTAGTGGTTAAAGCTTGTCTTAGCAACGACCGCTTCAGAGTCGTGCCGGTTAATCAACCCACCACCAGCCTGCTAGCCTGCTAGTAAACGAGCATTCTATCTGCGCTCTCCGTACGTCGACCTCTCGCCGGGCGCCGATAACGTACAAGCTGAATGATAGAGTTAAGTACTGGGATGGTGCGTATTGGCGTCGAGGTTTCGTGAGCACCATCGTCCCAACCTGGACCTTCACATACCGCTCCTGCTGCTGACCATGAGAGCGATTCTGAGGAGACGGAGGATTAGTAACCCTTCTATATGATTTTCACATTTGTATTTTTCTTTCTTTTTCTTTATTTTTCTTTTCTGTTGAACTTATGTCAGTATTTGTTTTTGCATTTGAACTTCTTTGGATTTATATTTGATCTACCATGTTGCTTTTAACCTGTTTTTGAGTGTTCCTAACAGTGCTAACATCTAACACAATGGAATGCTTTCTCTGGTTAAGCAACTCGACACCACTGATTTTCAATCAGTGTGTCGACATACAGCTGGTGTCGATCGATACCTACCAGTATCGATCGATACCCACCGAAGGTACGGTTTCTGGTTTTCATAATTCACTCAGTTCATCTGTTTTCTTTCACCAACTCTAGGTTAGATAACACTGGGGACAATGTTGTTTAAGTCTGGGGGAGGTAGTCGCTGACTTTGTTTTTGTTTTTCTTAGAGTTAGCCCGTTTTTGAGTCATTCGTTGTTTTATTGAGTCAAAAAATTTTGTCTGAGACTGTGATATTTTTCTTGATTCTTTGATCTGACCTTGCTTCTAAGTGACCATTGTTACAGAATCAGTTCTAGATCGACTAATGAAAAATCCAAAGGCTGACCAGTTAACCAGAAGACACTCATGTTTCCAGCAAAGTTCCTTAAAGCCTGAGCCAAAATTTTGCACTTCATCAATGTGGTTAGTATCTATAGAGCTTGATTCCTCATTCGTATCTGACAAATGAACCCATGTGTTTTAAAATAACGGTATTTCTCTCCCTGTTACAAGTTAATTAATAAGCGCATTAAAAGATGAAATGATTTTCTTCTGAGTATAGGGTTAGGAAATTTTCCAGCGATCCCATTATTCTACTCAAGAGGGAATGATCACACAGAGGATTGGAAGCGAGGCTAGGATTTTCCTATGATGCCATTATTCGCCTACATCCTTTGATACGTTGAGAGGGAAGAACCGGGGATTTGGTGGCAAACACCATCAATACTCGCGTCTCATACCTTGATTTGTATATGCAAAGCTAAAAACAAAAGAGAGAACATAATAATAAATAAGTCTGGGGGAGAGAAATGATACCAAAAAGTGTGAAAAAGGGTGGTTCCTTGTCATGATATCGTATGGGAAAAAATTTGTTTTTCTGTAAAGGGGTGTATTAAATCTAATATTTAGGAGGATTTGGAAATATTTGAGTTTTAGTGAATTTTTAGATTATTTGAGTGAATTCGATAAGTTGTTATGATTTGTTTTTAAAATTCTATGAAGTCTCACATAAAACCATGATATTTGGATTTTTTTTTTAACTAAGAAACTCTAGCAAAATATTTTCAAATCACTAAAAATCTCATAAAATCCACTACTTAAAATATTTTCAATAATAATTGATTTGAAATTTCATTCACAAATCACTAGTTCAATAACATGGGATTTATGATTTTGATATAAATCATTCCAAATGCTAGATTGAATACACCCCCTAAGTGTAATGTGTTTACTCTTTAACTTCTTGTTATACATCAATATTTCTATATTGTGAACACTTTATGCATCTTCTTAATAAAAGTTGGGGATTGATCAATAAAATTTAGGGATTTGTTTGGAAAATAAAAAGTTTCAAGTTATTTTACCCAAAAAGTTGTTTTTTCCCAGAAAAAATTGGATTAAAATAGTTAAAATGATTGTAGCATTAAGTAAGATGTAGAATCAAAAAAACGATTGTAACTGAGAAAATATACAAAAAACCAAAATCATTGAATTTGAGAATAAAATAGAGATATGAAATTAAAGATTTATATTTCACCTAAATTTATTTTGAAAGTTTTTTAAAATTAAAAGAGAAATTCATAAAATTTATGAATATTCGACAATAAAATCAACGATTGCAAAAAAGAACCTGAATATGATTAATTATTTATTGGTAAGATTTTTTGAAAATTAATTCATAATTGTTTTGTAAATAGTTATAAATTTTACTAAGATTAGCTCTAAAATTTTATTTTACTTTATTTTTCAAAGCAAACTTTATATAGATTTTTCAATTATATTATACAATAGTTAGTAAACATGCCAATAATTTTAGAAATTATTTACAAAACAATTATGAATAAATAATCATATTTGGATTATCTTTCTAATAACTTGATTTTATCGTCGAAAATTCATAAATTTTATAAATTTTGTTTTAATTAAAAAAACTTCAAAATAAATTTTAGGTGGAGGTAATTTTATCTTTTGATATCTCCAATTTTTTTTTTTCAAAACCAACGAACCATATTTTTTAATATTTCCTCATCAACAATCATTTTTACTACTCCACAATCTTACTTAATGTTATAATCATTTTTACTACTTTAATCCAAATGTTTGAAAAATAACCTTTTGGGTAAAAAAAGTTTCAACTTTTTTATTTACCAAAAAAATTTCCAACTTTTTATTTATCTATAAAATTCTCAAATCTTTATTTATCAAGCCGTTTTAGTCATAGCGTTAGTGACAGTTATAGTTGACTACTGTTAAGACTAAAACAACTTTGTCAACAAAAATTAGGGATTAAATGGATTAGTAAAAAAAAAAAGTTGGACAATTTTTTGGTTCATGAAAAAATTTGTGCTTTGTTTGGCCGAAATTTGAAAGTTAGGGATTTGTTTTGACAATTTTTCCTGAAAACAAATGTAAATCCTTATTTTTTTTTATCATTCAATATACAAATTAGTATTATTCAGAATATTCATCTTTTTCCTTTCACTCACATAGTATCAAAGCCATTGTAAATCTTAATAGGTGAATCAATGGCGGACACATATCCTTTCCCGGATAGTTCCATGTCTTTAGAAATCCTAGAAATTTCCTTGTAAAAATCGGCCATAAACCCTAGAAAAGTCCCGATTGTCCAACGCTTCATTTAATTGATTCACAACCTCGAAATAATTATTGCTTGCTACTGTTCACCTAGATTAGATTTATTTTCATTGCTTAACTTAGTTTATTTCTCTTGCTACGACGTGACAAAACCATAAAAATATATTTTCCGTCTAGACATAAGTTAGAACTCGTTAGAAATTGAACAACGTCTCCCCGTGGATTCGATCCCTAAATACTACTGCGTGTGTCATACACTTGCGGCCTAGTAAAGGGTAAAACCCGCACGCCGGGTAAATTCCGGTGTGTCAGCCGTAATCTTCAGTTGTTGTCAAAGAAAGATAAGTCCCTCTCTCATTCTATTGCCGTGAGATTAAAGCCATTTGTTATTCTGTAAGCTTTATTGGAAAATCAATAGATGAGTCCATGAAGATTTTTGGGTTTCTCAATGATTTGACCCCATCGCTGCGGTCATTTAAAACTCCCTCAACAAAACCCCATCTCCAACATTGAATGATGTGGTATCTGAAGTTCACGGCTTTGATAACAAACTACAGTCCTATGAAGACACAGTCTCTGTCACCCCTCATATGGCCTTCAATACTGAGAGATCTGACTATGGAGCTCCACAATACGTCCCTGGACAGAGAGGAAGATGCCGTTTTGGGCAAAACCATGGTAGATGTGGATACTCAACACTAGGAAGAGGCTTCTCTCAGCATCAGTCCTCTACACAAACCTCATGAGAGAGGCATGTCTATAAGATATGTGGACGAATTAGTAACACTGTAGTTAAATGTTACAAAAAGTTTGACAATTACTATCACGGTGAAGTGACCTCTCAAGCCTTCTCTTCTCTGTGAGTTTCAGATTATACATGGAAGGAATGGTATCCAAATTCCGGTGCCTCAACTCATGTTACCTCATCAACCAACAATCTGCAAACATCTTATGATGGAAATGACACTATTCTGGTTGGTGATGGAGCCTATTTTCCTATCACACATGTCGGATCCACCATAAATTATACTTCAAAAGGTACCATTCCCTTAAATGAAGTCTTGGTATGCCCTGATATAGAAAAATCTCTTCTCTCTATATCCAAGCTATGTGATGATTTTCCCTGTGGGGTTTACTTTGATGCTAACAAGGTCTGCATTATTGATTTAAACACTCAGAAAGTGGTACCAAAGGGTCCACACAAAAATGGACTATATGTGTTGGAGAATCAAGAGTTTGTAGCTTTCTACTCTAATCGTCAATGTGCATCAAGTGAGAAAATTCGGCATCACAGACTTGTGATGTGCGGTGGTAAACGTCTACAAGTTTTACCCCTAAAAACAACTGCAAGTGCAGAACAATCACAGTAGTATATTAAGGGATCGAATCCACTGAGACTTGTGTAGTTATGACTTCTAAGACTTCTAACTTTGTATCTAGACTTATCAGATTTTGAGAATGTTGTCACGATTTGTAGCAGGAAAAATAAATAGCAAATGCAGAAAATAAACGATATAAAAGCAGGGATTAAAAACGTTGGGCAGCAGGAAATTCTCTGGGGTTCATGGATCAAATCAAACAAGCAATTAGTAGGATTTCTAGAGACTTTGTCGACTGGGTTCTTGAAATCGAACACAAATCGTATTAGACCTACTTTCGCAACGCCTAATACCTATATCTAAACAACTTAATTACTCAGCTTTCGTTGGTAACTACGCAAATAGATCAACAATAAAATCAAGTTCATTCACGTTCACAAAGCTCTATAAGTATGCTTACGTATCCTATAACGTAATTTCTCGCATATTCTAGTTCAATTTAATAAATTCAGTACATTAGTGGTTTTATCTTCCCTATATCAGTTGCTAGGTGATCAATCAAACAACATGCATTAACGAAGAAGAATAGAACGAAGAACCCTAATAATTATCCTAAGTCTAAAAACCTAATATGATAGATCCAAGATTAACCGCTTCGAAAATCCCTAAACCCAAAAAGTAAACTACTCAGACAAGGATTTGCAGAACATCATTAGATTAATAAAGATTTGCAAAAACAGTATGAGTAAAGAAAAAAGGTTTCAAAATCTTCTCTATGAAGTACAAAGTTGAGATAATTTCCGGAAGAACGTAGAATAAAGAACTAAACAAAAAATGGCTAACGTTATGAGATATCAAGTATATGTAAGGTTGCTTCTTCGTGGTAATCCCTAAACATGGTATTTATAGGGTCTTATGGTGTCTTGAGACATTTATTGTTCATCTTTGGGAAACAAGTAACGGATTTGAAGTGGGTTTGAAATTGGGCGTGATCCAGGACAAACTGAAGCTGGCCGCAGGTGGATGTATCCTGGCCGTGGGAACGAGCCATGGTGCATTTCTCTGCTTCTGCTTCATTTTCGAGATAGCATAACATGACTTTATTGCTCTTCATGGTTTTTAAGATTGAACCGTTGGATCGTCCTCAAATCACTTAGAAGTAAAAGGTGGTTGATCACTCTATATTGTGTCCAAAATCTAGCTTGATCAGACGTGGATAAGTTCTTCATATGGTGTCGAACTTCTGACGGTCCTAATCTGTCCAAAAACGGATTTTTGCTCCACTTTGTGTTTCTTTAGCCCAAATTAGTTGAAAAGACTTTTGAAACTCCAAAACACTGAAATCACTTGAAAACCATTAGAAACTGAGTTATAACACCTGCAAAAGATCTTAAAATGATGTCTAAAAAGGTGTAAAAATGGGTTATATCAACTCCTCCAGACTTAGATCTTTGGTTGTTCTCAAACAAAACAGATATCAAAGCTCGGAATAAGATTGAAAATCACGGGAACTCACAAAGCTCATAGAGCGTCCTTCTAAACCATAACCATTCGAACCACTTCCATCTAAACTCAGTCTAGAAAATTCTCACCAATTACAAGCGACACTAGTCCACGGTATCCGTCATGCGAAATCCAAACTATCCGGACTTAAATTTCAGTCAAGTAGCTCTCTACATTCATTAAAGTTTTCTTGAACTTTTCATCAAAAGGACTAACCAAGACTAACGATGCTAGGTATTTAAGGCTTTTTAGAAGTGAAGTTAAAAGTGTTTCGGGTTACCGTTTTCGCTGGAGGATCTAAGATATTATGCAAAACAGCAAGAGAGGATGGACCTGCTGATAACCACAGTTTCCAGTCACTTCTTCTTTCGCATAGATGTTGCTGTGAATTCCTCTTTTTCAGTAACAAAACGTTTTTTGCCATTCCACCCAGACTTAAGTTTTTCCGCGGGATTTGAAACGAATGACATCTAAACTTCTCACGAACGAACCAAGGCTTGCCTTTTTGCACATTTGGGCCAACTAAGAATATTTTAGGCTTTTTTATTTCCTTTCCCATTCAGTTTTTTCGTTTTTTTCGCATGGGGGAAACGCCTTTTGGAACAGAGTGTTAGGGGCACAAAATTTACCATTGAGTTTGAGATTTTCAAGACAGAACCGAGCTCCTTTTGTTTTTGGTTTTACCTTTACCATGTCCATCAATCTTCCCTCTCGAGTGACTGAAAACTGCGTCGTTCCTCCCTCTCCGGCGTTTTTGCACATATCTGCACATAAGACAACAAGAGAGAATGCATGAGGCTTGAAAAATGGCTAAGCTTCGGTTAGTGGACCAAATAAAAGTGAGCTATTCATTCAGGAACAACAGAGAGTGGCAAAATGGATAAGATGTCTTGAATATCTAGTTCGTTGTCTCGCCCATAACTTTTGATGAAAAAATTAAAATCAGGTTAAGTCCAAATAAAATAGAGCTAGTGTATCATGTTCGATAGAGTCTTTCTTGTTTGAATTTCTCTGGGGATGTCACATCGCATGCACTCTAGCTACCGCCTAGTCTAGAATTGAATCTCGAAAGACTTGTCACAAGGAGATGGCGTAGAAGCACACTAGTCGAACTTATCATAGATTTGTGATGTCATCATCCCCTATAAACATGTTTAAGTTCGAAATACATCATAGCAAATAGTCGTGAAAAAATAGACTCAAAACAAAGAAAAAGATGTTTGTACGGATAAACATCCTCCCTTAGAGACTTAAATCACGCTGTCCCCAGTTTCAAAACGTTGGTGAAAGGATGTAAAAGACTCAACCACGAATGATATAAGATTGATGCGGTCACACCTTGTCTTATGTCTCTGATACCAGATGATATAAGACTCGGAGTCACACCATGTCTTGTTGACCTCACACTGATCGAAGGTTCACAAGCTTGTTGCGGAAGTAGGCGTGATGTCGAGATGAAAGGTGGTGGTTTGATTGACTCTCTCAATCTGTGGGTAATTAACTTTCTCAATCCGTGATTGAACAAGCTATTTGAATCTCACAAATTATTTAATCCGAGGCTCCTAGAGAATAAAGTGAATCGCACACTTGTATTCTAAAGAAAGAACAATTCTTCAAAGAAACACACTTTGAAAGAAAATGAAATCCTTTGATTAATTCTTGATTGAAAGGTGATTTACAATGAAGCCATATGTGAGTTTATATACTTCTTGTCTCTAGACAAAGCTAACGGCCTAAAAATCTAAAACAAATAAACAAATCAAAAGCTGATAAAAAACTAGCCGTTAGGCTTTATGGGTTGGCCAAACATGGAAAAGTGAGTTGCGCTTGGTCCTTGACAACTTGGGCAAGAATGTATGATGTCTTGGAACATCTAGGTGCGTTGAACATATGTTCAAGTTGCTGTAGTTTCGAAAATATAGATGTTGGTGGTTTAAGACATAAGGTGTGAATGCGGCTACACAAGAAAAATAGACTTGCAAGAGGATCCGCCTGATCATGTGCTTGCTGATGCATGGGAAGATTTTTTTAAGCTTCCTTAGTTGTCTAAGAACTTCTCCTGGTCTCCATATTCTGGTTTGCAAGTGATTGAACTGGTTGGCCTTCATACTTTCCATAATTGGCTCCAGAGCTCTCAAATGGTCCCTCTGGGCCCCATGATTAGTCGGTCTAGGGGGGGGATGATGCGCCGATCTACAGTTAGGATTAAAAATCCAAAGATGCACCGCCGGCGGTCCCCTAGTTTCAGTCGGAATACCTGAGTTATATATAAAAAAATAATAATAAATGACATGGATGGATCCGCCTGATCCAAGGCGTATTGGTGTACTCTAGAGTGTTGTGGGAGATTCTATAAGTAGCATAAAGTCTCATGGATGCCAACAAAATGTTTGGAGACTTTCAAATAATGAAAGTTCCAAATATAATAAGTTCTGGGACCGTCGACTTGTCGGGTGAGTCATGGCTTGGTCTTGTTCGTTCTTGGGTGGGGTCCACTTCTCTGTGAGTCCTTGATGGTTCAAGAACATCGATCGGGTTGGTTCTGAGCTTAGGACTTCGGGGATGGGCTTGAACTTGGCAAGATCCGGCCCATATTCTTTAAAGCAGGGGCCGTAGGGGATGTTTTGAGTAATTCCAGTTTTGGGCCTAGTAAGAGATGTTTTAACTCGACCAAAACATTCTACTAGGCTTATTGGTTAATGGAACTCCGGTCTTTGGGCTTGATTTGTCAGTTTTTTCGAAGGTGGTGTCAGTTTAGCCGCTCCTCGGCTATCGAATGGTATGGCTTGAACGTGGCATGGTCGAAGTTGGGCTGAAGTACAACTAAAGGATTTGACCATGGTCTTTAGAATGGTTGGTTGGTCGAGAGAAATTATTTCCCTCATTTGATTTGATGCACCGTTTCTTCGGTTTAGCTCTATTAAGATTTTCACCGGTTTTGGGGGGAATGTCTTCATCTTTGGTTTTCTTGAATTGGAACTGAGGGATTTGACCAGTGTGTCTAGAGTGGTTACTTGGTCGGTGAAAATGCAATCCCTCAGTGGATTCAGTGCATAGATCCTCTGGTTCAGCTTCTACAAGGCTTCTCTCGGCTTCGAATGTGCCGGCTGGGTCGTCTACGGGCATTGAGGTCGCCTTGTGGTGGTTTGCTGGGTCGATGACCACATCATACACTCTCCCTTGGAAAATTTTCATCCTCAAAACTTCTTGGCATGCACCAAGATAGAGCAAGTTATTATCTCGGTATAGATGTGAGTTAAGAAGTTTACCTCAAGCAAAATTTTCATTGCGGCTAAAGTGGGATTGGTTTTGAGCATCTGGTGGTTCCTCTTTGATCAGAAAAGAGGAAATAACTCCTCTCCAAGGTTTGTTGCTGACTCCCTTGGGAAGCAAGGTAGTCATCTTAGTGAAAACTCTTTTTTCACACTTGTTGTCGCCATTGAGCTTTGGTGGTTCAAGCTCTTGTTGCTTCTTCTATGTTCCTGCAATGTTCTCTATACTATTGACAAAGGAAAAGTGCGTAATAACAGTCATGGTTGTATTAAAAACAGGGAACATAATTCAGTTTGGACCATTTCATTAAGTTTATGCGAGGCAACATGTTGCTCATAGTTTCGTGGTTCAAGACAAGAAATCGTTTCTGTAATTTTCTCAAACGTTTATGGATTTAACAAGCTCATGATCACATTGTTAGAATCATCATAAATGAATTTGAGGAAAGGGTTATTTATCTGATCAGAACTCTCGATAAGTTATGTTTCCTTTAATGCCATGATGTATGAGCTCATAATGCGATCCGGTGGTTTTTCTTGGATCGAAGTGAAGCTGGTGGCAACTTCATATTTTTCAGGGGCATGCTGACACTTTTTCATCTCTGCATATTGCTGTTCATGTGTGGGTAGAAGTTTGACCTCTTGTTTCCCTTGATCTGCGGCTAAGCCATCAAATGGTGGTTGCTCGTCTAGATCTTTAGGTTCTGGATCACAAGTGTTACATCAATAACCCTTGGCAAAGACAAGCACATTATATCTGAATTGGAAATCTCAAAACCAGATTGTGCTAAGCAATCACTTGATTTAGATAAATTCATTTTCGGCTCAAG
Organism: Eutrema japonicum; assembly: GCA_030161315.1. Classification (NCBI taxonomy): domain Eukaryota; kingdom Viridiplantae; phylum Streptophyta; class Magnoliopsida; order Brassicales; family Brassicaceae; genus Eutrema; species Eutrema japonicum. The sequence goes on from BSQW01000001.1 coordinate 32,768,459, forward strand.
TGTTACAACATTAATTACTTGTTTTTCAGGACATGTAGCAACAAAGTGACCTCTCTTATAGCATCTATAACATACTGGTGCATTCGATTTTAAAGATATTAAGGTCTTACTTTGAGGTTTTTCTCGATGTTCACGCATTGGTGTTGATCTTTGCGTTTGAATTACAACTTGTGGATACCTCTCGGCGTTGTTCTGCTCATGCTGAGTAGTGTGCAACCGTGGTGTTGTCATCACTCTCCTAGGTGTAGTGTGTTGTAGGGACCTTGGTGTAATGTTGCTGCTAGTTTGATGCTTCTTCACAAACTCTCGGTACATCCTTTCTTTTAAATATCTCCAATCAAACACTGGTCTAAAGGTGTGATTGTTCTCTTTCAACCACCAAACATACGCATCACCAACTAAGGCATCTACTGCATGCGACAACTTCTACTCCTTGGGGATGTTGTTCGCGCGCAGCCACTGCTTCATATATATTTCCCATATAAGGTAATCATCGGGATCCTGGCTTCGACCTGAAAAGATAAGAGAGTTAAATAGTTGGTTTCTCTTTCTGGTCGGATCCTTTGGTGCGGTTGGGATGCATTGGACACGGCGCCATGATGTAGCGAGGCTTATCTGGTTGAGGTGGAGAACTATACGCCACATACGAATCATTATATGTATGTATCTTCATCGATTTTGTCTTCATAGAAATCCTCCTCATAGTAACTTGAACTCGGCTGGCTCCAAATTGATGTTGTCGTGTGAGGCACGTTATTGTGTGGCTCGGTGTGGTATGAGTAGCGATTTGGTGGTTCATGATCAAACCTTTCATCATCAAATTAATAAAAAAATTTTAAGTTTGTTTCTTTACAAAGTCGAGTCTTTGTGTTATTGTCATTTCAAGTCTAGTATGGATTCACTTTTCTTGTGTGATTTACGAGTCTAATAACTTGTGGACTCAAGTTATCCTATTCGTGGTTGAGTGTGGATTCATTCAACAAATATCCATCTCCATCTCTACCTTCGGCAATCTTCCGCGAAATGTTTGGAATCTCTTGATCATCGTGTGATCATAAGTTTGGTGGATTATATTTGATATATCATGGTTTTTACCCTGTTTAGACCATGATATAAGTCCTTTTTATAGATTCTTTCCAGTGTTTTGTAGTCTTTTAGAGTCTTTTACAGGTCTTAGCACGTTTGGAGCATTATTGGAATTATGAGAGCTTTCTGGAGCAGTTTGGAGCAAAAGCTGACGTCATGTTGCTGAGTACCTGATTTCACGACAAGCATCGATCGATACCCCCTGGTATCGATCGATACCCATCGCAGCAAGACACGACCCGCGAGTTTTCCAAGACTTGAAGAATTGCAAAAGTGCCCAGAAGTCTTTAATAATTACAAGAAGACCCCAATTCGTGTTTTATGTTATATATAGGTTTTTACAGCCACCTGTTTAGGCTAAGCTTTATTTCTGTGTTTGATTTTACTTTGGTTTGAGAGACAAGTCTGGATCTCCCTTCGTCCGAGATCAGATCTCAAAACCTCTTGTTACTATTTTATTGATGAATTATTCAAACATGTTGATTGTTTCATTCTCCATGTCTGAGTAGATTCACTTTAGGTTTAGGGTTTTCTCTAAATGCTAGGTTGATTAGTTTATAGGATTCACCATCTGAATTAGTTCTTCGCTTAGGTTGTGCTCAAAGCTAATTCTAGGTTGACCAATCTGGAACTTAGATCTTAGGATAATTGATTAGGCACGACAGTGCAATTAATTACCTGATAGAACCTAGGTGAGCAAATTGATTATTCGCAAAGAGATTTGGTTTAATTGATTTGTGAACATATCAAACCTGAACATTAAGGCTGATTTAGAATTTAGGATTCGCAAAGAGATTTGGAATTCCTAGGATTTAGATTTAGATAATTATCGCAACGACAGTTGGTTAATTATATCTTAGTGATTTGAGTTCAAGAACCGTGCGTAATTTGAATCATGTTAGTTAATTTAGCTGCATTCATTGATTTCCTGAGAAAAACCATGAGCCTATATTTTCCCAATTGAATTACAACCCTTTTAATTTATGCACTGCTTTCAATTACATCTGTTTGACTTAGCTTAATTCTTATCTATATAATCTATTGTGCATCTCTGTGAGTCTTTGTGGTTCGACCCCTAGCTATATTACAACTACTGCTTCAGTACTGTTAGGGTATTAATTTGACCATATCAAATTTGGCGCCGTTGCCGGGGACTCAATTCGCCATTAGATTTTAGTTTGAGAATTTTTGACTAAGTTCGTCGGTATCGATCGATACTCTGTAGTATCGGTCGATACTCGTCGTCTTCCTTTGTTGATATCGATCGACACCACTTGGTATCGATCGATACTTAACGTATTTTTTTATTTTGGTTACTTACGTACCTTGTCTAGAGTTTTGTTTTCAGGTGTATGCATGTTCGTGAAACCAGAAGCAACAAGACCACTCAGCTAGTTAAACTGTCATTGTAACAGCTAGCACTTGTGGAACGCACAAACAGAAAGACCAAGCAAACATCAGGGATGAACAACCCAGTGGTTTTAAGAGCTGATGAAGCTGGAGTTCTAAGAGACCAAGAGGGTCATGTGTGCAATGAGAGAGGGCAGCGACTTGATGAAGATGGAAACGTCGTTGTCCCTGCTGCTGTTATTGAGATTTTCGCGCCAGCTGTGCGCGCCAACGTTGGGAATGCTGCAGGTGATCGAGCTAGGACACTTGGCGAGCACAACAGACCTGATCAGTTCTATGCCAATCGATATGCGATTCGCATACCAACTTTTCATAGGAATGACTTCGAGCTGAAGCCTGCGTACTATGCTCTCGTTAGTCAGAGTCCTTTCCATGGCCTACCTCATGAGCATCCCATGGATCATATCGAGAGGTTCGAAGATTTGGTCACTGGTATGAAGTGCAATGGAGTGCCCAATGAGTACCTTTTCTGCAAACTCTTCCCGTACTCTCTTGGTGGAGATGCTGCTTATTGGCTGAAGCAGTTGACTCCTGGTTCACTAACTACATGGGAAGAGACGAAGAATGCATTCCTGTGCAATTTCTATGATGATGCGAGATCTGAAGAGCTCAGGAACAAAATTTCCCAGTTTTCTCAAGGTCCAACAGAGGGACTCAAGGCTGCTTGGATTCGCTTCAAATCATATCAGAGAGATTGTCCACACCATGGGTTCAATCAAGTTCAGATGCTGGGTACTTTCTACAGAGGGATCGATTGGAGGTACCAGATGGCTTTGGATACTGCGAGTAACGGGAACTTCAACACCAGATATCCAGATGATGCAGTTGTGCTAATTGAGAACTTGGCGTCTAGCAATAGCACCAAGAATGCTGATTTCGAGCGGAAGAAGCAAGCTGGAGGAATTGATGGATCGCAGATTGCTGCAGTTCAAGCCAAGCTGGATTTTCTGATCGGAAAGTCGAAGAAGGTTGTGCATTTTGCTGACGGAATCGATAATATCGGTGGCACTGAAGTGGAAGATTGTAACTATGTTGGTGGTTCTGGATTTCAGGGTCAGCAATTTGGGTACAACAACAATCGAAACTTCAACAACAACAATCGCAATTACGGGAACTCTTCGTACCAGCCCATCTCTCCAAAGTCCACAGAGAATAAGATGGAATCCATGCTTGAACAGGTTCTTCAGGGACAGCAGAAGTTGCAAGTGGATTTCAATGGGAAGTTTGACTCGCTGTACATGGATCTGAATGGGAAAATCGAAGCCATCAGTCTCACCCAGAGGAAGCTTGAAACTCAGGTCGCTCAGACCGCATCAGCTGTGCAGAGGCAGGAAGGTTTTCTTCCAGGGACAACTGAAAATCCAAGAGCACACGTCAATGCGATCTTATCAAGTGCAGAAAATTTTGATGAGGATCCTGAAATCGCCAGGGCATCGATCGATACCCCCAAGTGTCGATCGATGCCGGTTACAATTCTGAAACGGGATACTTCCAAAACCCGTGTATCGATCGATACCCCATTGGTATCGGTCGATACTGAGGCGATTTCTGAGGAGACAACTGAGACTTCGACTGTGGTGCCTAAGGTAGCTGCAGAACGGGTATATATCATGGTTTTTATCCTGTTTAGACCTTTATATAAGTCCTTTTTATAGAGTCTTTCTAGTGTTTTGTAGTCTTTTAGAGTATTTTACAGGTCTTAGCACGTTTGGAGCATTATTGGAATTATGGGAGCTTTCTGGAGCAGTTTGGAGCAAAAGCTGAAGTCGTGTTGCTGAGTACCTGATTTCACGACAAGCATCGATCGATACCCCCTGGTATCAATCGATACCCATCGCAGCAAGACACGACCCGCGAGTTTTCCAAGACTTGAAGAATTGCAAAAGTGCCCAGAAGTCTTTAATAATTACAAGAAGACCCCAATTCGTGTTTTATGTTATATATAGGTTTTTACAGCCACCTGTTTAGGCTAAGCTTTATTTCTGTGTTTGATTTTACCTTGGTTTGAGAGACAAGTCTGGATCTCCCTTCGTCCGAGATCAGATCTCAAAACCTCTTGTTACTATTTTATTGATGAATTATTCAAACATGTTGATTTTTTCATTCTCCATGTCTGAGTAGATCCACTTTAGGTTTAGGGTTTTCTCATAAGGATTTTCTCTGAATGCTAGGTTGATTAGTTTATATGATTCACCATCTGAATTAGTTCTTCGCTTAGGGTGTGCTCAATGTTAATTCTAGGTTGACGAATCTGGAACTTAGATCTTAGGATAATTGATTAGGCACGACAGTGCGATTAATTACCTGATAGAACCTAGGTGAGCAAATGGATTATTGGCAAAGAGATTTGGTTTAATTGATTTGTGAACATATCAAACCTGAACTTTAAGGCTGATTTAGAATTTAGGATTCGCAAAGAGATTTGGAATTCCTAGGATTTAGATTTAGATAATTCTCGCAACGACAGTTGGTTAATTATATCTTAGTGATTTGAGTTGAAGAACCGCGCGTAATTTGAATCCTGTTAGTTAATTTAGGTGCATTCATTGATTTCCTGAGAAAAACCCTGAGGCTATATTTTCCCAATTGAACTACAACTCTTTTAATTTCTGCACTGCTTTCAATTACATCTGTTTGGCTTAGCTTAATTCTTATCTATATAATCTATTGTGCACCTCTGTGAGTCTTTGTGGTTCGACCCCAAGCTATATTACAACTACTGCTTTAGTACTGTTAGGATATTAATTTGAGCATATCAATATTTTAATCACAAATTGATGCCGTCAACGAATCAGCATATCCCCATGAAGATGAAGTGATGTCAACACTCGTGGAGACTCAAGAAATTCACCCCAATGCAAGCCTAATCAAGGAGATCGCTCCACCAAATCCTATTCTACCCGAGAAAGCATTTCAGCCCAAAACTGAAGACTACAGCCCATGGATGATGCGGCCCACTCATGAATCATCATTACATGTACTAATAAGCCTTTCATGGGCCCAAAACATTGGAGCTCCGAACCAGATCAACCCAGAACCACCCGATGCCATCAAATATGCCGACGGTCTATTTTGGGTCTAAATAAGGAAAGAGAACCACCCAGCCAACTTGGATCATTAAACATGGATATCTCAGACTTTCCTAATGAAGAAGAAGCTAACAATGGGTCCCTTGTCGAAATATCAAGAGGAAGCAAAGAAATAACTACATTAAACAAATTTTCCTTATTTAGTTTGGTCAATTTTCCATCATCTATCAAGACTGATTGTTTGCTGTAAATACTTGACCCTCCTTTCATTCCAGAATATGCACCTAGATGTTCTCAATGCTCTCAAGACTACAAACATCTTCAGTCAACAAGGATCCCACCTTTCATTAAAGCCTAAAGGCTAAATCGGTGGTAAAAAGAGCGTAATATAATTTTTGTTAATTCATCTTTTGCATTAAATTTCTTTGACCATTAGATGCATGTACATGATCCTATATAAGTTCAGTTTAGTTTCATTTTGTAACTCACGTTTCAATCAAATTAATATAAGTATTTTCACTCTCTTTCAAATATTGACTTTGAAGAATTGTTCTTTCTCTTGAATATTGTGTGCGATTCACCTTATTCACTAGAAACCTCAGATTAGGGGTGTCAATTAGGGCCAAAGCCCGAGGGCCGGTCCGGCCCTGAAAAACAGTGGACTCGGGCCTAGAAATATAAACCCGAAAATAGGGCTTTTCGGGCTAAGCCCATTCGGGCTACTATGTTTTTCGGGCTTAGCCCGAACGGGCTCGGGTTAGCCCGAAAAGCCCAAAACTTTACATTTTAATTAGTTAGAGATTTTATTTCAACATTTATCTTTCTAAAAATAATAATTTGACATATCTTATATACATTTCGTGATCCAGGTACCATTATCATTCATCCATATTTATTTCATTTTTTTAGAATCATTATCTATAAACTTTCAATGACATTTCTATATGATTTATACATGTCAAAACTTAATATATATATATATATATATATTTATTTGTACCTCTTGATGGTGATGAGGATTTAGAATACGATGAATGATATTCTAATCTAATCTGTACTACCTAGATTTAAAGTATTTTGATTTTATGATTTATTTTGTAATACAATTTATTTGAATTTTATTTGTTTTTTGTCAAAATTTTGCTTTTAAATTTAATTGGATTTGATATAATACATTTCAATTTAAATTTATTTTTATAAATATTTTGTTTTAATTATTCATTTGAGAATTGTGAATTTTTGGGTTTGTAAAGAAAAGCCCGAAAAAGCCCGAAAAGCCTTGTCCGGGCCGGGCCGGGCCGGACTCAAATATATGCGGGCTTTACGGCTTTCGGGCCGGGCCGGGTCGGGGTAGCCCGATTGACATCCCTACCTCGGATCTAGTTATTTGTGTGACTCAAATAGCTTGTTCAATCAAGGATTTGGAGAGTCAATCAACTCAATCAAAACCACCACCTTCTTCTCGATATCACGTCCCCTTCCGCAAACAAGGTTGTAAACTCTTGATTATCTCGTGAAAAGAAGGTTGGTAGATTCCAATCTTATATCAATTGATAAAAGAAAACAAAAATGAAAAATAAAGGCATAAAAATTAAAGAGAAAGTGGCGATGGAACCGTGATGAGGTTGAGTATGGCGGAAGGGGGAAAATGGTGAGCATCTAAGGCTCACGTGGGTCATCTGACTTAGAGTAAGAGAAGGAACCATCGAACTGTGTGCTCTCCTGAAGGTAGCGTGTAAGTCGAGCAAACTTCTTATCCTGGCGTGCAATTGACTTATGGAGGTCTTCATAAGTTGGAGCGCTAGCGCTAGAAGGTCAAACAAGGGAAGGAGGTGTCGGGCGGTAATAACGTCTGGCAGCTGCTTCCTATCTAGCCTTAACGGCTATGCAACCGCTGATGGTAAGAGGTAGGCACGAGATGGCCGACATGTAGTCGTACTCTAGAGGATCCCACTGTGGAAGACCATCGCGAAGATGAGGAATGGTAGAAGAAGTTAGAAGGACCATACGCCAATCTTCCGTGTTGACATAATACTTGTACCCAAACTGATCAGGATCGGTCTTTGTTTCAACAAGTGTCCTCTCTCTCGAAAGTTGAGGTATATCGAACCAGACATCAATAACGGGTGTATCTGTTGTCATATCAACTTCAATAGCCTAAAGAATAGCGGTGATGATAACCCTAAAAGTGGTGGAGGAGTCCGCACAGCTCGAAGTAATAATTTCATGCTTGATCTTAACTAGCTTTTTAGATAGAAGCCAAGAAAAACAAACAGGTCTCGGATCTTCTATAAACAACATCTGAAGGATCACGAGCTCGGGTATGTGGATGCTCTGAGAAATTTGCGAAAGTAATGCATTTGTCACCATTATATGCATAAGTCGGACCGCTAGATGAGTCAGAAGGGCTGATTTCGATCGCCCTTTGTCATAGTTTCCTTGTCCAATTTTCTCCCAAAGATCCTCATCCGTGTCTTCCACAATACGAATCTCATCATGATACTCCATATTGAGAGCTATACAAAGCTGTGTAATTGATAGTAAGATTTTATCGTGTCTAGAATCAATTACTCTACATTCTATATAACATAAGAGGTATCGAATCAAAATGGGTTTTGTTTTAATCACCAAGAATACATAGAACTTCTTAAGTTAAGCAAAGCAAGTGGTTTGGTTTTCTCTAACAACCTAATGATTCAAATTAAACAAGTAACAAGCACTAAACAATACTAAACGAGATTGAAAAATTGATAAAGGCAAGCCCTTGGATGAAGTTATGGACTTTAGGGACTTTTATGATCAAACATATGATGTCATTACACACAATTAAGTAATTTTCATGAGCCTAGAACACTTAAACAAGACTAATCCACTTTCATGGTCTTAATCACTTTGCTAATCAACTTATCAAGAACAAATTCTCATTTTTGAAAAGTTAATTAGTAACATATGATGTCATTACACACAATCCAGCAATTTTCCTTATCCTAGAACACTTAAACAAGACTAATCTACTCTCATGGTCTTAATCACTTTGCTAATCAACTTATCAAGAACAAATTCTCATTTGTGAAAAGTTAATTAGCAAGCATTAATTACAAGTTCTAATAGCCGTAATACTCCTTAAACATCTACTCTCATAGGTTAAGGAAGCAAAATCTCATATCTAGTTCTTTCGGGAATTTCATCGAACACCTTGTGTGCATGAAATTCCCTATGATCTAGATTAAATTTCTCAAGCCTAATCTGGGCACCAGACGTTCTTGGGTAGGTGCAGTTGGCCGGTGTTTTCCCTGTCGATACACCGGGCGAGGCATACCTGGCGAAGGAGGGTCGGTGTTGGGAGATGGTCTCGCGGCCAGACGGACATATCCTTGGTAAAATCGCCATATCTCCTGAACGACCTATCCAAATGCCCAGAACCACTTCCAGACGACAGCTAACTCAAATGTCTATGATTGTTATGAAGACTTCAGAAGCTGAATCTGAATGGAGACCCTTCGTCTGGTCCGATATTTCAGACACCTCGGGTGAATTCTGCATTTGTATTTGCTCCATAACTCCAATCATCTACAAAACGTTTCCAAGTACCTAGAAAACACTCCAAATGATGCAAGACTCCCTAGGACCACATGCAAACTAGCTAAACTCTAATTAAGACCAAAACACTAAGACAACTATGAAAACACATGCATGAGACTCAAAATGCTAAGTTAAATGCATTCTAAAGTGGGTAAAATATGAGAATATCAACTCCACCTAAACTTATTCATTTGCGTGTCCTCAAGCAAACAAACAAGAGCAAGAATAGAGAGAGTCATGAAGATGGGAGCTTGGATCCAGGAGCATCACAAGAAGAAATCGAATTCAACGTCAGAGTTTGTAATTCTAGAATGCATCAAGTGAGTCTACCTCAAAAGAGTTAGCCATTTCTATCTCCACATGCATCATGCTCAAGTCACAATCTACACAAGCATTCTTATCCTTCAACCCTTTGACATTCATTAATGGTTTATGTGAATCATGTTTATGCAAAATCAAATGAACTCGTTTGGCTAGGGGATAAGGTTTTGAGATGAAGATGATCTCAAGCACATGTGTGGGTATTCCAACGCAAGGATTTCTCTAGGAGTGAGCAAGATTTAGCAAAATACTAAAGGTAAAAGGCAACCTATGTATACAAGGGTGAATTCTCATCTACCCAATGCCTAAGATGTGTCTAACCTTAGTCTCTCTAACCCATGAAGCTCTAATATGCTCAAATTAATACCATATAAGTACTTAAGCAGTTGTTGCAGTATATGTAGGGGTCGAACACAAGAACTCACGGAAACACTCAATATATTATTTAGAGGAGAATTAAGCTAATAGATCAATGTAATTGAAAGCAAAACGTAAATTAAACTAGTTGTAAGTTCGATTGGAGAAAGATAGGTTCAGGGTATTTCTCAGGTAATTCAATGAATGCAGATAAACTAACTAACATGATTCAGATTTAGTGCGGTTCTTAAACTCAAATCACTAAAGTATAGCTAACCAACTCTCGTTGCGAAAACTATCTAAGTCTAAATCCTAGAATTTCAAATCTCTTTGCGAATCCTAAAGTCTAAACCAACTTTTAGTTCAAGTTTGATTTGTTCACAAAACAACTAAACCAAATCTCTTTGCGAATAGTTATTTTGCTCACCCTAAATTCTATCAGGTAATTAATCGCACTCTCGTGCCCAATCAATTATCCTAAGATCTAAGTTCTAGGTGATCAATCCAGAATTAACTTTGAGAACAACCTATGGTGAAGAACTATTTCAGATGGTGAATCCTAATCACCTATCAACCTAGCATTTAGAGAAAACCCTTATGATAACCCTAAACCTAACAAGAGATCTACTCATAAATGGAAATTGAAGCAATAAACATGAGTGAATAAATACTCAAATAGATAATAAGAAAGAGTAACAAGAGGGTTTAAAATCTTCTCTCTGACGAACAGAGTTTCAGACTTGTCTCCCTTCAAAAGCTCTCTCACAAAACCAAAGTAAAATAAAGCATAGAATAAAGCATAGCCATCAAAGTGGCTATAAAATCCTAATAAATAACCTAAGTCACGTTTTGAGGCTTCTTGTAAATAATAAAGTCTTCTGGGCAATTTTGCAATTCTTCAACTCTTGGAAAAGTCGCGACCGTGTCTTGCTGCAGTGAGTATCGACCGATACTAGTCAGTATTGATCGATACCGAGGCTTCAAATCGGGTACTCAGCTACACGGACTTCTGCTTTGCTCCAAAATTCTCCAGAAAGCTCCAATATCTCCAATTATGCTCCAAACGTGCTAAAACCTATAAAAGACTCTAAAACATACGAAATTGTAGAAAGACTCTATAAAACGGACTTATATCATGGCGTAAAAGGGGTAAAAACCATGATATATCAACTCCCCCAGACTTAGCATTTGCTTGCCCTCAAGCAAAGAAAACTAAACCAGAGAAAGAGGTTTGAAAACATAGAGACTCACCTGTTCATGAAACATTGTAATGACCATTTTCCTTAGTGCTCCACATACCACCTAACCAGTTCCAAATCTAACCACCATGTATTTCTCCGTAGACATTCGCAGCTTCCCAGACTACACACATTATTTCACAGCATCGTTCAATTAAACCCATCATCGCCAGTTTCATCGCTATGATTAATACCAAGAACCTTCTAGATTCTTTACCATACAATATCACGACAAAAGAATTACCCAATTCACACAATTTTTTGTATTGTCTCTCTCCTCCAGACTTGTTTCTTGTCATGTTCTTTTTCTCTTTTTAGATCTGCATATACACATTAAGGTCTGAAACGCCAGTATTGATGGTGTTTGCCACCAAATCCCCAGTTCTTCCCTCTCTATGTATCAAAGGTCTAGGCAAATTGTAGTATCATTGGAAATTTTCCTAATCTCGCTTTCAACCTTTGTGTGATCATTCCCTCTTAAGTAGAATAATGGGATCGCTGGAAATTTTCCTAACCCTCTACTTAGAAGAAAGTCATTTCATCTTTTATGCTCTTATTTATCAACTTATAACAGGGGAGAGAGATACCATTACTTTAAACACATGGGTTCATTTGTCAAATATGAATGATGAATCAAGCTCTATGAATACAACCACATCGATGAAGTGCAAAAATTTGGCTCAGGCTTTAAAGAACTTTGCTGGAAACATGAGTGTCTTCTAGTTAACTGGTCAACCTTTGGATTTTTCATTAGTCGGTCTAGAACTGATTCTGTAACAATGGTCACTTAGAAGCAAGGTCAGAAAAAAAGATTCAAGAAAAAGATCACAATCTCCAACAGGTTTTGACTCAATAAAACAAATTTTGACTCAAAACGACTGACTCTTAGAAAAAAATAAATAAATGTTAGCGACTACCTCCCCCAGACATGAATAACACTATCCCCAGTGTTATCTAACCTAAGGTTGGTTAAAGAAAACAAAACAACTGAGTGGAATTGTGAAAAACAAAAAATTACCGAAGTGGGGTACGAGTGTTGACAAACACCCAACTTGGTATCGATCGATACCAAGTATTGGTCGACACAGGTGATTCGTTTTTCAACCTCTAAGGTCAGATGTAACTCCAAAAATGTGTCAAACGATCCAGGTTTTAAATGTTAGCACTGTTAGACCGTTCAAACACAAGTTAGGTGCAACAAAATATCATAAAAGCATAAAATCCACAGGTCTTAAAGACTAAGAAGAGGCTGACAAAAAACACATAAGTTCAAAACGAAAATAAAAAGAAAAGGGAAAAAGAAACAACAAACGTGATGATCAGATAGAAAGATGACTAATCCTCTGTTGCCTCGGAATCAACATCAGCATCAGAATCACCAACAGTAGAAGGATCAACCGGAGTATGCGAGGTTCCAAGATGAGACGAAGGAGGAGCGTCCGTGTCAGTCATGCAGCGGCAGCGAGAGATACAAGTCCAGATGCTCCTCATACTCTTTATCATCACCTTCTGAAAGGCAGGTGGCTCCATCGGAAGTTCCGAAGGAGAAGGAAATGATGGTGTAGGGATAGAAGAAGTTGCTGCTCGCGATTGCTGGGGTTGTCCTCCCTGGCGTGAAGTAGATGGAATGTCAGCAGCAGCAGGTGTAAGTGTGCTAGCAGAAGAACCTCGTCCTTGGCGAGTGTGAGGTGCATCAATCAGTAGGCTCGAAACGCAGCTGATCGGGATCGTCACCAATGTCTGTCAGCTCTCTGTTTGGGAGCTTAACCAGAAACTCCCCATCCTTGTTGGAAAAACACCAATGTCGCGCAGGCTTCAACCACCTGAGGTTTCGCATATGTCTCTCGTCCATGATAGTGCGGGTGGTGACTATCGAACAGCTCGCTGTGCTGATACGGAAATGCTGGAAGATAGGGGTAAGAAGACTACCCACTGTCTCGGTCTTCCGAGCCGTACCCACGAATGGTTTGGTCTTCAGAGATACCAGGTGATGGGCAAAGACTGCCCCTAGGTTGACCCCGAGATCGAGCTCATGCCACTCATAGTTCTCATCGTCGATGATGTCTCCAATGGTCAAGGAGAGCATGATAAGCTCGGACAGCCGCATCTTGTTAGGCTCCATCTTACACAAGATAGTGTTGCTCATGATCCTAACCAGACAGCGCATAACTGAATGACACACGTCCATCTGAGTAGATGTCTTTGAGTAGTAGGCTCCGTTCCCGAAGTGCTCCCATAAGACCTGCACATCGTGAAACTGAGTAGGCATAGCGACTTTCCTGAAATCCCTGCGGAAGCCATAAATGTCACAGAGATCTTGGAGTGGCAGCCTGTATCTCACTCCGCGAATCATGAAGGTCATGGTGCCTTCCAGCGCGTCCTTCAGAACCTCGTCCTGATAGTAGACTCGGACTGTCGCGAGGAACTGTTGCACCAAGTTAGGGTATAAATCATATTGTCGCATCGGCATAGTCCCCAAACCAATCTTCTCTATCAGGTTCCCGAGTGCCCTGTCGATACCCAGGCTTCGCATGGTCTGTGGGTCAACAAACTGAGTGGTCTGTATATCAACGTCTTGCCAAGCATTGTAGAACAACGTGTCATAATCGTCCCAGGTAGTCAGTGATCCAGGAGATAACTGCTTCAGCCAGTAAGTTGCATCTCCACCTAGAGAGTAGGGAAAGAGCTTGCAGAAAATGTAGTCATAGGACACTCCATTGCTCTTGATGCTAGTGACCAAATCCTCAAACCTCTCAATATGGTCCATGGGATGTTCATTGGAAAGACCATGAAAATGGTGCTGTCCCACAAGAGGGTAGTATGCAGGTTTCAGCTCAAAGTCATTCCTCTGAAACGCAGGAGGACGAATCGCTGATCGATTTGCATAAAACTGATCAGGCCTGTTGTACTCACCAATCGTTCTACCACGATTAACCACAACATTCCATGCGTTCGCGTTCCCAGCGACAATCTCTTCAACAACATGAGCTGGTGGAATGATGTTCCCTTCTCCATCCAATGGTTGCCCTCGCGCATTGCTGATATGTGAATATTCTACATGTATTTAGCATGCATTTCATATAGATTTTAGGTCATTCTCTTGGATCCTCATGGCATTTCATACTTGTTTTGTCCCATTTAGAGTATTAGGAGCTGCATTAGGTCCTAGTGAGTCCTTTGCATATTTTTGAGGAGTTTACTAGGTGTTTGGAGACATTTGGTGGAGTTTGGAGATTTGGTGCTTAAACACTAGAGAGGAGCCATCCAGAACGTCTCAAAGAACCGATCAGACAAAGGGGTTCCGTTTTGCTCTTGGATTCTTCATGAACATTGTATAGGGACGAGTCAGCTGTCCAGGGAAATTCGAATCAGGTCATTCGGACATCAGGTTAGGAAGTTATCGCAGTTTTACCAAAGCGTATCCGTCTGGCCGAGAAGCTAAAATTCCCCCCCGGGAAAAATCCGACCTCGCTCTATCGGCAAGATCCAATTAGGTCGGTCCTGGGACAGGGATTCTACGAGATTCCGACCTGCCTGAAGAAGAAAAGCCGACCAACCCGAAGGAGCAAGGTCGGTTTTGGGCGGTTAGGACATCCAAGATACGGCACCAACCGAAGTTACTCAAAGATCAAGCCAAATGAAGACCTTCCCATGCCCAGTTTAATCTGAAGTTTTCATGAATGTTGTAGCCAAGTGTGGTAGATGACTACAGGAGGTGATTTCGGATCATTCGGATACGTGGTTCGTTAGATATAGCCACTTTAATGAGAGTATGTCCGTCTGAACGAAGCCACCCGACATGCCTGAAAGACCTGGCTGGACGAATGGTCTCCAATCGGATTTAGCCTCGGTGGCCTTCACAAACGTTGTAGCCATGTGTATTAGCTGTCCACAGGAGGTGGTTTGAGGCCATTCGGACATGTATCCCAGGAGATATCACGGTTGTAGCGAATATTCTACACAAGACCAGATTTGACCCATTTCGACCGGGTCGGTGCCCGGTCTGTCCCGGGTCGACCCGGTCCGCCCCATTTCTCTATAAAACCCCTAAAAACCTAATTTTTATATTAAGTTTTCTTTTCTCTAGAGTTGGGTTTTATCCCAAACTCTTTCTAAGATGATTTTGGATGGATCTACATCGTTCATGCCACTCTAGTGAAGGATTCTTCAACCTATCTATATATATATTATGTTTATTTAATCTTTGTTCTTTATATTTATGTCTCTTTTTCCCTTGTGTTCTATCTTGTTCTTCATATTTAGACCTTAGGCCACTTTTTGTTGGATTTTGGATTTTGCTTGATTTTGATGATTTGATGATTGATTCTTGATGCTTATGTTCTTAATCTTTGCTTTCCTTTCTTTCTAAGTGATCATAGTGCTAGATTGGGCTTGAGATAGTCAATCTAGATCATAGGGAAAATCATGCACACCAAGTGTTTGATGAAATTTCCCTAGGAGCTTAGTAAGAGATAAACATTCTTAACCTATGAAAGTAGTTGCTTAAGGTGTTTATTGGTTGATTTGAATGTTGATCTAAATGCTTGCTAATCATTTTATCACAAATGAGAGTTTGATCTTGATTAAGTGATTAGCAAAATGATTAGTGCCTTGAGAGAGGATTAGTCATAATTAGTGATCTTAACCTATGGATTAGCATTGATTTTGTGTTAGGCATCGTTAGTCAATTGTCTTGATGATTATATGATGCTGATTTAGGTTGATCTTTGTTAGGTCCTTCACTTAGGTTGGTTCTCAATGCTAGATTTGATGAGATAAACCAAAGTCTAGAACTACACCTCGATTAGGTAGTTCTAGTTGGTGTGACAAACCAATCTAGAGTTACACCCTAGGATTTTTGGTCTCATCCCATGCATTAGGGAGAGATTCGAGTAAACGGTGTTAGTGCTAGATTAGATTTATTCATTCGAGTCTTGAACTTAGGCATTTCACTCCTAGCCGGAGTTTAAATGAATTGCTTGAAACGAATCTCTTGTGAGCTTTTCGTGCCTAGCCAACGATAGTTGATGTCTAGGGTGATTAGTGAACTAAGTGGGATTGGAGGTCAATGCATGTTAATCACCCTATCACAAACGATGGTTTGTTCTTTATTTGGTGATTAACAAAGTGATTAGTGGTACAACGGTGGATTAGTCAAAATTATGAATCCCATGTTCTAGGATAGTGTTCAATGCAATCTTAGACATCATTGTTTGCTCATTAATCATCTTCTTGATAGTTCATTCCATGATACAACACTTATATCTTTGTTTTCTTTCTTGCATTTCATTTTCTTGATTCAAAAATATAAAACCCAAAAACATTTGCTCTAGCTTAGGAAGTTTCATGCATTCCTAGTGTATTGATCTTAACCTCCTCGGTTCGATACCTCAAATACTACAATGACATGAGTGGGATTTGAGTAATTGACTAGTAAAAATCCTACAATCAATTGCACAACTGACCCTCTCGGTCTCTGTAAGCACCAGCTTCATCTTGAACCAAAATCACTGGATTGTTGTTCATCTCTGCTGGCTTCTTTGCTCTTCTGTTTGTGCGTTCCACAAGTGCTAGCTGCTCCAATGACAGTTCAACTAGCTGAGTGTTCTTGTTCCTTTTGGTTTCACGAATAGGCATACACCTGAAAACAAAAGTCAAGAACGTAAATAACACGATAACACGATGAGTATCGACCGAGACTAGGTGGTGTCGATCGATATCAACAAAAAGAAAACGACGAGTATCGAACGACACTGGATAGTATCGATCGATACCGACGAACTTAGTCGAAATTATTAAACTAAAATCTAATGGCGAATTGAGTCCCCAGCAACTGCGCCAAATTTGATATGTTCAAATTAATACCTTATAAGTACTAAAGCACTTGTTGCAGTATATGTAGGGGTCGAACACAAGAACTCACGGAAACACTCAATAGATTATATAGAGGAGAATTAATCTAAGAGATCAATGTAATTGAAAGCAAAACGTAAATTAAACTGGTTGTAAGTTCGATTGGAGAAAGATAGGTTCATGGTATTTCTCATGAAATTCAATGAATGCAGATAAACTAACTAACATGATTCAGATTTAGTGCGGTTCTTAAACTCAAATCACTAAAGTATAGCTAACCAACTCTCGTTGCGAAAACTATCTAAGTCTAAATCCTAGAATTCCAAATCTCTTTGCGAATCCTAAAATCTAAACCAGGGTAGCTTATGATGAAGACTTCATGGGTAGATATGCTAGGGTTAGAGATGATTTAGCATTGGATAGATGTGAGTCTATCCATCTATGCATAGATTGCCTTTTACTCTTAGCATTTTGCTAAAGCTTGCTCATTCATTGAGAGATCCCTTGCATTAGAGTAAACCCCTACATTTGAGATCATCTTTATCTCAAGACCTTCACCCTAGCCAAATGGATTCACTTGCCTTGCATAAACATGATTCACTTGAAACGATTAATGAATGTTAAAGGATTGGATGACATGAATACTTGTGTAGGTTGAGGCTTGAATTTGATTCGTATAGGGAAGGATATGGCTAGCTCTTTTTGAGTAGACTTGTTTGATCGCATCTTAGAGCTAGTAACTTGGACATTGAGTTGAATTCTTTTTATGGCACTTTTTGATTTGACCTCCCATATTTAGTCTTCTCCCTTTCTTTATTCTTGTTTGCTTGAGGACAAGCAAACGTTTAAATTTGGGGGAATTGATATGTGCATATTCTACAAGTATCTAGCATGCATTTCATATAGATTTTAGGTCATTCTCTTGGATCCTCATGGCATTTCATACTTGTTTTGTCCCATTTAGAGTATTAGGAGCTGAATTAGGTCCTAGTGAGTCTTTTGCATGTTTTTGAGGAGTTTTCTAGGTGTTTGGAGACACTAGGTGGAGTTTGGAGATTTGGTGCTTAAAGACTAGAGAGGAACCATCCGGAATGTCTCAAAGAACCGATCAGACGAAGGCTTTCCGATTGATCCAGCTCTTGGAGTCTTCATGAACATTGTATAGGCACGAGTCAGCTATCCAGGGATATTTGAATCAGGTCATTCGGACATTAGGTTAGGAAGTTATCGCAGTTTTACCAAAGCGTGTCCGTCTGGCCGAGAAGCTAAAATTTCCCCGCCGAGGAAAAATCCGACCTCGCTCCATCGGCAAGGTCCAATTAGGTCGGTCCTGGGATAGGGATTCTCTGAGATTCCGACCTGCCCGAAAAAGAAAAGCCGACCGACCCGAAGGAGCAAGGTCGATTTTGGGCGGTTAGGACATCCAAGATACGGCACCAGCCGAGGTGACTCCAAGATCAGGCCAAATGAAGACCTTCCTGTGCCCACTTTAATTTGAGGTCTTCATGAACGTTGTACCCAAGTGTATTAGCTGACTACAGGAGGTGGTTTCGGGTCATTCGGATACCTGTTTCGTTAGATATGGCCACTTTACTGAGAGTATGTCCATCTGAACGAAGCCACCCGACATGCCTGAAAGACCTGGCTGGACGAATGGTCTCCAATCGGATTTAGCCTCGGTGGCCTTCACAAAAGTTGTAGCCATGTGTATTAGCTGTCCACAGTAGGTGGTGTGAGGCCATCCGGACATGTATCCCAGGAGATATCACGGTTTTAGCGAAGATTCTACACATGACCAGATTTGACCCATTTCGATCTGGTCGGCACCCGGTTTGTCCCGGGTCGACCCGGTCCGCCCCATTTCTCTATAAAACCCCTAAAAACCTAATTTTCATGTTAAGTTTCCTTTTCTCTAGAGTTGGGTTTTATCCCAAACTCTTTCTAAGATGATTTTGGATGGATCTACATCATTCATGCCACCCTAGTGAAGGATTCTTCAACCTATCTATATATATTATGTTTATTTAATCTTTGTTCTTTATATTTATGTCTTTTTTCCCCTTGTGTTCTACTTTGTTCTTCATATTTAGACCTTAGGCCCCTTTTTGTTGGATTTTGGATTTTGCTTGATTTTGATGATTGATTTTTGATGCTTATGTTCTTAATCCTTGCTTTCCTTTCTTTCTAAGTGGTCATAGTGCTAGATTGGGCTTGATAGAGTCAATCTAGATCATAGGGAAAATCATGCACACCAAGTGTTTGATGAAATTCCCCTAGGAGCTTAGTAAGAGATAAACATTCTTAACCTATGAAAGTAGTGGCTTAAGGTGTTTATTGGTTGATTTGAATGTTGATCTAAATGCTTGCTAATCATTTTATCACAAATGAGAGTTTGATCTTGATTAAGTGATTAGCAAAATGATTAGTGCCTTGAAAGAGGATTAGTCATAATTACACTACAAGAAAACACCCATTTTGCAACGAACGATATCGTTGTAAAATCGTTGCAAAAGAGGGTTTGAATCGAATTTGCGACGAAAAAGAGATCGTCGTTAACTGATCGTCGCAAACCACAAATCGTCGTAAATTCGTTGGGAAAGTACGAGGGACAAAAATTCGTCGCTAAATCGTCGGTAAATTTTCGTAGTAAAATCGTCGTAAATATTATATTGAAATTACGACGAATATAAATACGTCGTAAAAACGATGGAAATTCGATGGGAAATATTTCATTGTTAATTCGATGGCAAAAAATTATCGTCGTTAATTCGTTGCTAATCAATCGTCATAAAATCGTTGCTAAATAATCGTCGCAACATCGTTGCTAATAAATCGTCGTATAATCGTTGTAAATTAGCCACGATTTTATGACGATTAATTTAGCAACGAAACAACGAGGATTATTGTTTACCATCGAATTAACGACGATTCTATATATGATTTTTATTATTATTTTTAAAATTTTATTAATTTCGAAATTATAAAATGAAAATTTTAAAAATAATATATAATAATATTTTATTAGAAAAAAAAATATTATAATCTGTTACAAAAAAAAAAACCAAAATTAGAATTCGAAATCCTAAATCTAAATAACTATATCGTAATCGTCGAGATTCACATCGTCTTTGGGACGTCTCGACGAACCGGATGGGCCTGCCGCTGCCGCTGCCTCTGCCGATGCATTTGTCTCTGCCCGGAGTCTTCGCTTTTCCCGTAGCATGGCCTGCATTGTCGGGTTCCCTGTTGCCAAGATGTCGAAGAGTTCGTCATTCTGCGTAGCATCCAGTTCAACCCGCTGCTGAAGACTCGCAATCTTCGCCTGATATGCCTGAGACCGAGTAGCCTCGGTCTCAACCCGCTCCTGAAGACTCGTAATCGTGGCACGTAACACGACTGGATCATCTTCTGGCGATCGTCGTCGCGGAGCATATGAAGAAGCAGCCGAGACATCTCGAATAGATCCCATCCCGACAACCTTCCCTTTTCTATTAGGGGCAACCTATATTTAAATTTACAATTAGAAATTTTTAAAAAATCAAAAACTAAAAATTAATAAGTACTAACTATTCTATATACCTGCTCGAAGATCCGGTCAATATCGGGTGTGGTCAACCCTCCAGACATGACCGACGAACCACCTGGAGATAGCTGTTGAGAGAGCTGTGTCTCTCGTTCGGTGACTTTGGAAGTCACCTCATTGAAGATGTGCTCGGCGGTCTCGGAAACAAAGGAACCATCCTTCTTCTGGTGCGTCCGCTCAAAAACCTTGGTCATCGGAGGGAGTACACCTCCGTCTTCGGCGGCCTAAAGAAAAAAACTATGTTATTGACGAAGTAAATTAAATAAATAAATTAATTTAAATAAATTTAATTACCATCTGTAGACGAACACCCGCAAAATGTGTTTGCCCAGCTGTATGAGGCAGAGCCTTGAGTTTCCCGTCCGAATCAACGGTGTTGCGGGAAGCCGAACACTTTTCAGCAGTTATGATGGACTTCGGATCCATCCAATACCGCACCAAGCCGTCCCAAACGGCTTTATCCATGTGCAGGGGGGTTGCTAAATCCCCAGAAATCTTCCATGCTTTCTTCCACTCACCAAACACGCCTTGGATACGAAACTTCACCCTCTCGAGAAATAAAGTTTCAACCTCGCCATGAATCGAAAGATCCCAGTGATATTTTTGTTGCATGAGAAACAAAAATAATTACATATTTTATAAAATTAAATTAAATATATATTTAAATATAATTAAAATAATTATGGGAGAAAAAATTATTTTTTCCATACGTACCGCAAACATCTTGAACCATGTCTCCTTGACGTGTGGAGGAAGCTGGGTAAAATTGGTATGAGGCTCGATAAAATAGGACTTGATGATGTCGGAAACGGTGCGTCCAACTTTGGATTCAACTCCAAACCTGAAACAAAAAATTGTAAAATTTTGAATTGTTAGAAATAAATATAAATATGTAATAATAAATGTAAAAAATATATATTTATATATATTACCATTCCGACCCGTCAGTATGATCCGGATCTAATCTTTTAAGCCTATGACGCCCCGGCTGTGCAAGCAAATCAAGAACCGTCATGTGTGCATATGGGGCCGGGGCATGGCCTCTAGGTTTCAGAATCTGAGGTGGTTGTGGAGGCGGCGGAGCACTCTGTTTTTGCGTCACCAGGACGAAATCCGTCTCTGTAGCCTCAGAAGACACGGGCAACCCGGTACCCGAAGCATCACCAATATCTCTCAAAAACTGAGCGTAATGTGCACGACGCTGGCCCATCTGCATAAAAATGAAAAAAATAACTATCTATAAACATCCGGGCAGTCTGCTATTTTTTCTAATTTGATTCCGTTTCTACCGACCTAAATTGTTCCATTTTTATCTATACTAATTAATTTAAAACATTAAAAAAAAATTTACCTTTTTTCGCAAGGAATTCGCAAGGAAGTTATGATCAGTTTTCTTTGTGATTTTTTTGTAATTGAATGAAAGAATTCTGAGCGTGTATATATAAGATTAGTTGTCGTCGCTATATTGTCGCTAATTAGCGACGATTTAGCGACGAATCGTCGCTATATCGAGGCAATCAAACTGTAGCTAATTCGTCGCTAACTTTGCAACGATTTTGTGACATTCATACACGCGGGAGTTTAATTGACCGACACGCGGTAAATTTTATGACAATTCGTTGCTAAATCGTCGCAAATTAGCATCGATTTTGTGACATTCATAGTTTGCAACGATTTAGCCACGATTAATCTCAATTCGTTGCTAAATCGTCGCAACTTTGCATCAATTTTGTGACATTCATAGTTTGCGACGATTTAGCCACGATTAGTGTCAATTCTTTGCTAAATCGTCGCAAATTTGCATCAATTTTGTAACATTTTATTTTGCAACGAATTAGTGAGGATATTTGTAAAATTTTTTTTAGGGTTTAGGGTATAGGTACAAAATTGTAACGTCGATTGCAACATTCCAGAAACAACTTTACATGTTTACCGTAAATCCAAATTCATGAAATTATCAATAAGTTCATCGATATTGAAAAATAAGTAAAACATATAGTTTGCGTATATGTTAGATTATTAATACAATGATTCAGTTTGTGGATATTACGGTGATTGACCGAGTTTTCATTTTCGGACAATTCTCTAAAGACACGATCAATTTCATTGAAAGATGCATAATACAATGAGATGGTAATATGTTAGGGTTTAGGGTTTAGGGTTTATGACAATTCGTTGCTAAATCGTCGCAACTTTGCATCAATTTTGTGATATTTATAGTTTGCGACGATTTAGCCACGGTTAGTCTTAATTCGTTGCTAAATCGTCGCTAATTTTGCAACGAATTAGTGAGGAAATTTGTAAAATCTGTTTTAGGGTTTAGGGTATAGGTACAAAATTGTAACGTCGATTGCAACATTCCATAAACAACTTTACATGTTTACTGTAAATCCAAATTCATGAAATTATCAATAAGTTCATCGAGATTGAAAAATAAGTAAAACATATAGTTTGCGTATATGTTAGATTATTAATACAATGATTCAGTTTGTGGATATTACTATGATTGACCGAGTTTTCATTTTCGGACAATTCTCTAAAGTCACGATCAATTTCATTGAAAGATGCATAATACAATGAGATGGTAATATGTTAGGGTTTAGGGTTTAGGGCAAAGGGTTTAGGGTTTAGGGTTTATGACAATTCGTTGCTAAATCGTCGCAACTTTGCATCGAGTTTGTGACATTCATAGTTTGCGACGATTTAGCCACGATTAGTCTTAATTCGTTGCTAAATCGTCGCGAATTTTTCAAAGAATTAGTGAGGATATTTGTAAAATCTGTTTTAGGGTTTAGGGTATAGGTAAAAAATTGTAACGTCGATTGCAACATTCCAGAAACAACTTTACATGTTTACCGTAAATCCAAATTCATGAAATTATCAATAAATTCATCGAGATTGAAAAATAAGTAAAACATATAGTTTGCGTATATGTTAGATTATTAATACAATGATTCAGTTTGCGGATATTACTGTGATTGACCGAGTTTTCATTTTCGGACAATTCTCTAAAGTCACGATCAATTTCATTGAAAGATGCATAATACAATGAGATGGTAATATGTTATGGTTTAGGGTTTAGGGCAAAGGGTTTAGGGTTTAGGGTTTATTACAATTCGTTGCTAAATCGTCGCAACTTTGCATCGATTTTGTGACATTTATAGTTTGCGACGATTTAGCCACGATTCGTCCATATTCGTTGCTAAATCGTCGCAAATATTGCAATGATTTTGTGACAATCACAATTAGCGACGATTTAGCGACGATTCCTTTGAAATCCCCTAAACCCCAAACTAAATCCCATTTCCGATCACCACTCATTTCCCGCCGTTGTTGAGGCAATTAATAAATTACATGACACATAGACACATATGTCTCGTAATTTATTATTCGCCGCACCTAGGGCGGAAAATGAATGGAGATCGGAGATGGAATTTAGTTTGGGGTTTAGGGGATTTCATAGAAATCATATCACTTAAATTTCACAATAATTACTTGATCACAATATTATATTAATACATTAAATTCACAATAATTACTAGCTAGCACGGTCACTCTGATTCTTTTTCGGACGAAGAGTTGTACACATCCGTTTCTTGATCATCTGGTTTATCACTTTCTTCGAACTCATCTTCCTCATCTTCTTCCTCTGTATCGTCTGGGATATATTAAACTTGCCTGTTTTGAGGATCTATCAAAAGGATGTCTTCATTGCTCTCATTTAGTTCTGGCATATCAGAGCAATGATATTGCTGCATTGGTAGTTCCTCATCAACCCCCACAATTCGACCCCTCGGAGAAACTTTTATAACTGATAACCATGAGATACGGGTGGTGCGAACTCGCGGATATGGAACAAAGATGACTTGTTCTGCTTGTGATGCTAGGATAACTGGCTCATACTTATTGTAACGTCGTGATTGGTTGACATCTACTTCCCCAAATTTGTTTTTACGGACGCCTCGATCAACTGTCGGATCGAACCAGTCGTATTTGAACCGAACGCATTTCAAACCTAAGCAACCTGGGTACTCAACTTCAATTATGTCTTGCAACACTCCATAAAAATCTATTTCGCCCCGCACACATACCCCGTAGATGGCAGTAGCTCTTTGATTTCCGTATACGAATGTATGAAATATATATCCGCGTGTGCAATACATGGGTGCACTCGTTATCTTCGATATGGGGACTTTTATTAACTCATGGAACCAGAGTGGATATGCGGTATCCCCATACTCTACCTATATCATTAATTAATTTAATTAAAAAAGTAATCAAAATATGTATTAGGTTAATTGTCCAAGTTAGTAATTAATCAGATCACTTAAAATTTTACGTACTTGCGTCTTCAACCACGGGGCAAAATGTTGATCTTTACGCTTGTTGATTTCATCATCTGAGATTCCTTCAATGACTTCTCGGACTTGTCTAACAAATTCACTGCATACAAAAGTATTTGTAATTGGTATAAAGCTAGCATATATATAATTTAGCCATATATATAAGACGCATGTTTATACACTTACGTATCAAATTGACTAACTTCTCCGCAATTTAAGAGGATATACGTTTGTGCACTATGATGGTCTTTTTCATTGGCAAACCAAACTGACTTCACTCTTCCACATAATCGACCGATTGAAGAAAAGATATCTGGGACACCTTCATTAGCATATGTTCGGCCTACACCTCCATCATCATATCGCCGTGCTGCCCTTTTCCGTGTGCGAACCTTCGAGCCAAAATAGTACCCCGTGAAGTGAGAAGTTTCTTCTGTTAAACTTCCTGCTACTATTGAGCCTTCAACTTTGGCTAGATTTTTAGCCTTCCGCTTCAAATGTCCCATGAATCGCTCGAATGGGTACATCCATCGATACTGCACAGGTCCCCCAAGTTCTGCTTCGTGAGGTAGATGAATAGGTAGATGTTCCATAACATCAAAAAAGGCTGGAGGAAATATTTTCTCCATGTTGCACAACAAAATAGGAATACTAGCATCATGTTGTACAATAACATCTTCTAACAAAGTACGGGTACAAAGATTCCGAAAAAACCCTCCAATGCCTACAATAACAATCACATGATATATAAGGTAATAATGTTAATTTTCCATTTCATATATATATATATATATATTAATTATATAAAATCTTAAATTCGCAATTAATATGTGATAAGTTTAAATTTATATACCTGCAATTGATTCGTGTACATTTCCTGGTAGAAGTTCAGCAAATGCAAAAGGAAGTAGTCGTTGCATAAAGACGTGACAGTCATGACTCTTCATCCCGGAAAACTTTTGGCCATTCTCAACACATTTAGCTAAATTAGATACGTACCCGTCCGGGAACTTCACATCAGATGTCGCCCATTTGAACAAAGCTGACTTTTCTTCCGCACCCACTCGAAATATGGGGACAAGTGCTTTCCCATTGCTTGTAATATGTAACTCATTCCAACAACAAAGATCATGCAAGTCTAACCTTGACTTACCGCTGTCTTTAGTCCTTCCACGCACGTTTAACAATGTATGCATGATGTTATCAAAAAAGTTTTTCTCAATGTGCATGACATCCAAATTGTGTCTAAGCAAATGATCCTTCCAATACGGAAGCTTCCAGAATATGCTTTTCTTATGCCAATTGTGATGCTCCCCAAATCCATCCGGCATATTAGCTGGAGTGTGCCAATTTCCACCACGATTGACTGTTTTCAATGCACCATAATGATAAATTTCTGCTTCTAGATCTTCCCCGAAAATATAAACAGGAGGAGGAACACGAACAGTTTTGTTCTTTCTAAACAACCGCTTATTTCTACGATATGCATGATGAATCGGTAGAAATCGGCGGTGACAATCAAACCAACTTGTTTTCCGACCATGTTTCAATTGAAACGCATCTGTCCGATTGAGACAATATGGACAAGACAATCGCCCATGCATAGTCCAACCTGATAACATCCCGTAAGCAGGGAAGTCGCTTATTGTCCACATAAGCACCGCACGCATTGTAAAAAAAAATTTCTTTGCAAAATCATATGTCCGAACCCCGGTATACCACAACTGCTCCAATTCCTGTATCAGAGGCTGCAAAAACACATCAAGGGAACGCTTCGGATGCTTCGGACCTGGTACTAAAATACTCAAGACTAAAAATTCCCTTTGCATGCACATATCTAGGGGAAGGTTGTAAGGCGTTAGGATTACTGGCCATAAAGAATATTGTCTACCATACATACCAAATGGAATAAATCCATATGTGCAAAGACCAAGATACACATTACGTTTCTCTCTAGCAAAGTCTGGATGTACCGTCTTAAAGTGTTTCCACGCTTTTGCGTCTGAAGGATGAGTAACCTCCTCATCTGTTTGCAAATGATTTGCATGCCATCTCGTCGATGCAGCTGTCCTCTCAGACTGATACATTCTTTTTAATCTATCAGTTATAGGAAGGTACCACATCCGCTAGAACGGTACCTTACTCCGACCAGTACCTTGCGGCTTATATCTTGGCTTATGGCAAAATCGACATTCCAACAACTTATCATCATCTTTCCAAAAAAGCATGCAATTGTCAACACAGACATCTATCATCTCAGAAGGCAACCCAAGACTATAAACCAGCTTCTGTATCTCATAGTAAGTTTCAGCAGCTAAATTGTCCTCTAGCAAATACTCTTTAATCAAATCAGCCCAATCATCCATGCAAACCTCAGCTAAGTTATGATCATTTTTAATAGTCATCATCCTAGCCGCCAACGACAATTTAGAATGTCCTTCTCTACATCCATCGTAGAGTGGCTGATTTGCAGCATCTAGCATATCATAAAATGTTTTTGCATCTAGATTGGGTTCCTCATCATGATGATCATGTGCAAATGTACTTACGGTTTCATGAAATGCATCTGTAACCATGTCATGAATCCTATCATTATCTTCACCATGCTGCTCCGCATGATCATCAAATTGATTAAAATTATTTGACTCATCAAAATTCGATGCTTGATAATTGCTACTACTACTAGCTGCATTTCCCCCATGACCCTCTCCTTGATAATACCATATATAGTAATGCGGCATAAACCCTCTATTTAATATATGCGACCACACCTTCGAGATAATGATAAATTTCCTATTCAAGCATCTGGCACAAGGACAGTACATCTTACCACTGATAATCGTATTATGTATACTTCCTGCCTGATGCATGAATCCCTCCACCCCATCACTGAACTCCTTTGTTAGTGATTCATCTGAATCAAGACGATTATACATCCATCTTCTAATTTCGTATATTGACATTTTTTGTTGGTCAGAAAGAAGTAAATATTGTTTTTGAATATGAAATTTTTATTATGAAGTTGGCCACTATATATAGATTTTTATTTTCATTACCATCGAATTACCTACGATTTTACATCGATTTCACATCGATTTTACAACGAATCTAAAAATGTTTACATCGACTTTACAACGATATTAAACATGTTTACCTAACCGAACACCGTGAACTTAAAACGTGCTCACCTAACTGATTAATCGTTCGGAAATCGATGTAAAGTTCAAATTATAATAATCATTGCTAATTCATGGGTAATTTTACGACGATATTACAACGTTTTATATAAACCTCGGTAAATCGTCACTAAGTTACAACGATTTTACGACGATTTTGATAATCATCGTAATGTCGTCGGTAATCGTTGTAAAATCGTCGCTAATTAGCGACGATTTTACAACGAATATTTTTGTCCCAATTTTGCGACGATTTTACGACGTCTATAAGAATCGTCGTAAAGTCGTCGCAAAAATGATTGCAATTTGCAACGAAATAAAATCGTCGCAAAAAATCGTTGCAAAATGCCTGTTTTCTTGTAGTGTTAGTGATCTTAACCTAAGGATTAGCATTGATTTTGTGTTAGGCATCGTTAGTCAATTGTCTTGATGATTATATGATGATGATTTAGGTTGATCTTTGTTAGGTCCTTCACTTAGGTTGGTTCTCAATGCTAGATTTGATGAGATAAATCAAAGTCTAGAACTACACCTAGATTAGGTAGTTCTAGTTGGCGTGACAAACCAATCTAGAGCTACACCCTAGGATTTTTGGTCTCATCTAATGCAATAGGGATAGATTCGAGTAAACGGTGTTAGTGCTAGATTAGATTTATTCATTCGAGTCTTGAACTTAGGCATTTCACTCCTAGCCGGAGTTTAAATGAATTGCTTGAAACGAATCTCTTGTGAGCTTTTCGTGCCTAGCCAGCGATAGTTGATGTCTAGGGTGATTAGTGAACTAAGTGGGATTGGAGGTCAATTCTTGTTAATCACCCTATCACAAACGATGGTTTGTTCTTGATTTGGTGATTAACAAAGTGATTAGTGGTACGACGGTGGATTTGTCAAAATTATGAATCCCATGTTCTAGGATAGTGTTCAATGCAATCTTAGACATCATTGTTTGCTCATTAATCATCTTCTTGATAGTTCATTCCATGATACAACACTTATATCTTTGTTTTCTTTCTTGCATTTCATTTTCTTAATTCAAAAATATAAAACTCAAAAATATTTGCTCTAGCTTAGGAAGTTTCATGCATTCCTAGTGTATTGATCTTAACCTCCTCGGTTCGATACCTCAAATACTACAATGACATGAGTGGGATTTGAGTAATTGACTAGTAAAAATCCTACTATCAATTGCACAATTGACCCTCTCGGTCTCTGTAAGCACCAACTTCATCTTGAACCAAAATCACTGGATTGTTGTTCATCTCTGCTGGCTTCTTTGCTCTTCTGTTTGTGCGTTCCACAAGTGCTAGCTGCTCCAATGATAGTTTAACTAGCTGAGTGTTCTTGTTCCTTCTAGTTTCACGAATAGGCATACACCTGAAAACAAAAGTCAAGAACATAAGTAACACGGTAACACGATGAGTATCGACCGACTTTCGGTGGTGTCGATCGATATCAACAAAAAGAAAACGACGAGTATCGAACAACACTGGATAGTATCGATCGATACCGACGAACTTAGTCGAAATTCTTAAACTAAAATCTAATGGCGAATTGAGCCCCCGGAAACTGCGCCAAATTTGATATGCTCAAATTAATACCTTATAAGTACTAAAGCACTTGTTGCATTATATGTAGGGGTCGAACACAAGAACTCACGGAAACACTCAATAGATTATATAGAGGAGAATTAAGCTAAGAAATCAATGTAATTGAAAGCAAAACGTAAATTAAACTGGTTGTAAGTTTGATTGGAGAAAGATAGGTTAAGGGTATTTCTCAGGAAATTCAATGAATGCAGATAAACTAACTAACATGATTCAGATTTAGTGCGGTTCTTAAACTCAAATCACTAAAGTATAGCTAACCAACTCTCGTTGCGAAAACTATCTAAGTCTAAATCCTAGAATTCCAAATCTCTTTGCGAATCCTAAAGTCTAAACCAGCTTTTAGTTCAAGTTTGATTTGTTCACAAAACAACTAAACCAAATCTCTTTGCGAATAGTTATTTTGCTCACCCTAAATTCTATCAGATAATTAATCGCACTCTCGTGCCCAATCAATTATCCTAAGATCTAAGTTCTAGGTGATCAATCCAGAATTAGCTTTGAGAACAACTTATGGTGAAGAACTAATTCAGATGGTGAATCTAATCAAATAATCAACCTATCATTCAGAGAAAACCCTTATGAGAACACTAAATCTAACAAGAGATCTACTCAGACATGGAAGTTGAAGTAATAAACATGAGTGAATAAATACGCAAATAGATAATAAGAAGGAGTAACAAAGGGTTCGAAATCTTCTCTCGGACGAACAGAGTTTCAGACTTGTCTCCCTTCAAAAGCTCTCTCACAAAACCAAAGTAAAATAAAGCATAGAATAAAGCATAGCCATCAAAGTGGCTATAAAATCCTAATAAATAACATAAGTCACGTTTTGGGGCTTCTTGTAAATAATAAAGTCTTCTGGGCAATTTTGCAATTCTTCAACTCTTGGAAAAGTCGCGACCGTGTCTTGCTGCAGTGAGTATCGACCGATACTAGTCAGTATCGATCGATACGGAGGCTTCAAATCGGGTACTCAGCTACACGAACTTCTGCTTTGCTCCAAAATACTCCAGAAAGCTCCAATATCTCCTATTATGCTCCAAACGTGCTAAAACCAGTAAAAGACTCTAAAACACTACGAAATAGTAGAAAGACTCTATAAAACGGACTTATATCATGGCCTAAAAGGGGTAAAAACCATGATATATCAAGCTCCATCCTAAGCTATCCTTTTTTTTGACAAGGCCTTTTGCCTTCATATCCCACACGTTTCCTTGTCTTTCTTCTTCATCTTCTTCTCACTTGGGGGATATCTTCTTCTCCATTGAACTTGTGGATTGGTGCTCTTCATTTTTTTTTTGCTTTAGCTCTTCTTTTTCAATGTTTTGCTTACCTCATCTTTCATCACTTGATGCCTATGAGGCTAAATTAAATGCTAAGAGCTAATCTTATAACTTGTTACCAATCCACTTCACCTTTTGCCTTCTCCCCATCTTTCCTATCTGTCCCACACAAATATCCCAAGACTTCCCATTCCTAGCTAACTTATCTCTAGACTAGCTCCTTGATGTTGGAGCTAGATCTACATGAGAATCCATCCTTGTCTCCCTAAACCTAACACTTTTTGCCAAGTTTGCTCCAAAAGTAAGCCTCTCCATCACTCACGAAAGTTATAGGCTTGAAAGGAGGTTTAGTTCGAGGTATGGGGAACCATTCCAAAAATGGGATATGGCCACTTGGATCCACAAAGGTGGTAAAAAGGGAAACGAATATCCAAGTATGTATATGGGTATACACGAATTCATTCAAAGATGCACAAACACGATAATTGTAAGTCAATATTAGAGTTCTTATAAATAGGGTTGAATTCAATTCACAACTTGATTCAATAAAGACAAGAACATTGATGCATGAGATCTAAAGTTGGTGCATACTTACTTTCAAACTCCCTTGAATGCATTAGACAACTATGAATTTCTTAAAGTGATACTCTAGCTCATCATTGCTCCCGATGCAATATGCAATGCATTCTATATGCAAACTAGACTCAATCCTACACATGAAATGCAACTAAATGATTTCTTTTTGAGTTGCAAAATTTCAAAAACAAATCGATTTTTATGAGTTTTCTATGCCATAAGTGAATGCATGAGACTCAAGATGCAAAATCAAAAATAAGAATAAAGAACCCAATGTTAAATACCGGTACCTCCCCTAAACATAAATTACAACGTCTCAGTGTGAAATAAATTTAAGGGAGAGACCAAAAACAAAAGATAAAGAACAAATACTCAAAAGAGAAGAGTTACTTACAATGGAGGAGTGGTACTATGGGAATAGAGAGAATGGAGAGCTTTCCAACATCAAACACCGTTGTTGCTTTGCCATGACCTTGCTACCATCAAGAACCTTGAGACCACTTAGCAAAAACATTAAAAACCACTTAAAAAGATAGGAAATATTTACAAAGATAGACATGGGAATGTCTCCCAAGTGCGTTTTGTTTAACGTCACTAAGCTTGACGTTCGTTACCCTTTTAGGCGGGGGTGAGAGGAATGTTAGCATTCCTTGAGCTCAAAGTTTAAGAACCATGCTCATGATCTCTTGAAGACCGGCTTGCCCCTTCTCTTTAAACTCCGGTGTGAGGATTGTTTTAACCGAGGCAAAAGGCTTGGACCGTCCCTTGCACTTGATCTTAATAAGAACCTCCTAAGATCGGCACAAAGAAGCTGGATTTAGACTTGGATAGAGACAGAAACTTGCGGAATAGTTTCTGGTTTTGAGAGAGAGAGAGATGGTGAAGATGTTGTAGACACAACGAACCGCTCATAAGAGATAAACGAGAGATGATAAAGATGTTGCACAAGGCAACGAATCACTCTCAAAGAGACTAGAGATTTTAGTGGCTGGATTTTGATAAGAGAAAGTTTATTTGATAAATGTTTGATGATCCATTCCAGGATGAGTTGCCACAAAGAAAACAAAGAGTTTAAATAGAAAACAACAAGGAAAAACCCTAAAACAAATGGGCCTTGTTACAAAAACGAAAATAGAAATAGATGGGCCTTGCTTTCTTCAGGTCACCCATGAAATTGTTGTTGCTAGGCCAAGGCATGATCACAACAAGATGGGCTTGATGAAATGTGAACCCACTTGCCTCATTAAAAACCTTTCTTGGAAAACCCATTGGGATAAAACCAAAGGTAAGGGAAAAAGAGTGCAAATGGGTCACATACCCATTTGTGTAATCATCTTGGGCTTGATTAAAAATCAGAAAGATTTTAATCACATCTTTTTCCAACAGCTTAGCTTTAGCTCTCTTCATCGCACACAAGTTTCCATCGGCTACGAGTTCTTCCTCTCGGCTACAAGCTTTGATTCCGGTGGCTTCTTCTTGATACTTCTCAGTATCACATCATCCTCCCCCAGTTGAAAAGGATTTGTCCTCAAATCAGGACCTTCTGCTCGCAAAAAAGCCAAGTTAGAATTCTTAAAGATTAAAATGGAAGTATACTCACCTTGCAAGCTTGTTTTGTAGGTTTTGGAGGTGATATGTGCTGGGATATGAAGTGGTTCGTCCTTCATAGCATCTGCATAAGCAGCATCGTAAGGTTCCACCAGCTTCAAAGGTTCCTCAGTTCTTATTCTTTCTCCATGGCCGATTTGATCTCCTTTGGCTCCGTTTTGTGATTTGCGAAGCAAAACATAATCTGCTTGTCCAATCAACCAAACAACACAATCATTAGTCATAAAATATGCACTTAGTTGAGGAATCTTACCTGCCTCAAATGATAGTAAACGATTCTGATGCTCCTTTAGCTCAACAGGCATCATTTCGAAGGTAAGGCCATCGTGTAGGGTTTTCAAAGGAAGTATGTCAAATACTTGTCCAAATCGAATTCTGTCTCGACAAGTATCTTCAAAAGGGTCACTTGGTCGATGAATATCATTTCCATCAGTAGAAATTCAAAGTTTTTGCTCATCCCTCAGCCTTTGCAAGTAATTCACCATTTTGCACTCGGGGAGAAAGGATCGATCGGTCGAATTTTTTTGACATGTTTTAAGCTGATTTTCTTCTTCACGGATTGGTGCTAGCTCCTTTGGATCATCTCCTGTGTCAGTCTTCACAACAGAGATAGAGTGAGTACGCAAAATTTCTTTGCTTTGCACGCCTTTATTCTGAACCGTAAGACTCTTGCTTGAAATCTGTTTCAGCTCATCACACACGTTAATCTCCTTATTTCCAGAATGAGTAGAGTTCAAACTCATTTTTCCTACATCATAAGCAAACATATCAGTTTTATAAAGTGAAACAGAATTTAGACACTTACCTTGCTCATTGCTGCTCGTTTTAAAGTTGTTGTACGGTTCTGATTTTTCTTTTTGTTTACACAACACGTCTTGGCTGAGAATGCTCTTCTTCTCCACTGTTTTTAGCACATCTTTCTTCTGTTTTGGCTGAGAAAACAATGTGGAAACGTAACCCTTTGGCTGTTTCAGCTTGTCACTCATAGGTTCTCTCGGCTTGCTTCTCCATGGTTCGCTCTTCGGTTCTTCCTTTGCACGTGCCTGCTGTTGCATTTTTACTTCAAACCGTTGGTTCCGGGCCTTTAATCTTTTACACATCACATGAGCTTTCTCAGCTAGCTCAGCCTCAAGTTGTCTTTGATGTCGTTCTTCGCTTTGTTGTTTCATCATCCGATCTAGGCGAGCCATCATTGATTCCATAAACACTGTGTCGATGTTTTTGCTGCTGTTTCCTCCAACGTCAGCCATCTTGTACCTGCAAATAACACAGCAACAAGCCAATAACTAGTCCCACGAAAATAACACACAAACAAGACACAAACAGAAATAAGATACTCGATCTAAAACAAACTGAAATAAAAACACTTCGAACAGAAACTAGAAACACAACTAAACAAACTGAGACACACTCGATCTAGAACACACTGATAATGACCTAAACATAGCAAATCTCGTCACACATAACATAGAAAATGAAGAGACACACTTCTAAGAACAGATCGACACACTAAACCTTAGAACACTAAAATTTTTTTTTTTGATTTTTCTTCAATAGATCAACTCGACAACACCCTAAATAACTAACTAGATGCACGAAAATCACAAAAGAAATGATGCAAAATAATTTCGACACTTAAGAAGATGAACAGACACAAAAACACAATAAAAAAATAATGAACAGATTCGAAAAAAAATGAGAAAGGATAGAGACTACCAAGCTTCGATGTGGTGCTCTGATACCACTTAATAAGAACCTCCTAAGATCGGCACAAAGAAGCTGGATTTCGACTTGGATAGAGACAAAAACGAAAATAGAAATAGATGGGCCTTGCTTTGTTCATGTCACCCACGAAATTGTTGTTGCTGGGCCAAGGCATGATCACAACAAGATGGGCTTGATGAAATGTGAACCCACTTGCCTCATTAAAAACCTTCCTTGGAAAACCCATTGGGATAAAACCAAAGGTAAGGGAAAAAGAGTGCAAATGGGTCACATACCCATTTGTGTAATCATCTTGGGCTTGATTAAAAATCAGAAAGATGTTAATCACATCTTTTTCCAACAGCTTAGCTTTAGCTCTCTTCATCGCACACAAGTTTCCATCGGCTACGAGCTGCTTCCTCTCGGCTACAAGCTTTGATTCCGGTGGCTTCTTCTTGATACTTCTCAGTATCACATCAGATCTTGTCCTCTATCACCCCATCTTCTTGTTTCCAAGGAGTGAGAGTCATGATGGGAGACTAGTCTAGCATGGTCTTGTCCCCATCAAGCTTGCTTGGTGTCTTCTCTTTCTTTTTGCAAGCTCTAGGGGGTGAAGCCAAATCCCTCGTTTCACAACAACCCATGTACTCTACCCTTTCAACACGAATCTCATCATCCTCAATGGTAATTGTGCCACAAAGCCCATTTGATGGAGGCTTCATTGGGTAAAATAGCTTATCATCAACGTTCTTGAGCATTACCCTCTTGTTTTTGAAATCCATGCTCGCACCGGCGGTATTGAGGAATGGAGTCCCAAGAAGGAGATGTAGCTTTTTGCTTCGTTCAATCTCCATAACAATGAAGTATGTTGGTACAAGGGACTCTCCGATTTTGAAGGGATAGTCTTCAACAAGACCAAGTGGTTTCCTCGAAGAAGAATCTCCAAACGTGATGGTGGAGGGGTAATCTTCCATACTCTTAATCCCGAGACTCTTAACCATCTCCAAGGACATGACGTTCACACCCGAACCCGAGTCACACAAAGCATCATCTATCTTTGAGTTTCCAAGAAAGCAAGAGATGGAGAATTTACCAGGATTTCCAAGCTTGGAGATAGACTTAGGCTCAACCCTTGTTATGCTTGGTGAATAAAAGACAACCATAAGCTCTCGGTTTTCAAGTATGTTTTTGATGAAATTGTGGTGTTGTGGGACTTTAGACAATTCACTCTCACTAGGAAATGGTGCTCCAATCTTATCAATGTTTGATTTGAAGCTTGAAAGCACTTTCGTTTGAGCCTTGGTGAGAAAACGACCGGGAAAAAGAAGTGGAGGCTCATATGGACAAGGTCCAATGCAAGAGGCTTCTTTCTTAGATATCACATGTGTCTCCACGTTTTTCTTCTTGACCACGTCCTTGAGAGACTTCTCAACCTCCTTGAGAGACTTCTCAACCTCCATTTGCGTAGAGAGCACTTGCTCTTCATGTATGCTTTTACCCTTTCCCTCAACAAAAATCACATCATCTTCATTCCCATGGGTCACCCCCCACCTTGTTTCTCAATGTCCTCATTGAGCTTTGAGGGAATATCTCTAGGAGAAAGTTCTTTGACTTGTGAACCATAGAGTAGAAGCTCAATTTCTTCAATATCGGCTTCAATCTCATCATTGGTATGCGATTCATTTGAGGATATAGCGTTGCAATACTCCTTTTGGTTTTCATCGACTTTCCCTTTGAGCTTCTCCATAAGTGTATGAGAGATGGAGCTTCCTTGAGTACCTTGATTTTCCAAATGTTTGAGTTTAGAAGCCATGGTTTCAAGCCTTGTGTTAAGATCGTGGTATGAGCAATCCACCTTAGTGTGGATCTCGGCCATCTTTTTGCTTATATCCATTGCTCCATTAGCTTGACCTTGAAGAAGTTGTTGAATCATGTTTTTCATATCGAAGTCTTGGGGCATAGAGTTGTTTCCTTGAAAGTTGTTCTTGGGAACATAGCCTTGTTGTTGATTGTCGGAGACTTGACCTTGGTTAGCTTGTTGGGGGTAGACTTGGTCTTGTGGATTATCCACATTTGGATTTCTATATGAGAGGTTAGGGTGGTTTCTATAGTTGTTGTTGAAACCCCTTTGATAGCCACCTTGATTCCCAACCTAATTCACTTTCTCTTAAGTACCCAAATCCACATTGTCCTCTTGAAACCGTTGGCTTGCATAAAAATCTCCAATAAAACGAACTGACTTTTGAGAATCATTGAGAAGCTTGTCTATCATGGTAGATTGCTTGACCATCATGGTAGAGTGCTTGTCCATCATGTCATGGAGAACGTTCATTTCTTTGGTTCTCCTTTGCTCCACAAAATCACTTGTAGTCCTTGTAGCTCGATCATACTCATCACCATAGGTTTCATCACTTTGTGCAAGATTTTCCACTAGCTCTATAGCTTCATTGACGTGCTTGGCTAAGAAATTACCGTTTGAAGCCGTTTCTAGAAGCATTCTAATCTTGGGCAATGATCCACGGTATAGAGTGCTCAAGAGAGAAGCATCCGAGAACCCATGTTGCGGGCATTACGATGTGTAGCCTCAAAACCGCTCCCATGCTTCATTGAAACTCTCATTTGCTCTTTGAGTGAAGTATGAGATCTCATTTCTTAGCTTGGCCGTCCAAGAAGGTGAGAATAACTTGGCAAGGAATGTCGTTTTGCATTAATCCCATGAAGTAATATATCCTTGAGGTAAAGTCTTCTCCCACTGGTGTGCTTTGTCTCCAAGTGAGAATGGAAACAAAAGTAACTTGAAGCCATCTTCAAAAACTTCATTCATCTTGGTTAGACCACAAATTCGATCAAATTGATCTAAGTGATCAAGTGGATCTTCCACCGCCAAGCCATGGAACTTTTTCCCTTGTACCATGTTGATGAAGCTAGCTTTGACCTCAAAGTTTTTGTTCTCAACCATCTTCAAAAACTTCATTCATCTTGCTTTCTCTTAAGTTAAGCAAAACAAGTGGTTTGGTTTTATCTAGCAACCTAATGATTCAAATTAAACAAGTAACAAGCACTAAACAATACTAAACGAGATTGACAAATTGATAAAGGCAAGACCTTGGATGAGGTTATTGACTTTGCGGACTTCTATGATCAACATATGATGTCATTACACACAATCAACCAATTTTCCTTAGCCTAGAACACTTAAACAAGACTAATCCACTCCCATGGTCTTAATCACTTTGATAATCAACTTATCCAGAACAAATTCTCATTTGTGAAAAGTTAATTAGCAAGCATTAGTTACAAGTTCTAATAGCCATAATACTCCTTAAACATATACTCTCATAGGTTAAGCAATTAAAATCTCTTATCTAGTAATTTGGAGAATTTCATTGAACACCTTGTGTGCATGAAACTCCCTATGATCTAGATTAACTTTCTCAAGCCTAATCTAGCATTATGAACACTAAATAAGAGAGGAAAGAAGTAATCTAAGCCCTAGACATCATTGATCAATCACGAAATCCCCTAATATACCTCATCCATGAGCTCTTAAAAGACCTATTCACTATTCATGAAAAACACACCAAATCTCATGAAAGAGGTGTTGTTAATCACGATTATAGAATAGAAAAATAAAAGATTTAAACTTGCACAAACTCAAAGATATATTTTACAAAATCTCAAAAACACTTCAAAGGAAAGGTTTTTTTGCAAGAGGGAAGAAGAAGTCAAAGAAGATTAGGTCAATGCCTATTTATAGGGGAGGTCCACGCCCAGGTCAGAGCTTCTACACCGGATGGTGGCCGGCCAGTGCTGCTGGGTGGTGTAGACAAGATCTTGGATACCGGCTCGGCTTGGGGCGGTGCAACCGACAGGTATTGTCCCTGCCCACACATCGAGCGAGGCACACCTGGCGGTCATGGGGCGCTGTGGTATGTCCTGAAGCTGAGCACCGGACGGTCTCGGGAAGGTTCAGCTGGCCGGTGTTTCCCCTGTCCACACACCGGGCGAGGCACACCTGGCGAAGGAGGGTCAGTGTTGTGAGATGGTCTCGCGGCCAGACGGACGTATCCTTGGTAAAACCACCATATCTTATGAACACTCTATCTGATTGCCCTGAAACCACTTCCAGACGACAGCTAACTCATTAATCTATGATTGGTATGAAGATTTCAGAAGCTTGAATCCGAATGGAGACCCTTCGCCCGGTCCGATATTTCAGATACCTCGGGTAAACTCTGCATTTGTATTTGCTCCATAACTCCAATCATCTACAAAACGTCTCCAAGTACCTAGAAAACACTACAAATGATGCAAAACTCACTAGGACCAAATTCAAACTAGCTAACCTCTAATTAAGACAAAAAAAACTACGAAAACTATGAAAACACAAACATGAGACTCAAAATGCTAAGTTAAATGTATGCTTAAATAGGTAAAATATGAGAATATCAGTAATAGACATAGTATAAGCATTTCCGTGGATGGTAAAAGAGAGTACCATCACGTGCCCGAGGGTGCTTGCATCGTGGGTAAGAGAGCGCGACAGATGCGAGAAACTCTCTGGACAAGTTCTTATAAGCTAGCCTATCGAGCTCCATGAATGAGTGCAACTTTAGAAGTTCGAGGTACCACACGAAATCATATGTGATTCCCAAAGTGTTGAGGTGATGTAGTCGATGCGTAGAGTTGGCTTTATTTTGAGCTTCACGAGATGAGCAAGGTAGTTTAATTCATTTGGGTCGAGTGGTTTCCCGAGAAAACGAACAGTGGACCGCCGTGGTGGTGGAAAAGGTGGAGGAGTGAGCTCGCGAGGTGGAGATGGCGTTCGGTGAGTGCTTGACTAAAGAAGCCGACGAGATGCTTGTCTCCATCGTAATCAAGTGTGTTCTCCTGCTCTTGTCTCTTCTGTACACGCCGAGATAGTTCTCCTTGAACAAAATTGGTTCTAACTCTAGTGTTCTTCTTCGAACGAGTTTGACGAGCTCGATGTGCTCCATAGTACCTACAAAACAAGGTAGAAACTCGACCAAAAGAATGAATATGGTGTAATCGTAAGGTCTCAATGCTCAAAGATACATAATATAAGTATCAAGAGACACGAATCAACCACAAACTAACAATGTCAAGCATGAAAAATTGCATCTAGATGCTCATGATCAATTTTCGGATTTTTGAATGTGCAACACAAGAAATTCTTCAAAAAATTGTTTTAATGTCCAATCTTATGCAAAATCAAGAGATTATCGAATACTAATCATTATTCAAGCTAGACTTCGCTAAATTTAGCACCATAATTCTCCAAATTCTTGTTCAAATGTGCTCACAAACTTCAAAATTATAATATTTCAAATCCATGACTAATATGTTCAAAAATCGGAATCTAGGCAACCTAGAAGTTCAATATGAAGTTTCTAATCAATCCTTAACCATTCTAGACCTTGATATAGTCCAACAAGAGAAGCCCCAAATTTGAGTTCGCTTGAAATTAGAGATTGAATTAATGACATATCTTGTGATAGAGGATAAGAAGTGTAGAGAATTGAAATCTCTTATGAAAAAGAGTGAGAATAGGCGAAAGAATCCTTTCAAAACTCATATTTTTGAAAATTTTCTCTCGCTAAAAAACTTCCAAATCTTTTGGAAGAGAATAAAAAAATGAGTGTTGATCTTAAAAATTCTCTTTTGTCTTTAAAAGGTGTTTTTATGACCAAAAAGATGATTTTTAGGTTTCAAAAATTTTGGAAAGAGAACTTACCTTGCGTGTGTGCCACAAAAAACAGAATCTATTTAGTTTTCACTAACGGTTCGAGTTCGGGTCAAGAAAACATACCAAACCGCGGGAAATTTTGGCTCGACGTGGTGTCGGCCGCGAGTCAGGGTGTCATGGTTGCGGTGGGGATATGCTCGACCGCGACCCTGGATTTTTTCCCATGGTGGATCGATGGCTGGCCGCGACCTGGAGGGTCGTGGTCGCGGTGAAGTCGGGTCTGGCCGCGACTATGTAGCTTCAGTCGCGGTGGAGAGCTCTTCGGCCGCGTAGTCGAGAAATCTCTCACATTCAGAAGGTATTTGGCCGCGGGTCTGGAGCTTTTCTCCGGCCAGGTCCTTCGACCATTTTTCATATTTTTTTGTTTATTCAATTTTTTTTATTTTTGGATTTTGGATTTTTGTGAAAACGTGAAACTTAGAAAAGCAAAACGTTAATAAAAAATGAGAAAAAAATAAAGTGGAAAATACGTACCAAATGGGTTGCCTCCCATCGAACACTTTTTGTTAATAAGATATGAAGACATACTTATGGGGCTTTGTGAACATATGATGAACTTGAATTTATTGCGTGATATGCTGTGTGGCTACCAGCGAACGATGAGTAGTCAGGTTGTTAGAGAATAGCTGTTTGGCTCTATGAAAATAGGTTAGCCACAATTTTGTGTTCGATTTCAGGGAACTTTGAGTTAGAATCAATTAGAAGCTTTGTTAACTTGTTTAAATCAATCATAGCCTCTGCGGTTTCCCTGAAGACCCAGCGTTTAGTCCTTATAGTTTACAACCGTTTTTATTTCCTTTCGCTTACATCCTTAGATATCGTGACACACTCTCTCAAACATCTTTGTCTTAGCTCGATACTAATCGTCTTTTGAGCTTTGCAGACATGCATAGATTCTCTGTGGATTGACTCCTAAGTCCTACAACGCACTATGTGCACTTGGAGATTATGGTTTATAAATTTGGAAACATTAGCTACAATTAGCACCCAGCAAGTTTTCTGGCGCCGTTGTCGGGGAATTTATTTGTTTGTGCCTGCAAAAATATTAAGATTAGTAACCGACTCTAAGACCACCGTTTTTCTTTTAATTTTTGGTTTTATTTTTCTTTGTTTCAGGTCTCTGAAATATGGATCCGGCTTTGGAGCGAGATCTCGATATGGAGCATGGTTTCTATGATCCATCTGAAGCTCCTTACTCTCATCTCAACTGTGACTCTTAGAGCTCGCACTACTATGATCGGAAACTGGCCATGATCGCTCACTCCTACGGACGCCATCAGCCTCCTTCTCGCGATAACTATTTTGCACAACCTTGGCGCAACAATAACTGTCATCCTTACCGACTTTTGCACAACCTTGGTGCAACAATAACTCATCAGATTATGGACCAACAAAATCATCCCTTGCAGCCCCAAGCTCAAGTAGACAAAATCGAGGCAATGTGATAACACCGTATTTTTATTCATTTTACTATCTATTTTAGAACACTTTAATAAGTGTTTCATTCGCTTTTATATGTTTTATTACAGTTTTGGCATATTTGTAGTTTCAAGACTCTTTTCAGGTTACTTAGGCAAAAACATTGCAAATTGGAGAAAAACCAGATGTTCGGCTCATATTCAAATCGTCAGAAGTTCAATTGCCAAAGAGGTTTTTCTCACCGTATGATCCAACCCAATTTTGGAAATATTCAAGAAGGACCAGCTACCTTTCCATTCCAACAGATATGAGGACAATCCAACGGGTCAATCAAAAGATACATGAAGATCAAGAAGTGCCATTAGGCCACTCCCGGAGCAGCCCCAGCCGCGGCCAAGAAGCCTCAACCCGCGGCCAAGTGAAGGTTCGCCACTGACAGACACCATGGACCCGCGGCAAAGCCGATTTCATCCTGTAAGCCCATTTGCAAGGCCCGTTCAATTTCCATCAAGGAAAAACCCTAAATACCGACGAAAGCAGAGTTCAAAACCTATAAATATTATATGTTTTCCGTTATTTACAATTTTCGTGACAAAACCCTATAAAAACTTTACTGTCGTTCTAGACTTCCTTGCTATTCTCTGTCTAGGGTCTCACATAACATATTTCCCTCCATGTGGATTGATACCTTAAGTACTATAACGCACGTCTGTGCACTTGCAAAACTTTTAGGTTTACATATTTAAAACCTGAAGTTTTGACAACAATCCGACCGCATCAAGTTTTTGGCGCCGTTGTCGGGGAGGCAATTGCTATTCATTATGTCACACCTTAAAAGTTAGTAAATCGACTCTAGAACAAACTTTTTCTTTTTAATTTTCGTTTTTGGTTTTCTTCGTTTCAGGCTTTGAAACATGAACTCGCCT
The DNA here is from genome assembly GCA_030161315.1 of Eutrema japonicum. Classification (NCBI taxonomy): domain Eukaryota; kingdom Viridiplantae; phylum Streptophyta; class Magnoliopsida; order Brassicales; family Brassicaceae; genus Eutrema; species Eutrema japonicum. Next base: position 32,811,327 of record BSQW01000001.1, read on the forward strand.
CCGGAGCGAGATTGCTACTACGAGCAGGGTTGCAACGACCCATCTTGTGCTCACTACTCTCATGACTCACACACCAAGTGTGACTCGTTCTACATGAATCGGAAACCGGCACCGACCATCTACTCTTGAGGATGCTACGAGAATCCTTATTCCCGAGATGAGCCTTTTGCGTCTCCTTTTATCAACTCTCGACAAAACTCTTACCGTCATCAACACCAACCCTCATCATACCAGCACTATGAGAGCTTGGAATTCAGTGTTTGTTTGAAGCGACTCGAATAGATCATCAACAAAACCATCGAATCCCAAGCTAAGTCTGGTGTCGCTTTGAACGAGAAGGTAGACTCGATGTCTGTCGGATTCAACAAGAAGTTTGATGATCTTGATGCCCACGTCAAAGTCCTTGAAGAGGAGACTTTCAAAGACGTTGCAACACTCAACGAGAGGATGGAACTCGTTGAAAACGAACAAGAAAAACAAAAGTTCGATACCCGAAAAGCTAATGATGGGGTACGTACTATGAACTATAAGCTTGATGACTTGGAAAACTCCATCAATGACAACAGTAATACTGCCTACGACTACACCCTCGACCTGTGGAAAGGAGTAGGAGAAGTTGAAGACAAGACGAGAGAGATCGATCTCACGCTAGATTGACTCATTTATGCTATTGATGAAGTGGAAGAGAAAGTGGACAAACTTTCTAAATATCATGAGGAGCATGCTACAACACTTGATCTTCTTGCCCCTGACCTAGAAGAGAAGTCCAATGAATCCCTAGAACCGAAAAACACCGAAGGAGACGACGAACTGAACAAGTCCCCATGGACTCCCCTCACCGCGGTCGCAACCCCTCCAGCCGAGGCCAAACCTCCATTCGCCGCATGTGCGTTCTCCCGACCCACGGCCGAGATACATTATGCCGCGCCTCGGTCTTCTCCAGCCGCGGCTCTCCTTGGACCTTTCAAGTTTGTTCACCCTCCTTCGAGCAAGTCGTCTACTCCATTGACTCTCAAGCTTCAACAAACCCTCCAAGCAGCTAGGAACCAGAGTCATATGCACCTTGCAAGGTGATTCAACCTCATGACGAAGCCGCATCCTCTTCTTCAACAACACTTCAAAGGAGCCAGCCTAGGAGGATCTACATGCCTCATTGATTTGACACTACGAACTCTTACTGTGAGTCCTACGCAGCCTTTGAACCAACACCTTCTGCAAGTCCAATATCCGAGGTGCCAAGAACACAAAGCATCACCCAAGAGAGATTGATCAAGTTCAAAAACTTTGTGAAATCAATCCCGATGGACGTCTCTTTCGAAGAAGTTTGAGAAAAAAGACCTCTATACGCTTTCTTCCGGTACATCAAGGAAAGCAAGGAAAACATTTGCACTTACTTTAGGAGAGCGAGGCATTCATCAACGCTTTATGCCGTTTCTTATGCTATTCATATATTTCATCTCGAGAAACAAAAAAGTTGCCCGAACAAGATTAGCTTGGAAAAGTTAGAGAAATTCAATAACGTGGTTCGTGATCTACTTCGAGGAACCACGTTTTCTAGAGCGTGCATGGACCACATGATTGGTCACTTCTTTTGTGAAAGCAAATAATCCATCTCGGAGATAGAAGATCTCTTTGCAAATGCTATGAACGGAAAACCCGTTCGAAGTCTCGATAAGATTCAAGAGCAAGGAAAGGTTGTAATCACTTGCAACATCCGAGGAGTCAAGTTTAAAGACATTCTTTGTGACCCCCGAGCCTGCCTTAGCATCATGTCAAAATCAACCGCCAAACGCCTCGGTATCAAGTATGTGGACCACACCCGAGCAAAAATCAGCATGGCTGATGAATCTTGGGCTACACCAAAGGGGATCGCCTATGACATGCCCATAAGGATCAGAGATTGCATAGCCCCGGTCGACTTCTACATTGTCAAAGCGACAAAAGTTGATTCTACACCGGTAATCCTAAGATGGGCTTTCTTGTCAATCGTCAGAGCCATTATGGATTGGCCAAATCGACGTGTTTCTTTTGCAAACGTCGACAAAGACATGTTCTACGATGCTGTTCCGCTCAAGTTCAAGAAGCCGAAGGATCCCGACCCCAATATCGACTCACTATGGAGCGATGAGTCACATGACGAGGAAACCGAAAGGAGTTCAAAGAATACTTGTCTTAAGACACTGTCTTTCTACGACTAAGCTCATCTCGTTACCAACGTCGAGCTAAACGACTTTAAACAAAAGCGCTCAATGGGAGGCAATCCATTTTAGGTACGTTTCCTTTTTCTTAGTTTCAACTTTCTAAAAAAACTAAAAAACCCAAAAAAACAAAAAACCGAAAAGAGAAAAAGATGGAAGCACGGTTCAGTGCTGCTCGGTCCAGCATGAACCGCGATGAAGAACTTGACAGCAAAAGAAGCCCGGCCACTGGTGCATAGACCCGAGCCGCGACCAGCTCCCCATCCGCCGGGGTCGTGATCAACCGAGCCATGGCGAAGCTCCATGTGACCGCGGGTGCAGCCCTTCGACCCGCGGCCAACCCCCTGTCATTCCAGATCGATTTGTTTTGATCCCCGATCGACTCATATTCATTCTAATCACCTCTACATCCATTCCCCAACACCTCCAGGTAAGTTTTCATTTTCTCAAAACTTTTTCAATTATTACATACATTTATTTCTCGTCCTTTCTCGATTTATTTCACACTATTTATTTCACACTAGGGACAATGTGATTTAAGTCTGGGGTAGAATTTTATCCCTTACTAATCACCTTTTCTTTCATGAGTCTTTGCATTTTGCACTTTGTATTTTTCAAGTTTTCTTTAAAAAAATTAAATTTTTCTCATCATAGGTAGACTGTAGAGATTCTTTAAGATGGAATATACTAGCTTTATTATACTTGGACTTTAACTTGACTTAATTTTCTCATCATAGGTTTAGGAAAAGATACCGAATCATACATTCAGGACGTTGTTTTACCTTTTACCATTCTTTGTCGTACATGAATGGCCAGCTCATCTTTAGTTGGTACGCCACTCGAAACTTAACCATTGTTCAGACCTCATGCATCTTTATTTCTGTCTTATGTGCATATATGTGCAAAAACGCTGGAGAGGGAGGAATGACACAATTTATAGTCACTAAAGACGGAGACTATACACGATCGGTGGAGGTGAATTCAACAAAAACAAGAGCTTGGTATTGCCTTGGAAAACCAAAAACATGGTAAACTTTTGTGCCCCTAATACTCTATATCAATAAAAAGCGTTTTCCCTTTCAAAATAAATAAATAAATAAATATAATAATAATAATAATCGAAAGGGAAAGTAAACTTTTTTTTAACACTTTATTATATTTTATTAAGCATAGGTAGAAACCAAGTTGAAATACAAAGGTGGGATACCGATATACGGGAAACAAAACCCGATTTACGAGTGCCAAATTGAAACAAGATTACAAGGAAAACCAAAGCAACCAAACTCACGATTCCAAACAAAGCAAAAAAATCGATAAACCTGAAAAGAGCCTCACACCAACTTAAAAGATTTTTCTTCCCCTAGAGAGCCTTTGAAAGAAACAAATCGAGGATGACTTCACCGGTCAAGCCATCGATATTCCTCCTATAGTAATGAAACCTTCCAATTGTAGCATTCCTAAACTTCACATTCCGGCAAGACATAGCAGATGCGAACTTCAAAAAGTTCCTCAAACAATCTCTCGGAAACGGCAAGGTCGAAGGCTTCGACTTTTAAAACGCCTTGATAGAAGCTTTTGAACATAGGCCAGATCTCGACCAGATCTGTGGGGAAAAGACAAGGAGAGAACGCGAACCAAACCGGATAGCACCAAACTCAAACAAGCCCAGAAAGGCAAAAGATCGAACCTGATAGGACCAAAGCAACTCCACCGAGGAAGAGAGAATCTGCAAGCCTAGATTCAAGGCACCCAATTTTAAGCCGATTTACGTACCTGATCAGAAAGGGACGAGCGCAGGTGGGCCACCGTGAGCTGAGACGAGAAGACAAAGATGGGGAGGCTTGAGGAGAGAGAGCTAGCATAACTAAATCGACATCGTTTGCAGCATCCAGGGTTCCTTTACGAGAATCATGTCATTCCGAGCCCAAATAAAATTCTAAATCTAAGGGAATGATATAAAACTTCTGTTTTTGGAAAAGGAGGAACTGCTACATTTTTACGCAAAAAGATGTGACTATAAGCTGTGGTTCTGACACACCAGGAATTAACCCCGGCGTGGGGTTTTATCCTTTATATTTAGGCCGCAAGTGAACAGCACACGAAGTAGTATTTAGGGATCGAATCTACATGGATAAACGTTGTCGATTTCTAAAGAGTTCTAACTTATGTCTAGACGTAAAATATATTTAAGGTTTTGTTACGGTCGTATCTATGGAATCTAAACTAAACTAAGAAGAGCAGTAGCTAACTAATTATTTTATCGAGGTTGTGAATTAATTAAACGAAGAGTTGGGCAATCGGGAATTTTCTAGGGTTTATGGCCGATTTTTACAAGGAAATTTTTAGGATTTCTAAAGCGACTTTTGTCGACTTTGGGATCATGAACTTGGAACACGTACGATGCGTGTAGTCTACTCTCATAATCCTACACATGTACTCACTTCAGTACTCGGACGGTAGCGTTCGTCTCCGTCCGCTTGCATAATTCAAAAAAATCGAGACGATAATTGTAAATTTCGGGTTTGTGACGTAGTTGCATAAAAAAAAATTTGAAGTATAGATTTTAAGTTCATCTTCATGCAATTTCAGTAGATTACCGTTTACTAATTATCAATATATCAAGACTTGTTCAAATTAATCAAAATTAATCTCCAAATTCGTTTTTATTTAAGCTTGAAAATTTCAAGTTCCAAAAATCTCAAATCCATAATAATTAAGTGCTAAAACTGAAATTCTATCATTCTAGAAGTTCAATCTAGAGTTCTCCAACAATTTCTAACAATCCTAGACATGAATCTAGTAAATTTAAGAAAACCATTAGGGTTTAGCTCAATGAAAAAGTCGAGATTTGGGATCATACCTTGATGGAATTGATGAGATTGAAGTGGAATTGAAATCTCCTTTGAAAAAGAGTGAGAATGGACCAAAGAATTTTTATAAAACCTTTTGAATTGAAAAAGGTGTTCTTGTTCAAAATCTCCAAGTCTTTTGGAAGAGAAGAAGAAAGAGAGCTTAAATCTGGAAATTCTATTGTTGTCTTTGAAAAATTGTTTTTATGTGAGAAGAAGTTTTATGTTTTTCAAAAGCTTTTATGACTTACCATAGCGGGACACGGGAATTAAACCGGGTTTGGTTCAATTTCATGTCGGGAACATGATCAGGATTGCACGGTTTAAAGTCGGGAACGGCTCATGAATGGTCTGGATTGGTTTTGGTTCCAGATGGGCTGGCCGCAGGTCGAGCATGTGTGACTGCGGCCAAGTGCTCCTTCGCCGCGTGACCGGCCAATGCTGGCGCGGTCGATGGCCTCTTCGCTGCGGGTCGGACTGCTTCAGCCGCGGCCGAGTGGCATTCATCTCGGATCGTTTTCTCCTTCGTTACTTCGTCGTTTCAGGATCTGTTTCGAACGCCGTCTTCATTTTTTTTTTTTCTAATATTTTTTTGAATTTTTTTGGGTTTTTTGGTTTTTTATATAAAGCCTGAAATCATAAAAAGAAAAACGTCAATAGAAAAAGAAAGAAAAAATAAAAGATAAAACGTACCAAATTGACTTTTTGGTGATACTAGGCGTGAGCAGTAGATGTCTCGGGAACAAATGTTCCTTTGGCATCATCTTGTTTATGATGTGTTTCGCCTTTCTTCGGTATCACAATCTTCTTTCTGCGTTTTTTCGGAATTTTCACTTCTCAAAGAGCTTGTTTTGTCTTCTCAACCATTTCTTCCACTCGTTCTTTCTTGGTATCTCTTAAATCTTTTGGAATATTGATCTTAACTTTTGAAAATGGTTTAGAAGCGAATGGTGGACTTAATTTTGGGGGTTCCGTCTTAGTCGACTCATCTTTCTCTTTTCCTTTATGGAAAATCGAGTTTTTCATCTTTTGTTCGTCAATCGATCGGGTTTGGAATATCATCCGGGACAGTAGGATAGACCCTCCTTCGATCCACATTCAAGAAGATAGATTGACAGTTGGCGTGATCAAGGATGGTGCCAACGGTAGCTAAGAAGGGTCGACCAAAGATCAACGGTCTATCCTTGTCTTGTTCCATTTCGAGAATTTGAAAATCAGCAGGGACGATTTTGTTTCCAATGAGTACTTGAAGATCATGGATCGCTCATTCGGGTTTTTTTTGTGATGAGTCCCCAAAAATTACGCTCACGGTAGATGGCATGAGATTCATTTTTCCGAGTTTCACGGCAAATGTTTTAGACATGATGTTGACGTTGGCTCCGGAATCACACAAACAATCTGAAAAATAGATTCCCGAAATCCAACAAGAAAATGAAAAACGTCCCGGATCATCGGCTTTTCTAAGCCTTTGAAGCAGGATTAGTTTCGGTACCTCGAATGGTGGTTTTTGGATCATCTTGGATTCGGTAAAAACTCGTCCATAGAGTGGGACGAATTTTGGAACTTTTCTAGGCTCCATCTTAGCATCGACTTCTTTCTTGGGTATGGTAGAAATCACGTTGCAAAATCTCTTCGGGTTATCTTCCACTCTTACGGGTAAAATTCCGCTCGGTCTCTTAGTGGAGTCCGCGGTTTGAGAGACATGCATGTCCAACTTCTTGACATGGGTTGAAAGAGATTCAAATTTCTCATTCAAGTAGTTGTACATACAATCGACTTTGACGTTAAAATCTTTCGTCGTCTTCTCGTTGCTTTGAGCGATGAGTTGAATTGATTGCTCGAGCTTCGCTATTTGGGCAGCAAGTTGAGAGTTATAGATACCTTGTTTATGTGTGTTTGAGTTGTTGTAAGGAGCGGCTTGAGCGTTGAAGGACGGTCTTGGTTGGAAGTTCCCATTTCCTCCATAGTTCACGTTTTGGAACCGGTTTTGGTATGGCTTCGATTGTTGTGGATAAGGTTGATCTTAAAGGTTCCCCACGTTCTGATTTCACTAGGAAATATTGTTGAAGTTGGCGTTACGGTAAGCGTTGTTGAATCCATTGTTGAATCGGCCTTCGTATTGACCTTGTGATTCCACATAGTTAACTTCTTCTTCAAGAGAATACGAACCATTGTTGTTGGGTTCGTAATAGGTATCATAATCGACTCCAACAGTAGCTTCACAAGCATGTACTTGACGGTTTTTGTTGTTGAGAAGTCGGTTCATCATGACTTTTAGCTCGGAAATATCTTTCGATTCCGACACGTTGGATCTAGTCAATGTATCATAGTCGGGAGAATTGTTGCTATCCGACGTAGCAAGATTTTCGATGACAGCTCTTCCTTGGTTAATTGTCTTCATGTAGAAGTCTCCATTGCTGGCCGTGTCGAGAGAAAGTTGATATTTCGGTAGTAATCCTCGGTAGAAAGTGTTGAGCACATTCGGACCGGAGAAACCGTGATGAGGGCAATCTCTCTCGTACTCCTTGAAACGTTCCCACGCTTCATAGAAAGACTCCACCGATTGTTGATGAAAACTTTTGGATTTTTTTTATTAGCGCGTTGGATCCCGACTTCGTGTAGAAGTGGTTCAAGATGGCGGCTTTGCACTCTTCCAAATTAGTAATAGATCCTTCGGGAAAAGATTTCAACCTACGGTGAGCTTTATCAGCCAAAGAAAAAGAAAAAAGCTTACACTTCAAATAGTTGGCGGGAACTTGGTTCGTTCTCGTCGTTCCACATATCTCTTCGAATAACTCGATGTGCTCCATCGGATGCTCGGTTGCAACTCCATGAAACTGATTTTTCATTACCAACGCAATGATTTTAGGTTTGATCTCAAAATTGTTTATGTTCGGTATAGGAAGTTGTATGGGTGCTCGGTTTTGGGAGTGTTGATACGGTGCATCAAAATCAGCAATGATGCGGTTACGCGCTTGTCTCCTTGGAGGATTAGCGGGCAGTACGGGATGGTTGGCGTTTATGCAGTTAGGAGGAATTGGTGCATTCGCTTGAGCATCATTCCTCGGTGCATCACGATTGCCGGAAGTTGTCACCTCGGATTTTCAACATTTCGGTTTTGGTTGTGGTTTTCTTCGGGATCGAGATGTGGCTGATCATTAGCACCATGGACAGCCTCTTGATCTTCTTCGTGATCCAAAAAATCAAGGTCATCATAGTGATCTAGTTTATCGCGGTTTAGTTGATTTTCCGGGTGGTCGTTTTCTGCCATCCTTAAGTTTCTTTTGAGTATTCGGAATTCTCTCTCGTGTTTGTCGATATCGTCTAGTAGCGGTACGGTTCCTCTAGGAGTTCTCCTAGTGTGCATGCACCTTAGAACAAAAGACAAAGATAAAAGAGAAAGTCAAAAGAACAACAAAGAACTTGAAGATCAAAAGTGTCTAGAGCAGAAATTAGAATACGAAATCAAACAAGCTAAACTATCCCCCGCAACGGCGCCAAAAACTTGACACAATGGGAATTAACCCCAGCATGGGGTTTTACCCTTTATATATAGGTCGCAAGTGCATAGCACACGAAGTAGTATCTAGGGATCGAATCCACATGGATAGGCGTTGTCGATTTCTAACGAGTTCTAACTTATGTCTAGACGTAAAATATATTTTGGGTTTTGTTACGGTCGTATCTATGGAATCTAAACTAAACTAATAAGGGCAGTAGCTAACTATTTATTTTAGCGAGGTTGTGAATTAATTAAACGAAGCGTTGGGCAATCGAGAATTTTCTAGGGTTTATGGCCGATTTTTACAAGGAAATTTCTAGGATTTCTAAAGCGACTTTTGTCGACTTTGGGTTCTTGAACTTCGAACACGTACGCTGCGTGTAGTCTACTCCCGTAATCCTACACACCTACTCACTTCAGTACTCGGACGGTAGCTTTTGTCTCGCAAGTAGTCAATGATACTCTCAAAAGTTGTTTACGCCCACAATTCCTCCGTAAATATACTTTCGAAATCTTACTACGGATTTGCTCGTCTACCCTAGGTCAAGCGATTAGATACAGCACTCTTGTGGCTCTAAAACGCCTAATATCAGTTGCCAAGACAGTTAGTCAAGCAACGCATTAACAACAAGGATAGAACGAAGAACCCTAATCGGTATCCTAGACTAAAAATCTAATAAGAATCGAACCATAAATTCCCCTTCAAACCCCTTTCACCCAACAAGAGAATTACTCAGCCATAGCTGAGGTAAACATATTGAATAAATTCAAAAGAAAACAGTGCATAAAAAGGGATGGAGAAAGCTTCTCTATCGAAGAACACCGATGAAGAATCGTTCTTCCAATCCTTGAAAAACCAAGAACACAAGTTGCTAGGGGTTTGCCTCTGCCAAAAATCGTGAAAATAATATAACGTGTATGTCTAATAGGCATAAAATAATTATTTATTGAGGTATTCAACGTTTAGGGTTTGATGAGAAATGACGGTTTTGGCCTCGGTGAAGAAACGAGTCGAATTGGTCGCGACATGCCCTGGCCGCGGGTGCGGGCCTTCTGGGAGTGGCGAAATGCCTATTGGCCACGGGTGGAAGCTCTCCAGGAGTGGCGAGATGGTACTTGTCCGCGGCTCCAGCTCCTCCAGGCGCAGTGAGCTTCTTCTTCGGGGCAGCTTCATCTGCCTTCAGTGCTTTGGTATATTTAAGGATCCAACCATCGGATCGTCTCCAATCCAATTGAATTTGAAAGCTGGTTGTCTCCACTTTGTTGTGTCCAAATTTAGGGATGATCCGACGGTGAAAATGTCTCCATTAGTTGCAAGGCTTCTTGACGATCCAAGTTTATCCAAAAATGTAATTTTGCTCTGAAATGCACTCTTTTATTCCGAGTTACCTGAAACGTCTTTCAAATCTCTAAAATATGAAAATCACTTGAAAACCTTTGAAAACGGAGTTAAAACACCTGTAAAAGAATATGAAAGTGATCCATAAAAATGGATAAAAACCGGTGTTATCATGTTCTCAATAGGTCCATCCTCTCTTGTTGTTTTGCATAATATATGATCCAACCCAATTTTGGAGATATTCAATAAGGACCAGCTTCCTTTCCATTCTAACAGATTTGAGGACAAACCAACGGTTCAATCAAAAGATACATGAAGATCATGAGGTCCCATCATGCCACTCTCGGAGCAGCCCCAGCCGCGGACAAGAGGCAATCAGTCGCAGACAAGAAGCCTCCACCCGCGGCCAAGCCAATCCGATTTTGTCCCATAAGCCCATTTTTGAGGTCCTATCAATTCCCGTCAAGGAGAAACCCTAAAGACCGACGAAATCAAAGCTCTATACCTATAAATATGTGTTTTAAAGACCAAATTTCGTGTGCTTCTTTTCGTGCCACACTTTGCCCAATTTTTTTTGCTTTACGTTACTTCTTTCTAGTCTTTGTTCCTTACTTTCGAGATTGGTGAAGAGGTTCTCTCCGGACATCGTTCTTAAATTCGAGAGAGTGTTTCACCAATCTCATGTTTTATTTAATCATGTCTTTTAATTCTATTATGTGCGAGTAGTTTAATCGTTGGGTTTAAAGGGATTATTGAGGGGAATTCTATGTTCGATAAGGATTTCACATGGTAAAACCCTAGCCGATTTCTAGAGCTCTTTCTTATAAATCGTTGTTAATGCATGAATCTAGCGTCATGAACTACAAGTTGATTCATAGGTGTTAAAGAACCACCATAAGTTCTTAATCTAAATGCTCGAATCTTTCATATATAAGAGAGTGTCACGTCGTAAGATACGAAAGTATACTTGCGCAGTGCCGTGAACTAAGAAGAACCAGTGCGAACAACACAATTTTCTATGCGCCCAGGTACGAAAGCTACTAGTCGAGTATATAGATTGTTGGTGCGGAGGATGTAGTAGGCTACGCCGTTTATTCTATTCAGTTCGTGGAGTTAAAATCTAGAAACTTTGTTACTAAGATCTTAGGGGTTGTGATTGAATCGAGCATACCCTAAGATATCCATGTCGACTCAACACTGTTTTATTATTGTTTACAAATCGTTTTCCCGTTTAGTTTTTGCCATCGATTTTCTTAGGTTATTTTACAAGCAATTTTCCGTTTTTCCGTTCTTTACAATTTTCGTGACAAAACCCTATAAAAACTTTATTCTCGTTCTAGATTTCCTTGCTATTCTCTGTCTAGGGTCTCACAGGACAGGTTTCCCTCCTGTGGATCGATACCTTAAGTACTACAACGCACGTATGTGCACTTGCAGGATTTTTAGGTTTACAAATTGAAAATCGGAAGTTCCAGAAACAATCTGACCGCATCACAATGCTGACCCAATACGTGGACTATCAAGCCATGATGGAAGCCTCTTTGAACAAGAAGATAGATGCATTCAAAGCTGATTTTTCCGCGAAAATTTGAAAGCCTCACTAATCACGTCAAGGCCCTTGAGGAGCAAAATTCTAAAGACTTGGCAACGATCAATGACAGGTTGTAATAGATCAAAGAAGAGCAATGGAAACAAAAGAATGATCTCAACCGCGATATGCGTGACTTTCGTTCTTTAAAGTGCAAACTCGAAGAAACTGACGACTCTATCTACTTGAATAGAGATTGAGCACAGAGTGACATACTGCAACTTGTAGAATGTCTATGCTACATGGAAACTCAAGCTGAAGACACCAACTCCACTCTTGAACGAGTTTTCAACACCCTTGAAGAAGTGGAAGAAAAAGTGAGAAAGATATATTAGTATCATGTCGAGCATGACAAATTTTTGTGTACTCTCAACCTTGGTGAAAAAACTAAGCCATTCAATTCTTTGAAGAAGATGATGATTTTTCTAAAGAAAAACAAGGGTGCGGTCGATCCATCAAAAGAAAAACTATATCATCAAAATCTGTCATCCACTTGACCACACGCAGAACTCCGAGGGTGCGGTCGATGATCAGTTTACCACAGACAGAGCTCCAAGAGTGCAGCCAGAGCAACTTCCACCACACGACACCTTATCATGCGGCCACGAATGTTCGATTAAGCTCTCTTTTCCATCAACACTCAACCTTGTCCAAACATTTCTAGTCACTTGGAGCCAACTTTCCATGCACCTTGCAACATGGTTCAACCCCACAATGTGACTACATCATCCTCTACACCAAAACGCCAAGGAAGCTTTCCAATGGATTATGGTAAGTTCTACATCGATTCCTACCAAGTCTATGATGCAACATATTCTTACATAGAGTATTCCTCAACATTTGAGCCAACTTATGTGCATATCACAACACGTCTTCTCGCTTACTCAAGAAACAAAGGGAAGCCTCTTCCTCAGCACATCAGCAGAGAAAGGTTGATTGAATTTAACAACTTGGTCGAGAAGATCCCTATGTATGTCTCGTTTGAAGATGCATGGGGGAAGCATTATCTATTCGACTTCTTTCTAGAGAGCAGCGAGAGCAAGGAAGACATTCGTGTCTACTTCAACTGAGCCAGAAGCTCCACGACCTTTTACATCACTCACATAGCTCGCCTAGAGAAATACATGCGGTACCCAAATCGGATCAATCCGAAGAAACTTGAAGAATTCAACATTGTGGTTCGTGATCTCCCTCATGGAATCACATTTTGCTACAACTTGGAAAGACCATATGATTGGTCACTTCTTTAGTGAAAGCAAGGAATCCTTTTCAGAGGTTCAAGACCTCTTCAACCACGCTAGAACCAGAAGACCAGTTCGATCCCTACACAAGATCGAAGATCAAGGTCAATTTCGGAATTTTCGGAATTTCGAGTTGTAGCATTAGAAGCGTCGAGTTTCGGAATTTTCTTTGCGATTCTAGTTTATGCCTTAGCATCATATCAAAGGCAACCGCTCATAGGCAGGGTATCAAGCATATTTACCCAACAAACATAAAAATTGGACTTGCTGACCAATCTTCTGCAACACCGAAAGGAATTGTCTACAACATGCCCGTCAAGATATGAAATTGCATAGCTCCCAATGACCTCTACGTTGTCAATATGCCAGAGGATTATCATTCACCAATCATCTTAGGATGGTCTTTCTCACTACTGTTGGTGCCATCATGGATTGACCCATTCGACGTGTCTCTTTCTCCAACATCAAAAAAGACGTATTCTATCATGTGGTATCATACAACCTATCAAGAGGCGCTCATTTCAAATATGAAGATGAATGTGTTGAGTCTTCTACAGAGGATAACAACAAAAGGAGATCGAAAAGAACTTGTCTTCGGACATGATCTTTCTTCAATTAAGCTCATCTCCCCACTTAAGTCAAGCTAAAGATTTTAAACAAGTGCTTATGGGAGGCAACCCACTTGGGTAGTTTTTTTTTTCTTCTTCTTCTAACACTTTGATTTTTGGTTTTGGTTTTCTTTAGTTTCAGGTTTTTATAAACAATACAAAAACACACAAAAAATTGCAAAAACAAAAAAAAAGACAAAAACAATATTAGGTTTCGTTTCAAACTGAACCTGGCCACATGCAGAACTACCGGAATGTGGTAAAACATCTCTCCACCACACGCAAAATCTCGATCATGCGGTCGAATCACCATTCACCACAACCCCGAGCTCTCTGAGTGCGGCCAACACCAGTTTTCGCCAAACATCACCCCACCGCAACCACGCACACCAAGAGTGCGGCCAAACTCCTTTCCACCACTAGGTAAACTCCAGGCCTACGGAAAAACACATTTCCACCGCAACCACGACCCGTCTGAGTGTGGTGATACCCATCCGCAACTCACCTCATTCCACCACCATGTTTCACCATCCCAAAGCCAACTCCACCTCGTCAATGGACATCATACTTAATGAAAATCCGTCCTAAGGCGTTCAACTTGGCCAAACAACAAGAACATCAAGTTATAATTCGGCCACACAAACCCCCATCGCCACCACCACCGCCCCCCATCCAACCACTTCCAAGTAAGTTTTCTCATCATTTTTCCATCATTCTTTTCCATCATGTCTCGATTTATTTCACACTAGGAACAATGTGATTTAAGTCTGGGGTAGGATTTCATCCCTTACTAACTACCTATTCTTTCTTGAGTCTATTCATTCTCGCATTTTCTTGTCAAATTCTTTTGGTTTTTTTTTTCAAGTAAAACACTGTTTTTAAGGAGCAAGGACAAAAATCTATGATGAAACGTGACCAGTGTGCTTATATGCTATTCCTAGTAACAACTCTTTCTTGATTTAGTTCTAGACTAGGCGGTAGCTAGAGTACTTGTGACGCGAAGATCCCCAGAGAAATTTGAATTGTTTAGATTATAAAGGAGGGAATAAACTAGCTCTACTTAACTTAAACCTAACTTGACTTAATTTTCTCATTAAAGGCTTTAGATCAGGGAAACAAATCATACATTCAAGACTTCTTATCCTTTTTACCACTCCCTGTTGATCCTGAATAGCCAGCTCATTTTTTAGTTGGTTCCCCACCTTACCTTACCTCTTTCGAACCTCTTGCATTCTTTCTTGTTGTCTTATGTGCAGATATGTGCAAACAAACGCCGCAGAGGGAGGAACAACACAGTTTTCAGTCACTCCAGACGAAAGACTAGACGAGTTTGATTAAGGTGATATCAACGACGAGAATAACTCAGTTTTGCCTTAGAAATCTCAAATCAATGGTGAAAATTTGTGCCTCCCTAATACTCTATTCCAAAAAACTGTTTCCCCTTTCGAAAAAAAGATAAGATAAGAGAAAACCGAAAGAAAACGAAACAAAAAGGCTAAAAGAGTCTCATTTGGACGAAATATTTAACCATAGTTCGTTTGTGAGAAGTTAGATGCCATTCGTTTCGATTCCCAGAAAAATCTAAGTCTAGTAAATGGCAGGAAACTTCTTTTACCGAGGAAGAGGATTTTCCACCAACCCTTGTGCAAGAAGAAGTTATTGGAAACTGTAGTGATCAATAGGTCTTTCTTCTCTTGTTGTTTTCAATAATATCTAGCATTCTCTGACTAAAACGGTAATCCTAAATACTTTTACTCCACTACTTAAATAGCCTTTAATACCTAACATCGTCTACCCTGCATGAAAAGTTTAATAAGAAACTCACACAATGCTTTAATGAATGTAGAGAGCTAGTTGACCGGAATTTAGGTCTAGATTGTTTAGGGTTTGCATGACGGAAACCGTGGACTAGTGTCATAGGCGCTTTGGTGAGAATTTTCTAGACTGAATTATGATTGATATAGTTTGATGGTTATGGTTTAGAATGATGGTCACTGAGATTTTGAGCTCCCACAATTTTTCATTCATCTTTTCTGAGCTTTGATTTCTGTTTTGTTTGAGGAAAAACAAAGTCTAAGTTTGGGGGAGTTGATATAACTGTGTTTTTACACATTTTAACTTCGGTTTTTGAGCACTTTAATAAGTGTTACACTCGGTTTTCAAGTATTTAATTATTATTTTCGCATATTTATAGTGTCAATACTCTTTTCAGGTAATCAAAGTAAAAGCAATGCAAATTGGAGCAAAAGACCCGTTTTTGGAAAGATGCAAACCGTCAGAAGTTAGACCTTTAATGGAGAACTTCTGACCGTCTGATCAAGCCTAAATTTGGATACAAGATAGAGGGATCAACCAAATTTCATTTGAAATTTATTTAAGGACGATCCAACGGTTCAATCCCAAGTTACATGACGTTTACCGAAACCCTGTCAAATAGAAGCATGTGTATGGAGAAAACACTCTTGGCCACGACCTGAAGGGTCGTGAGTGCGGCCAGAGTTTGTTTCACCGTAGGCAGGAGCTCGTCCTTGCGGCCAGCCCAGTAACGTCCTAGATCAAGCCCGTTTGCAAAGCCCACTTCAAATCCACTTCCGTTTTGGACAAGTAAGAACCCTAGACGACTTTTAAAGATCTCAAGACCTATATATATATATATATATATATATATATGTTGTTTTAGGTCTCAAAAATGTGTGACTCATTTAGTTACGAATTTAGCACCAAACTTTTAGTCTTTTTGGTCTTTGTTCTTAGTTTAGGAAAATAGGGTTTTTTCTTGAACCCTCTTTGTTTCTTTCCGATTTATTGATTATGCAATCCATAAAATCATTTTTGCCTTGCATGATTATGTTTGAGTAGTTTATTAGTTGGGTTTAAGGGGATTCTAATCAAAGAGAATTTCATGATTGATATGGATTACAAGTATTGAACATAGCTCAATTTCTAGAAGTTCATTCTTTTAATTTTGTTCTTATTGCATGGAGTTAGCGTCGCGAACTAGCTACTGATCTTAGGATGGATAAAAACAACTATTGTGCTAAATTTATTGATCGGACCTAGCTTAGAAGAGCAATTATACTATAAGATACGAAAACATACTTATAAGGTTTAATTAACGTATGATGAACTTGCATTTTTTGCGTGATCGGTTGCGTGGCTACCAACGAATGTTGAGTAGTCAAGTTGTTAGAGAATAGGTGTTTGGCTCTATGAAAATAGGTTAACCACAATTTCGTGTTCGAGTTTAGAGAACTTTGAGCTAGAATCAATTAGAAGTTTTGTTAACTTGTTTGAATCAATCATAACCTCTGCGATTTCCATGATCCTAGCGTTTAGTCTTTATAGTTTACAACCGCTTTTATTTCCCTTCGCTTACATCCTTAGAAATCGGTTGATGATAAAACGTATGAGATATTGGTGACATGATGTGAAAGTGCATATATGGGCTAGATTTACATTCTATTGATGATAAAACGTAACGAAACAAGCAAGCATTCATGGTAAAATAAGGCACAAAGTTTTTCACGAAGTTCGGTTCTCCAACCTATATCTTCGGGATATAGTCCATAAAATAAATCTACTTGAATAAGATTGCAAATACAATTGCTTGTGGTATCTAACATAAACGTTCCTACCACTCTTTTCTATATGGATTATGCAAATTGTATCGAGCACATCATGTTTGACTACCACCGGAAGCACCAGTGCACCAATGTCTTCTTCGATGATGACTGTAGTTTCCATAGATATACTACCAACATATCTTATAGATCCATACACCTCGTTTGTTTGGTGGGACAATGCCACACACATGTATTCTTCTATCAATGATACCTTAGGCATCTGTGATCGCTTCATCTATGGGTTTCGTCTTCAGTTGTCAGCTTTTGTAACTCTGTTTCTTCTTATCGATTGGCCATTTGCTTGTCTCTAATGTTCATGCCGGTTTGTGGGATTTCTCGGTGGCGGTTTGTTGATGCGGTGGTGGGTTCTCCCGTTCGTTTGCTTTCCAGAATCGAAGGGTGCATGGTGTAAGGTGTCATCGGGGAAGTTGTAGGTGCCATTCGATCTAAGTATTCGAGGGCTTCTCTTGGATCTCGGTTGCTCGCGGAAAATACGGTGCCATCTTACGTCCATCCTCCAGTGAGTGTTCCAGCGGGCTGCTTCTCGCGGTTGGTGTCTTCCCAAGTCTAATCCAGCTTACTATGTTTAATTTCATTATGGCGGTTTTTCGTATTTTAGTGTTCGTTGTTGTTATCCTTGGTAGTTTTCAATATTTTTTTCGCTACTTGTTCTCTTTTTAATATTTTGTCTAAAACGAAAAATAGTATAAAATTTAACATTTTACCAAAAAAACATTCACTTTTACAGGTGTTGGTTTATTATTGGTTGGTGCTAAGTTAATCCAACAACATAATAAGAATAATTTATACGCTAGACTTTTCATGTAATATATAACTAGGACTTAACACGCACTATAATTAGCGCGAAATAATTTTTTTTAAAGAAATTGTTTTGAAATTTACGAAAAATTACTTTTATTTGAATTTTATAATATGTCTAACTCATGATTATAGATAGAGTTGTCAAAACGGAATAATTTGTCTATTTAACCCATTTTGCAGTGGACTAAAATATTATTCGTGCTAACCCATAAAACCTATAATCTTGAAAACATAACTCTATTATGCACTGTTTAATGACTCTAGTTTTCTGGTTAGTTCACGAACTCTTAAAAAAATTAATTTTCTTGTGTCTAACTTTTTATAAAATTAGTAAAATATTTTCAACTTTTAATAGAAATTCAAATAAAATATAATAAAGAATAGTGAAAATATATCAAGATTTCGAATAATTTTTTTTCTTTGAATATATATGGATTGATTATTATTTAAATATATATATTAGATAACATTTTAATGCAAAATAAATACTTTCCATATTCTTATTACTAATTGTAAAAGACAATTATATCATTTCTTATTTCAATTATTCTTTGTTATTTGTAATGACATTTTATGTAATAACTTGTAGGGATGACTAGCCAATCTCTCCAACATCTGGTCAATGAATGGCAATGGGAAGTGATCTTTCCGTGTAGGTGCATTCAACTTCTGGTAGTCAATGCACATTCGATGTCCAGTGATAGTCCTCGTAGGAATCATCTCATCCTTCTCATTCTTCACCACGGTTATCCCTCCTTTCTTAGGAACAACGTGCATTGGACTGACCCAAGAGCTATCTGAGATGGCATAGATAACTCCTGCATCCAAGAGTTTCATGAACTCTTTCTTAACCACTTCCTTCAGGTTCGGATTCAGCCTCCTTTGATGCTCGATTGAAGCCTTTGACTCGTCATCAAGATGAATCCTATGCATGCACAGGTCCGGGGATATACCTGAAATATCATCAAGAAAATAGCCAAGAGCTTTGCGATACTTGCGCAGCCTGCTCAGCAGTAAGGTAACCTCTGCGTTATTCAAGGAAGCATTAATGATTACTGGGAACATGGAATTAGGACCAAGAAAACCATACCTCAGATTTGTAGGAAGTGGTTTGAGTTCCACCTTAGGAGCTTTCTCCTCACTCCAATCTCCAAGCCCAGCAGCTTGCTTAGTACTTTCGGCCAAACCTATTTCTGGTCGCAGGGTATCGATCGATACTAGGTGAGTATCGATCGATACTAGGCAACATCATTCGAATAGATTTCTGACTCAGCTGAACAGACCAATGCCCTCTCCAATGGGTCTTCAGGATGCATCTCTAGGAAGTACTCCTCAACAATGTCACAGAAGGTATCAACGAAGAAAGTCTGTCCATCGATGGTTGGTCTCTTTATCATCTTCTCCATGTTAAAATTCATGACCAACTCACCAATGTTAAGAGCTATCTTCCCATTCCTGCAATCAATCAGAGCACCAGCTGTTGCTAGGAATGGCCTTCCCAAGATGAGAGGGTCTCTGGGTTCTGAATCATACTCCAAGACAATGAAATCAGTTGGGATTAAGCAATTCCCAATCTTAATCGGAACATCCTCGAGCAAACCTTCTGGAAGTCTAACTGAACGATCAGCGAGTATCAGCGAGATCCTCGTAGAAGTGAAGTCTGTCATTCCCATTCTCTTAGCAACCGAGTATGGCATGAGGTTGACACTTGAGCCAAGGTCACAAATAGAACGCTCAAACCTGTCAGTAAAGATTGTGCAATCCAAGACAAAGCTCCATGGATCTGGTAGTTTCGTTGGGATCCTGTTGGTTAGGATAGCACTGCACTCATGAGTGATCATCAGACAACCGTCTTCAAGGTTCACATTGCTGGCCACCATCTTCTTGACATATCTCCTTAAAGCTTTAGAAGTTTTTATAGCATCAATGAAGGGAAGTTCAACAACCAGCTTGTCCAAAATTTCCTTGCATCTAGTGTCCTCTACCTCCTTCTTAGTCTTCCCAAAAGCTCTGGGATAAGGTATCCGCGGTATGTAGACTCTCTCTATAACCGCTTTAGGCTTCTCCTTCGTAACCTTAAGTGCTGTATCGATTTCGGGTTCAGTATCGATCGATACAGGGGGGGTATCGATCGATACACGGGATTTTGAGTTTTCCCGTGTAAGAATTTTGACCGGTGTCGATCGATGCTGCGTAGTGTCGATCGATGCCTTGGCAATTTCAGAGTCCTCATCGTCAAACATCTCAAAATTTTCAGCAGGTTGGTCTACTCTCGCTCCTGAAGTGACCTCTTTACCACTTCTCAAGGTAATGGCATTGATGTGTGCCCTTGGGTTCTCTCCTTTTACTAGAAAAAAACCTTCTTGTCTTCTCGAACCTTCTGAAGTCTGAGCTACCTGAGTTTCCAGCTTCTTCTGATGAATACCAAGAGCATCGATCCTTCCACTCAGATCTTTGTACATGGCGTCCATCTTACCATTGAAGGTCACTGTGATCTGATGCTGTCCTTGAACGAGCGTTTCAAGCATGACCTCAATCTTTTTCTCTGATGTTTTAGCAGTCACAGGCTCGTAAGAAGGACTTCCGTAGTTCCTGGTGTAACCGTTGTTTTGGGCAGGTTTTTGGTTGAATCCTCCTTGCTGGAAGTTGTTGTTGAAGCTCTGATTGTTGTTGAATTGGTTCCTCTATCCCTGAAAACCAGAACCACCAATGTAGTTGACATCTTCTGCTTCACCCTCGTTAAACACCTCAACATCTTCAGCAAAGTGAACGGCCTTTGTTGTCTTTCCCAGCAAAAGACTGTGCATAGAATCTAGCTGAGCCTTAACTTCAGCGATCTGCGATCCATCATGATTACCAGCCAGCTTCTTGCGCTCGAAATCTGCACTCTTTGTGCTACTGCTAGATGCAAAGTTCTCAATCAACACATAAGCGTCCTCAGGATACCTGGTGTTTAAATTACCATTGCTTGAAGCGTCCAAAGCCATCTGATACCTCCAATCTATCCCTCTGAAGAAGATACCCAGCAGCTGCACGTCAGAGTATCCGTGATGTGGACAATCTCTCTGATACGATCTGAATCTCGTCCAAGCAGCCTTGAACGCCTCAGTAGGTCCTTGAGAAAATTGGGAGAATTTATTCCTCATATCCTCAGATCGTGCATCATCGTAGAAGTTAATCAGAAAGGCCCTCTTAGTCTCTTCCCAACTAGTCAGCGATTCAGGAGGTAGCTGCCTCAGCCAATAAGTCGCATCTCCACCTAGAGAGTAGGGGAAGAGCTTGCAGAAAAGAAAGTCGTAGGATACTCCATTGCTTGTGATGCTGGTTACCAAGTCCTCGAACTTCTCCACATGATCCATCGGATGTTCATGAGGAAGACCATGAAAGAGATGCTGTCCCACAAGAGTGTAGTATGCAGATTTCAGCTCAAAGTCATTCCTCTCAAACGCAGGAGGACGAATCGCTGACCGATTGGCAAAAAACTTATCCGGCCTGTTGTACTCACCAATCGTTCTTCCACGATTAACCACAGCATCCTTCGCGCTCCCAGCGACATTCTCAGCGATAACAGGGGCAGGTGGTATGACGATCCCCTCTCCATCTAGACGTTGTCCTTGCTCATTGCACAACCGACCCTCTTGGTCTCTGTAAGCACCAGGTGCATCACGAACCAACCCCACTTGATTGTTGTTCATCTTAGCTGATTTCTTTGATTTCATGTTTGTGCGTTCCACAAGTGCTAGTTGCTCGAGTGACAGATCCACTAGTTCAGCGTTCTTGTTCCTTCTGGTTTCTCGATTAGGCATGCACCTGAAAACAAAAGTAAAGAACGTAAGTAACTGAAATTGACGACGGGTATCGACCGATGCTGAAGGGTATCGATCGATACTCGGGCGATTTAGACGAATTTCTTAGCTAAAATCTAATGGCGAATTGAGTCCCTGGCAACGGCGCAAAATTTGATATGCTCAAAGTAATACCCTAAATAGTACTAAAGCAGTTGCTGCAGTAAATCAGGGGTCGAACACAAGAACTCAATTATCAAACAATAGGTTATATAGATCCAAAATACGTTAAATCAAAAGATGTAATTGAAAACAAGTATGCAAGTAAAAGTGTTGTAAATTCAGTTGGAGAAAGTTAGGTTTACGGTATTTCTCAGGAAATCAATGAATGCAATTAAACTAGCTAATCAGGGTTCAGATTATGCGCTTTTCTTGAACTCATATCACTAAGGTATAGCTAACCAACTCTCATTGCGAAAGCTATCTAAATCTAAATCCTAGGAATTCCAAATCTCTTTGCGAATCCTAAAGTATAAATCAGCTTTAAAGTTCAGGTTTGATAAGTTCACAAATCAATTAAACCAAATCTCTTTGCGAATAATCAATTTGATCACCTAAGGTTCTATCAGGTAATTAATCGTACTCTCGTGCCTAATCAATTATCCTAAGATCTAAGTTCTGGGTGATCAATCCAGAATTAGCTTTGAGAACAACCTATGGTGAAGAATTAATTCAGATTGTGAACCCTAAGAAACTAATCAACCTAGCATTCAAAGAAGTCCCTATGAGAAAACCCCCAACCTAACAAGTGATCTACTCAGACATGGAGATTGAAACAATAAACATTACTGAATAAATACTCAAATAAATAATAAGAAAGAGTAACAAAGGGTTCTAAATCTTCTCTTAGACGAACAAAGTATCAGACTTGTCTCCCTCAAAAGCTCTCTCTCAAATCCAGAATAAAATAAGCATAACCAACAAAGTGGCTGAAAATCTTAATTAAATAACCTAAACACGAATTGGGGTCTTCTTGTAAATATCAAAGTCTTCTGGGCAAGTTTTACAATTCTTCAAACTTCATAAAAAGTTCGCGGCCCGTGATCTCTCGATGGATGTCGATCGATACCAGGGGGTTGATATATCATGGTTTTTACCTTATTTAAGCCATGATATAAGTCTTTTTTATAGAGTCTTTATAGTATTTTGGAGTATTTTAGAGTCTTTTACAGGTCATAGCACGTTGGGAACATTATTGGAGATATTGGAGCTTTCTGGAGCATTTGGAGCAAAGCAGAAGTTCGTGTTGCTGAGAACCCGATATGAAGCCTTGGTATCGATCGATATTGGCTAGTATCGATCGATACCCATCGCAGCAAGACACGACCCGCGAGTTTTCCAAGACTTGAAGAATTACAAAAGTGCCCAGAAGTCTTTAATAATTACAAGAAACCCCAAATCGTATTTTAGGTTATTTATAGTGATTTTACAGCCACTTTTATGGCTATGCTTTATTTTGCTTTGGTTTAAGAGAGAACTTGGTGAGAGAGACAAGTCTGAATCTCCCTTCGTCCGAGATCAGATCTCAAAACCTCTTGTTACTCTTTCTTATTTTCTATTGAGTATTTATTCAAACATGTCTATTAATTCAATTTCCATGTCTGAGTAGATCTCTTGTTAGGTTTGGGGATTCTCATAAGTGATTTCTTTGAATGCTAGGTTGATTAGTTATTTAGGGTTCATAATCTGAATTAGTTCTTCGCCTTAGGTTGTTCTCAAAGCTAATTCTAGATTGATTACCTAGAACTTAGATCTTAGGATAATTGATTAGGCACGACAGTGCGATTAATTACCTGATAGAACTTAGGGTGAGCAAATTGATTATTCGCTAATAGATTTGGTTTAATTGATTTGTGAACATATCAAACCTGGAATTAAGGCTGATTTATTCTTAGGGATTTGCAAAGAAATTTGGGATCATGAAGTTTAGATTTAGATAGTTTTCGCAACGACAGTTGGTTAATTATACTCTAGTGATTTGAATTCGAGAACCGTGCGTAACCTGAACCCTGATTAGTTAGTTTATTTTGCATTCATTGATTTCCTGAGAAATATCCCTGAACCTATCTTTCTCCCATTTATTTACAACTCGTTTACTGCTTACTGCTTTTTGTTTAATCTGAATAGTTTAGCTTGACTTGACACTATACAATTTATTGTGCGATTTCTCTGAGTTCTTGTGTTCGACCCCTGATATACTGCGGCAACTGCTTTAGTACTGTTTAGGGTATTAATTTGAGCATATCAAATTTGGGGCCGTTGCCGGGGACTCAATTTCGCAATTAGATTTTAGCTGTCGAGTTTTGACTAAACCCGTCGGTATCGATCGATACTCGTCTTTTTCTTTTGTTGATATCGATCGACACCACTTGGTATCGATTGATACTCATCGTGTCTTTGGTTACTTACGTTCTTGATCTTTGTGTTTCAGGTGCATGCCTAATCGTGAAACCAGAAGAAACAAGAGCACTCCGCTAGTCAATCTATCGTTAGAGAAGCTAGCACGTTTAGAACGCACAAACAGAAAGACAAAGCAGACATCAGGGATGAACAACCCAGTAGTTTTAAGAGCTGATGAAGCTGGAGTCTTGAGAGACCAAGAGGGTCATTTGTGCAATGAGGGAGGGCAGCGACTTGATGAATCTGGAAACGTCGTTGTCCCTGCTGCTGTTGTTGAGATTGTCGCGCCAGCTGGGCGCGCCAACGTTGGGAATGCTGCAGGTGATCGAGCTAGAACACTTGGTGAGCAGAATAGGCCTGATCAGTTCTATGCCAATCGAGCTGCGATTCGCATCCCGACTTTTCAGAGGAATGACTTCGAGTTGAAGCCTGCGTATTACGCTCTCGTAAGTCAGAACCCATTCCATGGCCTACCTCATGAGTATCCCATGGATCATATCGAAAGGTTCAAGGACTTGGTCACTGGTATGAAGTACAATGGAGTGATCAATGAGTTCCTTTTTCTGCAAACTCTTCCCGTACTCTCTTGGTGGGGATGCTGCTTATTGGCTGAAACAGCTAGCTCCTGATTCGCTAACTACATGGGATGAGACGAAGAATGCATTCCTGATAAATTTTTATGATGATGCAAGATCTGAGGAGCTCAGGAACAAGATCTCTCAGTTCGCTCAGGGTCTGACAGAGGCATTCAAAGCTTCATGGATTCGTTTCAAGTCTTATCAGAGAGATTGTCCGCACCATGGGTTCAATCAGGTGCAGCTGCTGGGCACTTTCTACAGAGGGGTTGATTGGAGATACCAGATGGGTATGGATGCTGCGAGTAATGGGAACTTCTTCACCAGGTATCCGGATGATGCGGTTGTGCTGATCGAGAATTTGGCGTCTAGTAATAGCACCAAGAATGCTGATTTCGAAAGGAAAAATCAAGCTCGAGGAATTGATGGGTCGCGGATTGCTGACGTGCAGGCCAAACTGGATTTCCTGATCGGGAAATCAAAGAAATATGTGCACTTTGCTGATGAAGTCGCTAATGTGAAAGAAGAAGAAGAGGATGTTAACTACGTTGGTGGTTCTGGTTTTCAGGGTCAGCGATTTGGGTACAACAACAACCGAAACTTCAACAACAACAATCAGCAAGGTGGGTACAAGTTAGAGGGGAACCAATCTGGTTTCGGAGCGAAGCAATTTACTCATAAACCACTTCAGAGCAGCGATTTCACTCGCAATTATGGGAACTCTTCGTACCAACCAGCATCTCCCAAGTCCACAGAAAATAAGATGGAATCCATGATGGAACAAATTCTTCTGGGACAGCAGAAGTTGCAAGTGGATTTTAATGGGAAGTTTGACTCTCTGTACATCGATCTGAATAGGAAAATCGAAGCCATAAATCTTTCCCAGAAGAAGCTGGAAACTCTGGTGGCTCAGACAGCAGCAGCTGTAAAGAGGCAGGAAGGTTTTCTTCCAGGGAAAACTGAGAATCCAAGGGCACACATCAACGCCGTCACCTTGAGGAGTGGAAAAGAGGTGCTTACAGGAGTGAAGAACAGCCCAATTGCAGGAAATCTCGTCGATCTTGCTGGAGATGACGATTGGGATTCTGAGAATCCACAAGTATCGATCGATATCAGACAGTGTCGATCGACACCAGCCCAGACATCTGCCCGAGTGGATCCAAAATCTCGTGTATCGATCGATACCCCTTAAGTATCGATCGATGCTGAGACACAGCTAGAGAAGGAACCCGAGATTGTCAAGGAGAGGGTGTATACACCTAAGGCACCTTATCCTATACTTCCTAAGCTGACAAGGAAAGAATGGGAAGATGCCATATGCAAGGCTATGCTGGATAAGTTGGTTGTGGAGCTTCCTTTTATTGATGCTATTAAGACTTCTCCAGCTTTCAGGAGATATGTGAAAAAGATGGTCTCTAGCAATGTGAACCTAGAGAAAGGTGTCATGATGATCACATCTGAGTTCAGTGCGATCCTGCTCAACAAAATTCCTAAGAAGCTACCAGACCCAGGGAGCTTTGTTTTTTACTACACTATCTTCACAGAGAGATTTGAGCGAGCTCTCTGCAATATTGGGTCGAGTGTGAACCTTATGCCACACTCAGTTGCCAAGCGAATGGGGATGACAGATTTCCAATCTACAAGGATTTCGATGGTACTTGCTGATCGCTCAGTTCGACTTCCAGAGGGACTACTTGAAGATGTCCCAATCAAGATTGGGAATTGCTTGATCCCAACAGATTTCATCGTCCTGAAGTACGATGCTGAGCCTAAGGATCCTCTTATCATGGGCAGACCATTCCTTGCAACTGCTGGAGCCTTAATTGACTGTAGGAATGGACAGATCGCTCTCAACATTGGTGACTTGGTGATGTCCTTTAACATGGAAAAGATGATGAAAATGCCAACCATTGATGGGCAGACATTCTATGTGGACACCTTCAGTGACATAGCTGAAGAGTACTTCTTGGAGATGCACCCTGAGGATCCACTGGAGAGAGCATTGGTCTGTTCGGCCACTTCAGAAGTCCGTTCATGTGACGAAACTGCTGGATACTCAAAGATGCTTGATTCAGCATCACCAGGATCGATCGGTACCCCTCTTGTATCGATCGATACCCTACGGCCAGAAGGAGAGTTGGTCGATGGTTCTAAGCAAGCTGCTGGGCTTGGAGATTGGAGTACAGAGAATGCTCCTAAGGTGGAACTAAAGCCACTTCCAGCGAATCTGAGGTATAGTTTTCTTGGTCCTAATTCCACATACCCAGTAATCGTTAATGATTCTTTGAATACCACAGAGGTTGCTTTACTACTGAGCAAGCTACGCAAGTATCGCAAAGCTCTTGGCTATTCTCTTGCTGACATTTCAGGTATAGCACCAGACTTGTGCATGCATCGAATTCACCTGGAGGACGAGTCAAAGTCTTCGATTGAGTGTCAGAGGAGGCTGAATCCGAACCTGAAGGAAGTGGTCAGGAAGGAAGTGATGAAACTGTTGGAAGCAGGGATTTTCTATGCCATATCGGATAGTTCTTGGGTTAGTCCATTTCATGTTGTGCCTAAGAAAGGAGGCATAACTGTGGTGAAGAACGAGAAGGACGAGCTGATCCCTACAAGGACAATCACTGGTCACAGGATGTGCATTGACTACAGGAAGCTTAATGCGGCTACACAGAAGGATCACTTCCCATTGCCATTCATTGACCAGATGCTGGAGAGGTTAGCGAGTCACCCATACTACTGTTTTCTCGATGGGTACTCAGGATTTTTCCAGATTCCTATACATCCAGAGGACCAGGGAAAGACGACCTTTACATGTCCCTATGGCACATTCGCCTACAGAATAATGCCATTTGGATTATGTAACGCTCCATCGACCTTTCAGCGATGCATGATGTCGATTTTCACAGATATGACTGAGGAGTTTATGGAGGTCTTCATGGATGATTTTTCTGTATATGGATAATCATTCAAGGACTTTCTGGATAACTTGTGCAAGGTGCTTCAGCGATGCGAGGAGAAGCACTTGGTTCTTAATTGGGAGAAGTGCCACTTCATGGTACAAGATGGCATTGTTCTTGGGCACAAGGTTTCTAAGGCAGGGATCGAAGTCGACAAGGCTAAGATTCAGGTCATGACGAGCTTGCAACCTCCACGATATGTTCCTGAGAAACGAAGCTTCCTTGGTCATGCTGGGTTCTACAGGAGGTTCATCAAAGATTTTTCTAAGCTTGCACGTCAATTCACAGCTCTGTTATATAAGGAAGTCAAGTTTAATTTCACATATGATTGCCTTGTAGCCTTCGAGGAAATCAAGAAGGCATTGGTGAGTGCTCCTGTAGTCCAACCACCTGATTGGAGCTTGCCTTTTGAGGTTATGTGTGATGCCAGTGATTTTGATGTTGGAGCTGTGTTGGGTCAGAGGAAAGACAAGAAACTCCATGCTATTTATTATGCCAGCAGGACGTTGGATGATGCTCAGCGAAATTACAGCACCACTGAGAAGGAGTTGCTGGCAGTCGTTTTCTCTTTTGAGAAATTCCTGTCCTACTTGATTGGGAGCAAGGTCATTGTTCACACAGACCATGCTGCTCTCAAATACCTGCTGAAGAACAAGGACATCAAGCCTCGTCTATGCCGATGGGTTTTTTTGCTCCAAGGTTTCGACATCGAGATCAAGGACAAGAAAGGAGTTGAGAATGGCGTTGCTGACCACTTATCGTGACTAAAGGTCGATGAGGTCGTCCCTATTGATGATTGTTTGCCAGAGGAAGATGTTTACCTCATTGAAGCTCAACTTCAAGACCTTTATCCCGAAAATCTGCATTTTTCACGAATGCATACTTTCGGTATCGATCGATACTCACCTAGTATCGATCGTTACCCGTCGCGACCTGAACCTGTTTTGTCCGTAGAGCACTTGAACTCCTATGATGTCTATCTAGCTGCTGACTATAGTGCTGCACGTCCACGGTACGCAGACATCGCCAACTACCTTGCTGTAGAGACTGAGCCAAAGTATGCCACAAAATATGCAAGGAAGAAGTTTATGCGCGAGATAAGGAGATTCTTCTGGGATGAGCCTTACCTATACAAGCATTGCTCAGATGGTATCTACAGAAGATGCGTTGTAGAGTCTGAGATGCCAGCTATTCTTTTTCATTGCCATGGGTCTGAGTATGCTGGTCACTTTGCCACTTTCAAGATGGTGTCCAAGGTTCTTCAAGCAGGCTTCTAGTGGCTTACTATGTTCAAGGATGCTCATGCCTATGTCTCAAAGTGTGATGTCTGTCAGAGAAGAGGGAAGATCAGCAAGAGACATGAGATGCCACAGAATTTCATCCTTGAGGTTGAAGTTTTCGATTGCTGGGGCATCGATTTTATGGGTCCCTTTCCCTCGTCACACAAGAACAGGTACATCCTGGTAGCTGTGGACTACGTGTCCAAATGGGTGGAAGCGATTGCTAGTAAAAAGAATGACTCTGCGGTGGTTCTTAAGCTGTTTAAGACCATCATCTTCCCACGATTTGGAGTGATGCGAATTGTTATAAGTGATGGTGGCAGCCACTTTATCAACAAGATTTTTGAGAGGTTGCTAAAGAAGTATGGTGTAAACCATCGAGTGGCTACTCCATATTACCCTCAAACCAGTGGGCAAGTCGAAGTCTCCAATAGGCAAATCAAGGAGATTCTGGAAAAGACAGTGGGTGCTTCTAGGAAGGATTGGTCTACAAAATTGGATGATGCACTATGGGCTTACATGACTGCTTTCAAGACACCGCTGGGTACTACACCATTTCACTTGCTGTATGGGAAAACATGTCACCTTACAGTGGAGATTGAGCACAAGGCAGCATGGGCGACGAAGTTGCTGAACTTTGACATCAAGCCTGCTGCAGAAAGGAAGTTGATTGAGCTAAATGAGATTAGGCACCACGCCTACGAGAACTCAAAGCTGTACAAGGAGAGAACAAAGGCTTATCATGATAAGAAGATCATCTCCAGACACTTCGAGCCGAATGACCAGGTACTTCTGTATAACTCTCGTTTAAAATTGTTTCCTGGTAAACTGCGTTCTCGTTGGTCGGGTCCCTTCACTATCATGGAGGTCAGACCACATGGAGCTGTCATGCTGATTAGTCCTACAGGCGATGAGTTTACTGTCAATGGACAGAGGGTAAAACACTATTGGGAGAAAGCCGAGATTCCAACAGGGAAGCTAATGCCTTTGGATGATACACCCACAGCCTGAAAGGCGTTACAGTCAAGCTAATGACGTTAAACGAGCGCTTGGTGGGAGGTAACTCACTGGTGAGTCTGTATTTGAGTCGTTTTTCCTTTTATTTTCGTTAGTTTTGTGTTTGTGTCAGGATAAACAAGGAGAAAAACCCGAAATCGCCTTAGTGTCGATCGATACCCCATTGGTATCGGTCGACACCAATCGCGAATGTACGGTTCATCAAGTAGATTTAAGACTGGTATCGATCGATACCAGGCTGTGTGTCGATCGATACTCGATGTTCCAGCAAGGTAACTTCTTGTTTTTCCCAATTTTACTCTGTTCTTTTGTTTTCTTTCACTGACTCTAGGCTAGATAACACTAGGGACAGTGTTGTTCAAGTCTGGGGGAGGTGTCTGCTGACATTGTGTTTGTTTTTCTTAGAGTTAGTCGTTTTACCGAGTCAAAATCGTTTTTATTGAGTCAAAACTAGTTGGAGACGATGATCATGTGCTTGAACCTATTGATTTGATTTTATTTTTGAGTGCACAGTGTTACAGGATCAGTTCTAGATCGACTAATGAAAAATTCAAAGACTGACCAGTTGACTAGAAAACATCCATGTTTCCAGCAGAGTTCTTCTGAAACATGAGCCAACTTTTGCACTTCATCGATATGGTTAGTGTTCATAGAGCTTGATTCATCATTCATATCTGACAAAGGAACCCATGTGTTTAAAATAAATGGTATTTCTCTCCCTGTTACAAGTTGATAAGTGCATAAAAGATGAAATGATTTTCTTCTGAGTAGAGGGCTAGGAAAGTTTCCAAGGATCCCATTATTATACTTCAGAGGAGATGATCACACAAAGGTGAAAGCGATGTTAGGAAAATTTCATGTGACACCATTATTCGCCTACACCTTTGATTACTTATGAGGGAAGAATTGGGGATTCGGTGGCTAACACCATCAATACTCGCGTCTCAAACCTTAATATGTAAATGCAAGGAACATAATAAGAAATAAGTATGGGGGAGAGAAATAATACCAAAAAGTGTGAAAAGGGTGGTTCCTTGTCATGATATCGTATGGTAAAGAATCTAGAAGGTTCTTGAACATTGGCTGCAGCGATGAAACTGGCGATGAGGGTTTTACTTGAACAAAGCTGTGGGATAATGTGTGGAGTCTGGAAAAGCTGTGAATGTCTACGGAGAAGTACATGGTGGTTAGATCAAAAGCTGATTAGGTGACATTTGGGTACTTGGAAAGAGGGTCATTTCGATGGTTGATGGACAGGTGAGTCTCCGCGTTTTCAAACCTCTTTCTCTGATTTAGGCTTCTATTTGCTTGAGGGCAAGCAAAAGCTAAGTCTGGGGGAGTTGATATATCATGGTTTTTACCCTATTGGAGATATTGGAGCTTTCTGGAGCATTTGGAGCAAAGCAGAAGTTCGTGTTGCTGAGAACCCGATATGAAGCCTTGGTATCGATCGATACCCATCGCAGTAAGACACGACCCGCGAGTTTTCCAAGACTTGAAGAATTGCAAAAGTGCCCAGAAGTCTTTAATAATTACAAGAAACCTCAATTCGTGTTTTAGGTTATTTATAGGGATTTTACAGCCACTTTTATGGCTATGCTTTATTTTTCTTTGGTTTAAGAGAGAACTTGGTGAGAGAGACAAGTCTGAATCTCCATTCGTCCGAGATCAGATCTCAAAACCTCTTGTTACTCTTTCTTATTTTCTATTGAGTATTTATTCAAACATGTCTATTGATTCAATTTCCATGTCTGAGTAGATCTCTTGTTAGGTTTGGGGATTCTCATAAGTGATTTCTTTGAATGCTAGGTTGATTAGTTATTTAGGGTTCATAATCTGAATTAGTTCTTCGCCTTAGGTTGTTCTCAAAGCTAATTCTAGATTGATCACCTAGAACTTAGATCTTAGGATAATTGATTAGGCACGACAGTGCGATTAATTACCTGATAGAACTTAGGGTGAGCAAATTGATTATTCGCTAATAGATTTGGTTTAATTGATTTGTGAACATATCAAACCTGGAATTAAGGCTGATTTATTCTTAGGGATTTGCAAAGAAATTTGGGATCCTAAAGTTTAGATTTAGATAGTTTTCGCAACGACATTTGGTTAATTATACTCTAGTGATTTGAGTTCGAGAACCGTGCGTAACCTGAACCCTGATTAGTTAGTTTATTTTGCATTCATTGATTTCCTGAGAAATATCCCTGAACCTATCTTTCTCCCATTGAATTACAACTCGTTTACTGCTTACTGCTTTTTGTTTAATCTGAATAGTTTAGCTTGACTTGACACTATAACTCCAAATGTGCTAAAACCTGTAAAAGACTCTAAAAGACTCCAAAATACTATAAAGACTCTACAAAATGGACTTATATCATGGCTTAAACAGGGTAAAAACCATGATATATCACCTTGTCTAATTTCTCATTAAGGGCATTCATCTCCTTTCGTGTTCGTTCCTCATACTCTCCACTTTCTCTCGAAGCTCTATCATAGTCCTCACCATAATTCTCATTACTTTGGGTAAGATTCTCAACAAGTTCTAGGCCTTCATCAACCTCTTTGCCCAACAAGTTTCCATTGCTTTCTATGTCAAGGAGCATCCTAAACTTGGGCAAGACACCTCGGTATAGAGTACTCAAAAGCCATTCATCGGAGAACCCGTGGTGAGGACATTGCATTGTGTAGCCCTTGAACCGTTTCCATGCTTCACAAAAGCTCTCGTTCTCTTTTTGAGTGAAGCTCGGGATCTCATTCCTCAACCTCGACGTTCTCGTAGTAGAAAAGAACTTAGCCAAGAAGACTTTCTTGCATTCATCCCATGAGTTGACGGATCTATGGGGTAAGTTTTTTTCCCATTGGTGAGCCGTTTCGCCAAGAGAGAATGGGGAAAGTCGAAGCTTTAGTGCGTCCTCTGAGACACCATTCATATTTACCAACCCACATACTCGGTCGAAGTTGTCTAGATGATCAAGCGGGTCCTCCAAAGATAAACCATGGAATGTGTTGCCTTGAATCATGGAAATTAAACTCGCTTTGATATCAAAATTGTTATTCACCACCGTTGGTGGATGTATACTGTCACGATTTCCATGGGCATTCGGAGGATCACCACTCCAATCACCCTCGATGCTCTATTAACATGAGCCGCCGCTTGTTGTTGCACATTAGCATCATGCCCATTGTTTCCAACCAAAGGTTCTTGTACATTATCCATACCCAACCATTCAATGTGTTGAGCTCGTTCTCTTTCTCTCCTTGCTCTGATCCCACAATGCAAGAGATGTATGTCGTCTATTAGCTCAACAAGGTTTTGTCCACCTCTAGCCCTTGTGTTCATACACCTATATGAGAAGAGAAAACTAGATAGAGAGATTAGTAAACAAATAAAAAAAAAGCTTAATCTCAAAAAGAATCTAAATCCTATTGACTAAACAAGAACCTCAAATGGCAATGGCGCCAATTGATATGTAGGATTTTTTTTTATGAATCAATTAATCCTTAAGATTACTCATATCATTGTAGTATGTAAGGTGTCAATCCAATTGGGGTTTACTTTAATACAACAAGAATGCAAGAAACTCTCTAATTTAAGCTAACAACGTGGTTTTGGTTTCAATTCTAGCAACATAATTCAAATGTAACAAGTCAAACAAGATACAAGACTAAATAAGCATTAAACAAGATTAACAAATTGATAAAGGCAAGCCCTTGGATGAGGTTATGGACTTTGGGGACTTTTATGATCAACATATGATGTCATTACACACAATCAAGCAATTTTCCTTAGCCTAGAACACTTAAACAAGACTAATTCACTCTCATGGCACTAATCACTTTGCTAATTAATAAATCAAGACTCTCATTTGTAAAACGTTAATCAACAAGCATTAATCATAAGTTCCAATAGCCATAATACTCCTTAAACAACTACTCTCATAGGCTAAGCAAGTAAAATCTCTTATTTAGTTCTTTGGAGAATTTCATCGAACACCTTGTGTGCATAAAATTCCCTATGATCTAGATTAACTCTCTCAAACTTAATCTAGCATTGTGAACACTAAATAAGAGAGGTAAGCTGCAAACTATGCCCTAGACATCATAGATCTATCATGAAATCCCCAAATTCAACCCCATCCATGAGCTCTAAAAAGATTACTCACTAATCATGAAGAACACACCAAATCTCATCAAAGAGGTGTTGGTAATCATGATTAGATAATAAAAAGATGAAAGATTAGAAGATATTAAGAAACTTAGAAGCTTAAAACTTATATTGGATACCTTTTACAAAAATCTAAAGAACACTTAAATAGGAGAGGTTTTTGCTTTAGAAAAAGACTTAGAAAAATAAAGTTTAGATCTAAAATTAGGTTTCTCAAATATTTAAAGTTGTTTGGGCGGACCGGGTCAATCCAAAACAAATCGGGTCTTGACCCGGCCGGGTATGGGTCATGCTGGTCTTGGTGGTCTGTCCTGACCAGACTTGGGCCAGTATAGGTGGGTCGGTACTGAAACTTGTGCATAACTCGTTTGGGCGCCATATAGACATGTCCCTGCTAAATCTGTTGTATCTTTCGAACCAATGTTCAGAATGACTTGCAACCACCTCCAGTCTAACTCAATTATCCACAACTTTCATGAAGACCGTGGAAGCTAAATCCGATTAGAAACCTTTTGTCTGAGTTTATCTTTCAAGCACTCCAGGTGACATAAGTGGGATTTGAATTTGGATCGAGATACTTGTAGAGGAGAGGCGTGCCGGGTAAAGTTTGAGCGGCACTGTGGGGCGGTACAGGTCACTGTGCTGATGCCGGTCAAGTGTTGGCCGGTATGGTCGCCTAGAAACTCCATTTTCTTCTAGTCTCCTCTTCTTAACTCGTTTGTGAGACATACAGACATGTGGTCAGTCAAAGGATGATAACTTTTTCAGTTCATCTCCGAATGACCTGAACCCAACGCCATTATGAAAATAACTAAATTCCCTATGACTTTCATCAATGGGTCAAGAGCTAATTTCTAATGAGAAGGCCTTCGTCTGGATTGATCTTTCTGGTACTTCGGACTGGGAGCTTAGTGCCGTATGGAAACTAGCGGCTGGTACGAGAAAGAGAAGTGGGCCGACATTTGTCACTGCCTCCATACTGGTTGGACAGTGCCGGATGGATGCTGGCCGTTACAGTGGCCTAGAAATGGCCCTTTTTCCCTTAGCCTTCTTCTCTTGAATCAAGATCGAGTGTGCTCGATTCCAAGATCTCCAATCACCTCCAAGATGCCTCCAAGTAACTAGAAAACACTCCAATTTGTGCAAGACTCATTAGAACCTAATGAGAACTATCTAAACTCTAAATGAGAACAAAACATTAAAGAAATGCTAAGAAACACATGCATGAGACTCAAAATATCTAGATAAATACATGATAAAAAGAGTAAAATAAGATAATATAAAAGCCTAAACCATTTCTCGTAGGTCTGGTTTAGGTGACATGACCTATATGAAGAGATTATATTTTAAAAGTTATATAATCTCTAAGGTTTCGAGTTTAGTTTTCAAAGTTTATAATTTAGTTTTAGACTATTCTATTAAATTTTAGTAAAAATATGGCATATTTTCTGAAGAGTCCCCATTTCATTTCATGACAAAAAAAAAAACAAAAACAAAACAGAATCGATACGATAACTTAATTCATCCGAAAGTCTGCAAGTAATTAATTTGAAGTAAACCAATTCTACTCATATTTTTCGATAATATATAACATCAATATAATCCTGAATTGTTTCAAATTTTATCCTTTTTATATATATATCAAAGATAGTTTAATGTTACGACAGCTCCAAGCCTCCAACCAACTTACGAATGAGAAACAAATAAATAAATACGTAGACATTGTATATTACGAATTCAGAGACGCAAATCTTTTTTTAATTAGACATTAGAATCAATGAAATTAAATGAGAATAAGAAGGTCAACCCCATCCCACGTGGACTGCAGGTGAACATAATGGCTGAGGTTGCTTTTGAGAGCCGTTCCTGTACGTAAGAAAAGATTATGAAAGTGAAAAACAAAATGATTATGAAACTGTAATACCAATTAATAAAAGCACATAAAAATTAAAATGATTTACGAAACGAAATAAGGATAAGAGAAACATATAGGTTTAAAGAAAAAGAAAAAAAAATCAGTGAATCCTTCTCCTGGCATCGTAAAGAATAGCCAGAATACTAATTTAATATGTCTTGATATATATTCCAAAGAGATTATGTAGTGAAAAATCTGTAATTTATTAGCTAATAAAAAAAACGTATGCCAAAATATTATTCTACCAACGATTATCACCAACAATTCACACATAAATGACCATATCTAGCCCATATATATATGTGTGCAAAAATTATATGATTTTTTTTTTGTCAACAGCCTAAATACTTATACCGATTCAGTAAATCAAGTCGGGGTATCGAGTTTACACAGATAAAATCTGATGGATAGATTCGAGCACCGCGTGCTAACTTGTCCGCCACTGTGTTATTTGCGCGTGGAATATATGTGAGAGAGAAAAGGGTGAATTTCTCCTTACTCCTCGCGAACTCCTCCAAATGTAGTGTAAAGACCGGCCACTCCTTGGGTGTAGACACCATCTTCACTAACTCTGAGCAGTTTGTTGCAAAGGCTATCGTCATCTTCTGATTTGCAGTCATGCAATGCATCGCCCAAATGAGCGCCTCTAATTCTACGTGTAACGGGGAAAGGCTTCTTCTCAGGTTCCGTGATCCCATGATGGCACCTTCGATCCCCTCTTGAAAGTAGTACCATCCTAAACCAGAATAGTTGTTCGTTTCCTTCCACGAGCCATCAATATAGCATTTCTGTCCATCATATACCTCATTTTGAGCCAGCATTGTGTTGGGACCGATTAGTGGAGAAATTAAGTCTGGTTCACTACTTTGTGTTGTTTCCCAGGTTATGGCCTCCGTTTTGGCTATCCTTAGTATATCTTGTGGGTTTTTGTCCACGTTTGAGAATACCTTATCATTCTTTGCTTTCCAAATATTCCACGCGATCCAAGGGAAACTTGCGTTCTTACCCTCCTTTGGAAGTCTCCAGAATAGATGATCAAAATTAGAGAAAACTGATGTCCTCGGGAATACTCCCGGGGCCTGAATAGATATGAGAGAGTGCCCATGTTTGTAGAGCCGGCCAGCATTCAAAAAGATTAATCGTACCCTTCCGCTCCACACCGTGCACATTGTGTATCATAATTTATTCCTCTAGCGCGTAGATTCGCTGAAACCGAGAGACATCCCGAAATGGCCTGCTAAATAAAATAGCTAATTTCGGTGGGCAGGCTAATTTCCATGTACGTTCTTGTAATTTCTTCACATCCGGCCCGTAGAGGTAATTCTCACCGTTGTCTGATAGTTGTTGCTCGACCTGGTATCCCGACCTAACTGTATATTTTCCTGTTTTTGTATAATGCCAGCCAGGGATATCTTGCCGATAAGTGCTACTGATAGGTATACTATGGATAATTTCCACATCAGTCGGGTCGATGATTGCGTTTATCAACTCCATGTTCCATGATTGTGTTGTGGGGTCAACCAAATGATTCACCCTAAGGTTTGGGTAATAATTGTACCCCTAACATGTTGCTGACCTCGGGGAAGAATATGGTATCCATGGGTTGTTCCATACTGAGATAGAACCACCTGATCCAACTCTTTTGATGAACCCTTTTGCAACCAGAGGTCTAGCCGAAATAATGCTCCTCCATCCAAAAGACGGGGAGTAAGATCTGATGGGGTCAAAAGGGTCTATGTTCCGAAAGTAACAACCCTTAAAACACGAGAAAATAACGATTCCGGTTTATCCAGTAGCCGCCATAATTGTTTCGCCAGCAGTGCTGTGTTGAAATCCTCTATTGTTCGAAAACCAACTCCGCAATCTGATTTACTCCGACACATCTTCCTCCATGCTATCCAATGCATTCCTTTCTGTTGACCGTCTGAGCTCCACCAGAACCGCGCTGCCGCACTAGCTAGTTTTGCGGTGATGGACTTGGGTAGACGAAAACATGACATAACGAAAGTGGGCATAGCTGATGCTACCGATTTAAGTAAAACCTCTTTACCCCCTTTGGTCAGTAGCCGTGATGTCCATCCATTAATTCTGTCGTTGTGTCTCTCGACGACAAAATTAAAAATCTGACTCTTTGGTCCTCCGAGACTCTCTGGTAAACCCTGGTAAGTACCCACTCCTCCCATAGTTAGGATTCCTAATAATTGTTTAATCTCAGCTTGTACCGCTTCCAGTACGGTATATCCGAAGGTTAATGATGATTTTGAAAATTTGATTTGTTGCCCTGAGACCGACTCATATTGTTTAAGGATATGCTAGATAGTTTGACATTCTTGTACCGTAGCCTTACAGAAAAACAGACTATCATCCGCAAAGAGTAAGTGTGAGACTGCTGGGCCTGCCCTCGCCACTTTTAGCCCGTAAGTGTTTTCTCCCGTTCTGCTTTCCGTATATTGGCTATCAAGACCTCCGTACAAAGTATGAATAAGTAGAGTGATAATGGTTCACCTTGTCGCAACTCCCTGCGTGGAGTTATATGTCCTTTTGGTTGGCCGTTTATAAGTATCTTGATGATGATTATGCAAATGATGATGTGATGATAATGATGATATTGATGATGATGATGATTGTTTGTACATGGTGGTGGTGGTATGGATGGTGGTTGTGAGAGTGGTGAGGGTATAATGATGATCATGGTCATGAATCATTAATGTGATATTGAAAGATGGTCAACAACATATTGGTTCTTCTGCTTAATGCTACTTCTCTATTAAGTGTCGTTGAATTTAGTTATATATACAATAGATAGAAGTCACAGTCACACTTAAACCATATAAAAAAATTATAAAATTTCATAGTAGTATAATATGTATTTAACAATTTTAAAATATTTTCTTTTAAAGTTTTAACACTAAAAAGAATCAATGGTCATAATGCTTAAGAGTTACCACAATAAAATACATTAATAAAATGTTATATATCTTTACAAACTACTATAATGTCATCGTTAATTTTATTTATTGTTAAAATGGCATCACTTATCGTACCGCCATCTATTACCACTATTAACCATATCACCATGCATTTCGTACCGCTACATTAATTCAGTTATGATTGATATAAATTAAAACCAAATAGTATATATTTCATTTTTAGTATATTCAAATATAAAATAATTACATATATCGAATTCACATATTTTATATTTTAGTAAACAAAGAATGCTAAACTTTATTTATTTGACATTATCGATGTAAACGGTTAGTAAACCGTTTAGTTAATTTAAAATTGTTGATACAAATTATTTAATCTAGTAAAAAATTAAACTAGCTAAATACACAAATTAAATATTTAAAATGAAATTAAAATAATAACAATAATTTAGAACTTGATATAGCTTTAAATATGCGCAATGTCCTGGTAGATTGGACGTTAGATTTCTAGTGTTTATTAATGCGGAATCTCATTTAGTTATATACCAAATTGTCATGTGACCATCATACTCATTTAATAGTGTTTACCTCATAGTTATATCTTCTTTCCAAGTCTACTCGAAGAAAGTTAGCTTTGATGTGTATATTATATACATTTCTCGAAGATATCATATATTTCGAAAATATTAGTTTATTTCTGTAATAACGTTGACACCAAATAAAAGTACCATTTTGTAATGTTTAAATAATTTCCTCCACTTACCCTTTCGTGCTGTCATGCATTTTCTTACGTAGAAATCTATGTAGTTGTATAAGGTAAGGTTCAACGTACCAAATTTATTCTTACAAACTCCACTCGTATTTCATAAATGCAAACCCACCACGTTGAATTTTTCTATTGTTATTTCTTCAAAACAAGTTAATGGAGTAAATACATTAGCGTATTTACGATTAAAGTATATTGTGTATATATTTTTCTTTAGATTTCAATTAGGAACTTGTTTTTTTAATACTAGAGATAATATTAGGAACTTAATATCATTGAAAATGAGAGCGGTTTGTAGTTAATTTACAATAAAAAAAATAATTAACCTAAAGATAAACCTTACCAAACAAAAAAAAAAACAAAGAAAATCTTATGCTAAACAGAACCAGCGAGTCTGGAGCTTATGCATTTGGAAGCCAAAGTTGCATTAGGTCTGAAAATGATTTGGATTTTCTTTTAGCGAGAATAGTGTCTCTGATGTTACGATCCAAGATCCGGAAGATAGCTGCTGGAGGAGAAGAGATTTCATTGTGCAATCTCTGATTCCTCTCTCTCTCCATAAATAGTATATGAAATATAGGAACTATATTTATTAGGTTAGTCTTTTCCAATGTATAAACATGTAACATTGCTATTCTTGAAATATATCAGAAATTTCTTATATGTTTTCCTCTAGTTTGTATCATAGTATCCCAGTTCAATTGATCCAATATAGTATCAATTTAATTAACTTTAAGATTCAGTTCCAATCTGGACAAAAAAAAACTGGTTTCCATATGAAAACCTACAAAACTTCCTACAACCAAATTTTTTTTCAAGGATGGACATTGCACTCAATGCTAACTTACATGATCTAAACTACCAAGGTCAGTGATTAATTCCTCTAGCTCGATAGTGCAGACAATCAGGTGATACTACAAGCACATTCACTACAAGAAAACATGTCAGATTTTGACCACGAATACAGTCAAAAAATGGTCGAAAACATCTGTTTTTGATCATTTTTCGACCAAAAAGAGTTGTCGATAATCGATGGTCGAAAATGACTTTTGGTAAAAAAAATGGTCGAAAAGGCCTTAGATAAATATTTATCTACTATTATCCTAGAAGATAATGAAGATTACTATGAATGGGTGATTAATTTAGGTCAAATACCATATTGGCAAAATCTACAACTTTCTTTTTTTTTTTGATAAGTAAAATCTACAACTTACTAAAAGATCATCAAGCAGTTGCACCTTAGCTGAAAGTGGTTTAGAATGCAAAAGATATCCCAAAGCATAATTTTCTAAATTGGCTATTTGTTCTCATTCGTTCCGACAAAGGACATAATTATTTGTTGGGGACTAAGCACGGACCCAAAATGCCTTATGTGTAACTAGACTCATGAATGTCGAGATCATCTGCTTTTTGATTGCCCATTCAGCTGTCAATCTAGACGAGAGTGGGAAATAGATGCAAACTAAGGCCTTTTTGCTCTTGGGAAGCATCTCTTTCCGCGTTATTCAGAACTTTCAGGGTTTGAAATAGACGAAAAAAAACTAGTTCTCCTAGCTTGGAAATGTTCCATCTACTACATATGGACTGAGAGAAACAATCGATTGCATCACCAAAAATTCCGATCTACAAGTTTTGTCCTTGGCTCTATCAACTCTAATATAAAGAGTTGGCGTTCAAACCTCAGAGAAGCAAATATCTGAGATGTTACAAATCTGGTTTTCATCGCTTGCTTTCTAATTTCCGAATTGTCCCTTATATCCAACAACTATTGTGTACAATGTGGTTTTTTTTTAATATTTATACAAATTATGATAACTATTACAAACACAATTCTACAACGGACAACATTATCCGTTCCACTAGTAACAACGACCACGATGAACGGTTTTATTTGCATCACGCTGAAGATTTCCTTATAAATGTGTCTCCATTA
Organism: Eutrema japonicum; assembly: GCA_030161315.1. Lineage (NCBI taxonomy): Eukaryota > Viridiplantae > Streptophyta > Magnoliopsida > Brassicales > Brassicaceae > Eutrema > Eutrema japonicum. The sequence continues at coordinate 32,852,886 of BSQW01000001.1, forward strand.
ATTTACAGAAATTGCATTATCTGAGAATTGAACCTCAAATATCTTGATGTAAAAACATTAATAAACTAATTGGTCAACCACTATATAAAGGGGCTCCCACTATACAATGTGGTTTAAATGGTTTCTTATGCATTTAATTAGTTGATTTATTATTACTATGGGCTAGACCCAAAAACACTAAGATCTAGGCTTATTGGGATTAGGTAGAGGTTAATGGGTCATGGGCCTTAATCTCTAAGGAGTGTGTGAAGATTGTCCCACATCGGAAGTGGGAAGGGACATTGAGTAATATATAAGGGACTTGGGCCAATCCACTCATTGCCAATTGGTTTTGAGTTGGAATCACATGAAACTTAACATGGTATCAGAGCCCGAACACACACTGCCCATAATCCTGCCCAGAAGAATGCCCGACCGCCCCGACCCGATGTGACCTCGCACTTCACACTATACATAGTATATCATGTCAGCCTTTAGACATAAAAGAAGTTTTTGGTGGATCAAAGCACAGCTAAGCTAATATGCGCCGGGGAAAGCCAGGTGCCGGAGGTAAGCTTTATTCGGCCCGGAGCATTATTGATGGTCTGTCGAGATTAATTGCTAGGAGAACCATTATCTCGAGGGGAGATATTGGGATTAGGTAGAGGTTAATGGGCCATGGACCTTAATCTTTAGGGAGTGTGTGAAGATTGTCCCACATCGAAAGTGGGAAGGGATATTGAGTAATATATAAGTGACTTGAGCCAATCCACTCATTGCCAATTGGTTTTGAGTTTGAAGTCCATGTAACTTAACAAGGCTGGATTTGTATTCTCTTTTTCCCTTATTTTTTAATTAAAGATCTAAACTATTATATAACAAAATATTTAGTTAAGTTTCGTTTATCGTTTATATAACTTGCGAAAACATAAAACATACCGATCGATTTCGTCGTTTGGCATTTTTAGTGTAAAACAATGCTAGTAATTGGTGATAGCTCTATAATTTTTACTATTTCGCTTCACCACGCATTTGCGAGTTTGTATATTTAAAATTCGGTTAAATCATTGTTCTAAGTTATGCGATTGTTTTGGTGTTGAATAATATTAAGATAAGATCGTATATATTTTAGATAAGGACATATTCTATATAGTGTAATCTAATTTAGATAATTTCTATTAGGATTGGGAACTATATACTTGTATAAATATTTTACTTGGTGAATCAATACAATCAACACTTTTCCCATTTCATTACATGGTATCAGAGAATCATCGATCTTTGACCTAAACTTTTTTTTTCTCTTCTTCGTTTCCGCTTCCATGATCTTCGTAGACTCGATATATGTCTAATAATGCTACTTCTGCTTCTATGGTGGTCGAGAGCTCTTATCGGACTCTCCTTACACCTTGCATCCATCTGATAATCCAGGTGTCTTGATTACTCAAGTTGTTTTCCACGGACACAACTACTCTGACTGTGATACTGAGTTTTGGAATTTTCTCCAAGATAAATAGAAGATTGGATGTATTGATGGCACGATTCTTCAACCTGCCACAAATCCATAATTTGCTTGTTGGACTACAACAAATTCTATGATCGTTGGATGCATTGAAACTTCTATTGATTCCCAAGTTCGTTCTACTGTAACTCATGTTCCATATGCTTTCAAACTATTGGAATCACTCAAACTCAGATTTGCTGTCAAGAACGGCGTACGCAAACACATGCTTGAGGACTAAATCATTAATTGCAAACAGAACGATCAACATATTCTTGAGTACTATGGTCGTCTTTCAAAGTTATGTGACAAAATTCAGAATCTCAAGACGTTGGTTTCTTGAAGCATCTGCGAACATTAAGAAAGAACGTGAGGATGCTCGCGTTCATAAATTTTTCTTCAGCCTTGATGAAGCTTGCTTCAAGACTATATGCTCTCAGATCATCGACGAAGAGCTTTTACCTGATTTAAACATGGTTTACTCTCGTGCTATTCCGGCTGAGCAATCTCTTATAACGATGCGCTCCAAGGAGGTCAAACAGGACGTCGTTGGGTTTTCTGTTCAAACAGAGTCTCCTTCATTATATGCACCTACTGATGTTGTTGTCGCTAATCGGAGTCGAGATCCTAATCGGTTTTGCACTCACTGCAATCGAAAGGGACACGAGGCTTCTGAATGCTTTCTACTACATGGATACACAGATTGGTACAACGAACAGCAACAACAACGTAATTCTACCTGTGGAAATTACGCCGAAAATCAGCGAGTTTGTGGTGGTCGCGGCAACACTTATGGTGGAAGAGGACGTGGTCGCGCCAATGCCTCTCGTACAACACCACTCAACTTTTATGTCAACAACGCTCATTTTGCCTCATCTGAACAAATAACGGCTCTAATCAATCTTCTTCAGAACCATCAAACTCAATTATCCACCGATCGTTTGACTAGTAAAACTATACTAACTGATGTTATTATTGATACTAACGCCTCTTATCATATGGCATGAGGTTTATCTTTACTACAAGATGTCAAAGACATCATTCCTTATGTGGTTACATTGTGATGTTTGGGGTCCTTACCGTACTCTCTCTTCGTGTGGTGCTGCCTACTTCTTAACTATCATTGACGATTTTTCAAGAGCTGTTTGGATTTACTTTATGCTTGAAAAGTCTGAGGCTTCAGGTTTGATTCTGAATTTTTGCGCCATGAACGTCAATTTTTTAGTCCTGTCAAAGCAATGTGCAATGACAATGGTACATAGTTTATGGTATTATCTTTGTATTTTCGAACACATGGCAGCATACATCAAACTTCTTGCGTGGACACGCCGCAACAGAATGGCCGTGTAGAGAGAAAACACCGCCATATACTCAATGTCGCTCACGCATGTGTCTTTTAGTCTTGTCTTCCTGTAACTCTTTGGGGTGAAAGCATTCTCACTGCTGCTCATCAATCAGACTCCTACTCTGGTTCTCGACGGCAAGACTCCTTACGAGGTTCTTCATGGTACACCTCCATCATATGACTTACTACGAGTTTTCAGGTGCATGTGTTATGCTCATTGTCGTGCTCGGGATTAGGGATGTCAATAAGGGCCAAAGCCCGAGGGCTGGCCCAGCCCGGCTCTGAAAAACAACGGGCTCAGGCTTAATTATATAAGGGCAAAAAAAATCGGTTCGTTCGGGCCAAGTCCAATCGGGCTAAGCCCGGCCCGGCTCGGGCCTATCCGAAAAGCCCGGAAATAAACATTTTGATTGAGTTAGAGGTTTTGTTTAAGAAATTAACTTTTTAAAACGTGGAGTATTTCCTATATATTTTTCATTTATCAAAAACCCTAATTTCCTAGTTTTGCCTTACTATAAATCTCAGAGTATACATTTAGTATTGATGCGCATGTCTTGAACAAATATAGAAATCATCTTCTACCTAGACACGTTGAAGCATTGCTTTGTACACGCACTTGGTTGGATGGGTTTACGTTTCGTGATCCAAGTAACATTATCATTCATTCTATTTACTTCATATTTTTTAACACATTATCTATAGACTTCTACTGATATTTATATACGATTTATACATGTCAAAGAAAAATTCGAAAAAGCCCGAAAAGCCCTATTTCTCTGTTTGAGTTGGGCCAGGATTTATAATATATGCCCGCTTTTGTTTTCGTGCCGGACTCAAATATATGAGGGCTTTACGGGTTTCGGGACGGGTTGGGCCGGGCCAGCCCGATTGACATCCCTACTCGAGATAAAGACAAATTTGGCGATCGAAGTCACAAATGCATATTTGTTGGTTATCTGTTTGGGAAGAAATCTTGGAAATTGTTTGATATCGAAAGGAGCGAATTCTTCTCAAGTTGTGACGTGGTTTTTCGTGAAGAAGAATTTTTAGGTGTTCCGAGTGTGGACTATGTGACACCATCGGTTTATCAATCTGATATATAGGGATGTCAATTAGGGCCAAAGCCCAAGGGTCGGCCCAGCCCGGCCCTGAAAAACATTGGGCTCGGGCATAAATATATAAGTTATAAAAAAAATCGGACCTTTCGTGTCAAGCCCGATTGACATCCCTACTGATATTGCCATCGACGATTGGTTGCTTGCAGCTACACCTGCAATATCCCAAGTTTTAGTAGCTACGAAAGTTTCCTTACCCACACATGTTTATGTCTCGGATGCATTATCTTCATCCGCAGTACCACCTATCACTATCACACCAGTTTTTCCTTTTACTTCTACACCAGTGTTACCTCAGCCAATGTCTCCTTCAGATAAGCTCAAATGTAATACCCTAAAGTACTAACAACTTTGTCGATTGTAATACTTAGGGGTCGAATCCACAGAGACTGAAGAATCACACAATAGATTTTAAGGGTTGAATTAAGCTAAGTGATCAATGTAATTGAAAGCAATAACGTAGATTAAACTTGTTGTAAATTCGATGGAGGAATAATAGGTTCAGGGTATTTCTCAGAAAATCAATGAATGCAGACAAACTAACTAGTCAGGGTTCAGGTTATGCACGGTTCTTGAACTCAAATCACTAAGCTATAATTAACCAACTGTCGTTGCGAGAATTATCTAAGTCTAAATCCCAGAATCCCAAATCTCTTTGCAAATCCTAAAGATCTAAACTAGCTTTAAAGTTCAGGTTTGATATGTTCACAAAACAACTAAACCAAATATCTTTGCGGATAGCTATTTTGCTCACCCTAAGTTATGTCAGATTATCAATTGCACTGTTGATATATCATGGTTCTTACCCATTTTAGGCTATGATATAAGTCCGTTTTATAGAGTTTTTCTACTATTTCGTAGTGTTTTAGAGTCTTTTACAGGTTTTAGCACTTTTGGAGCATAATTGGAGATATTTGAGCTTTCCGGAGCATTTTGGAGCAAAGCAAGAGTTCGTGTAGCTGAGTACCCGATTTGAAGCATCGGTATCGATCGATACTGACTAGTATCAGTCGATACTCAATGCAGCAATACACGATCGCGACTTTTCCAAGATTTGAAGAATTGCAAAATTGCCCAGAAGACTTTATTATTTATAAGAAGTCCCAAAACGTGACTTAGGTTATTTATTAGGATTTTACAGCCACTTTGATGGCTATGCTTTATTCTACTTTGGTTTTGTGAGAGAGCTTTTGAAGGGAGACAAATCTGAAACTCTGTTCGTTCGAGAGAAGATTTCGAACCCTCTCGTTACTCTTTCTTATTATCTATTTGAGTATTTATTCAGTCATGTTTATTGCTTCAATTTACATGTCTGAGTAGATCTCCTGTTAGGTTTAGGGTTCTCATAAAGGATTTCTTTGAATGCTAGGTTGATTTATTGTTTAGGGTTCATAATCTGAATTAGTTCTTCACATTGGGTTGTTCTCAAAGCTAATTCTGGATTGATCACCTAGAACTTAGATCTTAGGATAATTGATTAGGCACAACAATGTGATTAATTACATGATAGAACTTAGGGTGAGCAAAATAACTATTCGCAAAGAGATTTGGTTTAGTTGTTTTGTGAACAAATCAAACATGAACTAAAAGTTGGTTTAGACTTTAGGATTCGCAAAGAGATTTGGAATTCTAGGATTTAGGCTTAGATAATTCTCGCAACGACAGTTGGTTAATTATACTTTAGTGATTTGAGTTCAAGAACCATACGTAACATGAACCCTGATTAGTTAGTTTATCTGCATTCATTGATTTCCAGAGAAATACCCTGAACCTATCTTTCTCCCATGGATTTTACAACTCTTTTACTGTTTACTGCTTTTGTATCATATGAACTGCTTAGCTTGATTCGATACTATATAATCTATTGTGTGTTTCCGTGAGTCCTTGTGTTCGACCCCTATATATACTACAACAACTGCTTTAGTACTTTTAGAGTATTAATTTGAGCATATCAAATTTGGCGCCGTTGCCGGTGACTCAATTCGCGATTAGATTTTAGCGATCGAGTTTTGACTAAGTTCGTCGGTATCAATCGATACTACTCAGTGTTGGTCGATACTCGTCGTTTGCTTTTGTTGATATCGATCAACACCACCCAGTGTCGGTCGATACCCATCGTATTTTTTGTTACTTACGTTCTTGACTTTTGTTTTCAGGTGTATGCCTATTCGTGAAACCAGAAGGAACAAGAGCACTCAGCTAGTTGAACTCTCATTGGAGCAGCTAGCACTTGTGGAACGCACAAACATAAGAGCAAAGAAGCCAGCAGAGATGAAAAACAATCTGTTGATTTTTGTTCAAGATGCAGCTGGTGCTTACAAAGACCTAGAGGGTCAATTGTGCAATGAGAGGGGGCAATGATTGGATGGAGAGGGGAACATCATTCCACTTCCTGCTGTTGTCGAGGTGGTTGTTACTGCGAATGCAGGGAATGCTGCAGTTGATCGTGGTAGAACACTTGGTGAGCATAACAGACCTGATCAGTTTTATGCCAATCGAGCTGCGATTCGCATTCCAACTTTTCAGAGGAATGACTTTGAGCTGAAACATGCGTACTACGCTCTTGTGAGTCAGCATCATTTCCATGGTCTAATTCATGAACACCCCATGGATCATATCGATAAGTTCAAGGATTTGGTCACTGGTATGAAGTACAATGGAGTGCCCAATGAGGTCCTTGTCTGCAAGCTTTTCCCATACTCTCTTAGTGGGGATGCTGCTTATTGGCTGAAACAGTTGTCTCCTGGTTCGCTAACTACATGGGATGAGACGAAGAATGCGTTCCTAAATAATTTTTATGAAGATGCGAGATCCGAAGAGCTCAGGAACAAGATTTCTCAGTTTTTTCAAGGTCTGACAGAGGCACTCAAGGCTGCTTGGATTCGTTTCAAGTTATATCAGAGAGATTGTCCGCACCATGGGTTCACTCAGGTTCAGCTGCTGGGTACTTTCTTCAGAGGGATCGATTGGAGGTACCAGATGGCTTTGGATGCTGTGAGTAATAGGAACTTCAACACCAGGTATCTAGATGATGCGGTTGTGCTGATTGAGGACTTGGCTTCTAGCAATAGCACCAAGAATGCTGATTTCGAGCGGAAGAAGCAGGCTGGAGGAGTTGATGGATCACAGATTGCTGTAGTTCAGGCCAAGCTGGATTTCCTGATCTGAAAGTCGAAGAAAGCTGTACACTTTGCCGATGGAGTCGATGATAATGGTGGAGATGAAGTGGAAGATGTTAACTACGTTGGTTGTTCTGGATTTCAGGGTCATCAATTTGGGTACAACAACAACCGAAACTTCAACAACAATACTCAGCAAGGTGGGTACAAGTTTGAGGGTAACCAATCTGGTTTTGGAGCAAAACAATTTACCCAGAAACCACTCCAGAGCAGCGACTTCACTCGCAATTATGGAAACTCTTCATATCAACACATCTCTCCAAAGGCCACAGAGAGTAAGATGGAATCCATGTTTGAACAGATTCTTCAGGGACATCAAAAGCTGCATGTAGATTTCAATGGGAAGATTGACCATCTATACACTGATCTGAATGGGAAAATTGAAGCTATCAATCTTTCTCAGAGGAAGCTGGAAACTCAGGTTGCTTAGACAGCAACAGCTATGAAGAGGCAGGAAGACTTTCTTCCAGGGAAAACTGAGAATCCAAGAGCATACATCAATGCCATCACCTTGACGAGTGGAAAATAGGTGATTACAGGAGTGAAGAACAACCTAATTGCAGAGACTTTCGTCGATCTTGCTGAAGATGACGACTGGGATTCGGAAATTCCTTGTGTATCGATCGATACCAGCCAGTGTCGATCGATACCAGTCCAGACACCTGCACGAGTGGTTCCAAAATCACGTGTATCGATCGATACTCCTCCAGTGTCGGTCGATACTAAGGCGCATGTCGAGAAGGAACCAGAGATTGTCAAGGAGAAGGTGTACAAACCCATAATACCTTATCATATGCCTTGTAAGATGACAAAGAAGGAATGGGAGGACGCCAGATGCAAAACTATGCTGGATAAGTTGGTTGTGGATCTTCCTTTTGTTGATAATATATCTGACGATAAGAATTCGAACACCACCCATGTGTCGACCGATACCCCTTGTATCGATCGACACACGTGCAAAGTTCTGCCAGGGACGATTGATATGCTCAAATTAATACCCTAAAAGTACTAAGCAGTAATTGCAGTAAAGTAGGGGTCGAACACAAGGACTCACAGAGACACACAATAGATTATATAGATGAGAATTAAGTTAAGCGATCAATGATATTTAAAACAGAACGTAAATTAAAACGGTTGTAAATTCGATTGGAGAAAGATAGGTTCAGGGTATTTCTCAGGAAATCAATTAATGCAGATAAACTAACTAATCAGGATTCAGATTTAGTGCGGTTCTTGAACTCAAATCACTAAGATATAATTAACCAACTCTAGTGGCGAAAACTATCTAACTCTATATCCTATGAATTCCAAATCTCTTTTTGAATCCTAAAGTCTAAATAAGCTTTTAGATCAGGTTTGATTTGTTCACAAAACAACTAAACAAAATCTCTTTGCGAATAGTTATTTTGCTCACCTTAGGTTCTATCAGGTAATTAATCACACTCTCGTGCCTAATCAATTATCCTAAGATCTAAGTTCTAGGTGATCAATCTAGAAGTAGCTTTGCAAACAACCTATGGTGAAGAACTAGTTCAGATGGTGAATCCTAATAACTAATAAACCTAGCATTCAGAGATAACCCTTATGAGAACCATAAACCTAACAAGAGATCTACTCAGACATGGAAATTGAAGCAATAAACATGTTTGAATAAATCATCAAATAAAATAGAAAGAGTAACAAGAGGGTTCGAAATCTTCTCTTAGACGAACAGAGTTTCAGACTTGTCTCCCCTCAAAAGCTCTCTCACAAAACCAAAGTAAAATAAAGCATAGCCATGAAAGTGGCTGTAAAATCCTATTAAATAACGTAAATTTTACAGATTTAGGTTATTTAAAACCTTGTAAAACCTAATTCTGATTTAGGTTATTTAATAGGATTTTACAGCCACTTTTATGGCTAAGTTTTATTCTAAGCATTATTTTACTTTGGTTTTGTGAGAGAGATTTTGAAGGGAGACAAGTCTGAAACTCTGTTCGTCCGAGAGAAGATTTCGAACCCTCTTGTTACTCTTTCTATTTTATTTGATGATTTATTCAAACATGTTTATTGTTTCAATTTCCATGTCTGAGTAGATCTCTTGTTAGGTTTAGGGTTCTCATAAGGGTTTTCTCTGAATGTTAGATTGATTAGTTATTAGGATTCACCATCTGAATTAGTTCTTCACCATAGGTTGTTTGCAAAGCTAATTATGGATTGATCACCTAGAACTTAGATCTTAGGATAATTGATTAGGCACGAGAGTGCGATTAATTACCTGATAGAACCTAAGGTGAGCAAAATAACTATTCGCAAAGAGATTTGGTTTAGTTGTTTTGTGAACAAATCAAACCTGATTTAAAAACTGATTTAGACTTTAGGATTCGCAAAGAGATTTGGAATTCCTAGGATTTAGATTTAGATAGTTTTCGCAACGAGAGTTGGTTAGCTATATCTTAGTGATTTGAGTTCAAGAACCGCACTAAATCTGAATCCTGACTAGTTAGTTTATCTGCATTCATTGATTTCCTGAGAAATACCCTGAACCTATCTTTCTCCAATCGAATTTACAACCGTTTTAATTTACGTTCTGTTTTCAATATCATTGATCGCTTAACTTAATTCAGGGTATTCATGAGAAAGACCAAATCCTCAAACTTCTCAATGTGATCCATGGGGTGTTCATGAGAAAGACCATGAAAATGGTGCTGGCCCACAAGAGTGAAGTATGCAGGTTTCAGCTCAAAGTCATTCCTCTGAAAAGCAGGAGGGTGAATAGCTGATCGATTGGCATAGAACTGATCAGGCATGTTGTACTCACCAATTGTTCTACCACGACCAGCCACAGCATTCCCCTCGTTCACAACAACTGCAGGGACAATGATTTTTCCATCCCCATCAAGTCGTTGCCCTCTGTCATTGCACAATTGACCCTCTTGGTCTCTCAAAGCTCCAACATCATCACGAACCAATACCACTAGATTGTTCATCTCAGCTGGCGTCTTTGCTTTCCTGTTTGCACGTTCCAAATTTTCTAGCTCCTTGTTGGAAAGATCAACTAGCTGAGTGCTCTTGTTCCTCCTGGTTTCGCGAGTGGGCATACACCTGAAACACACTAGACAAGGCACGTAAGTAACAAAAAAAAAGCGATGAGTATCGACCGACACTGACTAGTATCAATCGATACGCGGGCGTAGTCAAAATTCTTGACTAAAATCTAATGGCGAATTAAGAATCCCTGGCAACGACGCCAAATTTGATAAGCTCAAATGTAATACCCTATAGTACTAACAACTTTGTCGATTATAATACTTAGGGGTCGAATCCACAGAGACTGAAGAATCACATAATAGATTTTAAGGGTTGAATTAAGGTAAGTGATCAATGTAATTGAAAGCAATAACGTAGATTAAACTTGTTGTAAATTCGATGGAGGAAAGATATGTTCAGGGTATATTTCTCAGGAAATCAATGAATGCAGACAAACTAACTAGTCAGGGTTCAGGTTATTCAAGGTTCTTGAACTCAAATCACTAAGCTATAATTAACCAACTGTCGTTGCGAGAATTATCTAAGTCTAAATCCCAGAATCCCAAATCTCTTTGCAAATCCTAAAGATCTAAACCAACTTTAAAGTTCATGTTTGTTCTGTTCACAAAACAACTAAACCAAATCTCTTTGCGGATAGCTATTTTGCTCACCCTAAGTTCTGTCAGATTATCAATTGCATTGTCGTGCCTAATCGATTAACCTAAGATCTAAGTTCTAGATTCGTCAACCTAGAATTATCTTTGAGAACAACCTATGGTGAAGAACTAATTCAGATTATGAACCCTAACCAACCAATTAACCTAACATTCAAAGAGATCCTTTATGAGAACCCTAAACCTAAAGGAGATCTACTCAGACATGATCAATGGAACATAAATCATAGATGAATAGAATTGCATAAAAGAAATCAATAAGAAACAAAGGTTCAAAGTTGTCTCCCAAAAACCCTGGAACAAATCTCTTTCAAAATATCAAGAATAAAATAAAGCTTAATGGCCAAAGTGGCTGAAAAACCTAATTAATACTCCTAAAACACGTTTTGGAGCTAATTGTAATTATTAAAGTCTTCTGGACCAAGGTGCAAACTTCAAACTTGTTAAAAATCACGTTTCCTTCTTCCTGAAGTCGGTATCGGTCAACACCAACCTGGTATCGATCGATACCCTGCTTCTTCTGCTCACCAGACTGGAATGTCTTCACGAAAACTGTCATAACTTTTGATCGCACCGTTGGAATGGCCTCAAATCACTTCCAAATGAAAGCTAATCCGTTGATCTGTCTTATATCCAAATTTTAGCTCAATCCATCGGAAGGAAATTCTTCAACGAATGCCAAACTTCTGATGTCTCTGCGTGACTCTGCATCTCCGTAGGCTCATTTTCTCCCAAAACGGCTTCTTTTCTCCCAAAGTCACCTAAAACCTGAAAGTACTCGAAAAGACTCTAAAATAATAGAAAGACTCTATAAATAAGACATATATCATGGCTAAAAACGGATAAAAACCATGATATATCACCTTCCGCAAACCAAAATACAGAGGCACCAACATATGCTCCTTGTCTGGATCTCCTTGAACTTCTAGGCCAGGGTAAACAACAACGACAACCTTATGTTCTATTGAAGAATTTTGTCACTAATGTTACTCAAAAGTCCGATGACCTTTTCCGACCAAATACCGACGTTTTTAATTTCTAATTTCCGACCAAATTCCGACAAAATATATAATTTTGAAATTATTTCAAAATTATGAATATTGATTAATAATTCAATTGAAAATAAATTTATTCGAAAATGAAAATTAAAATTAATATTAAACATTAAAATATTTGAAAATAAAATAGTTTAGAAATAAGAAAAAGTATTTTTAAAACATTAAACATTAACATTATTAACATTTGCAGATCCGGATTCGGATCCGGATCACGTTCCCGGGAAATCCGGAAACTTCGCTCTCATCCAAGACGACATGCTAGCGATATCTGACCTCGCCTCCGAAAGCTCATCTTGCGTGGCACCTAACCTGAATTCGGTGTCCGTTTTCGCCGCCTCCAAAGCTTCTACTTTGGACTTGAGCTCTTCATTCTGCTTGATGAGATCTTCAGAGAAAAAAGAACCAGAAGAAGACCCGTCGTCCATAAACGGCATCGTACCCAAACCGCCGCGACGTCGCCCTTTTTTATCAAGGGGGAATTCCTGTATAAAATATAAATAAATTAGAACATAATAAAATTATAATGTAAAACTATAAGAAAAACAAAACTTACGTTCATAACGAGTTGGTTGACCGCTTCCCGCGACATCTCGAAGGAGGAGGAGGAGTCACCTTGTGACTGTTGGGTCAGCTCGATGTCGGTCTTCTACTTCGTCACGTTCTCGTAGATCTCCCTTATGAGGGGATCATGAATAAGCCCGGTTGTCTTGTTCGTGTGGCACATCTTCATTAAGTCCAAATGATTCGGACGCACACCTCCGGCCTCATTAGTCTATAAAAACAAATAAATTTAAATATGAATAAATAATTTAATAATTAATTAAGTAGAGAAAACAATGTAAACAATAAAAGATTACCATTTGAATTTCTCGGGTCTGGAAGCTGCTCGATCCGGAGTTGTGGATGTATTGGTCCTTCCCGTTGCGATCACTCTTTCGGTTTCCCGAATTAGTCTTCGAGAGTTTCTCTGTCTCCGGTTGTTGCCAATATGGTCCGTAGTGATTCCAAACCTCCAAATTCAAGCCTTTCGGCTTGTCTGCCCCTTTCCTCCACTTTTTCTTCCACTCGTTCATGTGTCTCTTGAACTGCGTACTCGCTTCCTTCATAAATAATTTTTCCACCGTGACAGTATGAGAAGGATGCCATGTAAACTCTTGCTACGAAAACATAAATAAAGATGCTTAGTAAAATATTTAAAAAATACTTATAAATATAAGAAAAAATACAGTAATTGACAACTTACCGTAAATTGTCTAAACCAAATTTGCTTCTCATCATACGGGACTTCTGAAAACTTCTTGTACGGTTTGTCGAGGATCGAATGGAACATCCTCATAATGGCCTTGCTAATCCCGTTGTTCGATATACCAAACCTACAAAAAAAGATAAACTATATACAATTTGATATTAAATATATATATATGAACTAAAGGTTTTTACCATGTCGATCTTCCAACGAGATGTGGATCAAGCCGGATGTGCAAGTCCCGGCCCGGTTGTTGGACTAACTCATCGATGGTCATGATTCGAGGAGCTTGACTCTGCGACTCTGGGATAGTCGATGCGGCCGGACTTGGTGGTTCTGGCCCTCGAGTCGAACCACCGGTACGTGGAGGTTGTTGCATCCCTTGAGACGAACCACCGATGCTCAAGTTCGCGAAACCATTGTAAGACCTTAACAAAAACGCAACATTTGTTAGATATTAAACGCAAAATTATAAAAAATTTATGATCATACCTTAACAAAAATTTATGGTATATTTCAGGTTTGTAGCTGTTGGGAATGAGCCATTCCTCAAATCATACAACGGATGACTACGATTCACCAGATAAAAAAAAACGGACTCAAAACTACAACATAGTTTTATTATTAATGACCTTAATATTTCTCAACCAAAATAGTCGAAACTTGACTGGCAAAACGGACTCAAAACTACAACATAGTTTTTTTTGTTTCGTCAAGAAAGCTGTTAAACAAGTCTTATTTTCAATCTTTTCGTAATATGTTATCTTGCAAATAAGTGGTTTTCTTTTGTTAAGATCACCTTGTAATATTGTAAATCTATGCTATTATGATTTTTGTGCCGGAAAATATTCTAATGGATTCAACTTGCACACTACATTACAGCCAACTCTACTACTCCAAAATTCTAAACCTCATGTTTTGTGGTTCAGTTCAGCAATTGACTGTTTATGTAAAAAATGAGATTAGTTGCGGAATCTGAATTCAACAAATGACTTCTTGAACATAATATACAACTTTCCCAGGTTTGTTTGTTTTTTTATACATTAACAAGATACATATATGTTTATATCTTACAATCAATACACTTTTGTGGGTTATTAGCTCTTCGGTTTACTTGGTTTAGGCTTCAATTTCGGTGTAGGTTCTGATTAGCTAATTGCATTTGTCTTGCTAATTGCTACAACCATAGGAAAAATCAAGCACTTGGGAGATGGGTTCCGGCGAGAAGACAAAAACACTTACATGGTGAGAAGATGTCGGCGGCGGTGGAGGAGGGAAAGCGGCTCCGGCGGTCGGCGGCTTCGGCGGACAGCTGCTTCGGCGGACGGATCGATCTACAAACCAAGAGAAGGAAAAACAATTAGGAGAAGAAAAGAGGAAGAGAAGAGGGAGAGAAGAGAAGGAAGAGGAAGAGGGAGAGAAGAGAAGGAAGAGGAGAGAGAGGAGAGATCGAAGAAATGAAGAAGACGATGCGGCACAGGTATTTAGATCTAGGTATGGTCGGAATTCGGTCGGTTTTAGAAAAATACAAAACCGTCCAAATATTTCATTTACCGGTTATTTTTCGCGGGTTTTATTTCAGTATGGTCGGAAATCGGTCGGTATTTCCGACCAATTTCCGACCATACTGAGCATTTATTCATAATATTCGCGGATTGATATATTGTTAACACTTATTCGAAAAAATTACATTGGTCGGAAATTGGTCGGAAATTGCAAGGAATTTCCGACTAATTCCCGACTAATTTCTGACAATTTATTCATATTGGTCGGAAATTAGTCGGAAATTCCTTGCAATTTCCGACCAATTTCCGACCATACAGGGTTTAGAGTTTAAAATTCTTAATTTTCAAACTGTATACTGTTTAATAAACATGTAAACATCTTATGTCTAACAAATATGTGGCAAAATAAACATATAATAAAATATATGATGTTTTTATAAATTGAAAGTATATCGAATTAAACCGTTCACAACGAAACATTCACTTTATATTTAAACTTTTCGGTTTTTTTTAGGTTTTATAGGATATGCCCCCAAAATTGGTTTAGTTAAGATATATGGACATTCAATTCTTTCAAAAGATCATATCTAACCATATTAAACATAGTCCAAATCAAATTTATCCGGTTTGAGGTTTCGAAACCCCAAATGGTCGGATTTTGGTCGGAAATATCGAGAAATTCCGACAAGTTTCCGACCATACAATGAAAAATATTCATATTGGTCGGAAATTAGTCGGAAATTAGTCGGAAATTAGTCGGAAATTCCCACCAAATTCCGACCATTTATAGTTTCGAGTATAAAATACTAAATTTTCAAATTGTATACTGTATAATAAACATGTAAACATCTTATGTCTAACAAATATGTGGCAAAGTAAACATATAATAAAATATATGATGTTTTTATAAATTGAAAGTATGTCGAATTAAACCGTTCATAACAAAACATTCACTTTATATTTAAACTTTTCGGTTTCTTGTAGGTTTTATAGGATATGCCCCAAAATTCGTTTAGTTAAGATATATGGACATTCAATTCTTTCAAAAGATCATATCTAACCATATTAAACATAGTCCAAATCAAATTTATGCGGTTTGAGGTTTCGAAACCCCAAATGGTCGGATTTTGGTCGGAAATGTCGAGAAATTCCGACCAGTTTCCGACCCTACAAAGAAAAATATTCCTATTGGTCGGAAATTAGTCGGAAATTCCGACCAAATTCCGACCATTTATAGTTTCGATTTTCCGACCAGTTTCCGACCAAACAAAGAATGGCCGAGGGAAGTTTTAGCTGGGGGAAGTTTTAGCCGGAGCAAATATTATTCAATCCTTCCCGACCATTTTCCGACCGATCCTCGTGTCCGGTCGGAAAATGGTCGGAATATATAATTAAATGTATTAATAAAAACGTAGACCATATTTAAGCATTTGAAAATTTTTGAAAAATTTGTTGATTTAAAATAGATGCATATGAAAAAACATTGTTAAAAATTTATTTTGAAACTGATGAATAAAATTAAATAGATGTATAGGAATCCTTATTAATTAAAAATATTCGTACAACTAATTAAAGCATGTGAAAAAAGTTTCATAAATTTGTTACTTAAAAATAAATGCATATAAAATATTTTTTACAAAAACCTATTCTGAGTCCGATGAATAATCTGAGGAAGCTGAATCGGATTCCTCATCAAATTCTCCTCTCTCTTCTTCAGAATCCTCAAATAGTTCGCCCATGCCGGTGAAGTCAACCACAAGGTCAACCTCTAGAGAATGATCGATTTCACCTAAATTACCAATTGGCATTTTCTGTAAAGGGTCATGCTCAGAAACACTAGATATCATTCCTCTTGGTTGTATAGATGTTACTGCAATCCACGGATCTTGCTTGTTCCTAACCCGGGGGTATCGAATGTAGGAAACCTGGTCTGCTTGTGAAGCAAGAATAAATGGATCGTATTTCCGATGTCGCTTGCCTCCGTGAACAGATGTCACACCGAATTCGTCCTGACGTAGACCTTCCACTGGATCATAACAATCGCAATAGAACACAATGCACTTCAAACCAATCATTCCTGGATATTTGACTTCTAATATTTCGCGGAGTATTCCGTAGTAGACAAATTCTCCGGATGTAGACGAAATACCGTAGTTGCATGTTGTCCTTGAACTCCCATCACGAAAAGCCTTAAAAGCATACCCCCGAGTGCAATACATCGGATAAACACTTGGAACAAAAGTAGGGCCACGCACCATCTCAACTAGCCATGTGGGAATCGATGTCCCGGTAGTATTCATCTGATTAACATGTACAATTTGTGGACACTCATAAACAATATGTGTAAGCATGTAAAATTTAGTTTAATTGCGGGAAATCGAGCACTTACGTAATATTTCAACCAATCCGTGAATTCATTCTGTTTACGGACCATAAGCTCATCCTCTGTGCAATTTGGAAACCAATTCCTTATTTGCTCCATGTATATACTGTGAATAAAACAAATACATTATTCAAAATACTATCAAGGATTAATTTTTGGTAATTACTAAACAAATACATTATTCAAAATCAAGTGACGTACCTCTCATATTCGAAAACGTCTACGCAGTTTGTCAGAATATATGTATGCAAATACCTTTGTTCCTCCTCTGTTAGTCGTCTAGACTTTCCTTTTCCACTAAGCCTTCCAATTTCTGCAAAAATATTTGGGACATAGACCGGATACAGCGGTTTAAATCCTCCATCATCATGACGTGCAGGTCGTCTACTTTTAGTCTTCACCGAAGATGGAAAGTAGTAGCTAGCAAAGTTGGATGCTTCTTCATTCACGCTCTGTGCAACAATAGAACCCTCGACTCTTGCAAGATTTTTCACCTTCTTCTTTAGGTGGAGCATATATCGCTCAAACGGATACATCCATCGATATTGAACTGGCCCAGCAAGTCTTGCTTCCCTAGGAAGATATTTTCTCGAGGTTGCATAGGAGAGCCGGTATCTTCTCCTCCAAATTTTGGATACCGTCTGCTGTAAGTGATCTCGTGCATAAATCCCGGAAGAAAGCACCGATCCCTGCATATATAATAAATAAAATTAGTAAAATTTAGACAATTTAGATAAATTTAGTAAAATTTAGATATAATTTTGTAAATTATAAATGTACCTGCAATAGCTCCATGGACGTTTCTAGGAAGAAGACCGGCAAAGGCAAATGGAAGGAGGTGTTGCATGATAACGTGACAATCATGACTCTTCAACCCTGAAAACTTCCCTTCTCCAATATTAACGCAATTACGAAGGTTAGATGCGTATCCGTCTGGGAATTGAACACTATGCGTAATCCAGTCGAAGAACACCTCTTTTGAAGGCTCATCCAAACGGAAAGCGGGGGCCTGAGATTTTCCGTTCGCCATTATATGGAGTTCCTTCCGAGAACAAATTTCTGGCAAATCCAATATGGCCTTCAAATTATCTTTCGTCTTCCCTTGCACATTTAGTACAGTATTCATGATGTTGTCAAAAAAGTTTTTTTCAATGTGCATGACATCTAGATTGTGGCGCAGCAGATGGTTCTTCCAATATGGCAAATCCCAAAAAATACTCCTCTTGTTCCAATTGTGGTACTCGCCACAACCATCTACGGGAAAATGACCATTACCACCACATGAAACCGTCTTCTCAGCACCAAAATCTCTCAACTGAGTGATGATGTTATTCCCATCCGGCTCAGGAGGTGGACCATCAAATACTTTTTTGTTCTTCTTAAACAATGTCGTACTCCGACGATATGGATGATCATGCGGCAGAAATCGTCGATGACAATCGAACCAAGAAGTCTTTCGACCGTGCTTCAATTGGAACGCATCAGTGTTATCTTGACAATACGGGCACGCCAACCTTCCATGAGTCGACCATCCAGATAGCATACCAAATGCTGGAAAATCACTTATGGTCCACATAAGTACCGCACGCATCGTGAAATTCTGTTGGAGTGAAACATCGAACGCTTGAACACCATCTTTCCATAACATTTTCAACTCATAAATTAATGGCTGCAAGAAAATATCAAGGGATCTCTTAGGATGCTCCGGTCCGGGGACAAGAATCGTGAGGAACAAAAACTCTCGTTTCATGCACAAACTAGGCGGCAAATTGTAAGGTGTGACGATTACTGGCCACAATGAGTATTGCCTCCCAAGTTTCCCAAAAGGGTTGAATCCATCTGTAGATAACCCGAGGTATACGTTACTTGGCTCAGCCGCAAAACTAGGATACACCTCTTGAAAATGTTTCCACGCTTCTGCATCTGAAGGATGCGCAATCTCTCCATATGAGTTATGTTCTGCATGCCATCTCATAGATCCTGCCGTGCGCTCGGATTGATATAACCTCTTCAACCTATCTGTTAACGGCAAATACCACATTCGTTTATGTGGAACTGGTACTCTTCCACCTGTTTCCTGATACCGAGGTTTCCCACAAAAACGACACTTGCGACGGTTTTCGTCCTTTCTCCAGTATATCATACAATTGTCGATGCACACATCTATCATCTGATACGGCAATCCAAGACCAGCTACAAGTTTCTGAACCTCGTAGTATGAAGCCGGTGAGAGATTATCTTCAGGTAAAATATCTTTCACAAAATCAGCTATCGCATCCACACAATCCTCTGCCAAGTTGAAATCGGTCTTTATTGTCATCAACCTGCTTGCAGTTGATAAAGGCGATATTCCCTCTCTACATCCGTCGTATAGTGGATGCTTAGCTGCATCTAGCATATCAAAAAACTTCCGAGCTTCTAAATTAGGTTCTTCTATTCTAATACCATCTGGAACATACGATGCTACGTTTTCGCGATACGCATCATTCACCATCTGAACGTTTGCATCTACTTCCGGTGTTGGTTCCTCTATAATTCTACCCGAATAATTAAAACCACTACAATGATATTGAACCATTGCATCAGTTTCTCCATGCGTATACCAAATCTTATAACTCGGCATTAACCCTTTCCTATAAAGATGCTTCCATACTTCCCCAACAGAGACTAATCTATGATTCCGACATTTAGGACAAGGACAATACAATTTACCGTATTCCGACGTCATGCTATTGTTTGTCGCAAATGTCATGAATTCCTCAACACCTTATGCATACTCCTCCGTCAATAGATTCGTCGCTGGATCTTGCCGGGGTCTATCCATCCACGATCGAAAATAATCTCTAGTGTTGGGATATGAAGAAGACATTTTCTATGATTTTTTTTTGGTGTAAATTGTGAATGAGGGTGGTGTTGTATTTATAATTAAAATTTCCGCGGATTTCTGACCAATTTCCGACCAGTATAAAAATTCAAACGGCTATGAAACGGCTAGTGCAACGGGCAGATTAACGTTTATATTTTCGTTGGGAGTTGGTCGGATTCTTCTCTGGTCGGAAATTTCCGACCAATTTCCGACCACCTTAATACTCGCCAACGACTATAAACGGCTAATGCAACGGGTATATTAACGTGTATATCTCGTCGGAAAACAGTCGGAAATCGGTCTGTAATACCGACAAATTTCTGACGATTTCATTCAGTCTCCAATCTGTCGGAAATTGGTCAGAAATACCGACCAAAATTCCGACCAATTTATAATGGTCGGGAATTCCTGACCAATTTCCGACGGGTCCTGTTTCGTCGGAATGTCGTCGGCATATGGTCGGTAATTTCCGACCATTTTAACTTGGTCGGAATTTTGGTCGGAAATCGGGATGTTTTCTTGTAGTGATGAATTAAACGTGGCTGGTTACAACTCTACCTCCGGGCAAGAAAGCTATTGGGAGCACGTGGGTTTACAAAATCAAATATCATTCTGATGGAACTATTGCTCGTTACAAATCTCGCCTTGTTGCATGATGCATACAGATTGTAACTAAACTTCAGGTTTTATATTTATAACCCTAGTTGTATGCAAGTGCATATATGTGTGTTGTAATACTTAGGGGTCAAACCACATAGATTTTGTTGTTTCGGTACGAAGCAATCGGATACTTAAATCGAATTGGAATGCAAATAAATTGGAGTTGGTTTTGTATCACTAGAATCTAAACTAGACGGTGGAATAGACGAGGTTGTAATCAATTAACCTAAACGCTGGGTTTAAGGGTATTCGTAGATATTCATGGCTAAAACGATGTAAAAATAAATGATAAAGGTAACCAACTATGAGAATTCTTGAACTCGAATCACGAATGTATGATTAGGTCACTACCGTGATCCTAACAAACTATTACCGATCAACTCGACCAGTAGCTTTCATCTCTTGCCGCGAAGGAGGTAACACGATATTTCGTTTAGGATTCGTCATCGCTCAGAATACTCTATAAGTAGCTTCCGTCTCTTATAGCGAAATTGCTCGTTTCATTATAGTTCAAGCAATTAGAAAACACTTCCGCGAATCTAATTCAACCTAGGATCACACTCCAAGTGGAAAAAAGAATCATGCATTAACGAATAAGAATAAATGAAGAACTCATAGAAGATTAGAAACCCTAAATCAAACACATTATCGAATTAAACCATCAAATACCCTTTAAACCCAACTTGGGAAATACTCAATCATACTGTAGCAAAACATCATAGAAGTATTAAAGTATTACATAATTAAAAAGATAAAAAGTAAAGAACACGGGTGAAGACGGAGATCGAATGATGATCCCCTTGCGCCTCCTCTCTCTCTTTCGATGGCGCCTCCTTTTCTTCCTCTTCTTCTATCCAAAAACGAACTCTCCCTTTATAGTTACCTAAAACGAGCTTATATAGTTTCCTTTTCGTCATGAAACGCTTAGGGTTTTATTAATAAGTGACGGGATTAGCTCGAGCTTTAAAACGGATCTCGGGATCGAAACGGGGGCTGGCCGCGGGCGCGTTGTTCTGAACCACGGCAAAGTGGTGTTTGTCCGCCGGTGGAGCTCCTCTGGCTGCGGCAAAACGGTGCTTGGCCGCTGGTCCAGCTCCTCTGGCCACAGCGGATTCCCTTCTGAGACAGCTTTATCCGCCTTCAGTGCTTCAGGTATATATGGTGATCCAGCCGTTGGAATGTCTCCAAACCAATTGCATTTGAAATCTGGTTGTGTCATCTTTGTTGTGTCCAAATTTGGGGATGATCAGACGGTAAAAAAGGTCTCTATTAGCTGCAAGATTTCTTGACAGTTCAAGTTTATCCAAAAACGTACTTTTGTTCCGAAATGCACTCTTTTATTCCGAGTTACCTGAAACGTCTTTCAAATCTCTAAAATATGAAAATTACTTGAAACCCCTTAAAAACGGAGTTAAAACACCTGCAAAAGAATATAAAAGTGATCCATAAAAACGGTCAAAAACCGGTGTTATCATTGCACTTGGCAATCATCAACGAGAAGGTCTCGACTACACAGATACATTTGTACATGTCGCTAAACCTTCTATGGTGCGTCTTCTACTCGAGATTGCTGTAGCAAAATGATGGGAAGTCCATCAAATGAATGTATACAATACATTCGTACATGTTGATCTCAATGAAGAAGTCTAAACTCAGTACCACATTGAAGACATATGATTTTTTTCAAAGTACGGCCGATTATTCTCACTTCTCTTTCATACGCGGGGAGCTGTGCTTACATATTTTGATTTATGTGGACGACTTCATTGTTGTCGGCAATGATTTGCCAACAATTCATCACTTCAAGGCCTATCTCCATCAATGCTTTCATATGAAGGATTGGTGGAAACTTAAGTACTTTCTCGACATTGAGGTCGCTCGCAACAATGATGGTATTTTCATATCACAACAAAAACATGCTCTTGACATCATTGCCGAATCGGGTCTTCTAGGAGCTAAACCATATTTGGTACCTGTTAAGCTCAACCACAAGATGATCGCGCAATTTACCATTAACTTGTTTGACGTCTGATCTATCTTCCATCTCTTGGAAGACTAAACAGCAGGACACGCTCTCCATGTCTTCCGCTGAGGCCGAGTTTCGCTCCATTTGTTTTGCATTGCGTGAGTTAAAATAGATCAAGAAACTACTTCTATCCTTCGGCATGATGAACCAATATGGTTGTTATGCGATAGCAAGTCTGCTCTTCACATTGCTGTGAATCACGTCTTCCATGAACGTACAAAGCATATCGAGTCTGATTGCCACCTTGTATGTGATGATGTTCAAGACAAGCAAATCACCACATAGAACATTTCTACAAAAGAACAACCGGTTGATCTCCTCACCAAATCATTACCGACTCCAACGTTTGCATATCGCTTGTCCAAGTTGGGAATTCAAGACATTTCATCGCCAACTTGAAAGAGGATATTGAGATAAGATCGTATATAGACATATTCAATTTAGTGTAATCTAATTAGCTATTTCATATTAGGATTGGGAACTACATACTTATATAAATACTTTGCTTAGTGAATCAATACAATCAACACTTTTCCCACTTCATTGCAAATAAATTATTTGATGCATGTATGAAATTGAATATAAGAAAGTATTTTCACAAAACAATTAACACACACATTGTTTTTAGAGAAACTAACCTCGTCCATAAGGAATATTACTAGACTAACTCCATGTTTACTAGACTAACCTTCGAATGTTGGTTAATGTCCATTTTATTCAAATGTTGTATTATATTACGACTATGCCATTAATTATTTGTTTTTGATTTTTTTTTTTTTTGAAAACAAAAATGAAATAAACGAATGTTGTCAAAAAACCTGGTTTACAAAAAAAATCCTCTCGACAAGAGGCGATAGGAGACGGCGGCTTTTGGGGCGATTCAGGCCCGATTCTGGCGACCGTTGAATCGCCGCTTCACAGATCCGCCGTCCTCATAGCCTCGCCGTTACCACGGGTAATAACATTCAATGACCTTCCTCCCTAGAGCTAACCCGCCGCCGTACCAAGCCGCAAACAAGAAAGCCACGACACGACCACCACAACCGAAGAACCTCAAGGCTTCACGGAAAAGGGCGCGAATAGGAGCCTCGCCAGACCACGTCCTCATAGGACCGCAGCAAAGAGCCACACCACACCGCAACACTGAACCGCCTTGCCTCGCTGCCGCAGTGCCGAGTTTCAAATCAATCTCCACCGGAGCCGAGTCTCTTTCCACGGGTGAAGCTCCGTTAAGGCGAAAAAGGAGAGGATCTCCCACGGCGGCGCCAACGCCGGAGAGAAACCTTTGAGATCTAGAAGATGCCGGCGAATCTCAAACGCAATTTTTTTTTTTGCTGATAACTTGTTTAATCTGTGTTTCCGGTCTACTGAACGGGATTCCGGTGAGAGCAAGGATTTTCCGGTGAGGAATGTTAAGTATTGTATATCTTTGGTGGTAGATTTTGTAACGCTTGATGGTAGATTTATTAGTCTGACAAATGTGGTTTGGTAGATTTAATTATTTTTGAAATGATGGTAGATTTATTATTGTATTGATGGTAGATCTATATTTGAATTTGTACAAATGATAATTAGATTTTAGATGATGGTATTGTTTTCAAATTATAATTGTTGCAAAACGCTTGAATCATGTGTCAAACATTTCATCTTTTCTACCAGGTTTGCTATCATTCATTTTCTTTACTTTCACTTTGCATAATATGTAGAGATAACCAATGTGAGTGAGATTTTAACCAAAAACACATTACTCAATCCAATAATATAGAAAAAAAACACATATATTCTATAAACCAATACTGAAAACAATCGAGGACAAACCCAAAGAATTACAAAGCTCATATGCCATATTTGACAGTTGACACAAACAATTGAGCACTACTACAATTTTTGATGTGTCATTTGACATTGTAATGTTCAAGGTTTAGAGTAATTTGAGTTAAATGTTACATAATAAACACAAATAAGAACAAAAAAAATCATAATTTAAAAGATAGTTATTACACAAAAACCAAAATGACATAAGTTGAATGTTTAACAGAACCAATAGGACATAAGTTCAAGGTTAATCTTAACCCCAAAAAAAAGGGAGGATAACAAAATAAATATACCATCATTACAATAAATCTACCATCAAACACTAAATTTTTTTCATACTTAGCATATTTAGGTGCCTGTTTTTTTGTAAATATGAGTTTTAGTGTAGGGCAAAAACGTCATTTCGTATTCTGAAAAAAGTCAAATGTCTACCACCAAACAATATCAATAAATCTACCGTCATTAAAAGTCTACCACAACGCAAAATAATAAGTTTACCAACTGAGGTTATCTGAGTAAATACCAAAATATTACTAAATCTACCGCCATTAACAATAAATCTACCAAATAATTTTAAATCTATCGTCATTAATATTAAATCTACCACCATAACAAAACGAAGTCACCGAGATGTTAGAAGTTTTTATATCTACCACCATTACAAACAAATCTACCAAATTTTTTTAAATCTACCGTCACTAATATTAAATCTACCACCGTTACAAAACGAAGTCACCAAGATTTTACACGGTTTAAATCTACCGCCATTATAAATAAATCTACCAACTCAATAAAAATCTACCGTTACCAATACAAATCTACCGTCAAAGAAAGAAATCTACCGTCACGAAAAAATAATTCACACTGATTAACTCTACCACCAAAAGAAATAAGTCTACCGTTTTGTAATATTAATCTACCTCCATGGTCAATAAATCTACCAAAAAAGTCAAACATTTACCGTTAGTCAACGGTTTGGTCGTAAAGTCTACCAACTCATTAATAAATCTACCATCAAAAATAATATATCTACCACAAATAAATATATTTACCGCGTCGTTAAAATAAGTCTACCAAAATTTAATAAATCTACCATATTTCAAACAAATCTACGTACCAAAATTTGAGTCGACCAACATCAAACAAGTTTACCGTCAAAGAACAGTAGACTTTCGTATTTTTTGCGCACTGGAAAAGTAATGACAGTTTTGTAATTACGTTTTTGTCAATAAAAGCTATAAGAGTACTTTCGGTATACGAAGCTAGTCTAATAATATAAATAAAAATATGTCAAACTAATAATAAACATAGATTCTAAAGTATCAGTTTACAGTACAATTCACAATAAACATAGATCTTAGTGCTCATAACTAATGACCCTTAAAAGTCGTATTTGACTTATACATACAAATTACGCGTTTTTGAGATCTTGACCAATTTACCACCAAACCCAACAAAAACAAAAAACAAAAAAGTAAAGAACATGACAGACAGACTTCTGAGTTATGACTTAATTATATATAACGAAATCGATTTCCCTCTCGAATACTTAAATCATTGAAATGTAAAGATAACTTATAATATTAGAGACTAATTGCATTTAGCAATGAATAGAAAGCGAGTTATGAGCGTATATCCATCATTTGATGAATAGTGAATAATAAATCCCTGGATATAATCATACAATAATAGAAAACTTTTGTATTGATATTGGGGCTCTCCCGTCCAACACGGCCCAAGAATCATTTCCAATTCACTCTAATTCTGCTATTCTCCAAATATCTTATAACTACGATTCAATCCGCGCTAGTTATATGGCGTAGGATAATTTTTTGTTTTAGAATTTTAGAAAAAATAAATTTATCTGAATTTTGTAATATGTTAAACTAATGATTATATATAGACATGTCAACTCGGACTAACATGTCTATTTAACCCATTTTGTAATGAACTAAAATATTATTCGGACTAACCGACAAAAACATACAATTTTAAAAACATCTTTAATATGCACCGTTTAATGACTGTGATTTTTGGGGTCAGTCCACAAACTCTTAAAAATCAATTTTCTTGTATCTAACTCTTTATAAAATTAGTAAAATATTTTTCAAACTTTTGTTTTTATATATATTCAAATAAAATAGAATAATCATAGTGAAAGATATTGCAAGATCTCAAATATATTTTCTTTGAATATATATTAATTGATTATTATTTAATAATATGATAATAATTAAGAAACTAAATAGTAAATAACATCTACAATGGAAAATAAATATGTTCCATATTTTCATCAATAATTTTAAAAATAATTATATCATTTCATATTTCAATTATTTTTTCTTATTTGTAATAGCATAATATGTAATAACTTACAAAATAAAATTCATTTTTCTAAATAAAGTTTTAAATAATAATATAGAAATATTTGTTTTTAACCCTCAATTTTTTTTTCGTCCGTTACATCCAACAAAGGGGTTAATTATACTGTAAGACACATTTGCTAGTTTTTGTTTCAAAAAGACACATTTAACTCTTAAGGCCATTTTTCCTGTTCATGTGTGTGAAAAACCAAAATGGTCCTGCATGGTCATGAATGCAAAGTCGTGGATGAGTCAGAAAATCAAAAATTTGAGTAAAATAATTATTACCCCACTTGATTTGTTTTTTATTTTTTTATAATGTGAAAGACATAAAACAATTTTCTGGAAACAATATATGATAATTCTATTTTTCCAACATTTTAAGATCCATTTTGCTATAGTTTTGATGTGAAAAAATAAATCTACTTGTAAATATCAAGAACTACATCTACACATGACCATCCACACATGACCATCCACACTAACAATACGAGATTCCTATATGTCTACACACAATTGTCCAAGTTTTCATGTCCACTTCGATCTCGATTTCATATGTTTAGATTTCTTATTTTTTGCTCGAATCAAAACTATAGCAAAATAGATCTTAAAATGTAGAATAAATAAAATTATCATTCATTGTTACCAAATAATTTGTTTTATGTTTTTCACATTATAAAAAAATAGAAAATAAATCAGGTGGGGTAAGAAAGTGTAAAAAGTGGTTTATTGTGTACAGAATGGTAAGAGCATCATTATCGGTGACCCCTACACACGGGGTCATCCGGATTTTTTTTTTTTTTTTTAATTTTTTTTTAATTTTTTTTTTTAAAAAAAATAATAATAATAATTTTTTAATGTCGCGACGAATGAGGAAGCGACACGTCATCACAAATCGGATGACACGGCGGCGCGGGTGTCACCGCAGAGACACACAGACACCCGGTTCATCCACGTGTCGCTTCCTCATTTGTCCAAAAAAAAAAAAAAAAAAAAAATTTTAAAAAATCGGATGACCCCGTTTGTAGGGGTCACCGATAATGATGCTCTAAGAGTGTCAATTTCATCACCCAAAGTGCCTTAAGAGTTAAATGTGCCTTATCCTGTTATACAGAAGTCAGAAAGTGCCTTCTAAGGTAATTTTCTTCCAACAAAGCGATTTAAAAAAGTTTTCATCAGATAGTGGAGAGAAAAATGGTGATTTACACTAAAAGTCACATTTGTCATTTTTTCTTACAAAAAAGCCACATTTGTCTATTGGTGTACTTATTGGGGTCTTTTTGGGGGTAAAATGACGTATTAATCCTTGTGTTAAAAATTAGGGATAATTTACAAAATAAGCCACTTGATTTGTTTTCTATTTTTTTATAATGTGAAAGACATAAAACAATTTTTTTGGTAACAATAAATGATAATTTTATTTTTCCAACATTTTAAGATCCATATTGCTATAATTTTGATGTGAAACAAGAAATCTAAAAAAAAAACAAGAAATCTAAACATATAAAATCCAGATCGACATGGACATGAAACGTGGATAATTGTGTATGGACAGGTGGAAATCTCGTATTATTAGTGAGGATGGTCATATGTGTACAATTTACTTGCAAATATCAAGAACTACATCCACACATGACCGTCAGTAAATTAATATCCACAAATGACCATACACACTAATAATACGAGATTCCCACATGTCCACACAAAGTTGTACACATTTTCATGTCCACGTCGATCTAGATTTTATATGTTTAGATTTCTTTTTTTTTTAGATTTCTTGTTCCACATCAAAACTATAACAAAATGGATCTTAAAATGTTGGAAAAATAAAATTATCATTCATTGTTATCAAATAAATTGTTTTATTTATTTTACATTATAAAAAAAATAAAAAACAATTCAGGTGGAGTAATAATTTTTTTTGAGATAAAATGTGAGTCTAAAAAAGAAAAATCGGAGAGAGAAAAAAAAAATTTTCCAGTGAGTAGACGAAGGAGTTACAGAAGGCTATTGTGGTCTTTTCAACTGGAGAAAATACACCAATAGACAAATATGGTTTTTTGTAATTAAAAAGTGAAAAAGTGGCTTTCTATGTAACCCTTGTTTCTAATAAATGATCATTCATAGACAACTTTTATTTGAATTGTTTTTGTTCGTTTATTAAAAAATGCAAAAACAGCAACTACAATGTAACCTACAATATCAAACGAAAGAAACAAAACCAACAAAAAAATTCAAGAATATAGAGAGCTAAACTAAAACTTGAAAATAAACAAACATCTACCAAATAATACAAGCGTTTTTATGGGGGGAAAAAACTCATTTACCGAGGACAACTTTAAATAACATAAGACTGCTGTGATATCCCGACCTTCGGTCTGGTATATATCTGCTTTTAATTCTCGGTTTAAAGTTGATTTTAGATCATTTCGGAATATTCCAACAGGGATTTCATTTTTATTCATTTTGCAACTAAATATTTCTTTTCCTTTTTAGATAAGCTCAAATCTTTTTTTTTTTTTTTGCAAGCAAATTCCCTATAAATACTTGTCTAATCTCTCATTAGTTTCTTTTCAAAAACCCTAGCCACTTTCTCTTCTCATTTTTCTCTCCTCTCTCTCGCGGCCGTTGCTCTCTCTCTCCTCCTCCGCGCAATCGCTCTCTCTCTCTCCTCGCCGCGATGACGACACCACCGCTTCCTCCTCCTCCGTCAAGCTCCTCCTCGAGTTCTGGTGATAAAACTCCTCCTCCTTCCTTCTCCTCTCTTCCATCGCCTCCTCCTATGTCAAGGTGAGGACAAGTTGCCCTTCACTTGTTTTCAAACGTGTTTTATTGTTTTGATAAGTCTTTTCTTAAACCATAGCTTTTCTCTAACTGAGCTACTTGATTTACTTAGAGTTCTTTGTTGATTGCCAATCAACTATAATGTTTATACTTCACCATATACTATTAGATATGTTTAAGGGTTTTGTTGTGGATGATTGTTGTTCCTTGATGAATAAGTTACTTGAATCTGGATTAATGATTATTGAAACCTAATAACATGGAGAATTGTTTGATGTTGTTGAGCTCCCGTTGTTACAACTTGGTATGGTTGAGTCCTGCTTGTGAGTCTTGAATATAGAGTAATGAGATTGATGACGATTTAATATGGTAATGTGTGGAGTCATAGTTGAATTGCTAGGTGTCCATCATAGGCAATCCCTATGGTGCGAATATTGTTTGATGGGGCTGAAGGGTGCCTATAGGGGCCATCGGTTCTCAACGTCAAGAGCTCATGGATGTATGTGTGACCAGTGCGTGGTGGCAGGCCAATTCCCGGTTGGTTCCGACGGGAAAGCGGGGCCGGGTGTCACGAGTGGAATGAGAAGTGTCTACGAGACATGGATCACCTTCCGGTGTGGTTAATAGAATGGTGGTGGCAGGCCGAGTCTCGGTTGGTTCCTTCGGGAAGGCGGGATCGGGTGTCAAAAGTTGATAAGAGGTTGGGCAATAGGCAGGAGTTGTGAACTGGGGATCAATTGAATGTTGTGTGGATCTCATTTGTGTGTGCTTATTTTAGGATTAGACTTTCATAATAGTAACTCGCGTAAATGTGTGTAAGTGAACTGTGAATCTATTTGTTATGCACAAGTTGGCGAGGATCTGCTAAGTCTATAATGTTGTTGTTACATGCGTGTTTTCCTAGCGATCTTGTGTTGCTCACCAAGGGTCCAAATGGGGCGACTAACCGAAAGGGGTTAGTCTGCCAACCTAACATGCCTGATTTTTCCCAGTTTCTTATGAGGCCCATGATAGGGATGTTACAACTTGGTATCGGAACCCATGATTAAATCTATTTGGCTCGTGTTTTTGTTCGTGTTTGCAAAATTGTTTTCTCAAAACCTTTTTCAAAACGTTTTCAAAACCAAAATAACAACAATATTTAGACGTCCGATCTGATAGTTTTCTTATCTCTATTTCTTTTCTTTAGTTGGAAACCAAGGCCTTTGACGCGGGAAACTGCTCGTAAGAGGGTCTCATGTCCTTCTACGATCAATATTAAGTCCCGCCCTTAGATTTGCGATGAGGTACGGATGGTTAAAAGAGAATGGCCAGCCGGGAGTGGTCCCAGACAGGTCAAGTTGATATTTTCGGACTCACCACCTCCTAAGGTGACGCCACCTTCGAGTAAACTATCCATTGTCGTGAAACATTGTGTGTCTGAGTGGGTTCCGACCCGTTATACACAACCAATGGTTGAAGAGGGAAGGCCCTGCAAGTGTCAGCGAAGTTCATCCGGTCCTAAAAAGCCATATGCAACTCCAACCAGTGTTAACTGGGGGCTAGACTGGGCAAAGCAAAGGAACCAGACGCTGCAAGAATACCATGAGAAATTCGTGCACAACATGGAACACTTTGGGCCTAACTGATCCGCTGAGGAAGTGGGGATGACCTTTTTCCGTGGACTTCGACCTGATGTTTGACTAAGGCTTACCGAGATGGAACTACACCGTGGAGATCGAGTGAACATCGTCCTATGGAATTCTCGCCTAGCGGAGACCGAGCTCAGCCGAGTGGGTATCGACGTCTCATCCGATAGCGAAGTGGAAGACGACCCATCTGAAGCTTCTGAGGACGACTAGGATAATGGTTTTCATAGGAGTAGGACTTACTTATTTTTAACCCATATTGCATTTAGGATTTTTCTTGAAAGTTAGTTTTGATTTTTTTTCAAAAATGTTTTACTCCTCTTTTCTTTACATTAATAAAAAAAGAGCTTTGGTTTTTAACTTAAACTTGTTTTTGGCAACGCTCCTTAAACTCTCTCTCTTATATGTTTCTGCCTACCGACCACTCTACGTTCCTAACCTCATCCAAGCTAGCAACTTGACCTTGGTGTTTCAACTCCGACATCTTCGTCACTGGTGTTCCACTTTGGCGTTCGACTCAATTCTGGTGCTCAGAATTTTCCTTCTCTTTCAATTTCTAAGCTTTTCATTTCTTTCCACAGTCTTCTCCCTAGGATTCAGGGACGAATCCTCTGTAAGGAGGGGAGATTATGATATCCCGATCTTCGGTCCGGTATATCTCCGCTTTTAATTCCCGGTTTTAAGTTGATTTTAGATCCATCCATAAAATTCCATCAGAGATTTTTTTTATTCCTTTTGCAACTAAATATTTCTTTTCCTTTTTAGATAAACTCAAATCATCATTTTCTTTCGTTTTTTCTTTTTCTTTTTGGCAAGCAAATTCCCTATAAATACTTGTATAATCTCTCATTAGTTTATTTTCAAAAACCCTAGCCACTTTCAATTCTCCTTTTTCTCTCCTCTCTCTCGTGGCAGTCGCTCTCTCTCTCCTCCTCCGCGCGATCGCTCTCTCTCTCTCTCTCTTTGCCGCCGTTCTCTCTCTCCTCGCCGCGATAATGACGCCACCGCTTCCTCCTCCTCCGTCTAACTCCTCCTCCTCGAGTTCTGGTGATAAAACTCCTCCTCCTTCCCTCTCCTCTCTTCCATTGCCTCCTCCTAGCCAAGGTGAGAACTAGTTGCCATTCACTTGTTTTCAAACGTGTTTTATTGTTTTAATATGTCTTTTCTTAAACCATAGCTTTCCTCTAAGTGAGCTACTTGATTTACTTAGAGTTCTTTGTTGATTGCCAATCGACTATTGATTTAGGTGTTTTACTAAGTCAATTAATAACTAAAGTTCACACTACCGCAATCATAACGGTTGACAATGCAGTACTTTAGGATCGAATCCACAGAGACCAAGGTTACACTACAATTCTCACAATTATGAAACTAAGCTAAGACAAGAATATGGTTGGTTTTGGAATAGTAACGAAAGCAATTAAAACGATGTAAATTCAATAAAAGAAAAGCGCTAGGTCAAGGGTTTATTCTCAGGAATTCAGAGATCACGAATCAAACAACTATTCAGGGAACAACTAAATACAAGTTTCAAACTCAAACATAAAAATCTAACCAATCCACTGTCGTGGCATTGATTACTAAACCTAGCAATCTAAAATCCTAACTTTCGTTGGCATATAATTCTAGATCAGCATTATTGAGTAGGTTCAATATGTTCACGAATCGCCTTAACATCAACTTTCCCAGGCTACGGACAATTCGCTCGCTTAAGTTCTTTCTAGCAACCTACGACACTGTCGTGTGATAGATTAAGGCCTAGTTCATAGACTAAGCGGTTAACTTAAGCCTAAGCAATAAACGCAACAATAAGCGAAAACCACAAAAGATAAATCCCTATCTATGTCTAATTCAATGTTTCATGGATCCCCTTGAAACCCTAAACCTAGCTATGAGACTACTCGGACATGACAATGGAGAACAAGCAAGAATATAGAATGAAACTCATAATAATAATGAAAGAGATAAAAGGGTTTAAAATTCTTCTCAATAGTTGCAGAGATTCTTCTCCTTGCTTACAAGATCAAAAAGCCAAAATATGAGTAGAACAAAGAGCCGTCAAAAGAGAGATCGCCTAAAAAGTGGCTGAAACCATCGATCGATGCACTCCTTTCATCGATCGATTATGGTTCTTCGGAGGGTGTTGCATCGATCGATTCTGGCTCTTCGGGACATGCTCTATCGATCGATGCACTCCTTGCATCGATCCATTCTACTTTTTTTGTACCGTTCCATGCGTTTTTGCCCACGTAACTCCACTTTCTTCTGTAAACGCCTTTTTACCTGAGATAGTTGAATAAAAGACTAAAAGACCCTAAAAACGGACTTTGACTCGATAAAATACTCAAAAGAAACACCAAAATATGTGTTAGAAAACGATAAAAAAACTAAGCATATCAACTATAGTGTTTATACTTCACCATATGCTATTAGATCTGTTTAAGGGTTTTGTGATGGATGATTGTTGTTGCTTGATGAATAAGTTACTTGAATATGGATTAATGATTATTGAACCCTAATAACCTGGAGAATTGTTTGATGTTGTTGAGCTCCCTTTGTTACAACTTGGTATGGTTGAGTCCTGCTTGTGAGTCTTGAATATAGAGTGATGAGATTGATGAGGATTTAATCTGGTAATGTGTGGAGTCGTAGTTGAATTGCTAGGTGTTCGCCATAGGCAATCCCTATGGTGCGGATATTGTTTGCTGGGGCTGAGGGGTGCCTATAGGGGCATCGGTTCTCAACGTCGGGAGGTTATGGCAAACCTCATGGATGTCTGTGTGACCATTGCGTTGGGGCAGGCCGATTCCCAGTTGGTTCCGACGGGAAGGCGGGGTCGGGTGTCACGAGTTGAATGAGAAGTGTCTTCGGGACATGGATCACCTTCAGGTGTGGTTAATAGAATGGTGGTGGCAGGCCAAGTCTCGATTGGTTCCTTCGGGAAGGCGGGATCGGGTGTCAAGAGTTGATAAGAGGTTGGGCAATAGGCTCGAGTTGTGAAGTGGGGATCAATTGAATGTTGTGTGGATCTCATTTGTTTGTGCTTGTTTTAGGATTAGACTTTCATAATAGTAACTCGCGTAAATGTCTGTAAGTGAACTGTGAGTCCCCACCAGGCTCATCCTCACTGAGTAATCTCAATTACTCACCCCTCCTCTTCCCATTTTTCTGTACAGGTTAGCGAGGATCGACTAAGTCTATATTGTTGTTATTACCTGGGCGTTTTCCTGGCGAACATGTGTTGTTCACCAAGGATCCAAACCGGGCGACTAATCGAAAGGGATTAGTCTGCCAACCTAATATACCCGATTTTCTCCGGTTTCTTTTGAGGCCCGGGATAAGGATGTTACAACTGCAATCTCATATCAGAAAGCACACGTTCTGCAATTGTAAAGACTCAACCATCACATTCCACATCTGCATCTCGCTAACATAGTCAAGTAAGTTAGAGATATGCCATAGCCGACCATGATTGGGATTAGAAGAACTTTTAACATAATTAGTGTTGAAAAAGACTAACTATGTACATTTACTTCCGATCTAGAGGAGTACATATTAAAAAAAAAGTCATCTGCTATGAAAGATAACATATTCACTAGAATTCCAAAATATTATAGAAGGGACTGTTTAATATGATATCTTGCTAAAAGCAGAAGTACAAATGTGGCCTATATAAATATAATTTTTTTAAAAAAATTGCATCAAGAAAGATTAAACCTAGGAGCTCAAGGCCAATATATGAGATTTTTCTTTTTGTTTGTTAAAAATAGAAGGGAAATTTGCCATTACACCACCATATTTCTTTCAAAATGATACTTCTAAAACAAAATATATTTTTGATGCTTAAAGCATATGTTTTTAGGTGTTGGACATTTATCATATATGGGTGTCAAACAAATTTTTAAATAATATATTTGCAAGAATAGTCACTTATTTGAAGTTTTTTTCTTTTTTGAAAAAAAGTATTTTATTGAAATGCAAATATTAAAAGTACAAGGCCGTGACTTTTGGTCATATAGTTTTTGAAAGTTGATTGAGATAAAACAAAGTATAGAAATAACATAGATAATAGGAATTTCCAAAGAAAACTCTCGTAAGACTCCTATGATGTTGAATTGTAGCCGCCTCGACAACCACATCCCTTTTTACACCGCCCTCGAATTAAAGTCCATTGCATTTCTTACACTACTCACACATAGATGAGATAAAATACATGATTAAATAAAACAGGAGATTGATGAAGTAGCCTCTTGAATTTAAGAACGATGTCCGTATAGAACCTCTTCACAAATCTCGAAAGTAAGGAACAAAAAGCTTAAGAAATACTTGCAAAAAGTAAATGAAAAGAGGCACAAAGGTGACACTAAGATGACACGAAATTATGTCTTTAAAACGCATATTTATAGGTCTTGAGCTCTGCTTTCGTCGGTCTTTAGGGTTTTTCTTTGACAAGAATTGAACGGGCCTTGAAATTGGGCTTACGGGACAAAATCAGCTTGGCCGCGAGTCCAAGGTGTCTGGCCGCAGCGAACCTTCACTTGACCGCGGGTGGAGGCTTCCTGGCCGCGTCGGATTGCCTCTCTGCTCCGGGAGTGGCCTGATCGGATTTCTTGATCTTTATGCATCTTTTGATTGAACCGTTGTATTGTCCTCAAATATGTTGGAATGGAAAGGTAGCTAGTCCTTCTTGAATATCTCTCAAATTGGACTGGATCCGACGGTGAGAAGAACCTATTTGGCAATTGAACTTCTGACGGTTTGACTCTGAGCCAAAAATCTGGTTTTTCTCCAATTTGCAATGTTTTCACCTAAATAACCTGAAAAGAATATTGAAACTACAAATATGCAAAAACCGTAATAAAATCATGTAAAAGTTAATGAAATACTTATTAAAGTGTTCTAACATAAATAGTAAAACGGGTAAAAATCCGGTGTTATCAGACCCCCAGACTTAAACTTTGTTTGTTCTCAAACAAAACAAAACCAAAGCCCAGAAAGAGCAAACAAAAACCATAGGGAACTAGAATTCTTAGAGACCGTCCTTCTAAACAAAAACCATAGGGAACCATCAATCTAGCCTAAAAAATTCTCACCATAAGTTTCTGTAACACTAGTCCACGGTATCCGTCATATGAAATATAAACTTTTCAAAATCCAAAGCAGGTCAACTAGCTCTCTAAATTCATTAAGTGCAAACGTGAACTGCTCATCAAAAGGACCAAAACAAGATAATCGAGCTAGGTATATATTAAAGGCATTTAGAGGTGAGGTTAAAGGTGTTTCGGGTTACCGTAATTTCACCAGAGGGTGTGCGAGATATTATGTAAAAAAAGCAAGAGAGGATGGACCTATTGGGAACCACAACTTCTAGTCACATCTTCTTGCGTAAAAATGTTGCACTTCCTCCTTTCTCCAAAAACAGAAGTTTTCTGTCATTCCCCCAAACTTAGAATTTTCTATGGGCTCGAAAATGACAGACTTCCCATGAACGAACTATGGATGCCTCATAAGTATTTCAGCCAATCTAGACTCTTTTAAGGCTCTAGTTTCCTTTCCCCTTCAATTATTTTCAATATTTTTTTTTAAAGGGGGAAACGTCTTTTATTGATATAAAGTCTTAGGGGCACGAAAGTTTACCATGTTTTTGAGTTTTCCAAGGCATAACCAAGCTCTCGTTTTGATTGAATTCACCTCCACCGATCGCGTGTAGTCTCTGTCTTTAGTGACTAGAAGTTGTGTCGTTCCTCCCTCTCCGGCGTTTTTGCACATATTTGCACATAAGACACAAAGAAAGATGCATGAGGTCTGAACAATGGTTAAGTTTCGGGTGGGATACCAACTAAAGACGAGCTGGCCATTCAGACACGACAAAGAGTGGTAAAAGGTAAAAAACGTCATGAATATATGATTCGTTATCTTTGCCTAAACCTATGATGAGAAAATTAACTCAAGTTAAAGTTCAAGTATAATAGAGCTAGTATATTCCATTCTAAAGAATCTCTACGGTCTAAATTCCTCTAGGGATTTCGCATTAACAGAAACTCTAGCTACCGCCTAGTCTAGAACCAAATTACGAAAGAGCATGTTACTAGGAAATAGCGTAGAAGCACACTGGTCGGTTATCATCATGGATTTCTTTCATCATTCCCTCAAAACGTATTCCTATTTTTTATTGAAAAACTTGAATTTTTTTAATGAAAACATGAAAAATGCAAAATGCAAAGACAAATGCAAAGACTCATGAAAGAAAACGTGGTTAGTAAGGGATGGAATCTTCCCCTAGACTTAAATCACATTGTCCCCAGTGTGAAATAAATTAAGCAAGGACGAGAAATAGATGTATGTAATAAATGAAAAAGTTTCGGGAAAAATAAAACATACCTGGAATTTTTGGGGAATGGAGGTGGGACTGGAATGGTGGTGAATGGGGGGGGTGTTATTTTGGTGATGGGGAATGGGTGTGGAGGTGATTGGGGATGGATAAGAGTCGATTGGGGATCGAAGCAAATCGATCGGGAACAACAGGAGGCTAACTGCAGGTCGAAGGGCCCGTAGCCAAATGGGCTTCGCTGCGGTTCGGTTGATCGCCACCGCGACAGATGGAGAGTTGGTCATGGCTCGGGGCTTTGCACCCGCCGCCAGGCTTCTTTTGCTGTCAAGTACTTCCTCGCGATTCTGGCTGGACTGAACAGCTTCGAACCGTGTGTCCATCTTTTTGTTTTTTAGGTTTTTTGATTTTTTGGGTTTTTTATTTTTTTTAGAAAGCTGAAACTAAGAAAAAGAAAGTGTTAATAGAAAAAGAAAACCTAAAAAGAAAAACGTAGCTAAAATGAGTGACCTCCCATTGAGCGCTTTTGTTTAAAGCCGTTTAGCTCGACCTTGGTAACGAGATGAGCTTAGTCGTAGAAAGACAGTGTTTTGAGACAAGTCTACTTTGATCTCCTATTGGTTTCCTCATCATGTGACTCATCGCTCCATAGTGAGTGGTATTGGGGTCGGGATTCTTCGGTTTCTTGAATTTGAGTGGGACAACATCGTACAACACGTCTTTGTCGACATTAGCAAAGGAAACACGTCGATTTGGCCAATCCATAATGGCTCCGATGGTTGATAAGAAAGGCAATCCTAGGATTACCGATGTAGTATCAAATTTCGTCGCTTTGAAAATGTAGAAGTCGATGGGGCTATGAAATCTCCGATCCTTACATGCATGTCATAGCCGATCCCCTTTGGTGTAGCACAAGGTTCATCAGCCATGCTGATTTTTGTTCGGGTACGGTGCAGGTGCTTGATACCAAGGCGTTTGGAGGTTGATTTTGACATGATGCTAAGGCAGGCTCCGGAGTCACAAAGAATTTCATTAAACTTTACTCCTCGGATGTTGCAAGTGATTAGAAACTGCCATTGCTCTTGAATCTTATGGGGACTTCGAACGGGTCTTCCATTCATAGCATTTGCAAAGAGATCTTCCATCTCGGAGATGGATTCTCTGCTTTCACAAAAGAAGTGACCAATTATGTCGTCTATGCACGCAAACGTGGTTCCTCGAGGTATATCACGAATCACACTATTGAATTCCTCTAACTTTTTCAAGCTAATCTTGTTTGGGCAACTTTTGTGTTTCTGGGGATGAAATATACGAATAGCATAAGAAGCGGCATAAGGCGTTGATGAATGCCTCACTCTCCTGAAGTAAGTGTGATTGTCCTCCTTGCTCTCCTTGTTGTAGCGGAAGAAAGCGTATAGAGGTCCTCTTTCCCAAACTTTTTCAAAAGAGACTTCCATCGTGATTGATTTCACAAAGTTGTTGAACTCGATCAATCTCTCTCGGGTGATGCTTTGTGTCTTTGGCTCCTCGGATATTGGACTTGCAGGAGGTGTTGGTTCAAAGGTTGAGCCATACATCAAACTAAAATCAGATTCGCGGAAAAACAACCTTGGGTCTTCTTCTTCGGAATATTGTTCATCAATTTCCTCGGATGATTGAATAGACCAAACCATGCTGCAAGGTGCAATGGAGTCTGGTTTCCAGCTGCTTGGAGGGTTTTTTGAAGCTTGATAGTCAATGGAGAAGACGGATTGCTCGAAGGCTGGTGAACGGGACTTGAAAGGTTCAAGGAGAGGTGAGCAGGTGCTGGCCGCGGCTGGAGGGGCTGCGACCGCGGTGAGGGCAATCAGAGGGGATTTGTTCGGTTCATCGTCTTCTTCATCTCCTTCGGTGTTTTATGGTTCTAGGGAGTCATTGGGCTTCTCTTCTAGGTTAGGGGCAGGAACAATAAATGATGTGTCATGCTCGTCATGATCTTTAAAAAGTTTTTCCAAACAAACTTTGGTCGTCTTTCGATTGTCGGATAGGTGACTAACTGTAGCGTCGGTTTCTCTAGCCGTGTACTCGAGTATGCTGAGGCGTGATTCAATTTCTTGGAGTTCATCATTTGTTCTTTCTCTGTACAAAGAGGAAAATTCACTTGTCTCCTTAATCTCTTGCTTTGATTCGCGAATCTCCATCGGATTTTGAATGATGTCGTATTTTTGCTTGGTTTGCTCCTCTACCATAATTTTTATATTCTCTTTGATAGCATCAGCATCTTTTAGGGTATGTTCCTCGAGTGTGATGACGTGGCGTGGGCAGCAAGATCATCGAACTTCTTGTTGAATTCGGTGTAGATTGTGTCTAGCTTCTTGTTCATGGCCTCTTCGATAACCACTTGACAATCAAGGTATTGGTTTAGTATCACGTTGAGTCGCTTCAAACGCAAGCTAATCTTTGAATTGAAAAGGTGCTGGTTCGAGAATTGATTGTGAGAGTTTTGTTGAGAGTTGACAAAAGGAGACGCAAAAGGCTCATCTCGGTAGTAAAGAGGTTTGTAGCGTCTTTGAGAGTTGGTGGTCACTGCCGGTTTCTGATCCATATATAACGAATCGCAGTTGGTGTGTGAATCGTGAGAGTAGTGAGCATAAGATGGAACGTTGCAACCCTGCTCGTAGTAGTCATCTCGCAGCAGAGGCGAGTCCATGTTTCAAATTCTGAAATGAAGAAAAACAAAAACGAAAATTAAAAAGAAAAAGTTTGTTCTAGAGTCGATTTACTAACTTCTAAGGTGTGACAGAACGAATAGCAATTGCCTCCCCGACAACGGCGCCAAAAACTTGGTGCGGTCGAATTGTTTCTGAAACTCTAGGTTTTAAATTTATAAACCTAAAAGTTATGCAAGTGCACAGACGTGCGTTGTAGTACTTTAGGTATCGATCCACAGGAAGGGAAAGTTGTTCTGGAAGACCTTAGACAGGGAATTAGCAAGGAAGTCTAGAACGAGAATAAGTTTTATAGGATTTTGTCACGAAAATTGTAAAGAACGGAAAAACTGAAAATTGCTTGTAAAATAACCTAAGAAAATCGATGGCATCAACTAAACAGGAAAACGATTTGTAAACAATAATAAAATGGTGTTGGGTCAACATGGATATAAACGCGACACGCTCTTATAGATAAACGATTTAGATTCAACACTTTTGGTGGTACTTAACACCTAGGAATCAACATCTAGTTCATGACGCTAGATATATGCATTAACAACGATCTATAAGAAAGAGCTCTAGAATTCGGCTAGGTTTTTACTTTGTGAAATCTTTATCGAACATAGAATTCCCATTAATAATCCCTTTAAACCCAACAAATAAACTATTCATACATAGACGAGATAAAAGACATGATTAAATAAAACAGGAGATTGATGAAGGAGCCTCTCGATTTTAAGAACGATGTCCGGAGAGAAACTTTTCACTAATATTGAAAGTAAGGAACAAAAAGTTTAACAAAAGAATTGCAAAAAAAAAACTAAAAGAGGCACAAAGGTGACACCAAGGTGACACCAAGATGACACACGAAATTATGTCTTTAAAACACATATTTATAGGCCTTGAGCTCTGCTTTCGTCGGTCTTTAGGGTTTTTTCTTGACGGGAATTGAACGGGCTTTGAAATTGATCTTACGGAATGAAATCAGCTTGGCATGGGTCCAGGGTTTCTGGTTGTGGTGAACCTTTACTTGGCCGTGGGTGGAGGCTTCATGGCCGCCGCAGATTACCTCTTGGTCGCGGCTGCTCTAGGAGTGGGTTGATGGGACTTCTTGATCTTCATGTATCTTTTGATTGAATCGTTGGATTGTCCTCAAATCTATTGGAATGGAAAGGTATCATGTCCTTCTTGAATATCTCCAAAATTGGGTTGGATCAGACGGTGAGAAAACCCTCTTTGGCAATTGAACTTCTGACGGTTTTACTCTGAGCCGAAAATCTAGGTTTTCTTCAATTTGCAATATTTTCGCCTAAGTAACCTGAAAAGAGTCTTGAACCTACAAATATGCGAAAACCGTAATAAAATCGTGTAAAAGCGAATGAAACAATTATTAAAGTGTTGTAAAATAAATAGTAAAACGGGTAAAAATACGGTGTTATCAGTCCCACGAAGTTACCCCGGGCCGATTTATTTCAGGGATAAAAAATGCCTGGAATGATCGGGAAGGCTTAGTCGAGGCCGAGCTACTAGCTGAACTAGCTTGACGAGCTGATCGGGAGCTAAACCTAGCTCGGTAAGATGGTCAAGTATTGCCCCTCCTAGGCGGACTTGACAGCTACAATAACGAGCTAGGTGGGACTGAGGCAGTGGGGGGGGGGGGGTCATGGGCGGTTGGGTGGTTCGACCAAAAGGTGGATAAGATCGGGTAACCGCCTATGGATCCAAGGGATGCGATCTAGACCGTTGGAGGAATTGATGGTCGAGATTGGGGTACGAGGGATTGGCGATTTTTGTAAGAGGAATATGTACATATCCTATATAAGGTGGGTGGTTGATAGAAAACAGAAAAACCATGCCCAAGGGAGAAACTCTTAGGGAAAGAGGGAGAAAATCGCATATGCATAATCCACCGGGGGAAAGAGGGATTCTGGAAAGAATCGGAAAACAACCCTTACCGCGATCCGAGAGAGGATCGTGGGGAAATGTTGGGTTTCCGAAAGGATCACACGTTCAAAGGTTAACCAATAGCCGAGAGTGGTTTGGTGGAGAAGTGGATATTAGACCAAGAACGGTCGGGATCCATCGCGATGGTCGAATTCTGGTCGTGACATCGACATAACTGATCGATCACGTCGGATAGTTTACCGGCGAGCGGTTATAGCCGGTGGGATGTGAAAGTGAATCGACTACTATCCGAGGAAAAGGATCGGTGGTGCGACGCGAAGAAAGGTGAGTCGGATTCACATGAAAGATCATATAGAGCCGTACATGATCCGGATGGGATCATTATCCTGGCTATGGGTGATCAAGAAGGACTCGGCGGTTTGGTTGAGGGATGTGATTGGTCACGGCAAAGGGCGCACAAGCCGGGAATGGATATGTGTGGATCCCCGAGCCGGATTATAGGATTATCTAACGGTTACTTATCCATGTGGGGTTGGTTGGTTGAATGGCTAAGAACCGAAGGGAAATGTTTCATTCACACGATCGGGTGAGAGGATCAGAAGGGATCTGGCAAGGGGCATGGTCAAGGTAGACCCGTGGACTGACCAAACCAAACCAAACGCAGACCAAGGGGCAACCGAGTCGCGGATATGGATGCTGTAAGTAAACTACATTGGAACAAATGGATAGTGGCTTGCGTATTACTATACGGTTAGGTCTAAGGAACAAAATGCATAAGAATGCAATGCTTGGACCGAGTCAAATATTAATCTATAAGTCGAACATAAGTTAAAGGAAAATGTCTGAAGATAGAGATTGTCGGACCGGACAAGTGCTTGATCGGAATTAGATGAAGGGAAAGGAAAGGTTTTAAATAGAACGGTTCCGCTACGTACTAATAGAAAGGATAAAACGGATCCAGACTAAAATGGCTAAGGAAAGTCATAGGAAAGATTTGAAGTAAAATCGCTAAGGAAGTGATTGTATTAGAAATAGGTAAAAAACAGGAGGTTCGGCCCGGAAACGGCCTGAGCTGGAAACGCATCGTCCGCGTCCTAGAAAGGTCGGGACGGGGTGTATCAAGTTGGTATCAGAGCATGCTTGATCCTTGTGAAGGATATATGCTCTGTAAGGCGGTCGCGTGATCCGCGATTGACTAAGAGAATAGTCGATAAGGAAATGATGACATACAACTCTATCATAATAGTGGCAAGATACGGACCGAAAGTTGTGATCGATTGAGAAAAATACTTGGGAGTCTAGTGTTCTTGCCAGTGCTTGCTCAATGACCAAGATGCTTTTCGGAGGTATTAGCCACGATGAATGATGGATTAAAGTCGGGAGTAGGATAGGGTTCAAGTTGTAACCATGATCCGAGATATTGAATAGCAAAGGACAAGGTTAAGTCCAAGCTAAATTATAATGCATTCGAAAGACTAAGACGCTAAACCAAAAATGTGATTGATGGTGAGCCAAATAGGAGTTGACGCAAGATGGGATATGTGCTTGGAAACTAGGAAAGTTTACCAAGGCTTATCGACTGAGCCAAGATTACTTACCCAATGGTAAGAACAACAACACATAAAGGGGTAAGCGATCTACTCTATTCCGAGTGGGAAATGGGAAGGGAGGGAATCGAAACAAGATTCTACCCACCACTGAATTCGAGGACGAATTCCATTTAAGTGGGAGAGAACTTGTAATGTTCTTATCTTGAGATACGTGTATCGAATAATTTGTTCAAGCAAAACCGGATCCTAGTCAAGAATGGCAAAAGGGATGGGTAAGCCGTGGAAACAGATTATGCATTGGTCGGATCGACCGGGGGGAAGTTTTGATCAAGTTGGGAAGACTGTGATCAGAACTTGGAAATGGTAGTAGATGTAAAAAAGGACCACGAGTGGTCGGGAATGAACCAAAGATTTGGGTAACTCGATTACAGTAGCAAGTCTAGGCTGAACATAAGTTTTAGGCAGAAAGGATAAGCGCTAAGAAACCGGGAAAAAGGTTCGCTAAGTCAAATCTATGGGCCAAGATACACTTACCGAAAGCATAGATTGATACACGTGATAAGTAATAGGATCTGGTTCAATAAGCCAAAGATTCGGAGATGGACCAATGGAATAAAAAAGGATCTATCATGCTAAGAATCCGGACTAGATGTGAGATCGGTAAACATGTTTGGGAACGGGAAAGTGTTCGACAAAGTGTGTCTGTGAACCAAAAGATTTCTCACAAAAGTCAGAGGATCAAAGCATAATAGGGATAAGATTGAGTCCGGGAAGGACAAAGATCGAGTAATCTAGTCGGAATTAGACTATGATTGGGGAATCTAACTTTGCTCGAATGAGACTAAGATTGGGGGGAATTCGATCGAGTCCAAAATGGACCAAGGTCGGATAAAGATCGAGTCCAGGAAGGAAAAAGATCGGGAAATCTAGTCATAATTAGATTATGATTGGGGAATCCAACTTAGCGGGAATTAAACTAAGATTGGGGGAAT
The DNA here is from genome assembly GCA_030161315.1 of Eutrema japonicum. Lineage (NCBI taxonomy): Eukaryota > Viridiplantae > Streptophyta > Magnoliopsida > Brassicales > Brassicaceae > Eutrema > Eutrema japonicum. The sequence goes on from BSQW01000001.1 coordinate 32,897,487, forward strand.
ATGATCGAGTCCAAAATGGACCAAGATCGGATTAATATCTAGTCGGAATTGTTTAAGATCAGGATATTATGATCAAGTCCAAGAAAGACGAAGATCGGGTAAGGATCTAGTCGGTGATGACTAAGATCGGGATAACATGATCAAGTCCGGAAAGGACGAACATCGGGTAAAAGATCTAGCCAAAAGTGACTAGGATCGGAAAGATAGATCGAGTCCAAAGAAAGACAAAAATCCGAGAATGATATTAATTCTTGATGGACCAATGTCAAGGGGAACTAGATTCTACCCACCACCGAATTTGATGACGAATTCCATTTAAGTGGAGGACATTTATAACGTCCGCGTCCCGCGAAATTACGTCGGGCCAATTTGTTTCGGGGATAAGAAATGCATGTAACGATCAGTAAGGCTTAGTCAAGGCCCAAAAACAGATCGTATGACTTAGCTGGGAAAATGGGATAAAGTAGTCGAGCTAATCATCTAGGCGAGCTGAATTAGCTGAGCTACTAGCTGGACGAGCTGACCGGCAGCTCAACCTAGCTCGGTAAGCTGGTCGAGTACTGACCCAACTAGGCGGACTTGACAGCTACGGTAACGAGCTAGGTGGGACTGAGGCAGTTGTGAGTCATGGGCAGTTGGGTGGTTCGACCAAAAGATGGATAAGGTCGGGTAACTGCCTATGGACCTAAGGGGTGCAATCTAGACCGTTAGAAGAATTGATGGTCGAGATTGGGGTACGAGGGATGGGCGGTTTTTGTAAGAAGAACATGTCCATATCCTATATAAAGTGGGTGGTTGATAGAAAACAGAACAACCACGCCCAAAGGAGAAACTCTCGGCGAAACATGGAGAAACTCGCATAAGGCATAATCCACCGGGGAAAAGAGGGATTCGGGAAAGAATTGGGAAACAACCCTTACCGCGATCCGAGGGACGATCGTGGGGAAGTGTTGGGTTTTGGGAAGGATCACACGGCCAAAGGTTAACCAATAACCGAGAGTGGTTCGGTGGAAAAGTGGATATTAGACTGATAACTGTCGGGATCGATCGCGATGGTTGAGTTCTGGTCGTGACATCGACAAAACTGATCGATCGCGTTGGATGGTTTACCTGCCAGGGATGTGAAAGTGAATCGACTACGCCCAAACGTTTTTGACTACGATCCAGGGAAAATGATCGGTGGTGCGACGAGGAGAAGGGTGATTCAGATTCACATGAAAGATCATATATAAGTTGTACATGATCCAGATGGGATCATTGTCCCGGCTATGGGTGATCAAGAAGGACTATGCGGTTCGGTTGAGGGAAAAGATTGGTCACGGCAAAGGGCGCACAAGCCGGGAATGGATATGCATGGATTGTCGAATCGGATTATGGGATTCTCTAACGGTTACTTAGCCATGTGGGGATGGGTTGTTGAATGGCTAAGAATCGATGGGAAGAGTTTTATTCACACGATCGGGTGAGCGGATAGGATGGGATCCGGCAAGGGGCACGATCAAGGTAAACATGCGAACTGATCGGACCAAACCAAACGCGGACCAAGGGGAAACCGAGTAGCGGATATGGTTGCGGTAAGTAAACTACCTTGGAATAAATGGATGGTGACTTGCGTATTACTTGATGGTTAGGTCTAGGGAACGAAATGCATAAGAATGAAATGCTTAGACCGAGTCAAAAATTAATATATAAGACGAACGAAAGTTAAAGGGAACTGTCAGAAGGTAGAGATTGTCGGACCGAGCAAGTGGTTGATCGGAATTAACCGAACATTTTAGTTTTTGGTTTCTGATCGGTTTGAACTGATCGACAATTTTGAAAATTGGGATCGGTTATCGGTTAGAACCGAACCAATCGGTTATTTGGGTTTTATTTTTAATTTTCCCAAACCGATTTATACCGAGTAATACCAGATTATATCAAATTTACGAAAACGTAATCAAAATTTCAAATCGAATAACCGAACCAAACCGAATAAACCAAGTATGACCAAAACTATCCGATTTGAACCAATTTTCAACACAAAACCAGAAATTTTGTTTATATTCGGTAAAAAATTTAAAAACCGAATCACCCAAAAACCAACCGTAATTTTTTGGTTAATTTTGGTGAAATTTTCATTAACCGAATTAATCAAATAACCAAAATAACCAAACCGAATGGTTCCATTAACCCGAATTCTGAGGCCTAAAATCTTCAATCTTCAGCAGTCCAAGAGCCCAAAGATTGTCAAAAACTTTAGCGCTAAAATAAAAATCATCAAAAAAATTTGAAAATACAATCACCTTAATGTACAAAATCTTCAATTTTTCCACTCCAATTTGTGGTATTGTTTATTCATGTTAGTTACTTTCTCACATAAATTTACCGAGTAATCGAGCATACAAAAACAATTTGAATAATTATGTGAAATAAATTATGTAATATCTCAAATTTTAGTATATGGTGGTGCATGTGTTGAGACCGAAAAAGAGCAAAGAGCTTAGGAACGGTGGCGATCGGAGCATTACAAATTTCATGAATAACTGCAATGAGTTATTGTGAATAAATGTTGTTTGGAAAATATTTTCGAGATACACCAGACAATTGGTTTTGTGGAAGATTTCTTTGGCTTTTTAGGTTTGATTTTAGTGAGTATGGGTAGGTGATTCGATCACTGGACCAATTTTCAAGTTATCTAATATATTTTGGATCAACTATGTATCTTATATAATAACTCAAATGGAGGTCGTGCGCGTTGTTGTAACACACTTCGACTTCTTTCTCACCAAAGCGAAAAATATATGATTTTTCAGATCTAGTTTCACCGGTCCTTTTCGGCTTCCGGTGCCCTTCGCCGGTGTAATGAGAGGACCAACCCCCCATTTTTGCTCACCTACGGAGCTTCGTCCGTGGAAAGGAGTTTCTTTCCGGTAAGTTTGGCGGTGTTTCCTGGCTCTTTGGCGGTGAAGCATGGCGGATCTATGGTGGCATCAAGGCGATGCAATGACTCTGGATATGTGAGGACGAGATCTGAAGTTGGTCGCTTTCTTCTCGGAGCTTTCCGATGGATGTCTGCTGGTGGAGTTTTGTTCGGCAAGGTTTGGCGAGGCTTAGAGGTGTGGATTGACTGAAGTCGCTGATAGTTGCATTATTTGTCCCATTTAAGCATCCATTTAAGTTAGTTTTTACATCCTTATATCATTCATTTTATGGTTTTGATCTATTTTGCATACATTTTAAAGTTAGAGAGATTTAGATTAGTTCTTGCATGGTTTGGTGCGTATCATAGTGTTCTAGATACATTTGGAGCTTCTGGAGGCTTGTTGGAGTTTGGTGGAAAGCCATGGACCAAAGATAGCTTGTTGGAGACAATGGATGTAGCCAAGAGGAAGAGAAAGGTTCAAGAAATGAGGATGGAGCAGAACCATTAGCTCCCATCGGCCAACCTGCATCGACCAGATGCAGCCGATGCAGCTTCATCCAAAGCTAAACCAGTGCTTCACATCGGGCAGTCACATCGACAAGATGCGGCCGATGTGGCTTCATCCGGAGCAAAATCAGAAGCTCCCATCGACCATGCTCCATCGACCATATGTTGACCCCGATCTGACTTAGTTTTCTATATATATTTTTATTAGGGAGATTTAGTCCATCTCTTTTTCCCTTTGCAAACGTGATCCTTTTTAGATTTTGAAACATTTTTAAGAGATATCTTGAGGTTTTTATAAAGATCTTTAGTTTATCTTCTTATTCTATCTTTAATTATTCACTAATCATATTTATTAACACTTCTAAAATGGGATTTGTTGGTTCTATTATGATTATTGAGTAGATCCTTTTAGGATCCATGGGATGAGGTCAATTAGGGTGATGATTAGAGTAGATCCGTGATGTTAGGGCTTAATTTAGATAATATACTTTCTTATTAAGTGTTATTAATGCTAGATTATCCATGATTTGGTTGATTTAGAATTTAGAGAATTTTTCGCCAGGAAAGTGTTCGATGAAATTTTCCAAAGAACTTTTTAAGATATTTACTTGTTTTGCCTATAAAAATAGTTGTCTAAGGAGTTTATTGGTTGTATGATCTTATGATTAATTCTTGTTGATTACTTAATCACAAATCAGAATTTGTTATTGATTAAACAAAGTGATTAGTATCATAGAAATGGATTAGTCTTAATTAGTGAACTAAACCAAAGGATTAGCATTGTTTGAGTAATTGACATCATGAATTAGCTCTTGGATCATCCCAAATCAATAAGCTTATCATTGGATTCGCTTGCTTTATCTTTTTTAATCGTTTTAAGATTTCTAGTTTACTTTCTTACTTTGATTAAGTTTGAAACTTGTTAGTCTTTTAATTGCTTATGTTCTTTGCTTAGTTATTTCTTGTCTTGTCTTTAATTTTATTAGGATCATTACAAAAATTTATTCGTTTAGCTTAGATTAATTAGTTTCCCGCATTGTCGGTGTGTTACTCTAGAACCTCCTCGGATTGATCCATAAATGCTACAATGACCGAGCATTTGCGTAATTGGTAATTGATATCAAATTATCCACATATCAATCGCAGGTGCGGTGAAGTGGCGAGTGGTCTCAAGGTAATAGATCTGCGGATGTCTTTACCAAACCGTAGATCTGCCAGGGGACGGCGGAGCTGTCAGTGCGGCTAAGTTTTCCCAGCGGCGTTTCTTTCTTCGGGTCCTTTTTCCCCTCAACCGCGTCATTCGCCTCTGTGGAGTAGGTAAAGCTTCCTTTGTCTTCCGGTGCTGAGCTTTCATGTCTTCTCTCCTCTCTGGCGATGTTATGTGGCAACCGTGCTACTTCAAAATGTAGGTGAAGGGATCGTGACAGAGGTTTTCTGTTCCGTTGCAACTGCAGCGATGGTTTTCTATACCGCCGAAGTCTTTGTCCAACAGTGGCTCCTCAGGCGGCGGGGATTTCCTTTGCTCTTTGATTAGGGTTTCATCGTTCCGGTTTAGCCGGGTTAGCCTCAGTTTAGGATTCATGTTTAACACAAAATTGCTTTTTCGATAAGGACTTTAGATTAGGTCCAATCCGGGAATGTGGTTAGGTTTATTTTAATTATTCTTATTATATTTTTGTAAAATAAAAAACCAAAAAAAAAAATATACGAACAGTTTAAAAAAAACTATGTTTCTTATATAGGGCCAGTCAAATACATTATAATAGGATTGAAATATTTTAATATTTCTTCATTGGAGGATCCTCTATATAATTGGAGTGAGTTGAGTTAGTATCCTCAAGGTGAGGTCGAAAGCTTCTCCCAAAAGAGAGAGAGAGAGATCAGAGATAGCGTGAGTAAGTGAGTGAGAGAAAAAAAAGATTGAAAGATTAATTTTGGAGTGAAATTAGGGTTTATCTCTTTTCTTATTTTCTTCAAAAACAAACAAACGTCATCCTCCTGGAAATCCCTGCTTCTTTCTGTTAACCATCATCTAACCACGATTTTCTTATGAAGTGTTGCTTTATGGGTTTAAATTTTGTCAAAATTCAACTAAAACACAACATTTAGGCCAACAAAAAAATAATCGTATTTGAAACAGTCGGGTGTTTTCCAGAAAACGAGATCCATCGTTATTTTCCAAAATATTATGAATTTTTAGTCATTTAATATTCTTTCATTTTTTTTTTGTTGATTTATAGAGTTGATCAACTTCATGGGCATTTTTAAGTTCCCTCAAGTTTGATCCTCTTTTTATTTATTTTTGTGGATAAATTTATTTAGTTTAGATCAAATGGAGGTTGCTTATTTCAAGCCTCTTTGATCAAATTTTATTTCTGTAAACAAGCAAAAAAAAACCAGTCTTTGAATTTTTTTTTCTAAAAAGACATGCCTTTTGTTTTTAAACCATTTTTTATATAATCTTTTGTTCTTGTAGTATATTCTTTTTGTGTTTCAGGAAACTCCGATGGCTGATTTCTTCAGGAACGGCCATGGCGGCGAACTTATGGAAGCACTTCAACCTTTTTACAAAAGTGCTTCCACGTCTGCTTCAGACTCTACGTTTGCATCTTCAAATACTGCATTTGCGTCTTCAAACGCTGCATTTGCGTCTTCAAACGCTGCATTTGCGTCTGCGCCTAACGACCTCTTTTCTTCCTCTTACTATAATCCTCAGTCTCAAAATGCCTCTTTCTTTCCCACAACCCAACCCGATTCCGGATCCTACCTGGATATTTATCCTGGATCCATGACCTATCCATCTTCATTCGGGTCAGATTTTCAACAACCCGATCAAAACTACCAATCCCAGTTCCATTACCAAAACGATTTCACTTACACTCACCAAGACAACCACTGTATGCTCAATTTTATCGACCCGAACCCGGGTTTTCTAACCCAACCGGGACCGGTTTCCGGTTCCGGTTCCGTCCCAAAGCCGACTAAACTCTATCGTGGAGTGAGGCAAAGGCATTGGGGTAAATGGGTCGCTGAGATCCGTTTACCCAGGAACCGAACCCGACTTTGGCTCGGAACATTTGACACGGCTGAGGAAGCCGCGTTGGCTTATGATCGCGCCGCGTTCAAGCTACGCGGCGACTCGGCTCGACTCAATTCTCTGGCCCTCCGATTCCAAACCGGCTCGTCTCCGTCTGATTCCGGCGAATACTACGGACCTATTCAAGCCGCCGTTGACGCCAAGCTCGAAGCCATTTTGGCTGAGCCAAAGAATCAGCCGGGCAAAACGGAAAGAACATCGAGGAAACGAGCTAAAGCCTCGCCTTCCTCAGTTGAGCAGCCGGCGCCACAGCAACATTCCGGGTCGGGCGAGAGTGATGGGTCGGGATCGCCGGCGTCGGATATGATGGCGCCGGAGATGTGTGTAGAGACGCCTATGCCTTGGAATGATAACTTTATGCTTGGGAAGTGTCCCTCTTACGAGATCGATTGGGCTTCAATTTTATCGTGAAAATTAGGATTCAATTAATTTTTTTTTTAAATTCAACATTTTGTATTTGTATTTAAATTTCTGGTGGTCTTAGCTGTGCCTTCTTTTTAAATTTGTAATTTAGGATTTTGTATGAAATGCAAAATGTAAATTGTAAATTATGGACAGCTGAAGTTTTTGTTCATGCCGTAGTCACGTAGATCTCTTCATTTTAAAATAGAAATGAATTTGGTTAGTATCAACTTGTTTTTTGGTTCCTATTTTAACATTGCTTTACTTCACATAAAAATTGTCAAAAAAATCACGAATTTTCAAATTTTGATCATTCAAAACATGAATTATCGCGCGGATAATTTAAATCATCAAAGTCTGTCGATTTTAAATTTAAATTTCAAACTTCTGTTGACGGAACCAAATTAGACACGACGTTAAGTTGATAAACAGAACGGATAAACGAGATTAATAACGGCTGTAAATCACAGTTAAGTAAAACGACATCGTCTCTTATTTCTTCTTAAAATCCCAAACAAAGACATTGGAGATTTTCGTTATTTGGGGGTTTAAGAAGAAAGAAAAGACAACAACTTTTTAACTCTGTTTATCCGTTCCGTTTATCGACCTAACGTCGTGTCTAATTTGGTTCAGTCAACAAAAATTGGAGATTTAAATTTAAAGTCAACAGATTTTGATGATTTAAATTGTCTACGCGGTAAGTCATGTTTTGAATGACCAAAATTTGAAAATTCATGACTTTATTGACAAGTTTCTCTTAAAACAAATGAGAAATAAAGAATGAGAACGTGATAAGTTTTTTTTTGTTGGAGAAAGGGTTTTAACGTGATAGGTTATGAATTCTTTGTAACACATTAGGATCGTTAAGTTCCTCCGTTCTAGGCTTCTAGCGTAGCTAGGATCATCTAGCTTAGCATAAAAATGATTAAAAAAATTAAACTAGAAGAAGTGAAAAGAGAAAGGAGGTTAATATTGGGAATTAGAGTCCAACTAGAAGATGTGAAAAGAGAAAGGAGAAAGTGGAAGAATAGGAAGCTTAAGTGAAACTCTAGGTAGTATAATGATGAACGAAATAGTTAAGCCTAATGATCTCACGTTCTCATGCTTTCTTTGTCTTAGGACTTGAAGAAGACAAAAGTGGGAGGAAAGATTAAAATAACTAAAGAAAAATGATGTGTTATTTAAGACCCAACCACTGTAATAATTATGTATACAAATAGCACTAACTATGGTTTTTTGGTTTTACAAGCGCTTATGGAGATTGCTCATGTGGATTCGATTATATGATAGAATTGCATGTTTTTTTTTTGGGGTCAATTTGCATGTTTTGTTATTTTTGGTTGCTGTTCCTTTTACCATTCATTGAATCCATACTCTAATTTCGAATCATATAATAACTTTAGATTCGACTCATAATCCATCAACTTGACAAATCTTCAAAACGCAAAAAGTCAAAAGAGAAGAATTATATCGCATGCTTGAGCTGTCAACAGCTGTGGATTGACACTACCCAAGACATGTCTCTTTGTCAACTCAACTCCCAACCTATTCTTTAACTCTATTCATGTAAAAGAGCGTAACGTACCAACACGGGGCCATATCTTAGTATAAAGACTGTTTCCTTGTGCATTCAATATTTTGTAATTGCATTCAATATTTTGTAATTGTGTGTTTTTAAATGATAAAGAACTTCGTAATGAAAAAGATGAGATAGTAGAGATGACATGCATTCATATTAGAGAAGATTACTATAATGACACAAATTTATAAAATTTAATTATTAGAATGCTTTCTATGTTTATAATACTATTTTAAAGCCTCCATACATAGAATAGATAGATATAGTGATAAAGAATCACCATGCCGAAGTCCTCACCGTGGCACTATACGTCCTTGTGGTGCACCATTCATGAGAATTTTGTATTGGACCAATTTGATACACTACATCATCCAACTAATCCATTTTCCGCAAAGCCAAATTTTATCTGGAGATTTTTTACAAAATTCCACTCTACCTGATCATATACCTTAACTCATATCCGTCTTGATAGCCATATACTTACTTTTTTTGTATTGAATGTAAAATTTATTCAACCAAAAAATATTTATACAATAAATGTAACATTCGTGTGTTTAGTTGTTAAAATTTGAAAGAAAAACAAAAAAAACAGAAAATGCTTTGAAAGTCTCAGGAGCTTCAAACTTAAATGGCACTTGATTACAGTGGTCTAGTGGCAAACCACATGATTAGTTCATGTTCATACTTGTTGTTCCTTGTGTTGCAAATTGAGCTTAGTCGGTTATTTCTCACATTCTTATCAAGAAGCTTTATGATCTGAAATGACGGAAGAGTTGGTTCTCCATGCTTTTGCCCGTTTCTTTCTCACCATATATGGTTGAAACACATCGTGATGAGGGCATCCCAACGGAACCGGACCAAATCATAGCCGAACCGTACCAAGTGCCAATCATCCCGCAAGGAGCCATCACTAGGACTCGAGCAAGGACACTCCAGCACAAATTCAACATATTTGCCAACAGAGTCACTAGCCAAAACAAGCTGAACCAACGACCTGGCCAAGACATGCTCCTCAAACTTCTTCTAGGCCATAATGAAGACCGTTTTAAAGTTGGAATTGAGGGACATCAAAATGATGTAATTTACACTGAGGAAAACCATTTCCAACGACCAAGTGACCCTAAAAATCACTTTGGTCAAGCCACTTTCGAGTTTACTCAAGTGGATCAAGACGAGCCCATAAACGAGCTTTTTTCCGGTCCATATGACGATCCAAAGGAGGAAGATCCAATAGGCCGAAACTCAAGTGAGGGAAGGCACTTTAATGAACCAAAGGCCCATAAAGAACATATTGGTCGAGCCAAAACACGCCTCGATCAAGCCCAGCTGGAAGTCACCTCACAAAGTTCACTTTACGGCCCACTCGCAACAAAGGAGGAAGCTTGGCCCTTATTCTCAACCAAGGCCCAAGTCCACTTAAACATTTCGTGTGAAGCTCACCAAAATGACTAAGCATCAAGAGGAAAGTCAGCTCAAATTCAAAGGAGACAACATGTGGTCAAACCTTCCATAACCGGCACCAAACGCGTTTGACCAAAGATAAGTATGGTAAGTCTTTGAATTTGATTTAAACTAATGTGGTTTTTTCCTTGTTTCTTTTGCAGCTTAAGTTTAGCTAGATTAGTAATTTTATTTCCTTTGTTTTTGAATTTTTTTGCTAAAATTTCTCATTGTAATTTTGAGATTTCATTTTGTATTTTTCGTTTGTATTTTGGTATTTAATGCCCGACCCTAGAAGGTCATAGCTGACGAGCTCGTTATAAAGCTCCCATGCAGCCTTGTATTTCACTCAACTTTGATATCAATAAAACGAAAATTTTCTTTTTATAAATTTGACATAAAGCTTTTGTGCTTGTAGTCATTTTTGCATTTTTGTCGAGACCAGTACCTCCAAGAATTCAACTGTGATTTATCTTGTGACTTTCACATCACAAGTGGTTCACTTCCTTCCCCGTTCGTGTTGGTTCGCCCTTGGTTTCAACCGGTTGAGTTTCTCGCCGTTTGCATCCGTCCCTAAAATTTGTGCAACAATCACTCTTGTGCCAATCTTGTATCATTTTGGTATCAGAGCTGAAAGTTCCTCAAATCCCAGATTGTATCTTTTATTTCATTTTCTCAATTTCATTATCATTAATAGTTCACTCTATTTGCATTTTTTTTTTTTTAAAACCCATAAAAAGTTCATTGTCATTCTCGTTTTAGTTTGCATCTAAATTCAAAAAAAAAAAAAATTATTATTGTTCTTGTTTTATTGCATTTATAAACCCATTAAAAACCATAAATAATTTTTTTGAATTATTTTGTAATCATCTAAATTAAAAATATATATATTATCTCACTCGATCATAGTTTCTTATTTATAAATTTTGTGTTCATCAATTTTTCCAAATAATTTGATACTTGTTGTTCAACATGTCAACAGATGGAGAGATTGATCCCATCGAACGAGAGTCGATATCGAACATGCTACTCAACCTACATGCGCAGTTTGCAACGTTAAGGGAACGACTTATCCGTTTGGAACGGCAGCCACCACCAGCACGACCGTGTCCCCGAGGAAATCAAGTCAATCATGACCCATCCTCATCCGGTGGAAACAACAACGATTCTCAGAATCATGACCCTACTAGGGAAACCGATCTAGTACTCACCGAACAGGAACGAGAGGCGGACCACAATCGCCGACGAGAACGTGAGCCCGATCCGAATCGCCGACAAGATCATGAGACGGATCAATATCGGCGTAAAGATCAAGACCAAAGGCGTAGGAGACAATACAATGATGATGACGAGGGAGACGAGTTCCCCAGACGTGCATCACGACATCAACCAACGAACGACATCAAACTGTCCTCACCAAGCTTTGCCGGCAAGGTCGATCTGGAAGCTTACCTCGATTGGGATAAACGTATGGATCATATCTTTGAGCATTACGACACTCCTTGTAATAACCCGACCATGAGCATCGACCAGGTCGATGGTCGAGAAAATTGAAAAACGTTTGAGGGAAGATGGAAACCTCAAGAAATGGCCAAAAGAAAATGTTTTGTTGAATCAGAATGAGATTGGCACGAGCAAATTTTGATTTCCAGCAGAAGAACCCTTACGGCGAAGATTACCGAAGAAAAAAAAAATTCCTAGAAGGAAGAAAGGACACCTGAAATGATATGGAGAGACCGGAATAAGGACTTTGGTCGAGTCAGAAATCCAAACAAATGAGACGAGACGAAGGTACTCACGCAAGACCCTTTTAGCCGAGAAAAAACGGGTCTTCACCCGAGGAGCGGATCCTAGCCGATAAAATGCACCCGATAAACCTAAAATCAGGTAAAATTATCGAAATTGTGCGAATCAAAATTTGCACCCGATGAACCGAACGACGCATGAAGAAAGCTCGAGAGAAAGACTTTGGTCCGGCCGAAGAGTAGATTCTCGCCATGAGACATCCGGCGAGTGACGGGCAAGGGGAATCTGGCCAAGATCGGCGACCGGAACGCCGAAAGCTCACGGATCCAAAATTCAAGATAGTGGCCGACAACCGTACGTGGGATGCGTGTCACGAGAAGGAGAAAACCTTAGCAAAAAAGGAAGCAAAGCTTGGCCGGAAAGTTAGGGGACTTTGTCACCAAGTAATTGCAACTTGTGCGGGATTCAGGGAGCTTGGTCGACAAGTGACCGACCCTTGGGCCGCAAGTCACGGCATGTGTCGGACACATGTCACCGCGAGAGCCGCCGCTGCCAAGATTAACCAATCCAAGAGAAGAATAAACTTGCACCCGAAGCTTTCAAAAACCTATAAATACCCCCCCCCCCCTTAACTTATATTTCTCACACCGAAGCTTTCTAAAACTAAAACCTTAGAGAGAGGAACTAGAGAGGGAAAGTGTGAGAAAGTGAAGTTAAACCTTAGCATTTTTTGGCGAGACGTAGATCGGAGAAGCTAGTCGACGATTAGGGGAAGGCCGTAGGGTTGTTTGAAGCTAGAGTCAATTGTAGTTGGTGAGTTTTGGTTATGTGTTGAATGTTAATGAATTTCTTGTAGGTTAAGAAGAAGAAACGAAGGAGACCGTTTCAAACCGTGAAGACAAGAACAAAACACAAGTTAAGAAGTATTCGCCTGACATGCTAAGGAGATTGCATAGCATGTCCGGGACTCAGAGTGTTTGTTGAATGATTGTTTGTTTCATCTAGCAAATATAAGTTGCTTTAGAATTTATATGTTCTTAGGTTAGGGTGTATTCGGTAAGTTCCAAAGACCCAAACTTTGTGGAAGGAAAAATCACAAAGGGAGGAAGACTCAAGGGCTGTATGATAGCTTACTAAGTCGAGTGGTATCAAAGGTTCAAAGGCACCGGTCGCGATGCAAGATCACCAATCTGATCCTTTGTGGTGATTTGCGGATGGTTGTGAAGACAAAGGGAACGCCGATACACGTTAGGGGCCTCGCAAGATAGATTTAGTGATTAGAAGCATAAAGAGACTTTGCTTAGATTTAATTAGCTTCTGCATGTGCATTTTGATGTTGATTGATTGAGTGATATCTTGCTTGTTAGGTTGAACTTACTTTCTTGTTTTGGGTGGGATTCTATGGAGTGCTTAGATTTCCCCAGAGCGTACTGAGTATTGCTAGAATACTCATGACAAATTTGTTTTGTAGGTGACCAGTAGACGAGAGTAACTCGTGGCGGCGGAACGTTAGGACCACCGGAGTAGATTGCTTTGGCTTTTGTAAAATACGGTTAACAATGTATTATCTATGTAGTTTTGGCACTAGGCCGACCGAACCTAGTATAAACCCTTTTTTTGTAAGCTATTTTCAACAATATGAATAATATGTATGGATTCCAGAAAATATCAGTTTGTGTTAAATGGTATTAGTTTAGTCCAACTAAAACAACTCGACACCAAGGAACAGGTTGAAAAGCCTTAGACCTTGATCAAGAGGCGCGCCAAGGCATCGGTCTGGCCAGAGTGATATGGGTTGCTCGGGCTGGATGATATCCATTGCCGATTTGTGACATTCCTGGTTACCTTTATATCCATAGAGAGAACCGGAGGTATTACAATCCTAGCCACAAGAGAGTGTCTCTAGCAGTAGGTAAACTCACCGACAACACTTTAATTTGGTGGGATCATCGCCGACCGGAAAAGGAATAGGCAACTTGAAGGACATCATGCGAGATAGGTATATTCCACCATATTTTCATAGATATTTTACAACATCGTTTCCATGCTCTTAAACAGGGAAACAAGACCGTAGAAGAATACTACGAAGAGTTCGAACGCCTAATGAACCGTCTTGAGCTACATGACGATGAAGAAGCCCTTATGGCCTAATTCATCGATGTCTTGCAAGAAAGGATCAGCTGTAAAGTGGAGAGGCAGGTGTACCAAGACTTCAAAGACCTGTTCCATTTGGCCATCCAAGCCGAACAGCACATCAAGCAAAAGACTCCCGCACCTCGGCCTAAGACGCAAGTTATGTAGACCACAAGTCAAGCCAACCTGATGGACAAATGGAAGGCGATTGAAATCTATTCTCGATTCAAAAACAAATCCCATGAACCATCCAAGGACTACAAAGCCGACAAAGGTAAGTCTACTAACCCTAGTCAAACACGTTCAAGAGATATCACATGTTTTAAATGTAGGGGACGAGGACATATGTCTCGGGAGTGCCCAAATCAACGTGTGATGTTTATGACCGAATCCGGAGATTATGAATCTCAAGACGAAAAGGAGGCTAAACCACAATGCAATTATGGCGATATTGAATATCCCGACATCGGAGAAGCCTTAGTGACTCGCCGAGTCCTAAGTGCAATGGTCGACCCATCCGAGACCATCCAACGCGAGAATATTTTTCATAGCCGATGCACCATAAAAGGCAAGGTCTGCAATTTAATAATTGATGGTGGATCTTGTACTAATGTGGCAAGTGCCCACATGGTAGATAAGCTAGGCCTTGAGAGAACTAAACACCCACGACCCTATAGGCTAAGGTGGCTTGATGACAAGGTAGAGCTTCGTGTTAGCGATCAAGTAGCTATTCCATTTAGTATTGGTCGTTACCAAGATCAAGTAATTTGCGATGTTTTCCCCATGCAAGCTGGTCACTTATTGTTAGTTAGGCCATGGCAATTTGATAGGGAGACTAAACATGACGGTCGCACTAATTTTTATACTCTCGTGCATAATAAGAGAAAAATTAGTTTAGCACCATTGCCACCGTCACAAGTGCATGGTTTACAATTGCAAATAGTTAAGGAAAAAGAATCTAGCCTTAAATCTAACTTTCTTGTGCAACCGAGTCATGTTAGATAAGCTTATGCATCTTCTAGCCACACAATGCTACTAATGATTTTCAAAGAATTGTTAAGTACATGTTTTGGCGAGATGGAGCTTTCGCCGGAGATTGCTAATCTTCTCAACCGATTCAAAGATGTCTTTCCGGACGAGATGCCTGCTGGTCTTCCACCAATTCGAGGGATCGAGCACCAAATCAATCTTGTTCCCGGAGTCCCTTTACAGAACCGACCGGTGTGCCGAATGAATCCCAAGGAGACTAAGAAGCTTGAGAAGCAAGTGAGGGAGTTTATGGCCAATTGATACGTGAGGGAGAGCCTCAGTCTGTGTGTTGTACCGGTCTTATTAGCCCCCAAGAAAGACGGGACATGGCGAATGTGCGTAGATTGCCGGATAATCAACAACATCACCGTGAAGTATCATCATCTGATTTCGCGGCTAGATGACATGCTGGATGAGTTAAGTGGAGCCACCATATTCTCTAAGATTGATCTTAGGAGTGGCTATCACCAAGTGAGAATGAAGGAGGGTGAAGAATGAAAAAACGCCTTCAAGACGAAGCAAGGGGTCTACGAGTGGACCGTCATGCTGTTCGGTCACACCAACGCCCCTAGAAATTTCATGCGCCTAATGAACCATGTTATTAGAGCGTATATTAGTAAGTTTGTTGTTGTTTATTTCGATGATATTTTAATATACATCAAATCTTTATCCGATCATGTGACACACCTTGAGCATGTGCTAAAGACACTTCTAAAGGAAGCACTTTATGCAAATCTCAAGACGTGCACATTTTGCACTGATCAAGTAGTTTTCCTAGGTTTTGTTGTGAGTTCGCAGGGCCTACAGGTTGATGAAGAGAAGATCCAAGCCATCAAGGAGTGGCATGCCCCAACCAACATTAGCAAAGTGTGGAGTTTCCATGGATTTACGAGCTTTTACTGGCATTTTGTCAAGGATTTTAGTAGCCTAGAAGCACCTTTCACGGCTGTGGTGAAGAAGAGTGATGAGTTCACGTGGAGAAAAGCACAACAAGACTCATTCCAAGATCTCAAAGATAGCCTCACCAACGCACCAGTTCTTGTTTTACCGGATTTCAACCGAACATTTGAAGTTGAGTGTGATGCATCCAAAATTGGGATTGGAGTTGTGATGACACAAGGAGAAAAACCAATGGCGTATTTCAGTGAGAAGCTAGGAGGAGCCTCACTCAACTACCCGACCTACGACAAGGAGTTGTACGCGATTGTCTAAAGAATTTGTGATCTACACAGATCATGAAACGCTTAAACATTTGAAAGGCCAAACCAAGCTCAAGAGGAGACATGCTCGCTGGATGGAGTTCATTGATGCCTTATCCCAAAGATACGCGTTGATCTCAACCATGGAGGCTAAGGTACAGGGTTTTGAAACCATCAAGAGTTCGTATGAAGATGATCCGGAGCTAGGAGAGATCTACAAAGGAGCCGAAAAAGGAGAATTCGGAAAATTCTACCTTCACGACGGATTTCTATTCCGGGAAAAGAGGTTGTGCATCCCGAAAGGCTCTATTTGGGACTTGATAATCCGAGAGGCTCATGGAGGAGGTATTATGGGTCACTTTGAAGTTTACAAGACCGTAGCCATAATGACCGAGCATTTCTTTTGGCCGCATTTGAAAAAATATGTGGAGAACCATTGTGCCCGATGCGTGGTATGTAAGAAGGCAAAATCCCGAGTGCATCCCCATGTTCTCTACCTACCCCTGCACATCCCAACGATCCCTTTGGGTAGATGTGTCGATGGACTTTTTCCTCAACTTGCCGAAGATTCAACACAAAGACTCCATCTTTGTTGTTGTAGACTGATTCTCAAAGATGGCGCATTTCATCCTGTGTGCTAAGGTGGATGATGCCTCTCAAACCTCCGAGCTATTCTTCAAAGAAGTAGTTTGTCTACATGGAGTCCCTAGAACTGTCGTATCTGGCCGGGATAGCAAGTTTATATGCCACTTTTGGAGAACCCTTTGGAAGAAACTTGGAACGAAGCTCTTGTTCTCGACCACATGCCATCCGCAAACCGACGGACAAACCGAAGTCGTCAACAGGACCTTATCAACGTTGCTGAGAGCAACCATTGGGAGAAATATCAAGCACTGGGTATAGTGCCTTCTGTTCGTTGAGTTTGCCTACAACCGATCGGTACATTCGGCCACGAAGATGTCACCATTTGAAGTCGTCTACGGATTCAGTCCTGTAACGCCCTTGGATTTGTCTCCACAGCCATACACCGAAGCAATCAGCCTAAATGGAGCAAAGAAAGCCGACTTCGTAAGGAAGGTTCACCAAAAATCTGAGAACTTAGAGAAGAGAACCGAGCAATACATCATAATTGCCAACAAGGGACGCAAGGAGAAGCAAAAGGTTTCCGGACCAGAGGAGTTCAAAGCTAGCACCATGAGGAGACAGGCCGTTCAAAGTTTTGGAACGGATCAACAACAACGCCTACCGACTAGATCTTCCCAATGAGTTTAAAGTTTCTCCAATTTCAACGTTACGGACTTTGCTTATTTTGATGCAGATGATCCAGTTTTGAGGTCAAACCCTTTTTAAGAGGGTGAGAATGATGAGGACATCCCAACGGAACCGGACCAAATCATAGCCGAACCAGACCAAGTGCCAATCATCCCGCAAGGAGCCATCACTAGGACTCGAGCAAGGACACTACATCACAAATTCAACATATTTGCCAACGGAGTCACTAGCCAAAACCAATCAAACCAACGACCTGACCAAGACAGGCTCCTCAAACTTCTTCTCGGTCATAAGGAAGACCGTTTTAAGGTTGGAATTGAGGGACATCAAAACGATGAAATTTTCACTGAGGGAAACCATTTCCAACGACCAAGTGACCCTAAAAATCACTTTGGTCAAGCCACTTTCTAGTTTACTCAAGTGGATCAAGAGGAGCCCATGAACGAGCCTTTTTTCTGGTCCATATGACGATACAAAGGAGGAAGACCCAACATGCCGAAACTCAAGTGAGGGAAGGCACTTTAATCAACCAAAGGCCTATGAAGAACATATTGGTCGAGCCAAAACACGCCTGGATCAAGCCCAGCTAGAAGTCACCTCTCAATGCTCACTTAATCATTTCCTTATTCTCAACAACAAAGGAGGAAGCTAGGCCCTTATTCTCAACCAAGGCCCAAGTCCACTTAATCATTTCGTGTGAAGCTCACCAAAATGAATAAGCATCAAGAGGAAAGTCAGCTCAAATTCAAAGGCGACAACATGTGGTCAAACTTTCCATAACAGGCACCTAACGCGTTTTGACCAAAGGTAAGTATTGTAAGTATGGTAAGTCTTTAAATTTGATTTAAACTAATGTGATTTTTTTCTTGTTTCTTTTGCAGCTTAAGTTTAGCTAGATTAGTAATTTTATTTCTTTTGTTTTTGAATTTTTTTGCTAAAATTTCTCGTTGTAATTTTGCGATTTTTCTTTTGTATGTTTCGTTTGAATTTTGGCATTTAATGACCGACCACTATAAAAAAGTAGCTAATTAACAATCAAAATTTGCAAAGTAATATTTTGTAACAAATATTTGCAACATAATACGTTACAACTCAGTTGCAAAAAAAATTTTGTTGCAATTATGTTGCCAAATTTCTCAAAAATAATCAGTTGCTAAATCGCCGCAAGTTTGCAACTGATTTGTAATGGGATTAGCAACAGTATTTTTTTGCAACAATGTTCGTTGCAAACCTTTTCTAAATTTTGCAACGGGAATACATTGCAACCGTTTGCAATGGATATCATTACAAAACGTTACAAAATTTGCAACGGATATTCGTTGCAATAGTTTACAACACGTTTCTGTTGCAAATATTTGGTAGGTGGGAATGATTTAAACGTGGGCTTCTAAGTAAGTGAGTATGTTGCTAAGTCGTTGCCTTATGTTTCTATATAAAAAACATATAGTTATCCAATTGTGGTTTCACACTTAACAAATATGTGGTTTCTCTTCTTGCAACGGAATAGCATGTGTATTGCAACGAAATTCTTGATTTTGCAACGGATTTCTTGAGCTTCCTTGCAATTATGTTGCTAAATGACTCAATAAAAAAGCAAGTTTCAATCATCTTACTCATATAACTACTATCCAAGTTGTGCATGGTATATTGCACGATGTAAATTTAATACATTCAGGGAAAGAAAACACCACAACAATCATCATTCATGTAAAAATATATAAGAGTCGAACATTCATCTTAAGAAAGAGTAAACATGAATACACACTTACTCACTTATATGATATCAAGGCATATTTTTCACATACCATAGATTTAGTAATCAAATATGAGAAAACAAGACATAACCTTATGGAAAACAAGAATAACAAGTAAAGAAATCGTTGTCAACAAAAAGCTGCAAATTAGAGACAACTTCGGCCAATTCAAGCTCCATGTCATTGGCATCCCTCCGTTTTCCAATACTCGCATATATCTTAGAAAGACAATCTTGGAATTTCGAAGTCAATTCATGCCTCGTCGCTTTACAAGCCTTCCTCATGGCAGATTCTTTCCAGGCAACCTGCTTTTTCAAAGAAGCTATCTCGGAAGCCATTTTCTTCTTCGACGCCACCAGAAGCATACACAAGTCACCGGTTTAAATGGCCTCCTCTTTTGAAACTTTCTTCTCACTTTCACGAGATGATATCTTGGTCGACGCGACAACCAATTTCCCCTCGACAAGATCGAGATAATCTTTCATAACCAAGGCATCTTTCCGTGCCTCGTCTATTCGGCATCTGTCGCCACAAGCGTCCGATTCGTAAGCCGCAACAAGCTCGTTGATTGATGGGAGGAAAGCAGATTCCAAGACCGTTAATCGACGAAAACGTGACGGCAGAAGCAAACAAATCATTCACCATCAATCCAAGGGAAGCGTCCTCGAGCGCATGGGGAGCTATACGTCTCCTCTTAGGAGCGGTTTCCTCACGCACGGACGCTCTATCTCTATCACGTTCTGAGCCTGAACGTTTCTGCCTCGATGCCCTAGTACACTTCGTCGAAGCATGGACAGCTAACACATTACTCATATCCCCGCCAATATGAACAAAGGACTTGAGAGAATCAGCTAGGCACGTACTAGCATTACCGGACGTATTCACCTCGGCAATGGTCACCACCTCGGTTGAAATTGGAAGCCCAAATGAATTGGTGGGATCGACATCAATAGAAGTTCCCCCGGAGATAACCGCCTCGGTTGGGATAGTCTGTGCAATAACCTCGGCAACTCGCCCCATTGTCTCCCTCTCCTCAATCTCCTTTTCCGCACAAACTAACGATCTCGGCGCCATACCAGAATTAGTGCCCTCCGAATATAGGGGTTCAAGATTAACTGGTACACCGTCAATAATGGCCCTGGCTCGCTCTATCCTCTTCAGCAAAATATGTTTTCGCCAATCAACTTTTCCCGTGACAAAAATCTCTAACACCTCAAACAAATTGTCCGAGCATGAAGGAAGAATGTCACGAACTGCGAAACGAGAAAATAAGGTAAAAAATCAATACGAAGGAAAAACATCGAGCCAAAGATTGTGAGTCGGCTACCAAGTGGTCTCCAGCTCATCGTGACTACATAAAGGCAGTCACCAGGAACTGAGGCCTCATAAATTCGCACGAAGAAGAAGGCCAGGTCCCAGTCATTATATTTGCTCGCAAACCCTCGGATAATTCTACACTCTTTCTTATTATAGATGGTGACCCTCTCCGAGTTGGAAACTCGCCGGATTTCCAAGACATGCCGCAAATGGTTAACGCTCACATCGGACCAGAATACCCACAAGATGACATAACCCCCGATGCGTGATTCGACCCAAAACAAGTCCGTACTTCCACAAATATCCAAGGATTAACTTCGAAATCGGAAACCACATATAGCAAAGATAGAAGAAGGTTTCGTAAACGGTAAAGCATCCCAGAGGAGGATTATTGGCTCGGTCGGACGCCTCAAGGACGATAAACTCAACCTCTTCGGATATACTGAAGCGGGGTCTCAGCTCGGCCAACGATTTTGCAGTAGAAAAACTAGAACCTGGGGGACCGGCATATATCTTCTTCTTCTTCGAAATTTTCACCGCGTCACCTCGCTCCGACGAACCAGCCATATGACTTTGCGTCGCAAGTTCCATCCCTCTCGCCGCCTCGCGAGAATCTCGACAAAAATCTATAATCTCATTCTTTACTTCCTCAACAACTGTCTCGGGAGCGGTTGAATATAAGATTTGGTCTATCGAAGGAATTATCTCCGTAGATCTTATCGCATAGGTTGTATAAACCATCGCGACATCCGGATTGACCTCGGTGGGATCAACCATCCCTTCAGACCTCCTCACCTCGTTGGGACTTGTTGTCTCAATTTCTTCGCTCACCTCGGCAGAAGAAGTCACCTTGCCATTATCTCTAGAGGAAGTAACATTATGATCGAAAGCCTTGGGGGAGTTAGCCGAATCGTTCGAGTCGGCGAAATCTGAGATCACGCCTCGTTCGAAAGTTGATTGGAGTGAATTGGTGAAGGCAGGTCGGCAAGTTTGAAGATGGATCGATAACTTCAAAGGTTTGCCGCGAATCTCCTATAAAATCCGGATGTCACAGATGATTGAATTGTGGAAGTACGGACTTGGTTTGCCGGAGAATTTAATAGAGAAGGAAGAGAGAAGAGAGCTACATTTTCGAAAATTTTGGAGAAGTGAATGAAACAAAAGGTTGGGGTCGTTATTTATAAGCAGTTGGTGCGTGGATACGTGTAACCTCGGGAAAACAATGGCGCGTGACCTCGGAAATTAGCATAAGACTCTTGGGATTCCCGAGGCAGTTCAAGCAAGGCCCATGAATACAAAACCGAGTGGCCGAGCCGAACCGATAATCTCAAATCACACCCACGACAACGAATGGATTGAAAAACCTTGTGCAGAATTTTCTCCTCGACATAATGATTCAACATCATAAGGATACTTCGACACCTTAGTAATGAAGCACCTCGGCGCCACCATAATCCATTTGCCACCTCGATGCTTCGATAAATCACTTTTCACTTCAACAAAAAATAGAACTTTGCTCTTAACCTCAGCAAAGAAATTAAACTCGATAATACCTCGCTCTCACCGACAATTCAAGCACCTCGGCAGCAAAAGCAAGTAGATAATCCCGCTTCATCTCGGTTCGACAATTAATCTTGATTTTTAGATTTTTACCTCGTCACAATCACTTCTGAAACTGACGAGCTGGGGGGGCAAATTGTTGGGGTCGGATTTCACCCTTTCAAGATTAACGATAAAAATCGACTAAGTATGGAAACCACGATCATGAATTGAGTTGACCCGAGAACTCACCTCAGTCGACCCGACCTGGAGAATGAAGAAAGAAGGACCGAGCCCACGAACGGTCCGACCACATCGTCACCTTGTCACCTCAGCACCTTACCACCTCTTCATCTCGTCTCCTCGTCATCTCGTCGCTTTGTCGCCTCATTGCCTCAGTACAATGTTTCGCAGTTGGCCTGACTTCAACATATTCCAACCTCATCATTTCGGCGTATTTGCCTCGACCAGCAGCCTCATACAGAGCAGGACCGAGCCGAGGCTTATTCGGGGGATCACATCTCCGAGAACAAACATCGGTCAAAACTAACCCGAGCCGACTCAACGACCAACCTCAGACCGGAAGTTGAGACCGAGTCCATCTATCCAAAACGGGGCCGAGCTCAATGCTTCATGGGCCGAGATTGAGTCCAACATTTTGTGGGCCGGGATCGAAGGTTCGTAACAGGCCGAGATCCAGACTTTCATAATGGGCTGATGATAGTAGGATTTTTACTAATCAATTACTCAAATCCCACTCATGTCATTGTGGTATTTAAGATATTGAACCAAGGAAGTGAGAGGCTAACACAATAGGAATCCAAAAAACTATATAAGCTAAGCAAATCAAGTGGTTTTAATCTAGCAACCTAATTGAAATTTAAGCAAGTAAATAAGCAAACAAGACTAAACAAGCTTAAACGAGATTAATAACTTAATAAAGGCAAGCTCTTGGATGAGGTTATAGACTTTGGAGAGTTCTATGATTAACCTATGATGTCTAAACAAACAATCAAACATGTCTTCCTTAACCTAGAACACTTAAACAAGACTAATCCACTCTCATGGTCTTAATCACTTTTCTAATCAACTAATCAAGAATAAATTTCCATTTGTGAAAAGTTAATTAACAAGCATTAAAATCAAGTTCTAATGGCCATAATTCTCTTTAGACAACTAATCCCTTAGGCTAAACAAGTAAAATCTCTTATTTAGTTCTTGGGGAATTTCATCGAACACCTTGTGTGCATGAAATTCTGTATGATCTAGATTAGCTTTGCCAAGCCTAATCTAGCATTATTAACCCTAAATAAGAGAGGAAACATGTAATCTAATCACTAGACATCATAGATCAAACAAGAAAACCCATAATCAACTTCATCCATGAGCCCCAGAAGAACCTACTCACTAATCATGGAGAAACTCTCAAATTCCATAAGGAAGATGATTGAATCCATGATTAGAGATTAGAAAGATTAAAATGAAATAAAGATTAGATAGATTAAGAAGAATTAAACTCAAGATTGCATTAAAATCAAAAGGTCTCTTCCAAAAATCCAAGAACAAAATAAAAGAGAGGTTTTTGCCTTAGGAAAGTTTTAGGAAAAAGACTTAGAATGAAATTTGGGTTTTTTTTGCAATTCATAGGAAGCTGGGCGGACCGGGTCAACCCGGGTCAAACCGGGTATTGACCCGGTTGAAAGTGGGTCGAGGTGAGAAGAACAACGGTTAGTAAAACCGCGATATCTCCAGGAATACATGTCCGAATGGTCTCAAACTACCTCCTGTGGATAGCTAACGCACTGGGCTACCACTTCTATGAAGAACGCAGAAGCTAAATCGGAGTGGAAACCCTTCGTCTGGGTTGATCTTTCAAATGACTAAAAGTGTTAATTAAAATGCAATCTAGAACATGTAAAATGCATGAATATCAACTCCCCCAAACTTATTCATTTGCTTCTCCCCAAACAAACAAACAAGAAAAGCAGAGAGTGAGCGATGAAGATGAGATAGAGTCCAAAAATGTCAACAAAAGAAAACCATTCAATGGTGATTCTAAAATGCAGTTGAACAATCTCTACTCCAAAAGATTTGGCCATACTCATCACAATATGAATCAAGCTCAAGAATTAGCCTACACAAGCGTTCATATCCCCAAATCCTTTAACATTCATTAAAAGAAACCATGAATCACACATATGCACATCAAATGAACTCACTTGGCTAGGGGACAAGGGTTTTGAGATAAAAATGATCTCAATAAATGTGGCAATTCCATATCAAGGGGTCTCTCAACAAATGAATGAATTTTGGCAAAATGCTAAGGGTAATGCATACAAGGATAGACTTTCATCTATCCAATGTCCCAAATAACTTCAACCCCTACCTCTAAGCCCCATGAAGATCACTCATAAGCTACCCTTTCTCCAAGGCATTTTTCCTTTCATATACCACATACCTCATCGATTTTTCTTAATTTAAGGACTTGGGAAAAACTTCTTCTTCACCTTTGATCAACAAATGGCTTGGCTCATTTCCTTTTCTTCTTTAGCTCATTGTTTGCTTTTCTTATTTGGTCTCTTTCTTCATCCTTTGGATGCACTAGCCATTTTTGGCTTCTTTTCTTCTTTTTTGTAGCTAGAGACCATCTTTTCTTTATCACTTAGAGCTATACCAAATATTCATTTCCAACCATTTCAATCATTAGCTTTTCCCCTTCTTCTTCTCCAACTATTTTCCTCGTTTCTACCTTTTCTTTTTATTGCACGCCCAAGACTTTCTCTTTTCATTCCACCCCAAACTCCCCATCTATCTAGCCTAACCTATGCTTAGCCCGATGATGTGCGAGCTAAATCTACATGAAAACCTTTCCTTGTCGCTCTAAACCCAACACTTTTTGCCAAGTCGATTCGAAAAAATATAAGTCTCACAACATTCACTAGAGAATTAGGCTTGAAAGGAGGGTAAGTTAAGGGTGAGGATAACCGTCCCAAAGATGGGGATCGGCTACTTGGACTAAAAAGAGTGGTAAAAAGGAAGAACATAGCCCAAGTATGTCTATGGTATCCATGAGTCCATTTTTCAATGCATAAACATGATAATTACTAGTCAAATTAAGGGTTCAAATAGTTAGGATATGGTTCAATTCAAATCTTGTTTCAACCAAGACGAAAGCATCAATACATATGATCCAAGTATGCTGAGTCCTTACTTTCAAGTTATTCAAATGCATTTACCTACTAAAGCTTAAGTTGACATTTTACAAGGACAATTTCATCATTGCACCCATGCGTATGAATGCAAATCCTATATGAACTCTAGACTCAATCTTAATATGAGATGCAACTAGATGACTTATATGAATGCAAAATTTTCAAATTTTTGAGGTTTTTATATGATTGGTTATCTGCATTCATTGATTTCCTGAGAAATACATTGGGCCTATATTTTCCCCATCGATTTTACAACCTCTTTTATTGCTTATTGATTTTTATTTCAACTGAATTGCTTAGCTTGATTCGAAACTAATTGATCTATTGTGTGATTTTCTTGAGTCTTTGTGGTTCGACCCCTAAATATACTGCAACTACAGCTTAGTACTTTTAGGGTATTATATTTGAGCTTATCAAATTTTGGCGCCGTTGCCGGGGACTCTAAAAATCGCCATTAGATTTTATCTATCGAGTTTCGACTAAGTTTGTCGGTATCGATCGATACCATTGGTGCCGGTCGATACTCGTCGTGCTGTTTTTGATTTTTGGTTATTTACGTGTCTTGTCTTTTGTGTTTCAGGTGTATGTTAACTCGCGAAACCCGGAGGAACAAGCGCACTGAGCTACTTAATCTTTCCAACAAGAAGCTAGCAAACTTGGAACGTGCAAACAGAAAAACAAAGATGCCATCACAGATGAATAACCCATTGGTATTGAATCGTGATGAAGCTGGAGCTTTGAGAGACCAAGAGGGTCAACTGTGCAATGAGAGAGGGCAACGACTTGATGGAGATGGAAACGTCGTTGTCCATGGATCTGTTGGGAATGATGTGGTTGATCGTGGGAGGACGATTGGTGAGTACAACAGGTCTGATCAGTTCTATGCCAATCGATCAGCGATTCGCCCTCCTGCTTTTCAGAGGAATGACTTTGAGTTGAAACCTACATACTTCACTCTTGTGGGTCAGCACCCTTTTCATGGTATTTCTCATGAACATCCCATGGATCACATCGAGAGGTTTGAGGATTTGGTTACTAGCATCAAATAAAATGGAGTGTCCAATGATTTTCTCTTCTGTAAGCTCTTCCCATACTCTCTTGGTGGAGATGCAGCTTATTGGCTTAAGCAGTTGCCCCATGGATCACTGACTACTTGGGAGGAGACAAAGAATGCCTTCCTGAACAATTTCTATGACGATGCCAGATCCGAGGAGCTCAGAAATAAGATCTCCCAGTTTTCTCAGGGAGCGACTGAAGCGTTTAAGGCTGCTTGGACCAGATTCAGGTCATATCAGAGGGATTGTCCACATCACGGGTACACTAAGGTTCAGCTGCTTGGTATTGTCTTCAGAGGGATTGATTAGAGGTATCAGATGGCCTTGGATGTTGTGCGTAATGGACATTTCAACACCAGGTATCCTGACGATGCTTATGTGCTTATTGAGAACTTGGCTTCTAGCAATAGTACCAAGAATGCAGACTTTGAGCGAAGGAAGCAGGCTGGAGGAATGGATGGATCGCATATTGCTGAGGTTCAAGCCAAGGTGGACTCTGTGCACAATCTTCTGATGGGGAAGATGAAGAAAGCAGTACACTTTGCTGATGAAGTCGTGAATGTGGAAGAAGATGAAGTGGAAGATGTTAACTACGTTGGTGGTTCTGGTTTTCAGGGTCAACGATGTGGGTACAACAACAGCCGAAACTTCAACAACAACACTTAGTGAGGTGGATACAAGTTCGAGGGAAACCAATATGGTTTTGGAGCAAATCAATTTGCTCAGAAACCACTCCAGAGCAGCGACTTCACTCGCAATTATGGGAACTCGTCGTACCAGCCTATCTCTCCCAAGTCCTCATAGAGTAAGATGGAATCCATGTTTGAACAGATTCTTCATGGGCATCAAAAGTTACAAGTGGATTTCAATGGGAATATTGACTCTCTGTACACTGATCTGAATTGGAAAATTGAAGCTCTCAATCTTTCTCAGAAGAAGCTGGAAACTCAGGTTGCTCAGACTGCAGCAGCTGTGAAGAGGCAAGAAGGTTTTCTTCCAGGGAAAATTGAAAATCCAAGGGCACACATCAATGCCATCACCTTGAGGAGTGGAAAATAGGTGATTACAGGAGTAAAGAACACCCCAATTGCAGATAATTTCGTTGATCTTGCTGAAGATGGCGACTGAGATTCTAAAAATCTCTGTGTATCGACCGACACCAGCCAGTGTCGACCGATACCAGTTCAGTCACCTGCTCGAGGGGATCCAAAATCCCGTGTATCAATCGAAACCCCCCGTATCGGTCGATACTGAGACACAGATCGAGAAGGAACCTAAGGTGGTCGAGGAAAGGGTTTACAAACGCAAGGTACCCTACCCTCTGCCTCCTAGAAAGTCGAAGAAGGATGTGGAGGATTCCAGATGCAAGGCTATACTAGAAAAGTTGGTCGTTGAGCTTCCCTTCATTGATGCTATTAAGATTTCTCCAGCTTTCAGGAGATATGTGAAGAAGATGGTGTCTAGAAACGTGAACCTTGAGGAGGGTGTCATGATGATTACTGCTGAGTGCAGCGCAATTCTACTCAACACGATCCCAAAGAAGCTACCAGACCCAGGGAGCTTTGTTTTGGACTGCACTATTTTCATAGAGAGATTCGAGCGTTCTCTCGGCGATATTGGGTCGAGTGTGAATCTCATGCCACACTCAGTTGCTAAGCGAATGGGGATGACAGATTTCCAATCTACAAGGATTTCGCTGGTACTTGCTAATCGCTCAGTGCGACTTCCAGAGGGACTACTCGAAGATGTCCCAATCAAGATTGGGAATTGCTTGATCCCAACAGATTTCATCATCCTGGAGTACGATGTTGAGCCTAAGGATCCTCTTATCCTGGGCAGACCATTCCTTGCAACTGCTGGAGCTTTGATTGATTGCAAGAATGGACATATAACTCTCAACATCGGTGACTTGGTTATGTGGTTCAACATGGAGAAGATGATGAAGAGACCAACCATCGATGGGCAGACCTTCTTTGTGGATACCTTCAGCGACATAGCTGAGGAGTATTTCTTGGAGATGCACCCTGAGGATCCACTGGAGAGAGCATTGGTGTGCTCCGATGACTCAGATGAGTTTCTGAGTGATGCTGCTGCTGGGTACGCTAAGATGCTCGATTTGACTGATGCAGTATCGATCGATACCCACTGTATCGATCGACACCAGGCGTGTGCAATAGATGAGTTGGCCGAAACTCCTAAGAAGGTTGGTGAGCTTAGTGATTGGAGTGAGGAGAAAGCTCCTAAGATCGAACTCAAGCCACTTCCAGCCGAATTGAGGTATGTTTTTCTTGGTCCTAATTCCACATACCCTGTGATTGTTAATGCTTCCTTGAACAACGCAGAGATTACCTTACTGCTGAGCAAGCTGCGCAAGTATCGCAAAGCTCTCGGCTATTCTCTTGATGACATTTCAGGTATCTCCCCAGATCTATGCATGCACAGGATTCACCTGGAGGATGAGTCAAAGTCTTCGATTGAGTGTCAGAGGATGCTGAATCCGAACCTCAAGGAAGTGGTCAGGAAGTAGGTGATGAAGATGTTGGAAGCAGGGATTATCTACGCCATCTCAGATAGTTCTTGGGTTCGTCCAGTTCACGTTGTGCCTAAGAAAGGAGGTATAACTGTGGTGAAGAACGAGAAGGATGAGTTGATCCCTATAAGGACAATCACTGGTCACATGATGTGTATTGATTACAGGAAGCTGAATGCGGCCACAAGGAAGGATCACTTCCCATTGCCATTCATCGACCAGATGCTGGAGAGGTAAGCGAGTCACCCATACTACTGTTTTCTCGATGGGTACTCATGTTTTTTCCAGATTCCTATACATCTAGAGGACCAGGGGAAGACGACTTTTACATGCCCTTATGGCACATTCGCCTACAGAAGAATGCCATTTGGATTATGTAACGCTCCAGCGACCTTTCAGAGATGTATGATGTCGATTTTCACAGACATGATTGAGGAGTTTATGGAGGTGTTCATGGATGACTTTTCAGTGTATGGATCGTCATTCAAGGATTGTCTGGATAACTTGTGCAAGGTACTTCAACGATGCGAGGAGAAGCACTTGGTTCTTAATTGGGGGAAGTGCCACTTCATGGTACACGATGGCATCGTTCTTGGGCACAGGGTTTCCAAGGCAGGGATCGAAGTTGACAAAGCCAAGATTCAGGTCACGACAAGCCTTCAGCCGCCGCGGTCTGTCTCTGAGATTCGAAACTTCCTTGGTCAGGATGGGTTTTACAGGAGGTTCATCAAGGATTTCTCTAAGCTTGCATGCCCACTCACCGCCCTGTTGTGCAAGAAAGTCAAATTTGATTTCACACTTGATTGCCTTGCAGCCTTCGAGGAGATTAAGAAGGCATTGGTGAGTGCTCCTATTGTCCAACCACCTGATTGGAACTTACCTTTTGAGGTTATGTGCGATGCGAGTTACTTTTCTTTTGGAGCTGTGTTGGGTCAGAGGAAAGACAAGAAGCTCCATGCTATTTATTATGCCAGCAGGACGTTGGATGATGCTCAGCGAAATTACAGCACCACTGAGAAGGAGTTACTCGCAGTTGTCTTCTCTTTTGAGAAATTTCGATCCTACTTGATTGGGAGCAAGGTTATTGTTCACACCGACCATGCTGCTCTCAAATACTTGCTGCAGAACAAGGACCTCAAGCCTCGTCTTTGCCGATGGGTACTTTTGCTCCAAGGGTTCGATATCGAGATCAAGGACAAGAAGGGAGTTGAGAATGGAGTTGCTGACCACCTATCGCGAATAATGATCGATGAGGATGTGCCTATTGATGATTTCTTGCCAGAGGAGCGTATCTACTTCATTGAGACTCAGCTTCAGGATGTTTGTCCCAAAAATCTGAAATTTTCGCGAGTGCATACCTTCAGTATCGATCGATACTCACCTAGTGTCGGTCGATACCCATCACCATTCGGACCTGTTTTGCCTATGGACTATATCGATTTGTCTGAGGAGTATTTAGCCGCTGTCTCTGACCCCGATCGACCATGGTATGCTAATATAGCTAATTACCTTGCTGCAGATAATGAGCCGAAGCATCTCAAGAAGTATGAGAAGAAGAAGTTTATGCGCGAGATGAGGCGATTCTTCTGGGATGAGCCTTACCTATACAAGCACTGCTCAAATGGTATCTACAGAAGATGTGTTGCAGAGTCTGAGGTGCCAGAGATTCTTTTTCATTGTCATGGATCTGAGTATGCTGGACACTTCGCCACTTTCAGGACTGTGTCCAAGTTTCTTCAAGCAGGCTTCTGGTGGCCTACCATGTTCAGGGATGCTCACGCGTTTATCTCACAGAGGAGAGGGAAAATCAGCAAGAGACATGAGATGCCACAGAAGTTCATCCTTGAGGTTGAAGTTTTCGATTGTTGGGGCATATATTTCATGGGTCTTTTTCCCCCATCACATGGGAACAAGTACATCTTGGTTGTTGTGGACTATGTTTCCAAGTAGGTGGAAATGATTTCCAGCAAAACCAACGACTCTTCAGTGGTTCTTAAGCTGTTTAAGACCATTATTTTCCCTCGATTTGGAGTACCTCGAATTGTTATAAGTGATGGTGGTACTCACTTTATTAACAAAGTTTTCGAGAAGCTGCTGAAGAAACATGGTGTGAATCATCGTGTGGCTACTCCATATCACCCTCAGACTAGTGGGCAGGTCAAAGTCTCCAACAGGCAAATCAAGAAGATTTTAGAAAAGACAGTGGGTACTACTAAGAAGGATTGGTCCAGAAGTTGGATGACGCGCTATGGGCCTACAGGACTGCTTTCAAGACGCCGCTAGGCACTACACCATTTCATTTGCTTTATGGGAAAGCATGTCACCTTCCAGTGGAAATCGAGCATAAGGCAGCTTGGGCTACAAAGATGATGAATTTCGACATCAAACATGCTGCTGAGAGGCGATTTGTCCAACTGAATGAGCTGGATGAGATTAGGCATCACGCCTATGAGAACTCGAAGCTGTACAAGGAGATGACTAAAGCATATCACGATAAAAAGATCCTCTCGAGACACTTCGAACCCAATGACCATGTACTTCTGTATAACTCTCGTTTACAATTGTTTCCTGGAAAATTGCGTTCTCGTTGGTCAGGTCCTTTCACGATCAAGGAAGTCAGACCACACGGTGCAGTTGTCCTGCTAAGTTCATCAGGCGAGGAGTTCACTGTCAATGGACAGAGGGTGAAACATTATTAGGCGAAAGCCGAGATTCCAAGAGGACACATAGTGCCTCTGGATGATGCACTCACCGCCTGATCGTCCGTAAAGTCAAGCTAGTGACGTAAAACAAGTGCTTGGTGGGAGGCAACCCACTGGTAAGTCTGTACATATGAGTCTTTTATTTTTCTAGTTTTTGTTTTGTGTTTCTTTGTGTCAAGTGAATCAGATTCGAAGGAGCAGTATCGATCGACACCACTGGTATCGATCGACACCATTTTTAACGCACTATTTTTGGATCGACTTCCGTGTCTCGACCAACCATTCCCCTCATGTATCGATCGATACCACTAATGGTATCGGTCGATACCCGCCGCCCAGGTAAGTTCCCTTTTTCTTCTTCCTCATTACCCATCGATCGATACCAGGCTGTGTGTCGGTCGACACCCTGACCCACAATGGTAACGCCTATTAACCTTAACACTTTCCACTTAGTTATTTTGATTTCTTTTACCTTCTCTACTCTTGATAACACTGGGGACAATGTTTTTTAAGTCTGGGGGAGGTAGTTGCTGACATTGTTTTTGTTTTCTTAGAGTCATAAAAAAATGTATATATATATATAATAATAAAAAATAAAAAAATTGTCTTATCGTGTGAAAACCTGTTGGAGATTATGATCTTGTGCTTGAATCTATTGTTCGGATTTTACTTTTGAGTGACCAGTGTTACAGGATCAGTTATAGGTCGATTAAGGAAAAATCCAAAGACCGACCAGTTGACAAGAAAACACCCATGTCTCCAGCAGAGTTTTTCTAAAGTCTGAGCTAATTCTTTGCACTTCATCGATGTGATTGATGTCCATAGAGCTTGATTCCTCATTCATATCTTATAAAGGAACCCATATGTAGAAAGTAATGGTATTCCTCTCCCCTGTTATAAGTTAATAAATAAAAGCATGAAAAGATGAAATGATTTTCTTCTGAGTAGAGAGTTGGGAAAATTTCCAGCGATCCCATTATTCTACTTGGAAGAAATGATCACACAAAGGTTGTAAGCGAGGTTAGGAAAATTTCATGTGATATCATTATTCGCCTACACCTTTGATACATAAAGAGGGGAAGAACCGGAGATTCGGTGGCAAACACCATTAATACTCGCGTCTCAAACCTTAATATGTATATGCGAATCTAAAAAAAAAAAAAAGAACATTATGAGAAATAAGTCTGGGGAGAGGAAATAATACCAAAAAGTGTGAAAATTGGGTGGTTCTTTTGTCATGATATTGTATGGGAAAGAGTCTACAAGGTTCTTGGCATTGATTACAGCGATGAAACTGGTGATGAGGGCTTTATTGGACAATGCTGCGAAATTATGTGTGGAGTCTGGGAAGCTGCGAATGTCTACGGAGAAGTACATGGTGGTTAGATCTGGAGCTGGTTAGGTGACATCTGGAAAACTTAGGAAAAGGGTCATTGCGATGGTTCAGGAACAGGTGAGTCTCCGTGTTTTCAAACCTCTTTCTCTGATTTAGTTTTTTGTTTTGCTTGAGGGCAAGCAAAGGCTAAGTCTGGGGGAGTTGATATATCATGGTTTTTACCCATTTTTAGCCATGATATAAGTCTTTTTTATAGTCTTTATAGTGTTTTGTAGTCTTTTAGAGTCTTTTCAGGTTTTAGCACGTTTGGAGCACAATTGGAGATATTTGTGGTTTTTACCCCCTTTTAGCCATGATATAAGTCTTTTTTATAGTCTTTATAGTGTTTTTGTAGTCTTTTAGAGTCTTTTCAGGTTTTAGCACGTTTGGAGCACAATTGGAGATATTTGAGCATTCTGGAGCTTTTTGGAGCAAAGCAGAGATCGTGTAGCTGAGGTATCCGAATCGAAGCCTGATCATCGACCGATACACTTATGGTATCGATCGATGCCGACTGCAGACAGACACGAGTCGCTATGCAGAAAAGAAGATTGGAGATTTTGCTTTCAAGTCCATAAGACTTTATTATTTACAACAAAGCCCAAAACGTGTTTTAAGAGTATTAATTAGGTTTTTCAGCCACTTTGGCGAGGACGCTTCATTCTACTTTCATTCTATTCTGGTTTTGAGAGAGAGCTTCGTGAGGGAGACAAGTCAGAACTCTGTTCGTTTGAGAGAAGATTTTGAACCCTCTTGTTACTCTTTTCTTATTGTTTAATTTAATAATCTATTCAGTTATGTTGATTGTTTCATTCTCCATGTATGAGTAGATCCATCTTAGGTTTAGGGTTTCATCATAGGGATTTCTTTGATTGCTGGTAATTGATTAGTTAGGATTCATCATATGAATTAGTTATTCACCATAGGTTGTTCTCAAAGCTAATTCTGGCCTGATCACCTAGAACTTAGATCTTAGGTTAATCAATTAGGCACGATAGTGCAATTGAGTAATCTGACAGAACCTAGGGTGAGCAGATTAATTATTCGCAAAGAGATTTGGTTTAGTTGATTTGTGAAAATATCAAACTCCATATTAAGGCTGATTTATTCTTAGAAATTTGCAAAGAGATTTGGGATTCTGAAATTTAGATCTATATAATTTTCGCAACGACAGTTGGTTAATTATAACTTAGTGATTTGAGTTCAAGAATCGCGCTAAATCTGAATCCTGACTGATTGGTTATCTGCATTAATTGATTTCCTGAGAAATACCTTGGGCCTATATTCTCCCCATTGATTTTACAACCTCTTTTATTGTTTATTTCTTTTTGTTTCAATTGAATTGCTTAGCTTGATTCGAAACTAATTGATATATTGTGTGATTTTCTTGAGTCTTTGTGGTTAGGCCCCTAAATATACTGCAACTACATCTTAGTACTTTTAGGGTATTATATTTGAGCTTATCATCGGTGCAACAAAAGTCAAGAGAGAGTAAACATAATGCAAAAACATGAATGTACAATGCAATGTAGTGTAGTTCAAACATTGGAATGGAGGAGAGGGAGTGGTCGAAAGGCCAAGAGAAGCCATACTCATCACATGGGTTCCTCACATCTTTTCTTGAAACTCATGACCACTAGACCACCAAGAAACCTTGCAACCATTCAACAAAATATCAAAACGCCCAAGAAACACAAAATTTAAACTAGAAAGCAAAGAGAATATATACAATGATAAACATGGGAATGTCTCCCAAATGCACTTTGTTTAAAGTCGCTAAGTTTGACTTTGGTTACCCTTTTAGGCGGGTGATGGAGGAGTCTGAGCACTCCATGGTGGATCCTTGAGTTCAAGCTTGAGGACCTTGTTCATGATCTCTTGAAGACCCTTTGGACCTTTCTCCTTAAGATCGGTGGTGAGGAATGCTTTAACCTTGGCAAAGGGTTTGGGTCTTCCCATACACTTCACCTTGTACTCAACGGCTCCATCGTTGTACCTCCAAGGGATGAGTGTCATTGTGTGAGAAGGTGGTACAAGGGTGGGAGGGTGGTTATCATTGGGTTTCTTCTTCTTTGTCTTAGTGCCTTTACCCTCGGTACTTACTTTCTCTCTCATCATTGTGGTAGAGAAGAGAGATTCCAAGCAAGCTCCATCCAATCCTAAAGTTTCTTCAACATTACCATAACCCAAAGCATTCTTGTCATGAGATTCTTTCTTTTTCCTACGAGCCTTTGGGGGTGAATCTTTTTCTATCTTCTCAAAACTACCCATGTATTTTACCTTCTCATCATTCCTCTCTTGTTCATCATTCTCCATAATCTCAAATGAGGGAAAGAAGAAAGAGCTTAGGATTGTTCCATCTAGAGCAAATTCATCGGCAATAGCATTTCCAAAAGTTGGTTCCCTTTTGTTCTTCTCAAAATAACTCTTTTCTTCATGAATCCGTGGGATGGAGGTTAAAGCATACCTTGGAGTTATGCCAACGTCCCTGACTTCCTCTTCTTGCTTGGAATCTCCAAATTGCTCATTAAAACCCTTGGGAGTTTCTTCTTCATCAATCTCCTCGTTGACAATTGATAAAACCGTCACATCCTTTGGTTTCTCGGATGGCAAAGAGAGTTTGACCAATTTGGGTTCCAAAGTCTCCAATTGGAAGGCTAATTGCTCAATCTCATTGGTGATATCATCATGCAAGCCCTCTATTTTGTCATTCATTGCTCCCATCATCTTGCCAAACTTGATATCATTCATTTGTTGACCTTCTAGGATTTGATAGAGCACCTCTCTTTGTTCCTCTTCTTGTTTAGAGATATGAGCATACACATGGTTCTCTTTGTAGCCTTGTTGATTTCCTTGAACGTTATGGTTAAACCATTGATTGAGAAGTCTACTCTCTTGAACGTAATTCCCCTTGTTGACCACAAAATTGACTTCATCTCGGCGTTGCTCATGAACCAAACAAGCTCTTCTTTGTTGCACACCTATGACCATTTCCATTATATCCAATTCATCTTGCAAGCCTTTCAATTCGGAGTCTTGACATAATCTTTCTAGAGGGGTTGTATCATGCCTCTCAATGTAGCTTTCATGACTCTTAGCAAAGTTTTCAACAAGTAGCTCTCCTTGCTCTACGGTGAGGTTTGCAAAGCGCCCTTTGCTAGTGGCATCCAATGTCCATTTGTGCTCTTTATCAACTCCCCAATATAAAATGCTAAGAATGGCTACTCTCTTGAACCCATGATGGGGACAATCTCGAGTGTATCCCTTGAGTCTTCCCCACACCTCATGAAAGGTCTCATGCATGCCTTGTTTGAAACTCAAGATGTCATTCCTAGTTTGGACCGTTCTTTGTGTGGGGTAGAACTTATTAAGGAAGATCTCTTTGCAATCATCCCAAGACTTCACCAAGTGAGAAGGTAATGCTCTCTCCCATTGGCTTGATTTTTCTCCAAGAGAAAACAGAAAAAAGATTAGCTTGATACTCTCATGGGGCACTCCTCCAATCCTAATTGTGTCACACAACCTCTCAAATGAGTCTAAATGATCATAAGGATTTTTCTTTTTCGTCCCCAAGAACCTAGACTCTTGAATCAACCTAACCAAGCTTGCTTTGATTTCATAGGCATTGGCTTCAATTGGAGGAGGGTGGATTCTATACCTCAATCCACGACAACAAGGAGTATCAAAGCTTCCAACCGTTGGCTTGTCCCTTTGAGCTTGGGTCGGACTTGATGCCAATACTTGAGGTCGTGGTATTTCTTGAAGTTGTGGCATTTATTGAGGTTTTGGAGCTTGAGAAATGTTGCATTGGTCGTCCATGTCTTGAGGTTGTAGAACTTCAAGAATGTCTTTTTTATTGACCACCTCAAACACCTCAATTGATCTTGTCTTCCCATTTCTCTTCTTTCGATTTTGGTACCTTTGAAAGCACAATAGAAATAAGGAAGACAAGTTAGTAACAATAACTAAAAGAAAATTCATCATGTCCACAATATGCATGCACTTAGCTATATGCATTAACATAGTGTAAACAAAAGTCTAGTCTTATTAAGAATCTAAATCCTAATGGCTAACGCTAAACCTCCCCGGCAACGGCGCCAAATTGATAGTAGGATTTTTACTAATCAATTACTCAATTCCCACTCATGTCATTGTGGTATTTAAGATATCGAACCAAGGAGGTGAGAGGCTAACACAATACGGATCCAAGAAACTATATAAGCTAAGCAAATCAAGTGGTATTAATCTAGCAACCAAATTGAAATTTAAGCAAGTAAATAAGCAAACAAGACTAAACAAGCTTAAACGAGATTAATAATATAATAAAGGCAAGCTCTTGGATGAGGTTATGAACTTTGGAGAGTTCTATGATTAACCTATGATGTCTAAACAAACAATCAAACATGTCTTCCTTAGCCTAGAACACTTAAACAAGACTAATCCACTCTCATAGTTTTAATCACTTTGCTAATCAACTAATCAAGAACAAATTTATATTTGTGAAAAGTTAATTAACAAGCATGAAAATCAAGTTCTAATGGCCATAATACTCTTTAGACAACTAATCCCTTAGATATACAAGCAAAATCTCTTATTTAGTTATTGGGAAATTTCATCGAACACCTTGTGTGCATGAAATTCTCTATGATCTAGATTAGCATTCCCAAGCCTAATCTAGCATTATTAACCCTAAATAAGAGAGGAAACATGTAATCTAATCACTAGACATCACATATCAAACAAGAAAACCCCTAATCAACCTCATCCATGAACCCTAAAAGAACCTACTAACTAATCATGGGGAAACCCTCAAATCCCATAAGGAAGATGATTGAATCCATGATTAGAGATTAGAAAGATTAAAATGAAAAAAAGATTAGATAGATTAAGAAGAATTAAACTCAAGATTGCATTAAAATCAAAAGATCTATTCCAAAAATCCAAAAACAAAATAAAAGAGAGGTTTTTACCTTAATAAAAGTTTTGGGAAAAAGACTTAGAATGAAATTTGGGTCTTTTTGCAATTCATAGGAAGCTGAGCGGACCGGGTCAACCCGGGACAAACCGGGTATTGACCCGGTTGAAAGTGGGTCGAGCTGAGAAGAGCACCGGTTGGTAAAACCGTGATCTCCTGGAATACATGTCCGAATGGTCTTAAACCACCTCATGTGGATAGCTAACTCACTGGGATACAACTTCTATCAAGAACGCAGAAGCTGAATCGGAGTGGAAACCCTTCGTCTGGGTTGATCTTTCAGACGTCGTATTTGGAGCAGAACTCGTTTGGATGCCAGACAGACGTGTCCTTGCTATATTTGCCATATCTCTTGAACGGCTGATCTGAATGACATGAAACCACTACTAAACGAAATTCAGCTCGATTTTCTATGACTTTCATCAAGACATCAGATTAAACTGGGCACGGGAAGGTCTTCATTTGGCCTGATCTTTGAGTCACTTTGGCTGATGCTGTAACTTGGATGTGTGAATGCTGCTATGTTGGACCGTGTGGTTTCTGGCCGGTCGTGGATTTATGAACGGGCCAGTTATCTCTCCTGTGCTAGGACCGGATGGATCAGACCGGATGGAAGGCCCGCGGTGTGGTTGGCCGGTACAAGGCACTAGTTTCTCGACCAGGCGGATACGTCTCCAGTCAAACAGCCATATCTCTCAAACCACACGTTCGAATGACTTGATTACAGCTCCTGTGGACAGCTAACTCACTGGGCTACAACTTCCAAGAAGGCGATGGAATCTGAATCAGATCGGGGTTCCTTCGTCCTGCCAGCTCTTTCAGACGCTATGGAATGGTCCTTTTTGCTCCATTTCTCCAAACTTCTCCAAAATGACTCCAATCACCTATAAAATACTCCAAATGCATGCAAGACTCATAGGACCTAATGCAAACATTTAATACTCTAATTCAAACCAAAATGTTAAACAAAGCTATGATCATGCATGCAAATGACTAAAAGTGTTAACTAAAATGCAAGATAGAACATGTAAAATGCATGAATATCAGCTGAGCTAAAGGCCCATCAAGATGACCTAGTCTATCAATTACCCTCGAAGAAGGCCTAAGGCGGTGGCCGCGCAAAGCAAAAAAGGAAACATTCTGAAATACTCTTAAAGAGATCAGCTCGTGAAACTTGTATAAATAGTCAGCGTAATCGTTCTTAGCAAAGGGACATTTTTTAACCATAAAAAAACCCTGAACAAAAACCATTGTACTCAAAAGCTTTACACAACAACAATAAAAACCATCTTTGAATATCTTCTCTTGTTTTCGTTCATAGAAACTTATGTTCCCTTTAAATCCTTGACAATAATTTGATTGTGATAGTTTCGACTCCCACGCCGCACTTAAGCCCGATGACAATCTTTAACTCCCTGAATGAAAATCGGATGGGTTTTCCGGCAAAATGGACCCATGTCTCGTTTTCTTTCTTCATATCGAACAACCGCGTAAGCGTGAACAAGCCGAAAGCCCCATATATACCACGCAGGCTGACCCGAGAATTCGAATAGTTTATCGAACTGAGATTTCTTCATGAATTCTCGTTTGTGGTCGTCCAAGGCGACTTCAATATCAGAGAAAACCGACATTTTTTGGTAAATGTTAACACGGTGCCCTATGGGTACTTGACCAGAACGAGAATCCTCTGAGGCATATCGCTATCATACATCTGTTGAAAAATATTGGAAAAATGTAACTACGCAACCGTTGAATTGACTAATCGGAGGAAAAAAGATTATAACTTCCATCGATCTAGCAATCAGAACACATAAAAGCAAGAATCGGGGAAAAAAATAAACCCAAAAATAACAAACCTCGAGTGCAGGTTCAGACCGCCAGCTAACAATGTTTCCGCCGCTTCGGAGAACTTGGAAGACTGTGCGATTGCGGAGGAGACAAGACGGGATGAGTTCGGTTAGATCTAATGTTCTCAGAAATCAAAAAGATGACATAATGAAGAGATGAAATACTAAGCAAATTTGGTGATCTTTCTTCACACCGATAAAACAAGAAACCCTAAAAAGATAGACCTTTCAGTTTTACCGTCCGTTTTCCCGGTTTATTGTTAGTTCTTTTTTTTTGTAAACAACAAAATGTAAAAAGGATTTTAATACCTCTGACATAATATTTGTGTCCCATAACATTACGTAATCAGCCTAAACGGCATCTATAACCTTTCGCACATGTATAGGGGTATGGGAGTTTTTTTACACATTGCACAGTAAATTCGAACAGTGTCGCGACATCGCTGCTTAATTTCGATGTTATATATATTAGTAGTTTGTGATATTACTCTTTTTCTTTCTCCCTTTGTAATTATGGAACAATAAGATACGATTAGCTAGCTCACCCTAAAGTTTATGATGAGCTAAGCCTAGTTAAGCCAAATAGCTCATTTTGACATCCTCAATTAGGCTTGTCCATTTGTGACGGGGTTTCTATCACAATCCATATATATCCATCCCAAATTTTTCGTCTCATTCCTAATCTCGTTCAAATTCCCGTTCAAAACTATTTAATTTATTCAAACGGATATGGAAAGAATACGTGAAGGGAACGGAAATGCCATGGGATACCAGAATTTCAAGCCTTCGTCTTGTTATCCAAATTTCCCGCTCGGTTTCTTTATCGGAAACACTTTGGATAATGCTTTTCAATATTCGAATTATCCATCCGTTCCCAACTCTTTCCAGCGATTTCCCGTCCTGATTAGTACTTTGTGAAGAGAAAGGCAAATGCGAGAAGAATGAAGACTATTAAACAAGTAGTAGCAATCTAGAAATAGAGTGGAAACCTTACGGCTAATGCTACATCTTTCTCCTGAATCAAATTTCCCGAAATGAACAGGCTTACCCTCAATATAGAATGAACTTAACAAAAAGAATTAAAAGTTATAATTTAATACGATATTACATTTTGACGCATTGATCCCATTAGTATCCTCAAACCACAAAAGAGAGACCAACCCACAAAAGACTTGAAACATAAAAAAGTAAACCACCTCAGCTAAATTTACCAATTTCCATCTTCTTCTTGATTGCTTTTTGACCATGGTATATAAACGCATCTATTATCCCAGACACCGTGAAAACACCTGCATTTTTACATGTTTCAATTTGAGATTTTGATACTGAACAACCAAAGGATGACTTCTCAATTCTCATGGTATTATAGAAAAAATTACCTCCGACTATGGCACAAACATTCGTCAAGAAGTGCAAGAACGATATATGTTCCTCTGTAAATGTTACCTGCCGAAACAACACGTTTATATTACGATTATGAACACTTTCGCGCTCTAGACTTGGAGTTAAAACAAACACACACTCACCTTGATTGGAGAGAGATCATAGAAGAAGAAAACTCCTGGTAACGATTGTAGCTGACCTGCTTCTGAGCTCTTAACATGTTCGGTCACTGAGAACTGTGCGATTTTACTTAAGTTATTATCATAGAAGGACGAAAATGAATATATAATAAGGTCAAACAGTTAAGATCCTCACGCTTCACCTGATTTGACTGAATTTTGTGTCGACTAATATCTGTGTATACTGTCGGAACAACCTTAAAAAAAATCAAACGAAGCAGAATTTGAGTAAACACGGGTATCTTTAAGATTATGAAGATATAATGTTTGTCTTGGAACAAACCTTGATAAAATATTGGTACATAGCATTAGGTGTGTCTTGACTCCACTGGACTCTGCAATATCAAGTACCTTAGAGAATCATGACAAAATAAAAGGAGTGTGAATGGATCGACCAGAATGGTCATTACCTGTCAAGAGGGTTAACGACGCCAGGAAAGTAGTCCCCAAAAGTCAGTCTATTGATCTTGTGACTTATCTGCAGGGAGACGAAACAAATGAATTATATACATTTGAAGCATAACGAATGAAATGAAGCTAACAGGAAAAGTCTTTTCTTACGTTAAAACTGTCTTTGTGAAAAGCAAGAAGATCATGAACGTGAACGCCCGCCTGATGAAAGCTTTTCCCGGGAGCAAAGTGGAAGTTCCCAGCCACCTTATTTACCTCTAAGAACCCATAGATATTACACCCTTCACCTTCTTCATCCTTTACTCTTTGTAGAAAACCTTCTCGTTTACACTGAATCACAAACAGACAAGTGAAACGGATTTAAGCTCACAATTAGAAACTAGAAACTCTTGGAATCATATTTCAGTTTAGAGCCTTGCATTTGCATACCAAATAAACAAACCACACAAAAGCTTTTTAAGACTCTAACATAGAAGAAGATGAAAAAGAAAGAAAGAAATTAAAAGAAACTTGCTACTACCACAATGAAAGACGGATGTAAAAAATTTAAAAGGTGAGCAACATATCTCTCAGAAATTCACCTGGTCCATCAAATCTGGATTTGTAACACCCCAACCTTTCTTTCTATATGCTTCACGAACATCTTCACATGAATTGCAGCAGTCATGCTCTTCCTGCAATGAAAAACAGCATAGGTCACATCAAAGCTAGGAAAGCCAGACCGAAAACGCACGATGAACTATATTACAGAGACAAGATCCACTATGACATCTGTTTTTGTATAATCCAGTATGACCTCTTGACTAGCACTAAACAGTCAAGGGAAATCCGAATATGAACTTGAGAAACCGTGCTCCAAATGCAATGCACAGAAAAACAGAGAAGGATAGCACAAATACCGCTTCAGCTCCATAGCAAGAACCACAGTAAGTCTCATTATGTTCCAGCCTACCACCATGTTTCTGCAGCGGGTTTTCAATCTGCACAAGCAAAAAAAGTATGAGACTTTACAACGGCCCAAAAACAAACCGCCATTCAGTTCTTGCTTTTATATAGTCAATTTGTCATTCGCCTGCAACTTCAACCTAGCGAATATAATGACAAGTAGACTTCAAATTGTCAATCAAGAAAGCTCAGGAACCAAACCTTAGTAGCACCTATACCGTCCTGTCTTGCTTCTATAGTGTTCCCATGAGAATCTAGTCTTCTCTTTATGATATCATGTTTCTGTTAATTCACAGGGGATAAAAAATATCAGATTAGCCACACATTTGACAAGCATATATACAAAATTTCAAGCAAAAAGCATTAAAAAAAAAACCAAATGTCACTGAAACAATTCAACATACCACGTCAAGATGCAGTTCTCCACTAATATCCATGGCGTCAACACTAAGAATCGAACATGCTAGAGCAGGAAAAGTAATATCAAACTGCACCAATGACAAGAAAATTGAGAGATCTAATATGAAAAAAAAAAAA
Organism: Eutrema japonicum; assembly: GCA_030161315.1. NCBI lineage: Eukaryota > Viridiplantae > Streptophyta > Magnoliopsida > Brassicales > Brassicaceae > Eutrema > Eutrema japonicum. The sequence continues at coordinate 32,940,557 of BSQW01000001.1, forward strand.
AAAAAAAATGAACAGCCAAAGATTACTTTAAGGAAAAAAAACAACATTACATTGATGCGTAACGTTTCTCCTCTTGAAGTATCCACAACGAGCTTCGTCTCCGTGACGGTATGCAGATATAATCCTAAACAATAAATTCAAAATCGAAACCGCACATCATGCAAAATCATAAGAATCCGCAAAAATTGGGAAGCGATCCAACAGTCAAATCACGTACGTAGCTCGGAAAAGAAGAGAAGGAACATAACAACGGAGGAGACGAGGGTGATAACGCCGCCGGATAACGTACGGCTGTAAAAATCCTCATTGATCTTAGGGTAAGCATCCAGATTCCGCAATTTATTCAGGATCCCGGCCATTATTTAAGCTAACTCCGGGAACGAGATTCGCAGATTCAATTCCCCCGGATTTGACGGATTTAAAATCCAGCACCACGAATCTAACCCGGCGCAAAACGACGATTAGGGACAAGATGTCCGGAGAAAAAATCAGACGAGAGAAACGTCGTCGGAAGCGGAATTCTTTCGACGATGCGCGGAAGAGATCCCGGAGAGAGTGATCGATTGAGTAGTTTGGCTTTTTCTCTTCGTCTCGTTTTTTCACCGTCGGGCGGGGAAGCGTTTACGGTCTACGTAAAACACGTTCGCGTTTGCCGTCTGCTCTTCTGAAAATAAAACGATGTCGTTTTCGGTTTCAAGAGTTTAAGAGGCTTTTGAATTGGATCATAATTTGCCAAATAATAGATAGGCCGAATTCCGGTTTATGATAGACCGAACTCTGGTTTATGATAAAAGAGAAGGAAAAGACTAAAAAGGTGTTATTGGTTTATGTATTTTTATCGATTTGGAAATTTATATAAGATTTATAAATCTTTGTAAAATTTATTAATTTTTAAATTTAACAACTGGATTTTAATTAGTATTTGTAAATTCGTAGGTTTTTTTTTTGAGTTTTTGTATTTTTAACATAGAAATTCTTTAAAATTTACTAAAATCCATTTTGAAATCAAATCCATCAGTAAATTTGTATGATTAAATAACATGTGGTTTGAATTAGTATTTATAAATCATAAAATTAATAATACAAGATTTGAATATGAATTTTAAAATCATATAACTAATAACATTGGATTTGATTTTAATTTCCAAATCCATTAAAATACAAAAACCAACCCCTCACTTACTAATTAGGTATGGACCCACCTTTTATTTGGCCGCAAAAATAATAGAAAAAATCGTATTTTAACCATCAAAAATATTCACAATTACTAAAAAGAGCAGAAGGGATGAATGTATGGAAGAGAATAAAAAAAATAGAATTTTCTCAATCCCAAATCGATTTTAGAAATTTTTCTCTGAGTAATCGAAAGGTTGAGTGAACTTGTCGCAGGGTGAGGTTAGGTTTGTCAAGCGGGTCAGATCCACCCCGCCGCGGGGTTGGGTATATATTTCTTTGAAAAAATTATCTGCTAGACCCGCGAATTGTGTATCTTAAACCCGCATCCGCCCCACTTTAGTCAAGCGGGTCTGGCGGGTAATCCGCTACGTATAAAAAAAAACCAGTACAATTTTTTTTTTTTTTTTTGGCAAAATTCAGTACAAAGTTTCCGAATTTCTTCATTACAATATAGTAAATCTGTCTCACCTTCGAATTCATTTGAACTGTTCCAATTCTGGGTTATTGTAATTGACTGTTTTTGACCTGACATAAAAAGGAGATCTTTTGAATTGAAAAATAATGTTTCGAAACTAGTATTCTTAATTTGGTTTTTTATGTGGTGAATCATAGGGCAAATGATTTCTGTAAAGATTCAAGAAGACAAACGATGAAGGTGGACAATGTGTTTAATGCAATAGAAGAAATGGATTTTGCAGAATTTTTGGAGCCGCTTAAAGCTTCTCTTGAAGGTTAGTTTTTTCTACTGTAATGAAGAAATTCGGAAACTTAGGTTGTACTGATTTTGCCGAGAGAGAGAGAGATAAAGCAGAATGGACTAAGGACGAGAACATTATGGCTAAGTGGAATTCCACAGCTCTTAGTGAAATTTTCAGATCTGTGGAAGTAAAACAGTTTGAGCTGATTCAGAGTTGTAAATCTGCTAAGGTTGCATGAGAGACTCTGCAGCGTGTGTACGAAGGAACATACAATGTCAAGAGAAGTCGTCTTGATATGCTTGCATCAAGGTTTGAAAACTTAAGGATGGATGAACACGAATCAGTTGAAGATTTCAGTGCTAAGCTGTGTGCAATTGCGAATGAAGCAGAAGTACTTGGGAAAAAAATTCAAAGATAAGAAATTAGTAAAGAAGCTTCTGAGGTGTTTACCACCAAAATTTGCAGTACAAAATACGTCCATGTGAGTCTCTCTGAACACGGATACTCTTAAGTTTGAAGAAGCAGTTGGGATGATTGAAGCATATGAGATGGAATTAGCTGCTGAAAAACCTGAGAAGAACACAGGAATTGCTCTTGTTGTTACAGAAGAAAGAAAACATAATGACTTAGAAGAAACAGTAGAGCTGTTAGTGAAAAAATTCACTCAAGGATTCAAGAGAGATCAAGGAAGCAAGCAATTCATATCCAGCACAAAATCAACTGAATCAGAAAAGAGCAACAGAAAATCTGATTTTTAGTGCTATGAATGCAAAGGATATGGACATTTAAAGACAGAATGTCCAACAGCTAAGAGAAAGGCGTTCAAGTGTTTAAAATGCAAAGGCTTTGGTCATACTCAGATGGAATGTTCAAGTGATCAGAGAGCTAGAGAAGAACGCTCACTAATAGGGTTGGAGGAAAGTGAATCTGAGGATGAAGAAGATTTTAGCAATTTTGTGGCCTTCATTAGTGAAGGTGATGAGTTTGAAGAAGAAGCTAGTCTCTCCAATCATGAGCCATCAGAGAAAAATGAGGGAATACAGCCTAATCTTCAGGAAGAAAGTGAAGAATCTGATTATGAGTCAACAGATGACGAGTATGATGCTGAGTTAAAACCTGAGTACAAAGAGATTTGTGACACACTGGTTAGAATCACAAAGAAGAAATGTGGGTTTAATCAAATAAAAATCATGTCTCAAGGTCACGATTGAAAGATTGGAGGCTGAACTAAACAAAGAAAAGGGTAATTCGCTGCAATTACAATTAGATTTGGATGAAAAGCTCAAACAGATCAAAATGTTGAATTCTGGTACAAAACATCTTGACAAGATTCTGACCATGGGAAGAACAGAAAAATCCTGCAGAGGTTTGGGATATCAGGGATCAAACTATCAAGATAAAACTGTGTTTGTGAGTGGTGGAAAGTTTTAGGATGAAGAAAAATCTTATGGAAAAAGAAATCTTCAGACTAAAACATGTCAACATCTAAAAAGTCAGGGTTGCTTCTATTGTGGAAAATATGGACATATCAAAGCTCACTGTTACAGGTTTCTTAACAGAATATACAGTCTTTGGAGACAGAGAAAATTTACTTGGAATGGATGGAAGAATCAAGTCTGGATGAAGAAAAAAGATCTTTATGGTAGAGCTTATCCTCGAGTACAAGAAAAGATGTTTCGATGTAATACAGTCTCCATAGTCAACATAACCTGCATCAGTCTTAAAGATAAATCAGAAGAGCAAAAAACAGCACAAGCTAAAGTTCAACTTGAAGGAACACAAAAAAGCTTGATGATGATTAATAAAGGCACAAACCAGTTGGATCATCTTCTAAACATTGAAAAAACCTGATATGAATCGACGTGGTTGTGGATCTGAAGAGAAATTATTGGAATCTGATTCAGTTTTTATTTCTGATGAAAAAACTGAGATTGCAGCAGCATCTGCTACAAAGCCAGAAACCAGGATTGATACAGAGACTGCAATAAAAAAATCCAGAATTGCAGAGTGAACGCCAGCACACTTTTCAACCTGTTAAAAGTAATTGTTTTAGATTCAGTCAAGAACTCAACCATAAAGGTTTAAGGCTCAATAAGATTTTGGTTAGAAAAGATGATTGTGCGATGGGCTATCAATTTCGGTTTGAAGAGAAAAGACGATCTTCCAATTAGCTTTTGGCTATGTTGTGACTCAAACATGAGGATATTGTTGGAAAAATAGATTGAAGTTATAGATGTTGAGTTCATAAACATAGTCAAAAAGGAGGGGTGGTTGAAAAATCAGATTGATTAATATACAGGTTTTGAAGGGGTTACATGGATTCTTCAAAAGAGATGTAGTTCATTGCTGCAAAAGAGATATCATGATACAAATATTCCAGGATTCACAGCTCATGTAATCACCTGAAAGAGTTTGAATTTTGATCGTCTCGGAGAATAAAAAAAAAGAGACAAAGCGAGGATGATATGATTCAGGTCAAGAGGGTTACCTGGAATCATCAGGACAACGAGCAAGACAAAATTGAAGTTGCGGAACGAAGCGTCTAAATTTTTATTCCAGAATTTCGAGAATTGAAAATCTCAAAAAGGGGCATACTAAATTCATCACAGTAAAATGTTTAAAGAGGAGATTGAGAAAATCTGAGAATTCTAGAAGAAACAGTGGTCATGTTTGCTTCGTGGAAAGGAGTTTCGAGGATGGTCCGATGGGTGAGCTCCGACGGACACAGAGAGGGACATTTGACGGTGGGATTCGCCGGATTAAACCAATGTGGGTTTCAGAAACTCGCCGGAGTTGCAGATCCGGACTCGCCGGAGTTGCAGATCCGGACTCGCCGGAGAAGCTTCGATGTCACCATCGAGAGAGGGAAGAAAGTCTCGGAGAGTCTGTAGGCGTTGTAGCCAACAGAGAACACGGCCTGGTCGGAGGCGTCGTGATTCACCAGAAGATGCAAGTCTGGTCGGAGGTTCATTGGTTGTGTCTTGATCGGAGGTGCATCGGATTTGCCGTGAGAAGGGATCGTGAAAGGGAGATTTGAGGAAGATGGGCTTCTATCTTCACATTTAGGCCTAGTTTTTCAAAGTTTCATATGGACCAAGATTGATTCCAAATAATAAAAAGGGAAGTTGTTGATAAAACTGAGAGTAGGCTTCAAGGAATAAATTTGGCTACGGTTTGGTTATTAAAGAACCCAAAGTCATTGAAGAATACATTGTGCTATGTTTTATCTTAGTTGTGCTTCCAAGCAGGGGGAGAACATGGTCTAAGTAATGAAGTGGCAAGGATTCAAGAATTCTCAAAAGGATGATTAAGATTAAGGGGGAGTAATCTATTTATGGGGAGATTGAAGCAGCTTGAAGTCAAACTAAGCTAAAAAGTGGGAGATTGAAGATGCAGGCATCACATGTTCAATCACAGGAGTAAATTACAACATGAGAAGAAGATTGAAGACTATCGGAAGCTGACTTAAGGAAGGAAGCTTACGTGGATTCAAACAAATCAAAACCCAAGATTACCAAGCCCAAGTTTACAAAGTTATTACTTGAAGAAATCCTAAGTCAAAGAGGAAATTGATTAGAAAATGAAATTAGGCTTTTACTAGTTTAAGAAGGATTAGGAAAAGACCTTATGTTAGTCGCTATAAATATAGGACTAGGTTGGCTTAGAAACTTTGTGCAATAAAGAGTTTGAAGTTTCTAAGGCTATAAAGGTTTTTAGAGTTTCTTTGAGAGAGAGATTCGATCTAAGCTTGCAAGCATTGTCTGTCTTGTTCAAGTTTAAGGAGTGCTAGATTTTCTTAGAGATACTTGTAAGTTCTCGCTTTCTGGTAGATTTGTAAGTTACCATTAAAAAGGATAATCTAGTGGAATTGGTTTGAGAAAAACCTGTGTGCTTTACATATTGCATCTGTCTCTATAGCTCTTGGTTTTACAAGAGAGAGAGAGAGAGAGAGAGAGAGAGAAAAACAGAGAGAGAGAGAGAGAGAGAGAGAGAGAGAGAGAGAGAGAGATGAGACAGAGAAAAAAATCAGAAAAAGAGATGAAGGTGGCCGTGTAAGAGAGTGAAGAAGTCAAAGAGATGAGACACAGAAAATTTGGGGTTTGAAAATACAACATTACTAACTAAAAACGACACAATTTCACATAAATACGGGTATCCGCAAACCCGCTTCTTCAAATATTAAGATTCACCCGCCCCGTCATTTACAAGACCCAACCCGCATAATCTGCTTTGTTGATAATTTATTTTTTGCTGACCCGCACCCGTCCCGCGGCGGCTCTAACGGAGCGGGACACACAGTTTATGATTTAAATTAACGGCGCTAGGGAGAGTGTGTTAAATAACACCAAAATATTGTGTTGGATATTTTTGTAAGCAACGAAAAAGGTTGTTTTGGACCAAGTATTGAAATAATGAGCTAAAGAATCTTGAGAAGCCATCATCAAATAAAAGATCGAAGACAAAATCGGAGAAGATGATAAAACCAACAAAGAAATATTTTTTGTTTTGAGGAAATGATGGAGAAGCAAAATTCCTTAAACGATAACTGAACGCCATACTTAAAGAATTGGGGAGCTAACCAGACTGTAACCATATAAAATGGTTAAAAACTGTAACGGTTAATCGTAGTCATATACTCATTTTGTTCTATATTAAGTGATGTTTAAAATTTTTGCACACCAATTAAGGATTCATTTAATTTTTATTTTTTCTATGCTAAAAACATCATTTATTGTACATTTAAACACAATTCAACCAATAAGAAAACAAATAAAAAGGGTCAAAAACAATTTAAAAACTATTTAATTTGCATTGATTTGTGAGAACATCACTTATTTCATTGACCCTTTTTATTTGAAATAAGTGATGTTCTCACAAATCAATGCAAATTAAATTGTTTTTAAATTGTTTTTGACCCATTTTATTTTGCAGATTGTTTTCTTATTGGTTGAATTGTGTTTAAATGTACAATAAATGATGTTTTTAGCATAGAAAATCTAAAAATTAAATGAATCCTTAATTGGTGTGCAAAAACCTTAAACATCACTTAATATAGAATAGAGAGAGTATAAGGGAAATACATAAAGTTCAAAAGCCAAATAGGCAGTACATCAAACAAAGAATACAATTTTTTCACACTCATAAGTTTTTTTTGATAATGTATATGCAGCCTAGTTTCTTTCACTGTTAATATATTCTAAAAAACAACCTGACAATTTTATCATCCAATAGCGTATATCATACAACATATTTTCAATTGTTAAATTATCTTTCTTTCTATTAATGACCATGGATAACTCCATATTATCTCATTCCAACCACACATGTCTCCACCCATATATGTATAATTTATATGACATAAAATTATGTATAATCAATATTTATAAATTTCAAATCTAAAAAAAAATATTATATTCACTAAAAATAATTCACCATTGGAGTACTAAATTCACAAAATGCTTGTTTCAATATACAAAACGCTCAAATAATTGTCCAGCCGATTTGTTGGCCAAAAAGGGCCTCCGAATTTAATATTTTACACATCGAAAGTGTACCCAGTTTTGTCGTTGTCAAATGTTATGTTCACGGATGTAACTTTTTCATAATAATATATAGGGGAAAAAACTAGAATAACATATTAAAATAGGTTAATTACTAGACTAACATATATTTATTAAGAAGTAAAAAATGTGTTTTTGTGTCCATTATACCCTCATTTGCTTTTGTTAGGAAAAATATTATTACGAAACTGCCATTACCCAATTATTTCCACATAAGCAAAAATTTGACTTATTTACAAAAATACCACATCGTTTTTCAGAATAAGTCTGCGGATATTTGTTGCAAACTTAATAAATCTGCAAGTCTTTGATGACTTATTATGCAAACTAAATAAATCTGCGCAGATCTGCAGACTTATTTTTCAATGATGCAGACTTATTAAGTCTGCAGATCTCAAGTCTGCGCAGATCTGCAGACTTATTAAGTCTGCGCAGATCTGCAGACTTATTATGCGTGTTGCAGAATTTTTTGACGCATACTTAATGTGCTTTGTTGCATACTTATTAAGTGTGTGCAGACTTATTTTTGATTGCAGACTTATTACGCAGATTTATTCCCTTTGTCGCAAACTTAAGTTCAATTTGCAGACTTATTATGCAGACTTATATAAAATCTGCAGCTGTTTGTTGCAGACTTAATTGTTTTGTTGCGGACTTTTGGAAAATATGCGACAAAAAGACTAAGTCTGCGACACCTAAAAGGTCTTACTGAAATAACATCGCTTGTAGAAGATTTATTTACAATGTCGCATATTTGATGTTCAACGTCGCAGACTTATTTGTAAATTGCTTACGTGACATTAAAACAACAGACTTATTTTGACCGAGTTGCAGACTTGTTTTATGACTAGAATAACACTTTGTTTGTCACATACTTGTTATGCAGACTTATTGAATGTGTTATAGACTTAACGAATTTGTTTGTCCTAGACTTTTGTTGCAGGCTTATTGAATGTGTTGTTGACTTATTTCGAACTTCGATGTTCCTAATATGTCCCTAAAAAGTAACAAATTTAAAAAAAATGGCACTGTACCATTAGGGTTATGTACGGCGGTCGTGAATCGTGTCTGCAACCAGAAAAAGTTTATCTATCTCCACCCCAACTACTAAGTCGCCGCCGATCTCGTTGTCTATCGTCGTTGCCGATCCTGTTGTCTATCGTCTTCGTCGATTTCGTTATCCATCGTCGCCGCCGATTTCGTTGTCCATCGTCGCCGCCGATCTCGTTCTCCATCGTCACTGTCTATATGGAAAGCTTCGTGAGGAGGAAGAGAAGGAAGAGAAACGAAGATTGCCACAGAAAAAGGCACAAAAGAATGATAACAAAGTTGACGAAGATTACCGGAAAATGGAAATGACTTCGTTGGATATATCGGTCGGAGAAAGGTATGATAACAAAGACGCATTGGAGATGAGGTTGAAGATTTTTTTTGTTGCGCGGAAGTTCGATTTTAACGTTGATTATTCAACGCCGACCTTATTAATTGTTAGATGTTGGATATAAGGATGCACATGGAGAGTCCGAGCTACTACAGTTGGAGATTCTCCATATTTCATTATAAAAGTATACGTTAAAGAACATACATGTTCTGTGACAGACCGTGGCGCCCGTTGTCGCCAAGATACACACGAGACTTTGGGACAAATGTACAAGGATTTTATGGGTGGTATCGGATAAAAAGTGTTACCTAGTCATGTTGCAGAGGCTCTGAACAAACGATATGGTATTAAGGTATGACTATAGTCATTATGTGTCGCAGATTTGTTTTGTTTGTTGCAGACTTATTTTGTTTTGTTGAAGACTTATTTTGTTTTGTTGCAGATTTTTTTTATTTTGTTGCAGACTTATTTTGTTTTGTGACAGACTTATTTTGTTTTGTGATAGATGGAATACTGGAAAGCTTATCGAGCCTTAAAGCATGCACGATTTTTGGCAATGGGTTCACCGGAGAGTGGATATGAGCAAATACCTTCGTACTTATACTTGATACAAAGAGCTAATCCTGATACTTATACGTGTCTTGAAGTCGATGCAGAAGATCGATTCAAGTATTTATTCATCTTATTTGGTGCAAGCATAAACGGCTTTCAGTACATGCGCAAAGTTGTTGTTGTTGATGGGACATTTCTACGAGGGAAATATAAAGGAACACTCCTTCTCGCAAGATATCAGGATGGGAACTTTAATATTTTCCCAATAGTATTTGCCGTAATTGACACGGAAAATGATGCATCATGGGAATGGTTCTTTACACAGCTTAGTTGTGTGATTCCAGATGATGGTTGTCTCTCCATCATTTCTGACAGGCATAGATCGATATCGAAGGCCATTAAAAATGTGTATCCATTGGCGAGTCATGGTATATATACATATCATATATACAAGAACATAATAATGAGGTTTAAAGGACGTGATGCGTTTCGGTTGGTTAAAAATGCAGCAAACGCATATAAGATATCGGATTTCAATGTTATATTCAATGAGATCGAAGACATCAATCCTGCACTTCACTCTTATTTGTAGAAGGCTGATGTGAAGGTGTGGAGTCGTGCTCATTTTCTAGGACACATGTACAACATATTAACTTCCAACATAGCATAGTCAATAAATAGAGTGCTCTCAGATGCTAGGAACCTACCCTTTTCTAAGCTCTTAGACGCCATAAGGTCCATGTTAACAAGATGGTTCTCTGGGCGGAGGCGTGGAGCAGGCCTAATGACTACAACACTCACACATGATGCAGAGAAATTACTAGAGGTAATAATTCTGCGACATACGTAATAAATTTGCGACATACGTAATAAGTCTGCGACATGCTTAATAAGTCTTCACTAATTATATTTACATTTTGGCAGCCATGTGTTGATGATTCGAGGTTGTTGACCGTGCAAGAAATAGATGCAGATCAAGTACAAGTCAGTAGTGTGACGCATGTACATGTTGTTAATGTACGTGAATGTAAATGCACGTCGTAGGTTTGACTTGGATAAGTTGCCTTGTGTTCACGCAATTGCAGGTGGAGAAGCTAAGAGAATGTCCCGTGTTGGTCTGACTTCTCCGTACTACTATAAGAACTACCTCAGTAACGCTTACGTCATGTGCATCATGCCAAGTGATGTAGCTCAACCAATTCCTGAACATGTCGCTACTAAACTGTGTTTACATCCTGAAGTTCGACAACCACCTGGAAAGCCAAAAAAGTCTAGATACAAATCTGCGTTAGAGAAAGCAATGGAGAAGAAAGTCCCGAGGAAGCAACACATTTGCTCCAATTGCAAACAAAGTGGACATAATGTGCGTACGTGTGTCATGTGATTTTTTATTCATTTTGTATTATGATATAAAGACTGGTGTCGGTGTGGATTTGTATTTGTATGATGGCTTTGTTACCAATTTTACAGTACCTAATAAACCTAGTAGTAAACTATTCAAGAGATTTTCATAATTTATGTCTGCAAAAAGTTAAAATAAGTCTGCAACAAATGAAACAAGTCTGCAACACTGTCAATATAAGTCGGCAAATTACTATAAGACTGCTAGTCAGTTAACATAAGTCTGCAAGTCAGTTAACATAAGTCTGCAACAAAGTTATAACAAGTTTGCAACAAAGTTATAATAAGTCTGCAATAAGGTTATAAACAAGCATGCAATACATTTATAAGAAGTCTGCAACAAAGTTATAATAAGTCTGTAACAAAGTTATAATAAGTCTGCAATAAGGTTATAAGAAGTCTGCAACAAGGTTATAAGAAGTCTGCAACAAAGTTATAACAAGTCTGCAACAAAGTTATAATAAGTTATCAATAAGGTTATAAACAAGTCTGCAATACAGTTAAAAGAAGTCTGCAACAAAGTAAGAAAGTTAGATGTCTGCAGCATCTACATAAAAAGTCTGCCACAAAAGGATCTAAGCACATAAATAACTACGATTGTGTGGCAGGCTTAAGTATGCAGACTTTGTCTTGACCGTGAGGCCTTGGGTCAGACATCTGAGGGTTTGCGTAAGGAACCTCGTCAAAAATATATATTGCAAGCTTCAAACGGATTCCGGCGATTGTGTTGTCACTTAACCCATCCATATTGTATCCCAATGCAAGGCACTCGACGTACTTGATAGCATAGACACCACAGTCGCCTGCCTGAAAGTTCTATGACACATGCTTGTTATAGTGAACTTTGAAAGGACTCCATTTACGACCCTTTCTTTTCTTTTTGGGTGTCAAATATTTGATCCAATATGGAACGATTTTCGCATATGGCCTCACTTGGTCGACCACTTTTTCCAGTCCTCGGGCATGATGCTATCGTAAATCTCAATAATTTCTTTCTTCATATCCATTTCACACGCAATCTAGTGGCTACGGTTTATGTTGTCGAAAAAGTAGACAACATCAACATCGTCGATCCATCTCTTCTTTGTTTGAGCGTAATATGGAGATGTCCCATTAAACGTACTTTCATAACCTTCACCAAACAGGAACTTCGACGGCGAAATAGCAAACTGTTTAGAGTCGAGAATCCATAAGTCGACAAACCATTGGTCAAGGAAGGCAATTCTTCCAGTCCAAAATGGGATAGGTAATCGGAGAGACCTCTTCCGTAACAAATTCATGGAGGAACACATATGCTGCAAAACAAAAGGAAGAAGATAAGTCTTCAGAACAAATACCCCTAAGACTAGTCTGAGACAAATGAAAAACATCTACAACAAATCAAACAAGTCTTCAACGAGTGAACAAGTCTACAACATATAAAACAAGTTTGCAACGAATAAAACAAGTCTGCAACGAATGAAACAAATAACAAATAAAACAAGTCTGCAACGAATAAAACAAGTCTACAACGAATGAAACAAGTCTGCAACGAATAAAACAAGTCTGAACCGAATGAAACAAGTAACAAATAAAAAAAGTCTGCAACGAATAAAACAAGCCTGCAACGAATAAAACAAGTCTGCAACAAATAAAAGAAGTCTGCAACGAATAAACACAAGTCTGCAACACACACAAATATGCGAGTCGTGAGAATAGGATTTGTTACCTACCTGGTCACCTAACCAATCGTAATCTATTTTTTCTTTCTCTGGCCATTCTTCTTTGGAGATCATGAGCCTTTGGTAGAAATTGAGTTCACTGTCGAATGTACCAATTGGCTGCTCCTTAATAGAATAAGTCCAAAAAATGAGAACGTGGAAACAAATATGCAACGTAAAAAGTAAATCTATACCATATGGAAAACAAAAATGAAGTTGACAACTTACTGACGAAGACGAATAAAATCCATCAGCTTTTGAAGTTTTTCAGGTGCAACTGGTGCAAAAGGATCATATGCGTCATCACTAAGATAACAACCAAATGCGATATCAGGTCTGATGATGCGTTTCACCGTTGAGTTTCCCAAAAAGGGTGATTTATGCGTGGGATCCAACATCTTAGTTCGATCGTGCCCATCAGCTAGGACAGCAGTCAATTTCTTTAAATTTTTCTTCAATACTTTTTCTTTAGCCTGTAACCTGGGGTCAGACTCAGTATCAGACTGTATCTGATTCTTCTCTTTCCGTACTTGCTCTGTTACGTCCTCAACTTTGTCCTAAACTTTTTTGTTTCCTTCCTTAGATGTTGCTTCACCAGCATCCACATTTTCCTCTCCAACTTTTAACCAGGACTGTAAAATTAACATAAGAAAACAAAATTAACTCCACCAGTAAAAAAAAGATACAAATCTGGAAACATCACAACAAATCTGCAATAATACCAACAAGTGAAACAAGTCTGCATCAATACCAACAAATAGTAAACAATACCAACAATATTCATTTACCAACATACTGGGGTTTTGTTAGGAGAAGTTTGTTCAACTTCTTCTTCTACGACAGTAGGCACGTGTCGTAGTTGCTTCATCTCTTCTTTGAGTTTACCAATGTCATTATCAACTATCTTGAACCTATAATCCATTGCCATTAATCTGTCATTTATACTTTTCTCCATCAAATCCACTTTATCACTTAAGCTACTTAAAGCTTTGACCAGTCCAGCGAAATCTGCATTGCCACTCAAATCAACATTCATCTGCACATTAGATATTGTCCTCTTTTCAACATGTGGCTTCTTCGTTCCAACCTTCTCAATGGGGTCTTTATCTTTATCAACTCGAACTCTTTGCTTCTTTGATGGACTCGATCAACAATTCAAATGACCTCCTACCCCCATGGAAACCTCTCCAAAAAAGCATGATCCAATTCTTTCTTGGCGCATTTCAAATCCATCCTACATCCTCTACCTAAACAAAGTATTTCTAGGGAGAGGATGCACAAACAACCTACAATTTTTCTCTTCTCGTAACTCCATATGTTGCACTTTGTCAACACCTTAGCCAACTCCTCCCAAGAAAGTCCTTCGTCTATAGGCACACCTATCTCACCCCATATTTCGCGGTGATCAATTTTCGCTTCTTCCCCTTCTTTTACAACAATGTACGGATCACAATTAAGTCCTGACAGCTCTGCAAATTCATGCAATGAAAACCTTAGAGGTTTCTCTTCAATCAAACACCAAATCTCACTTTTGCTAAGAATTTCCAACTGATGTGCGAGGAAGTAGTGAACTGTCTTCCCTTGCCATGTAAACTTACTCTCTGCTAACAAAATAAGAACACCAAGAGCTGAATTCTGTAGGTACTCCCATACGTCCTCGCCAACACTGACACAGACCTTTGTCAAAATTGACAAAGGACATCCATGATTTATACTTTTAATTTGGTCTGGAGCTACCCTATACATCCGCGGAAGATATTCTATTTTCTCACTAAAATCCATACCTATACACACACAAAAAATCTGCGATAAATGAAACAAGTGTGCAACAAATAAAATAAGTCTACAACAAATGAAATAAAACAAGTATGCAACAAATGAAACAAGTCTGTAACAAATAAAATAAGTCTGCGACAAATAAAATAAGTATGCAACAAAAGAACAAATCTACAACAAATCTGCAACAATAGAACAAATCTGCAACAATACCAACAAATCTGCGAACAAAGGAACAAATCTGTAACACACAAAACTGTAACAATACCAACAAATCTGCGACAATAGAACAAATCTGCAACCATAGAAAACAAATTTACAAAACTATTGTCACTAGAAAAAAATATCCGCGGAAAAATCAAAATACTAAAAAGTAAGAAATAGATGAAGAATACCGAAATCAGATATTGGGAGGAAACAGCTAGGTTTTAGGATTTCCTGACGGCGGGGATGAAAGAGAAGATGATGGCGAGGATGAACGATGAAGAAGATGACGGCGAGGATGAACGATGAAGAAGATGACAGCGAGGATGAACGATGAAGAAGACGAACTCTAAAGAGCAGAGAAAAGAAAGCGAAGACAACAGTGAAGATGACGACGACGAGAGGATGACGAAAACGACGATGAAGAAGATGAAGACAACAACGAGGATGACGAACACGATGAACACAACGGCGAGGATGCGAAAATCCGACGAAAGATGAGAAAAATGTGTGGGTGAGAAATATGAAAAAATAGTTTTTTTCGTTTCTAGGGAAGAGGAGGGAAGTGAAAATGTTTTAGAAAGGCAACAAGTTTTTAGTTTTGAATTCTGAAACAATTCTCTTTTTTTTAGAGAAAAATAAATCAAAATGACATTTTCGTTAATAAGTTAGCCATAATGGATTTTTATGTCTTTTTTCCAAAGAGTAGTGTTATTCTAGTCAAGTCCGTTTTGAGGATGTTATTCTAGTAATAACACTAAAGATTAGTGTTATTCTGAGTAATTTTCTCTAATATATATAAAGATTACTTTACCGTAAAAAAAGAAGTAATTGCTGTCAAACTAAAAGTAATTGTGCTAAAATATAACTAATTTTCGTTTCTAAAACTAGTATAATTAAGAGAAATACCATTGCAGAACCTTTAATAATCTCAAAATTAGTTTCTTGGTTTTGTACACTATTCATCTATCATGTTGTCGTACGAAATGACAATTTCATCCCTACACTATCTCAAAATTTTTAATTTTTTTACGGGTACGATTCGCCGATGTTTCATTTCTTCGTTTGTTCTTCATATGACATATCTAGAACTCCCCAAACGATTGTTTGCCGCCGGTTAAGAGCCCACCATAATCAAAGTAAATCTCTACTAGAAAATATCACTTATACATCAATTGAAGCAAAGTCTAAGCGCGACGGAGTTAAAGTTCATGAGTGAATCGTCTCTCGGCAAGATTCTAGTACTTTCGTCCAAACCAGCGTGGTCAACGACATTTGGCATTTTCCTAGTTTCGTCCAAACCAGCGTGGATAATTTCTTCTCAACTAGTTCGTTAATGATGATATACCAGTTTGTTTTTGGATAATAATGTTTACTTTAGTTATGTTAACCTCTGTCATAGTCAAATTTGGATATTATGGACAAAACTGATTTGGTATTTTTCTTTTCTTGTTCTTCTACTATTCAAATGTTTTTGTCATAAATGTTTTCAAATACTCATATATCTACATTGCATTCTCATCCATTAATTCTTATCAGCATATATGTGAGGTTTAATTGTTATTCGCATATTTGTTCTTCTAATATATGTATTATCTTGATATGTAGATTATCCAAAAAAATGACATGGTTATCTGCGATTCCAAGCATTTAAGCCAAATCTGTATGTTTTCAGTTTAGTGTTTAATGTTTAGGGAATAAGGTTAGGGGGCTTAGGTCTTAGGGTTTATGGTTTAGGGTTTAAGGTAAATGGTTTAGGGTTTATGGAATATGGTACATTTATGTGCCATTGTAGTTTATTTATGTAATATCGCGATACTTATATTATCTAATAACAGTAACTTGGTTATATGGCTAACTTAGTTATACAATAATATGGGTATCTGTAATTTTGAGCATTTAAATCAAATCTATATGTTTTCAGTTTATGGTTCAATGTTTAGGGAATAAGGTTAAGGAGTTTAGGGTTTTTGGTTTTCGGTTTAAGATAAATGGTTTAAGGTTTAGAGAATATGGTACATTTATGTGTCATTGATAGTTGATTTATGTATTATCGTGATACTTATATTATCTAATAACAATAACTTGGTTATCTGGCTAACTTAGTAATACATTTATCTGACTAACTTAGTTATACAATAACCTGGTTATTTGTAATTCAGAGCATTTAAGCCAAATCTATAAGTTTTCAGTTTAGACTTCAATGTTTAGAAAATAGGGTTAGATAGTTTATGACTTAGGGTATAGGTTTTAAGGTTTATGGTTTAGGATTTAGGGTATATGATTTAGGGTTTAGTGAATATGGTACAAGGTGCCATCGATAGTTTATTTATGTATTATATATCCTAATACTTATATTATCCAATAACAATAACATGATTATCTGTGAAGCCAAATCCACAAGTTTTCAGTTTAGGATTCATTGTTTAGGGATTAAGGTTTAACGGTTATGTATTTGTTAGCGGGGGTTTTTTAGGGTTTATTAGTTTATCAACTCAAAATAATTTCACAAAGTCTCAGATTACCTGGCTAACTTAGTTATACATTTACCGATAACGACGTTACCATATACATTTTAGAAAAAAAATCATGTCGTTTGTTGAGTTTATCTTTCCTTCCCCAATGAAGTAAATTTTACCAATAATATAGACGACAATAAGCTTGGTTTACGGACACCAACTTATTATCTAATTATATTTATGTTAGTTTTTATTTTTTTTGCCCAACAAACAAAAATGCTTCATCTAATATAGGCCACAAGACGTTAGATTTACGGACATATATGTCTAATAAACTCTTATCCACATAATTTGTTAATTATAAAAATATGTAACATAACCAAATCTTTGTAGATCCAGCGCCGACGGAGAGGCATCAAATATTTTCGCAACAATTAATGTTGTGTTCCCTCCGACTTTCCCGCTTCTTGCAAGTTGTAAACAATAGGGATATTATTGTCCAACTGGGTCAGTTACTTTTTGTAAAACTAATTTCCAAAAAAGGAAAAATTCCAGATCCTGTCCGAGATTCTCGCCCACGAAACCTGTATAAATAGTAAGCATATCATTCGTAGAAAGGAGAACTTTTGGACCCTAGAAGAAACACTGAGCAATATCTTGTACGCAATCACTTTCTAAACAGCAGTAATAAAAACAATGTTTGGATCTTTGTTCTTGTGTTTCGATCGAAGAACTTTCTGTTCCCTTTAAAAAACCTTAAAAGAATTTGGTTGTGCGAGTTTCGACTCCCACAATATACTTTTGAGATGCTATTTCACGTACACAAAATGGAAGTATATAGAGAAATTATTTAGGCCTCTAACTAATTGGAAGATGTGTCATTGAATTAAAATACAATTTAGATAAGATTAATAAATCATAATAGGTTTTATCAAATGTATAGGCTGGTTATATCCGTATTAATTATTTTGTGATTTTGATTTCGGTTTACTTGGTTAGAGTAAATGTATATAAACTTTGTAACCCGTCATTTTGACTTTGACGAAAATAAGAAATCGTTTCACAAATTCTCTTTGTTCATGAACTCTATTATGGTATCATAGCTTTTACCGAACAATCTTAGTTTCGTCGACAGATCTTTACCGAGACATTCTGAAGGTGATTTATGTTTCAAAATCTAGAGTAGATGTAACAGCATGGTGAAATCATGGATTCTTAATATTGTGAATAAGGAGATCTATGACTGTATACTCTATTATTAGGATGATGTCGAGATGTGGGATGATTTGTTCATTAGGTTCAAAGTTAATAATCTGCCAAGGAAATAGCAACTTGAACATGTTGTGATGACTCTCAAGCAAGGTCAACTTGATCTTTCTGCTTATTTCACTAAGAAGAAAACGTTGTGGTAACTACTCTCTAATACAAGGTCTCGCACTGTGAAGAAGTGTGATTGTGATCAAGTTAAAAAGTTACTTGAGGAAGCTGAAACAAGCCGTATAATTCAATTCCTTATGGGATCGAATGATAATTTCAACAACATCCGAGGTCAAATACTTAACATGAAACCTAGACCATGATTTAATGAGATCTACAATATGCTGGATCAAGATGAGAGTAAGAGGGCTGTTGGATTTACATCAAGGTCTATGCCTATCCTTTCAGCTTTTCAGTCTCAACCTAATGTTCCAGATCAGAATAACATCTTGCTGGCACAAAGAAAATTTCAGAAACTAAAATGTTCCCATTGCTTTCGTATTGGACATACAGTTTATAAATGCTACAAGGTCCATGGTTTTCCACTAGGACATCCGAATAATAAGAAGAATAATTCTGTTGGGAGTACAAATTTGGCAGCTACAAGTCAAATTCAGAATCAAAATACAGTGTGTTCTAAAGAAGCAAATGACAACATGTCAAAGGACCAACCTTAACATATGATTTCTTACTTGAGTTCTAAATTTCAGTCTCCAAGCATTAGTTCATGCCCTGAAAAGACCACAACTTTAACTTCAAATTCTGTACCAAATGTCTCCCATATATCTGGTATGTTCCTTTCACTCGACAACTATTACTATTATAACATGTTGACTTCTTCTATATCTCATGAAACTAAGTTGTCTCTTAGAACTTACATTATAGATTCTGCAGCTAGTCATCATGTTACTCATGAAAGGGATTTGTATAAGGAGTATAGGTCATCAGGTAGAACTTTTGTTACTTTGCCATATGGTTATATAGTTAGAATATAAGGTAATGGTCATATTCAACTTACGGATGCTCTCTCTCTGTATAATGTGTTGTACATTCCTGAATTTAGATTCAACTTGTTAAGTGTTAGTGTGATAACTAAAACTTTGAATTCTAAAGTCAGTTTTACTTATGATGCATACTTTATTCAGGCTCTCACTCGAGATTTGATAATTGGTCGAGGTAGTCAAGTTGCCAACTTATATGTTCTGAATCTTGATAAGTCACTTGTAAATCTGTCTTGTACATAATTTCCAAGTAATTCTAGGTCATCCTTCTATGCATGATCTGATAATGCACATGAACTAAAATATACTGAGCTTTACCTAAATAAAGGTATTAAAGCATATCATTCGTGTCCTGAAACTCCTGAGCAAAATTTTGTGGTAGAGAGAAAACATCATCACTTGTTGAATGTAGTTAGGGCTCTAATATTCCAATATGAGGTTCCTTTAGAATACTGGGATGATTGTGTCTTAACTGCAACTTTTTAATAAATAGATTACCATCTCTAGTTATAGACAATAAGACTTTATATGAGAAGTTAACATCTAAGGTTCCTGATTATCATTCTCTTAGGGCATTTGGATGTCTCTGTTATAGTTCTACATCTCCTAAGTCTAGAACTAAGTGTAATCCTAGAGCTAGAGCTTGTATTTTCTTAGGTTATCCTGTTGGGTACAAAGGTTTTACGCTACTAGATATAGAGACATACTCAGTTTCTATTTCTAGATATGTCATATTGATAACACTGTATTTTTACCCGTTTTACTATCTATTTAAGAACGCTTTAATAAGTGTTTCATTCGCTTTTACATGTTTTATTACGGCTTTCGCATATTTGTAGTTTCAAGACTCTTTTCAGGTTACTTAGGCAAAAACATTACAAATTGGAGAAAGACCAAATTTTCGGCTCTGTGTCAAACCGTCAGAAGTTCAATTGCCAAAGAAGTTCTTCTCACCGTCTGATCTAGCCCAGTTTTGAAAATATTCAAGAAGGATCATCTAACTATCCATTCCAACAGATTTGAGGACAATCCAACGGTTCAATCAAAAGACACATGAAGATCAAGAAGTCCCATCAGACCACTCTCGGAGCAGCCCCAGACGCGGCCAAGAGGCAATCCGCTGCGGCCAGGAAACCTCACCCATGACCAAGTGAAGGTTCACCGTAGCCAGACTCCATGGACCCGCGGCCAAGACAATTTTGTCCCGTAAGCCTAATTTCAAGGTCTGTTCAAATCCCGTCAAGGAGAAACTCTAAAGACCTATGAAAACAAAGCCCAAGACCTATAAATATGTGTTTTAGAGACACAGTTTCGTGTGCCACAGCCCTATCCTTTTTGCTTTTACGTTACTTCTTTCTACTCTTTGCTCTTTACTTTCGAGATTGGTGAAAAGGTTCTCTCCGGACATCGTTCTTAAATTCGAGAGGCTCCTTCATCAATCTCCTGCTTTTATTTAATCATGTCTTTTACTTCTATTATGTGCGAGTAGTTTAATCGTTGGGTTTAAAAGGATTGTGGAGGGAAATTCTATGTTCGATAAGGATTTCACAAGGTAAAACCCTAGCTGAATTCTAGAGCTCTTTCTTATAGATCGTTGTTAATCCATGAATCTAGCGTCATGAACTAGAGTCTGATTTATAGGTGTTAAAGAACCACCATAAGTGCTGAATCTAAATGCCCAAATTGTTCATCTATAAGTGTGTGTCACGTCGTAAGATACGAAAGTATACTTACGGAGTGTCGTGAACTAAGAAGAACCAGCGCGAACAGCACGGTTTTCTGCGCGGCCAGAGACGAAAGCTACTAGTTGAGTATATAGATTGTTGGTGCATAGTATGTACGAAAGTAGACTACGCCATTTATTTTGTTTAGTTCGTGGAGTTAAAATCTAGAATCGTGTAACTGATATTCCCATATTTTACATCTCTTAGCATGCATTCTTGTCATTATTTTGTGTCTCATGCATGTGTCTTGCATAGTTTTTAAGGTATTTAGGTCTAAATTAGGGTAATAGGTGTATACATTAGGTCATATTCAGTTTTGCATGCATTTGGAGTGTTTTTAGGTGATTTGGAGACAATTGATGATATTTGGAGAAATAGGCCAAAGTAGAATGCAAAGTCCATCCGAGACGCCGGAAAGATATGGCTGGACGGAGACTTTCCGATCCGAATCGGCTTCAATGACCTGCATAGAAGTTGCAGAGGAGTGTGTTAGCTATCCAGGGGAGTTTGAATCAGGTCATTCGGACATCTGGTTAGGGTTATTGCGGTTTTAAGGAAGGCGTATCTGCCTGGCCGAGAGACCAAAGACTACGTCTCACCCGGCATGGAACATGACCATCAATACCGCCCCAATTATGACCGGTACACACGTCCGGTGCTGCACCAACTCCCAACCAGGAGGAATACCGGCGTCCCATACCGGCCCCAATTTGCCCGGCGTAGAAGCTCTCGCCGAAGCTAGCCGAAGTGTCTGAAAGATCAGGCCAAATGAAGACCTTCTCGTGCCCAGTTTAATCTGAGTTCTTGATGAAATCATAGAATATCGAGCTGAATTTTGTTTACTGGTGGTTTCATGTCATTCATATCAGCTGTTCAAGAGATATGACAAATATAGCAAGGACACGTCTGTCTGGCATCCAAACGAGTTCTGCTCCAAATACGACGTCTGAAAGATCAAACCCAGATGAAGGGTTTACACATTACACTCTTCATAGAAGTTGTAGCCCACTGAGTTAGCTATCCACAAGAGGTGGTTTGAGGCTATTCAGACATGTAGTCCAGGAGATATCGTGGCTTTAACAACCGGTGCTCTTCTCACCTCGACCCACTTTCAACCGGGTCAATACCCGGTTTGTCCCGGGTTGACCCGGTCCGACCCTGCTCAAAAAACACCTTATAAATAATGTAAAAACCCTTTTTTAGATCTATCTCCTTTTTTATGCTTTTTCTCCCTTTTTCTCTCTAGAGCAAAAACTTGTCTTTTGAGGGTTCTTGAGATTTTTCCCAAAGATCTCTTTGATTTATGCAAGTTTGAGTTTATATATTTTCATCTTTCTCTAATCTTTCACTTTCATATTCCCTAATCATGATTAACATTACCTCTTTCACAAGATTTGGTGTGTTCTTCATGACTAGTGAGTAGTCTTTTAGGATTTGAAGATTTGGTAGATTTAGGGTAATTTGATGGATGATCAATGATGTCTAGGATTAGATTATATGATTTCCCTTCTTGATTAGTGGGTTTTAAGCTAGATCTAGTTTGAGAAAGTGGATTTAGATCAAAAGACATTTCATGCGCAAAAGGTGTTTGATGAAATGCCTTGATGAACTAATCAAGAGATATTCATTTCTACCCTAGGTGATTAGTTGTCTAGAGTGATTATTTCGTTGATCTTGAATGATAGACTTAAAGCTTGCTAATTAGTGATTCACAAATGAGAATTTGATCTTGAATTAGTAATTAGCAAAGTAATTAATGCCTTGAGAGAGGATTAGTTAAGATTAGTGATTTTTGCCTAGGGATTAATTTTCATTAAGCATTGGACATCATTAATTAGCCATTGGATTGCCCTATATCAATTACCTTATCCTTGAATTCGCATTTTATCATTGTTTTATTCACCGTTTAGTGTCTTTAGCTCTTGTCACTTGTCTTTTAACTGATAGTTCACTAGCTTAATCGCTAAAACCACTTTGTTTGCTTGAATTAAAGAGTGTCTTGTATTCTTGTTGCATTGAACTAGACCCTAGATTGGATTGACACCTAAAACACCACAATGAAATGTGTATTTAGGATTGATTCTTAAGTAGGATAAAATTCTATTTATCAATTGGCGCCGTTGCCAATTTGGGGTTCTAGTTTAGTCAATAGAATTTAGATTCTTTTTGAGATCAATCTTTTATTTACATTATGTTAATGCACATCACTAAGAGCATGCATCTCATCGAGATGATGAATTTTCTCTTGTACATTGTCACTAAATTGTCTTCCTTAGTTCTCTTATGCTTTCAAAGGTACCAAATCAAAAAAAGGAGCAATGGAAAGACAAGATCCCTTGAAGTATTGGATTCGGACGATCAAAGAGGGTACCAAGTCCAAAGGAAAAATGATGGAGAGACAAGGTCACTTGAGGTGTTGGAGATGGATTACCAAAGGAACATTCTTCAAGCCCCACAACCTCAAGAAAAGCCATAACCTCAAGAATTGGCATCAAATCCGATCCAAGTTCCAAAGAAGAAACCAACGGTTGGGTGGGTGTTTTGACACTCCATGCTGTCATGGATCAAGATATAGAATTCACCCACCACCAATTGAAGCCGAGGCATATGAGATCAAGACAAACTTTGTTAGGTTGATTCAAGAGTTTAGATTCTTGGGGACAAATGTGGAAACCCCTTATGATCACTTGGATTCCTTTGAGAGGTTGTGTGACACGTTTAGAACCGGAGGAGTGCCCCATGATAGCATCAAGCTCATCTTGTTTCCGTTTTCTCTTGGAGAAAGAGCAAGCCAATGGGAGAGAGCATTACCTTCTCACTTGGTGAAGTCTTGGGATGATTGTAAAGAGCTCTTCCTTAATAAGTTTTACCCTACACAAAGAACGGTCCAAACTAGGAAGGACATCTTGAGTTTCAAGCAAGGCATGCATAAAACCTTTCATGAGGCGTGGGAAAGACTCAAGGGATACACTCGAGATTGTCCCCATCATGGGTTCAAGAAAGGAGCCATTCTTAGCATCTTCTATTGGGGAGTTCACCAAGAGCACAAATGGACGTTGGATGCCGCTAGCAAAAGGCGTTTTGCAAATGTCACCGTGGAGCAAGGAGAGCTACTTGTTGAGAACTACTTTGAGAAGCATGATACAACCCCTCTAGAAGGATCATGTCAAGACCCCGAATTGAAAGGCTTGCAAGATAAATTGGATATAATGGAAAAGCTCATAAGCGCGCAACAAAGAGGAGTTTGTTTGGGTCTTGAGCAACACCGAGATGAATCCAATCTCGTGGCCAACAAGGAGAATTACAACCAAGGGAGTAGGCTTCTAAATCAATGGTCTAACCATGAAGTTCAAGGCAATCAACAAGGCTACCAAGAGAGCCATGAGTATGTTCAAATCTCTATCCAAGAGGAGGAACAAAGAGAGGTGCTCAATCAAATCCTAGAAGTTCAACAAATGAATGATATCAAGTTTGGCAAGATGATGGGAGCAATGAATGACAAATTAAAGGGCTTTCATGATGAGATCAACAATAAGATTGAGAAACTAGCTTCCTATTTGGATGCCTTAGAACCCAAATTGGCCAACCTCTCTTTGCCATCCGAGAAACCAAAAGATGTGACGGTTTTATCAATTGTTAACGAAGAGAGGTTTTTTTAGAAGAACAAAAGGGAACCAACTTTTGGAAATGCTATTGACGATGAATTTGCTCTAGATGGAATATGCCTAAGCTCTTTTTTCTTTCCCTCATTTGAGAATAAGGAGAATGATGAGCAAGAGAGGAATGCTAAGAAAGTAAGAGACATGGGTAGTTGTGAGAAGATAGAAAAAGCTTCACCCATAAAAACTCATGAGAAGAAGAAAGAATCACATAACAAGAATGCTTTGGGTTACGGTAATGTTGAAGAAACTTTAGCATTAGATGGAGATTGTTTAGCATCTCTCTTCCACACAACGATGGAATGTGAGGTTGAAAGTAGCGAGGTTGCAAAGAAGAGAACAAGGACCAAGGCTAAGATGAAAAACGAACTAAGAAAGCTTGATGGGTCAAAGTCCGTGCTAGACAAGCCCTCCATCATGACTCTCACTCCTTGGAAGTACAAGGATGGAGTGATTGAGTACAAGATCAATTGCAAGGGATGGCCCGAACCTTTTGCCTCGCTCAAGGCGATCCTCACACCCGAGCTCAAAGAGAAAGGGGAAGCCGGTCTTGAGGAAGTCATGAGCAAGGTGCTCAAACTTGAACTCAAGGATCCACCATGGAGTGCTTACACTCCTCTCCCACCCGCCTAAAAAGGGTAACCAAAGTCAAACTTAGTGACTTTAAACAAAGTGCTCTTGGGAGACACCCCCAAGCTTATCATTGTACATACTTTCTTTTTATGTCTCTCTATGTTTTCTTTTTCTTTTTGATGGGTTTGCTTAGTGTGCATAGGTTCTTGGTGGTCTAGTGGTCATGAGCCTCAAGAAAAGATGAGAGGAACCCACGTGATGAGTATGACATCTCTTGGCCCTTCGATCCCTCTCGTCATCTCCAAACTTCCAAGGTTATACTCCAAACTTTGTACATAACATTTAGAATCTTGAGTTTTGATTTCTTTCATGCATTGCTTAGCTTTCTCTTAAGCTTTCATTACACAAGGGACTGTGTAATTTAAGTTTGGGGGAGGGTTTATGTGTTATCTAATATTGTGTTTTGTTTTCTTATTTTTCTCTTTGCATATTTGAGTCTCATGAATAGAAAAACATCAAAAATTTGAAAATTTTGAACATAAAAAGAAGCATGTAGTTGCATTTCACATGATTAAGATTGAGTCTAGATGCATATAGGTTTGCACTCACTTGCATTGGTAGAAATGTCCATGTGGAATATAAACTTAAGAGCTTGAGTTAATGCCCTCGTTAGGAGTTATTTGATGCATTTGAGCGATCACGAAGTTAAAGATGATCCATGCTTTGATCTTGCGGGTTGAATGTTTATGTTTTTGTTGAAGCATGCTTTGATTTGATCCCAACTCTATCTAGTGAACTCTAATCTTGACTTAAAATATCATGCTTGTACATTGAAGAGTGGACTCATGGATACCATATACATATTTAAGCTATCTTTTCCCTTTTCACCACTCTTGTTAGCTCAAATAGCCGATTCCCACCTTTGGAACGGTTGACCACACCCTAAACCAAACCTTCCTTCTAACCTACATCTCTTGTGTGTGTCGCGAGGCCTAATTTCAAATGAACTTAGTAAAAAGTGTTGAGTTTGGAACGACAAGGAGAAGCTTTCATGTAGAACTAGCTCACACATCAATGAGATTGACATAGGATAGGATAGATAGATTGGGAGTGTAACACCCGTCCCTTACCTTCCTTAAGACGGCATGTCACGAGTTAACTTATTCCACAATTAATCACACTTAACCGGAAATAACCGAACATAATCCTTATTTCAATTGAACAATCCTTCCAATAAAGTTAACACATCATTTATTAAATCCAATAGTCTAAAAATGGTAATCCATTATAAATAAAATCCGGTAAATAAACCCCGAAGCCCCATATCCGGCACCAGATGAACAAACATCACCAGCTACTCCTCATTCTCACCTACAAGAAGAGAGGGGTGAGTAATTGGGGATTACTCAGCGAGGGCAAGCCTAAGGGCTCAAGAATTCACCATATACAATTACATCCACGAAGGTCATAAAGTCTAAAACTAAAACAGCCAGGCAAACACGTGTCCACGACACGACACACAAAACACATGTGGGACTCGAACCCACTAACTGACAAAGAGTGTCATTCCATGATATCACGAGTAACCTCGGTCTTTACCATGAATGCCCTACGTGCCCATACTAGCACGCACTCCCGTCTACCGATCCTTCGTACTGCTAGCACTTCATCGAACCGATCCTTCGTGCTTTCAGTACTTCATCGCCTTCCTGGCTCGTAAGCCCTCTTGACCCATGGGCTAGTCACGAGTACCCCATGGACCACCACACAACTGCCAGGTTAGCCACTCCATGTTAAGCCGGCATCACGGTCTTAACCATGGATGACCAATCCTAGGCAGGAACTACCGCGGCTAACCGCACCTAATTATATGACACCACAATCAACGTGCATTTCAAGCAAGTCCACGCTACAAACAACACCCAATCGTATTCTCTTCCTTTAATTTATTATTTCTAAGTGATACATTTTTATACATATTCATATATATATATATATATATATATATATATATAATATAATGTAATAATACATACTCAAACAAATACATGTTACTTATTTAAATGTAACCCATAGGTACATCTGGTTTAATAATAGACTAACTCACTAACGGGAATATACGGTACATGAAAAAACACGAACTCGTCCATCACCTTAGCAAATTGGGAAGAGATGTCGGAACTGACTGAAATGAGATTCCGGTTCAGCAACAAACACGGACTGCGTTGATTCACAATTAATAAAACACGATTTAAATTAGTTTGGTATTCCCGGATAAATACTCAAACCCAAATAAATCGGCTATTAATTAAACCCACAACAATTCCTTAATTGTGATTTAATTAGCTAATCCCAAAATAATCATAAGTCTCGCGTTAAATTTCCAAATCCTCATACCAAACCAAATTCCATTAAACCAATTAAAGATCTCAATTGCATATCCCACAAAACGACAGCAACACCTCGTATTGAATTGCTCCAACCATTAAATCCATTAAACCGGTCAATACAATTAAACCACCATAATATTCCAAGTCCCAATTCAGATTAAACCATGCTGGATAATTAATCAACAACATCATCATCTCTCGGTGAAGAATATTCGGCCGATTACCTCAAGAGAAGCAGACAGCGACGATGAACAGAGATGGCAACGACGGCGAGCTCCGGTGGTTCCAAGAACTGCGGCGGCTCTCCGGCGAACAGAAGCAAACATGTTAGTCTCGGGCTAATGCAGATCGGAACGAAACGGTGAATAACACTGATTTACCTTTCCCGATCACTCCCACACGAGACGGCAGGGAAGGTGGCGGCGACGGACGGGTCTGGAAGCTTCGACGGTGGCGCGGGTCTCGGACCTATGGTGGATCCAAAGCGAACGAGGTTAGGCTCATCTCAATCGGACCGAAACAAAAGAAGGTCTCAGGGTTAAGCTCACGGCTTAACTTTCCGACGACGCGACTCGGTCGACAGCGGCTCCTTGATCAACGACAGCGACGGTAGAGGGCTCAGGGGCTAGGGTCTGCGCATAAGTAACTAGGCTCGCATCCCGAGGTAATTTTCTCCTTTTATACACGCGTTTTAGGGTTTGAGCCGAATCCGACGCGGGTTTGGTTTCGGGTTCGGGTCTAGACTCGGGTTCTTGGGCCTCATGGCTCGTTAGTGGGTCCGGGATGTTACAATTCTCCCCTACTACGAGGGAATTCATCCTCGAATTCGGCCCGTGATCCTGTCTGTTACTCCTGTACTCAATGAGCTCGGGGTAATCTTCATGCATCTGACTTTCTGACTCCCATGTCTCTTCCAGAATACCATCTCTCTCCCAACATACCTTGACTGACTTCACATTCTTTCCTTGGACTTCTGTTTCATGCCGTTCCAAAATCTCAACGGGTTTACTAGCTCATTGCAGTCAAGTTCCTATTCAAATCTGCGGGCGGGTTTGGTAAGACAAATTCTGGTTCTTTGATAACTTTTTGTAAAACTGAAACGTGGAAGACGTCATGAAAATTTGATAACTCTTGCGGTAATGCCAATCGATAAGCTACAGCTCCAATCTTTTCAGTAATGATATATGGTCTCATATACCTCGGCTTAAGCTTCTTTAACTTCCAATTTTTATGAGCTCCTCTGAATGTCCTCATTTTCAAGAATACCGCGTCACCCACTACAAATTCTAAATCCGTACGGCGCTTGTCTGCATAACTTTTCTGCCCGTCATGGGCTTCCTTTAGCCGGTCTTTAAGCAGTTCCACTTGGATTTCTGTTTCTTGGATCATCTCTGGCTCTGAGTCCTTACGTTCTCCCACTTCAGTCCAACAAAGCGGAGTACGACATGATCTTCCGTACAGAGCCTCGTACAGTGGCATTTCTATGCTAGAATGGTAGCTGTTGTGGTATGCGAACTCCACTAATGGTAAATATTTGACCCAAATTCCTTCCCAGTCGAGTACACAAGCTCTCAACATGTCCTCAAGCGTCTGAATTGTCCTCTCAGACTGTCCGTCCGTCTGGGGGTGATACGATGTGCTGAGACGAACCTTTGTTCCCAATGCCTTTAGAAAAGCCTGCCAGAATATTGATGTGAAATTTGGATCCCGGTCCGACATAATACTAATTGGCACTCCATGCAGCTTCACAATCTAATCCAGATACAACTGCGCTAAACGGTCCGCGTCATAGGTCTTATTTATAGCTATGAAATGCGCGGTCTTGGTTAGTCGATCCACTATTACCCAAATGGCATCTTTACCACCCGTGGTCCTTGGTAGCCCAGTAACGAAGTCCATCGTTATCATGTCCCATTTCCACTCTGGTAAGGGCAAATTCTGAAGTAACCCACTTGGAACTCGATGTTCTGCCTTCACTAGCTGGCATGTCTGGCACTGTGATACCCAAGATGCCACATCCTTCTTCATACCTCCCCAATTGTAATATCGTTTCAGATCTCGGTACATTTTTGTGGTTCCCGGATGTACTGAGAATCTCGAGTTATGAGCTTGTGCTAAGATCTCGTCCTTTAAACCCTTATCATTCGGCACACTAACTCGATTCTCATACATGATAGTCCCATTCTCTGCGGTGTGGTATCCTTCCACATTGGTCTCCACTGCTCTCGACAATACAACATCAAGTTTCTGCGCTTCTCGTATTCTCAATAGTAGGTCAGCCTGATTTACAGCCTCTAATCCAACTACATCTTCTCCCGCTGAAGTCACACAAATTCGCAGCGTGCATAAAGTAGCTTCCAGTTCTTGCATTTCTTTTTCCCTTGATACATCGCTCTTCCTTCTACTCAGTGCATCAGCCACTAAGTTAGCCTTTCCTTGATGATATGCGATGTCCAAATCGTAATCAGCTAACAATTCCACCCATCTTCTCTGCCTCAGATTAAGATCAGACTGGGTGAAAATGTACTTAAGCGCCTTGTGGTCTGTGAACACTTGAACCTTCTCTCCGTATAAATATGAGCGCCATGTTTTCAAGGCGAATACCACTGCTGCCAATTCCAGATCGTGTGTTGGGTAATTCGTCTCATGAGGCCGCAGCTGCCTGGAAGCATGATATATCATGGCTTTTACCCCTTTTAGACCATGATATAAATCCGTTTAATAGAGTCTTTCTGCTATTTCGTAGTGTTTTAGAGTATTTTACAGGTTTAGCACGTTTGGAGCATAATTGGAGATATTTGAGCTTTCTAGAGCATTTTGGAGCAAAGCTGAAGTTCGTGTTGCTGAGTACCCGATTTGACGCTTGGTGTCGATCGATACTGCCTAGCATCGATCGATACCCATCGCAGCATACACGACCCGCGACTTTAATGAAGAGTTGAAGAATTGCAACTTGGTCCAGAAGTCTTTAATATTTACAAGAAGCCCCAAAACGTGATTTAGTTTATTTATAGGGATTTTACAACCACTTTGTTGGCGACGCTTTATTTTTATTCTGGATATGTGAGATAGCTTTTCAAGGGAGACAAGTCTGAAACTCTGTTCGTCGAGAGAAGATTTCAAACCCTTTTGTTACTCTTTCTTGTTTTATATTGAGTATTTATTCAAACATGTTTATTGATTCAATTTCCATGTCAGAGTAGATCTTTTGTTAGGTTTTGGGATTCTCATAAGGGATCTCTTTGAATGCTAGGTTGATTATTTATTTAGGGTTCATAATCTGAATTAATTCTTCGCCCTAGGTTGTTCTCAAAGCTAATTCTATATTGATCACCTAGAACTTAGATCTTAGGATAATTGATTAGGCACGACAGTGCAATTAATTACCTGATAGAACTTAGGGTGAGCAAATTGATTATTCGCAAAGAGATTTGGTTTAATTGATTTGTGAACATATCAAACCTGAAATTAAAGTTGATTTACTCTTAAGAATTTGCAAAGAAATTTGGGATTCTGAAGTTTAGGTTTAGATGATTCTCGCAACGACAGTTGGTTAATTATACTTAAGTGATTTGAGTTCGAGAGCCGTGCGTAACATGATCCCTGATTAATTAGTTTATTTTGCATTCATTGATTTCCTGAGAAATATCCCTGAACCTATCTCTTTTCCATCTATTTACAACTCATTTACGGCTTACTGCTTTCTGTTAAATATGAATTTCTTAGCTTGATTCGACACTATATAATCTATTGTGTGATTTCTCTGAGTTCTTGTGTTCGACCCCTGATATACTGCAGCAATTGCTTTAGTACTTTTTAGGGTATTAATTTGAGCATATCAAATTTGGCGCCGTTGCCGGGGACTCAATTTCGCCATTAGATTTTAGCTGTCGAGTTTCGACTAAGCTCGTTGGTATCGATCGATACTACCTAGTATCGGTCGATACACGTCGTTTCTTTTTGTTGATATCGATCGACACCATCCAATGTCGGTCGATACTCATCGTGTTTTTGGTTACTTACTGATATATCATGGTTTTTACCCCTTTTATGCCATGATATAAGTCCGTTTTATAGAGTATTTCTGCTATTTCGTAGTGTTATAGAGTCTTTTACAGGTTTTAGCACGTTTGGAGCAAAGCTGAAGTTCGTGTTGCTGAGTACCCGATTTCACGTCAAGCATCGGTCGATACCTCCTTGGTATCGATCGACACTCATCGAGGCAGACACGACCCGCAACTTTAATGAAGAGTTGAAGAATTGCAACTTGGTCCAGAAGTCTTTAATATTTACAAGAAGACCCCACTTCGTGATTTAGGTTATTTAAAGGATTTTACAGCCACTTTGTTGGCTACGCTTTATTTTAATTCTAGATTTGTGAGAGAGCTTTTGAAGGAACTCTGTTCGTCGAGAGAAGATTTCGAACCCTTTTGTTACTCTTTCTTATTTTCTATTGAGTATTTATTCAAACATGTTTATTGATTTAATTTCCATGTCTGAGTAGATCTCTTGTTAGGTTTAGGGATTCTCATAAGGGATTTCTTTGAATGCTAGGTTGATTAGTTATTTAGGGTTCAGATCTGAATTAGTTCTTTGCCTTATGTAGTTCTCAAAGCTAATTCTGGATTGATCACCTAGAACTTAGATCTTAGGATAATTGATTAGGCACGACAGTGCGATTAATTACCTGATAGAACTTAGGGTGAGCAAATTGATTATTCGCAAAGAGATTTGGTTTAATTGATTTGTGAACATATCAAACTCGAAATTAAGGCCGATTTATTCTTAGGAATTTGCAAAGAAATTTGGTATTTTGAAGTTTAGATTTAGAAAGTTTTCGCAACGACAGTCGATTTGGATTATGTAACGCTCCAGCAACCTTTCAGCGCTGCATGATGTCGATTTACAGAGACATGACTGAGGAGTTTATGGAGGTGTTCATGGATGACTTTTCAGTGTATGGATCGTCATTTAAAGATTGTCTGGATAACTTGTGCAAGGTACTTCAAAGATGCGAGGAGAAGCACTTGGTTCTTAATTGGGAGAAGTGCCACTTCATGGTACAAGATGGCATTGTTCTTGGGCAAAAGGTTTCTAAGACAGGGATCAAAGTTGACAAAGGTACGATTCAGGTCATGACGAGCCTGCAACCTCCACGATTTGTACCAGAGATACGAAGCTTCCTTGGTCATGCTGGGTTTTACAGGAGGTTCATCAAGGATTTTTCTAAGCTTGCACGCCCACTCACAGCCCTGTTGTGTAAGGAAGTCAAGTTTGATTTCTCATCTGATTGCCTTGCAGCCTTTGAGGAGATTAAGAAGGCATTGGTGAGTGCTCCTATTGTCCAACCACCTGATTGGAGCCTGCCTTTTGAGGTTATGTGTGATGCCAATGATTTTGCTGTTGGAGCTGTGTTGGGTCAGAGGAAAGATAAGAAACTCCATGCTATTTATTATGCCAGCAGGACGTTGGACGATGCTCAGCGAAATTACAGCACCACTGAGAAGGAGTTACTTGCAGTTGTTTTCTCTTTTGAGAAATTTTGGTCCTACTTGATTGGGAGCAAGGTTATTGTTCACACAGACCATGCTGCTCTCAAATACCTGCTGAAGAACAATGACCTCAAGCCTCGTCTATGCCGATGGGTTTTTTTGCTCCAAGGGTTCGACATCGAGATCAAGGACAAGAGAGGAGTTGAGAATGGCGTTGCTGACCCTTATCGCGATTAAAGGTCAATGAAGTCGTACCTATTGATGATTGCTTGCCAGAGGAGGGTATTTACTTCATTGAAGCTCAACTTCAAGGCATTTGTCCCAAAAATCTGCAAGTTTCACGAGTGCAGACTTTCGGTATCGATCGATACTCACCTAGTGTCGATCGATACCCGTCACAATTCGGACCTGTTTTGCCCGCAGAGCATTTCGACTCTTATGATGTCTATCTAGCTACTCTATCTAGTCATGCACGACCATGGTACGCCGACTTTGCAAACTACCTTGCTGCAGAGAATGAGCCAAATCATCCTACCAAGTATGCGAGGAAGAATTTTATGCGCGAGATGAGGGGGTTTTTCTGGGATGAGCCTTACCTATACAAGCACTGCTCAGATGGTATCTACAGAAGATGTGTTGTAGAGTCTGAGGTGCCAGCAATTCTTTTTCATTGCCATGGGTCTGAGTATGCTGGTCACTTTGCTACTTTCAATACGGTGTCCAAGGTCCTTCAAGCAGGCTTCTGGTGGCCTACTATGTTCAAGGATGCTCATGCCTATATTTCACAGTGTGATGTCTGTCAGAGGAGAGGGAATATCAGCAAGAGACATGAGATGCCACAGAATTTCATACTTGAGGTTGAAGTCTTCGATTGCTGGGGCATCGATTTTATGGGTCCCTTTCCCTCGTCACACGAGAACATGTACATCCTGGTTGCTGTGGACTATGTGTCCAAATGGGTGGAGGCGATTGCTAGCAGATCCAATGATTCTTCGGTGGTCGTTAAGCTGTTTAAGACCATCATTTTCCCTCGATTTGGAGTACCTCGAATTTTGATAAGTGATGGTGGTTCTCACTTTATCAACAAGATTTTCGAGAGGTTGCTGAAGAAGTATGGCGTAAATCATCGCGTAGCTACTCCATATCACCCTCAGACCAGTGGGCAAGTCGAGGTCTCCAACAGGCAAATCAAGGAAATTTTGGAGAAGACAGTGGGTGCTTCTAAGAAGGATTGGTCCAGGAAGTTGGATGATGCACTATGGGCGTATAGGACTGCTTTCAAGACACCATGGGCACTACACCATTTCACTTGCTGTATGGGAAAGCATGTCACCTTTCACTGGAGATTGAGCACAAGGTAGCGTGGGCGACGAAGTTGCTGAACTTTGACATCAAGCCTGCTACAGAGAGGAGATTGATTCAGCTGAACGAGTTGGATGAGATTAGGCACCATGCCTACGAGAACTCGAAGTTGTACAAGGAGAGAACTAAGGCCTATCATGATAAGAAGATCATCTCCAGGCATTTCGAGCCGAACGACCAGGTACTTTTGTATAACTCTCGTTTGCAATTGTTTTCTGGTAAACTGCGTTCTCGTTGGTCAGGTCCCTTCACAATCAAGGAGGCCATGCCACATGGAGCTGTCGTGCTAATTAGTCCTACAGGCGATGAGTTCACTGTCAATAGACAGAGGGTGAAACACTATTGGGCGAAAGCCGAGATTCCAACAGGGCAGATAATGCCTTTGGATGATATACCCACATCCTGAATGGCGTTATAGTCAAGCTAATGAAATTGAACGAGCGCTTGGTGGGAGGCAACCCACGGGTGAGTCTACTTTTGAGTCTTTTTCTTTTTCATTTTTCGTTTTGTGTTTGTGTCAGGATCAACAAAGAGCAAAACTCGAAATCGCCTTAGTGTCGATCGATACCCCATTGGTATCGGTCGACACCAATCGCGAATGAGATGTTCATCATGTCGACTTAAGCCTGGTATCGATCGATTCCAGGCCGTGTGTCGATCGACACCAGATGTTCCAGCACGGTAACTTCTTGTTTCTCTTCGTTCTATTCTGTTCTTTTGTTTTCTTTTACCTACTCTAGGCTAGATAACACTGGGGACAGTGTTGTTCAAGTCTGGGGGAGGTGTCTGCTGACATTGTGTTTGTTTTTCTTAAGAGCCTGTTGTTTTATCGAGTCAAAAATGTTTTATTGAGTCAAAACTTGTTGGAGATGATGATCCTTAGCTCGAACTGTTGTTTTGATTTTGTTTTTGAGTGACCAGTGTTGCAGGATCAGCTCTAGATCGACTAATGAAAAATCCAAGGACTGAACAGTTAACTAGAAAACATCCATGTCTCCAGCAGAGTTCTTCTGAAGCCTGAGCCAAATTTTTGCACTTCAACGATGTGGTTAGTGTTTACAGATCTTGATTCATCATTCATATCTGACAAAGGAACCCATATGTTTAAAGTAATGGTATCTCTCTCCCCTGTTATACGTTGATAAATAAGAGCATAAAAGATGAAATGATTTTCTTCTGAGTAGAGGGCTTGAAAAATTTCCAGCGATCCCATTATTCTACTTAGAGGGAATGATCACACAAAGGTTGAAAGCGAGGTTAGGAAAATTTCCCGTGATACCACTATTCACCTAAACCTTTGATACATATAGAGGGAAGAACCGGGGATTCAGTGGCAAACACCATCAATACTCGCGTTTCGGACCTTGATGTGTATATGCAGATCTAAAAAAAAAAAAGAACATAATAAGAAATAAGTCTGGGGGAGAGAAAGTGATACAAAAAGTGTGAAATTGGATGGTTCCTTGTCATGATATTATATGGTAAAGAATCTAGAAGGTTCTTGAACATTGGTTGCAGCGATGAAACTGGCGATGATGGCTTTATTTGAACAATGCTGCGAGATAATGTATGGAGTCTGGAAAAGCTGCGAATGTCTACGGAGAAGTACATGGTGGTTAGATCGAAAGCTGGTTAGGTGACATTTGGGTGCTTGGAAAAAGGATCTTTGTGATGGTTCCTGAACAGGTGAGTCACCGCGTTTTCAAACCTCTTTCTCTGGTTAGTTTTCTGTTTTGCTTGAGGGCAAGCAAAGGCTAAGTTTGGGGGAGTTGATATATCATGGTTTTTACCCCTTTTAGGCCATGATATAAGTACGTTTTATAGAGTATTTCTTCTATTTCGTAGTGTTATAGAGTCTTTTACAGGTTTTAGCACGTTTGGAGCAAAGCTGAAGTTCGTGTTGCTGAGTACTCGATTTCACGTCAAGCATCGGTCGATACCTCCTTGGTATTGATCGACACTCATCAAGGCAGACACGACCCGCGACTTTAATGAAGAGTTGAAGAATTGAAACTTGGTCCAGAAGTCTTTAATATTTACATGAAGACCCCAATTCGTGATTTAGGTTATTTATAGGATTTTACAGCCACTTTGTTGGCTACGCTTTATTTTAATTATGGATTTGTGAGAGAGCTTTTGAAGGGAGACAAGTCTGAAACTCTGTTCGTCGAGAGAAGATTTCGAACCCTTTTGTTACTCTTTCTTATTTTCTATTGAGTATTTATTCAAACGTGTTTATTGATTCAATTTCCATGTCTGAGTAGATCTCTTGTTAGGTTTAGGGATTCTCATAAGAGATTTCTTTGAATGCTAGGTTAATTAGTTATTTAGGGTTCATAATCTGAATTAGTTCTTCGCCTTAGGTTGTTCTCAAAGCTAATTCTGGATTGATCACCTAGAACTTAGATCTTAGGATAATTAATTAGGCACGACAGTGCGATTAATTACCTGATAGAACTTAGGGTGAGCAAATAGATTATTGGCAAAGAGATTTGGTTTAATTGATTTGTGAACATATCAAACTCGAAATTAAGGCTTATTTATTCTTAGGAATTTGCAAAGAAATTTGGGATTCTGAAGTTTAGATTTATATATTTTTCGCAACAACATATGGCCAAAATGCTAAGAACGGACAGTTATTGAGTAAAACAGACAATATGGAGTGCTGAGACTAGAAATAGAAACTTGAGCCTCCTATGGGAGGAATGAGAAGCACTCATTACTTGTTTACTCATTTCATTAAAGACACCTCAAAGTTCATAGTAAAATTCGAAATACGGGATTTCGTCTAGTAAACGGTCCAATTCAAACCCAAAACGGCAACATATGGCCAAAATGCTAAGAACGGACCTTTACTGAGTAAAACAGACAATATGGAGTGCTGAGACTAGAAATAGGAACTTGAGCCTCCTATAGGAGGAATGAGAAGCATCCTTTACTTGTTTACTCATTTCATTGAAGACACCTCAAGGTCCATATGAAAATTCGAAATACGGGATTTCGTCTAGTAAACGGTCCAATTCAAACCCAAAACGGCAACATAAGGCCAAAATGCTAAGAACGAACCGTTATTGAGTAAAACAGACAATATGGAGTGCTGAGAAAAGAAATAGGAACTAGAGCCTTCTAAAGGAGGAATGAGAAGCATCCATTACTTGTTTACTCATTTCATTGAAGAAACCTCAAAGTCCCTATGAAGATTCGAAATACAGGATTTCGTCTAGTAAACGGTCTAATTCAGACCCAAAACGACAACATATGGCCAAAATGCTAAGAACGGACCGTTATCGAGTAAAACAGACAATATGGAGTGCTGAGAAAAGAAATAGGAACTAGAGCCTTCTAAAGGAGGAATGAGATGCATCCATTACTTGTTTACTCATTTCATTGAAGAAACCTCAAAGTCCCTATGAAGATTCGAAATACAGGATTTCGTCTAGTAAACGGTCTAATTCAAACCCAAAACGACAACATATGGCCAAAATTCTAAGAACGGACCGTTATTGAGTAAAACAGGCAATATGGATTGCTGAGACTAGAAATAGGAACTTGAGCCTCCTATAGGAGGAATGAGAAGCATCCATTACTTCTATACTCGTTTCATTGAAGAAGCCTCAAAGTTCCTATGAAGATACGGGATTTCGTCTAGTAAACGGTCCAATTCAGACCCAAAACGATAACATATGGCCAAAATGCTAAGAACAGACTGTTATTGAGTAAAATAGACAATATGGAGTGTTGAGACTAGAAATAGGAACTTTAGCCTCCAATAGGACGAATGAGAAGCATCCTTTTCTTGTTTACTCATTTCATTGAAGACACCTCAAAGTCCATATGAAAATTCGAAATAAAGGATTTCGTCTAGTAAACGGTCCAAATCAAACCCAAAACGGCAACATATGGCCAAAATGCTAAGAACGGACCGTTATTGAGTTAAACAGACAATATGGAGTGCTGAGACTAGAAATAGGAACTTGAGCCTCCTATAGGAGGAATGAGAGGAATGAGAAGCATCCTTTACTTTTTTCCTCATTTCATTGAAGACACCTCAAAGTCCATATGAAAATTCGAAATAAAGGATTTCGTCTAGTAAACGGTCCAATTCAAACCCAAAACGGCAACATATGGCCAAAATGCTAAGAACGGACCGTTATTGAGTAAAACAGACAATATGGATTGCAGAGACTAGAAATAGGAACTTGAGCCTCCTATAGGAGGAATGAGAGGAATGAGAAGCATCCATTACTTGTTTACTCATTTCATTGAATACACCTCAAAGTCCATATGAAGATTCGAAATACGGGATTTCGTCTAGTAAACGGTCTAATTCAGACCCAAAACAATAACATATGGCCAAAATGCTAAGAACGGACCGTTATTGAGTAAAACAGACAATATGGAGTGCTGAGACTAGAAATAGGAACTTAAGCCTACTATAGGAGGAATGAGAAGCATCCATTACTTATTTACTCATTTCATTGAAGACACCTAAAAGTCCATATGAAAATTCGAAATACGGGATTTCGTCTAGTAAACGGTCGAATTCAGACCCAAAACGACAACATATGGCCAAAATGCTAAGAACGGACCGTTATTGAGTAAAAAGACAATATGGAGTGCTGAGACTAGAAATAGGAACTTGAGCCTCCTATAGGAGGAATGAGAAGCATCCATTACTTGTTTACTCAAGACACCTCAAAGTCTATATGAAAATTCGAAATACGGGATTTCGTCTAGTAAACTGTCCAATTCAGACCCAAAACGACAACATATGACCAAAATGCTAAGAACGGACCGTTATTGAGTAAAACAGACAATATGGAGTGCTGAGACTAGAAATAAGAACTTGAGCCTCCTATAGGAGGAATGAGAAGAATCCTTTACTTGTTTACTCATTTCATTAAAGACACCTCCAAGTCCATATGAAAATTCGAAATATGGGATTTCGTCTAGTGAACGGTCCAATTCAAACCCAAAACGGCAACATATGGCCAAAATGCTAAGAACGGACCGTTATTGAGTAAAATAGACAATATGGAGTGCTGAGACTAGAAATAGGAACTAGAGCATCCTAAAGGAGGAATGAGAAGCATCCATTACTTGTTTACTCATTTCTTTGAAGAAACCTCAAAGTCCCTATGAAGATTCAAAAAACGGGATTTCGTCTAGTAAACGGTCCAATTCAGACCCAAAACGGCAACATATGGCCAAAATGCTAAGAACGGACCGTTATTGAGTAAAACATACAATATGGAGTGCTGAGACTAGAAATTGGAACTAGAGCCTCCTAAAGAAGGAATGAGAAGCATCCATTACTTGTTTACTCATTTCATTGAAGAAACCTCAAAGTCCGTATGAAGATTGGAAATACGGGATTTCGTCTAGTAAACGGTCTAATTCAGACACAAAACGACAACATATGGCCAAAATGCTAAGAACGGACCGTTATTGAGTAAAACAGACAATATGGAGTGCAGAGACTAGAAATAGGAACTGGAGCCTCCTATAGGAGGAATGAGAATCATCCATTACTTCTATACTCGTTTCATTGAAGAAGCCTCAAAGTTCCTATGAAGATTCGAAATACGGGATTTCGTCTAGTAAACGGTCCAATTCAAACCCAAAACGGCAACATATGTCCAAAATGCTAAGAACGGACCGTATTTGAGTAAAACAGATAATATGGAGTGCTGAGACTATAAATAGGAACTTGAGCCTCCTATAGGAGGAATGAGAAGCATCCTTTACTTGTTTACTCATTTCATTGAAGACACCTCAAAGTCCATATGAAAATTTGAAATACGGGATTTCGTCTAGTAAACGGTCCAATTCAAACCCAAAACGGCAACATATGGCCAAAATGCTAAGAACGGACCGTTATTGAGTTAAACAGACAATATGGAGTGCTGAAATTAGAAATAGAAACTTGAGCCTCCTATAGGAGGAATGAGAGGAATGAGAAGCATCCATTACTTGTTTACTCATTTCATTGAAGACACCTCAAAGTCCATATGAAAATTCAAAATACGGGATTTCGTCTAGTAAACGGTCCAATTCAGACCCAAAACGACAACATATGGCCAAAATGCTAAGAACGGACCGTTATTGAGTAAAACAGACAATATGGAGTGCTGAGACTAGAAATAGGAACTTGAGCCTCCTATAGGAGGAATGAGAAGCATCCTTTACTTGTTTACTCATTTCATTGAAGACACCTCAAAGTCCATATGAAAATTCGAAATACGGGATTTCGTCTAGTAAACGGTCCAATTCAAACCCAAAACGGCAACATATGGCCAAAATGCTAAGAACGAACCGTTATTGAGTAAAACAGACATTATGGAGTGCTGAGACTAGAAATAGGAACTTGAGCCTCCTATAGGAGGAATGAGAAGCATCCATTACTTATTTACTCATTTCATTGAAGACACCCAAAAGTCCATATGAAAATTCGAAATACGGGATTTCGTCTAGTAAACGGTCGAATTCAGACCCAAAACGACAACATATGGCCAAAATGCTAAGAACGGACCGTTATTGAGTAAAACAGACAATATGGAGTGCTGAGACTAGAAATAGGAACTTGAGCCTCCTATAGGAGGAATGAGAAGCATCCTTTACTTGTTTACTCATTTCATTAAAGACACCTCAAAGTCCATATGAAAATTCGAAATACGGGATTACGTCTAGTAAACGGTCCAACTCAGACCCAAAACGACAACATATGGCCAAAATGCTAAGAACGGACCGTTATTGAGTAAAACAGACAAGATGGAGTGCTGAGACTAGAAACATGAACCTGAGCCTCCTATAGGAGGAATGAGAAGCATTTACTTGTTTACTCATTTCATTGAAGACACCTCATAGTCCATATGAAGATTCGAAAAAAAGGATTTCGTCTAGTAAACGGTCCAATTCAGACCCAAAACGGCAACATATAGCCAAAATGCTAAGAACGGACCGTTATTGAGTAAAACAGACAATATGGAGTGCTGAGACTAGAAATAAGAACTTGAGCTTCATATAGGAGGAATGAAAAGCATACATTACTTGTTTACTCATTTATTTGAAGAAACCTCAAAGTCCCTATGAAGATTAGAAATACGGGATTTCGTCTAGTAAACAGTCCAATTCAGACCCCAAACAGCAACATATGGCCAAAATGCTAAGAGCGGACCGTTATTGAGTAAAAAAGACAGTATGGAGTGCCGAGACTTGAAATAGGAACTTGAGCCTCCTAAATGAGGAATGAGAAGCATCCATTACTTGTTTACTCATTTTTTTGAAGACACCTCAAATTCTCCATGAAGATTCGAAATGCGGGATTTTGTCTAGTAAATGGTTCAATCAAAACCGAAAACGACAACATATGGCCAAAATGCTAAGAACGGACCGTTATTGAGTAAAACAGACAATATGGAGTGCTGAGACTAGAAATAGGAACTAGAGCCTCCTAAAGGAGGAATGAGAAGCATCCATTACTTGTTTACTCATTTCTTTGAAGAAACCTCAAAGTCCCAATGAAAATTCGAAATACGGGATTTCGTGTAGTAAACGGTCCAATTCAGACCCAAAACGACAACATATGGCCAAAATGCTAAGAACGGACCGTTATTGAGTAAAACAGACAATATGGAGTGATGAGACTCGATATAGGAACTTGAGCCTCCTAAAGGAGGAATGAGAAGCATCCATTACTTGTTTACTCATTTCATTGAAGAAACCTCAAAGTCCCTATGAAGATTCGAAATACGGGATTTCGTCTAGTAAACGGTCCAATTCAGACCCAAAACGACAACATATGGCGAAAATGCTAAGAACGGACCGTTATTGAGTAAAACAGACAATATGGAGTGTTGAGACTTGAAATAGGAACTTGAGCCTCCTAAAGGAGTAATGAGAAGCATCCATTACTTGTTTACTCATTTTTTTGAAGACACCTCTTAGTCTCCATGAAGATTAGAAATGAGGGATTTTGTCTAGTAAACGGTCCAATTAAGACCCAAAACGACAACATATGGCCAAAATGCTAAGAACGGACCGTTATTGAGTAAAACAGACAATATGGAGTGCTGAGACTAGAAATAGGAACTTAAGCCTACTATAGGAGGAATGAGAAGCATCCATTACTTATTTACTCATTTCATTGAAGACACCCAAAAGTCCATATGAAAATTCGAAATACGGGATTTCGTCTAGTAATCGGTCGAATTTAGACCCAAAACGACAACATATGGCCAAAATGCTAAGAACGGACCGTTATTGAGTAAAACAGACAATATGGAGTGCTGAGACTAGAAATTAGAACTTGAGCCTCCTATAGGAGGAATGAGAAGAATCCTTTACTTGTTTACTCATTTCTTTGAAGAAACCTCAAAGTCCTTATGAAGATTCGAAAAATGGGATTTCGTCTAGTAAACGGTCCAATTCAGACCGAAAACGGCAACATATGGCCAAAATGCTAAGAA
This sequence comes from Eutrema japonicum, assembly GCA_030161315.1. Lineage (NCBI taxonomy): Eukaryota > Viridiplantae > Streptophyta > Magnoliopsida > Brassicales > Brassicaceae > Eutrema > Eutrema japonicum. Next base: position 32,983,391 of record BSQW01000001.1, read on the forward strand.
CAAACCGTTATTGAGTAAACCAGACAATATGGAGAGCTGAGACTAGAAATAGGAACTAGAGCATCCTAAAGGAGGAAGGAGAAGCATCCATTACTTGTTTACTCATTTCTTTGAAGAAACCTCAAATTCCCTACGAAGATTCGAAAAACGGGATTTCGTCTAGTAACGGTCCAATTCAGACCCAAAACGGCAACATATAGCCAAAATGCTAAGAACGGACCGTTATTGAGTAAAACAAACAATATGGAATGCTGAGACTAGAAATAGGAACTTGAGCTTCCTATAAGAGGAATGAGAGGAATGAGAAGCATCCATTACTTGTTTACTCATTTCATTGAATACACCCCAAAGTCCATATGAAGATTCGAAATACAGGATTTTGTCTAGTAAACGGTCCAATTCAGACCCAAAACGATAACATATGGCCAAAATGCTAAGAACGGACCGTTATTGAGTAAAACAGACAATATGGAGTGCTGAGACTAGAAATAGGAACTTGAGCCTCCTATAGGAGGAATGAGAATCATCCATTACTTCTTTACTCATTTCATTGAAGACACCTCAAAGTCCATATGAAAATTCGAAATACGGGATTTCGTCTAGTAAACGGTCCAATTCAAACACAAAACGGCAACATATGGCCAAAATGCTAAGAACGGACCGTTATTGAGTAAAACAGACAATATGGAGTGCTGAGACTAGAAATAGGAACTTGAGCCTCCTATAGGAGGAATGAGAAGCATCCTTTACTTGTTTACTCATTTCATTAAAGACACCTCAAAGTCCATATGAAAATTCGAAATACGGGATTACATGTAGTAAAGGGTCCAACTCAGACCCAAAACGACAACATATGGCCAAAATGCTAAGAACGGACCGTTATTGAGTAAAACAGACAAGATGGAGTGCTGAGACAAGAAACATGAACCTGAGCCTCCTATAGGAGGAATGAGAAGCTTCCTATACTTGTTTACTCATTTCATTGAAGACACCTCAAAGTCCATATGAAAATTCGAAAAACAAGATTTCGTCTAGTAAACGGTGCAATTCAGACCCAAAACGGCAACATATAGCCAAAATGCTAAGAACGGACCGTTATTGAGTAAAACAGACAATATGGAGTGCTGAGACTAGAAATAGGAAATTGAGCCTCCTATAGGAGGAACGAGAAGTATCCATTACTTCTTTACTCATTTCATTGAAGACACCTCAAAGTCCATATGAAAATTCGAAATACGGGATTTCGTCTAGTAAACGGTCCAATTCAAACACAAAACGACAACATATGGCCAAAATGCTAGGAACGGACCGTTATTGAGTAAAACAGACAATATTGAGTGCTAAGAAAAGAAATAGGAACTAGAGACTCCTAAAAGAGGAATGAGAAGCATCCATTACTTGTTTACTCATTTCATTGAAGAAACCTCAAAGTCCCTATGAAGATTCGAAATACGGGATTTCGTCTAGTAAACGGTCTAATTCATACCCAAAACGATAACATATGGACAAAATGCTAAGAACGGACCGTTATTGAGTAAAACAGACAATATGGAGAGCTGAGACTAGAAATAGGAACTAGAGCATCCTAAAGGAGGAAGGAGAAGCATCCATTACTTGTTTACTGATTTCTTTGAAGAAACCTCAAATTCCCTACGAAGATTCGAAAAACGGATTTCGTCTAGTAACGGTCCAATTCAGACCCAAAACGGCAACATATAGCCAAAATGCTAAGAACGGACCGTTATTGAGTAAAACAAACAATATGGAATGCTGAGACTAGAAATAGGAACTAGAGCATCCTAAAGGAGAAATGAGAAGCATCCCTTACTTGTTTACTCATTTCTTTGAAGAAACCTCAAAGTCCCTACGAAGATTCGAAAAACGGGATTTTGTCTAGTAAACGGTCCAATTAAGACCCAAAACGACAACATATGGCCAAAATGCTAAGAACGGACCGTTATTGAGTAAAACAGACAATATGGAGTGCTGAGACTAGAAATAGGAACTAGAGCATCCTAAAGGAGGAATGAGAGGCATCCATTACTTGTTTACTCATTTCTTTGAAGAAACCTCAAAGTCCCTATGAAGATTCGAAAAACGGGATTTCGTCTAGTAAACGGTCCAATTCAGACCCAAAACGACAACATATGGCGAAAATGCTAAGAACGGACCGTTATTGAGTAAAACAGACAATATGGAGTACTGAGACTTGAAATAGGAACTTGAGCCTCCTAATGGAGTAATGAGAAGCATCCATTACTTGTTTACTCATTTTTTTGAAGACACCTCAAAGTCTCCATGAAGATTAGAAATGAGGGATTTTGTCTAGTAAACGGTCCAATTAAGACCCAAAACGACAACATATGGCCAAAATGCAAAGAACGGACCGTTATTGAGTAAAACAGACAATATTGAGTGCTGAGAAAAGAAATAGGAACTAAAGCCTCCTAAAGGAGGAATGAGAAGCATCCATTACTTGTTTACTCATTTCATTGAAGAAACCTCAAAGTCCCTATGAAGATTCGAAATACGGGATTTCGTCTAGTAAACGGTCCAATTCAGACCCAAAACGACAACATATGGCCAAAATGCTAAGAACGGACCGTTATTGAGTAAAACAGACAATATGGGGTGCAGAGACTAGAAATAGGAACTTGAGCTTCCTATAGGAGGAATGAGAAGCATCCATTACTTGTTTACTCATTTCATTGAAGAAACCTCAAAGTCCCTTTGAAGATTCGAAATACGAGATTTCGTCTAGTAAACGGTCCAATTCAGACCCAAAACGACAACATATGGCCAAAATGTTAAGAACGGACCGTTATTGAGTAAAACAGACAATATGGAGTGTTGAGACTAGAAATAGGAACTAGAGCCTCCTAAAGGAGGAATGAGAAGCATCCATTACTTGTTTACTCATTTCTTTGAAGAAACCTCAAAGTCCCTATGAAGATTCGAAAAACTGGATTTCGTCTAGTAAACGGTCCAATTCAGACCCAAAACGGCAACATATGGCCAAAATGCTAAGAACGGACCGTTATTGAGTAAAACAAACAATATGGAGTGCTGAGACTAGAAATAGGAACTAGAGCCTCCTAACAGGGAAATGAGAAGCATCCATTACTTGTTTACTCATTTCTTTGAAGACACCTCAAAGTCCTTATGAAGATTCGAAATATGGGATTTCGTCTAGTAAACGGTCCAATTCAGACCCAAAACGGCAGCTTATGGCCAAAATGCTAAGAACGGACCGTTATTGAGTAAAACAAAAATTATGGAGTGCTGAGACTATAAATAGGAACTTGAGCCTCCTAAAGGAGGAATGAGAAGCATCCATTACTTGTTTACTCATTTCTTTGAAGAAACTTCAAAGTCCTTATGAAGATTCGAAAAACGGGATTTCGTCTAATAAACGGTCCAATTCATACCCAAAACGGCAACATGTGGCCAAAATGCTAAGAACGGACCGTTATTGAGTAAAACAAACAATATCGAGTGATGAGACTATAAATAGGAACTAGAGCCTCCTAAAGGAGGAATGAGAAGCATCCATTACTTGTTTACTCATTTCTTTGAAGAAACCTCAAAGTTCCTATGAAGATTCGAAATACGGGATTTCGTTTAGTAAACGGTCCAATTCAGACCCAAAACGACAACATATGGCCAAAATGCTAAGAACGGACCGTTATTGAGTAAAACAGACAATACGGAGTGCTGAGACTAGAAATAGGAACTTGAGCCTCCTATAAGAGGAATGAGAAGCATCCATTACTTGTTTACTCATTTCATTGAAGACACCTCAAAGTCCCTATGAAGATTCGAAATACAGGATTTCGTCTATTAAACGGTCGAATTAAGACCCAAAATGACAACATATGGCGAAAATGCTAAGAACGGACCGTTATTGAGTAAAACAGACAATATAGAGTGCTGAGACTAGAAATAGGAAATTGAGCCTCCTATAGGAGGAACGAGAAGCATTTACTTGTTTACTCATTTCATTGAAGACACCTCATAGTCCATATGAAAATTTGAAGTACGGGATTTCTTCTAGTAAACGGTCCAATTCAAACCCAAAACGACAACATATGGCCAAAATGCTAGGAACGGACCGTTATTGAGTAAAACAGACAATATGGAGTGCTAAGAAAAGAAATAGGAACTAGAGACTCCTAAAAGAGGAGTGAGAAGCATCCATTACTTGTTTACTCATTTCATTGAAGAAACCTCAAAGTCCCTATGAAGATTCGAAATACGGGATTTCGTCTAGTAAACGGTCTAATTCATACCCAAAACGATAGCATATGGACAAAATGCTAAGAACGGACCGTTATTGAGTAAAACAGACAATATGGAGTGATGAGACTAGAAATAGGAACTAGAGCCTCCTAACGGAGGAATGAGAAGCATCCCTTACTTGTTTACTCATTTCTTTGAAGAAACCTCAAAGTCCCTATGAAAATTCGAAATACGGGATTTAGTCTAGTAAACGGTCCAATTCAGACCCAAAACGGCAACATATGGCCAAAATGCTAAGAACGGACCGTTATTGAGTAAAACAGACAATATGGAATGCTGAGACTAGAAATAGGAACTAGAGCCTCCTAAAGGAGGAATGAGAAGCATCCATTACTTGTTTACTCATTTCTTTGAAGAAACCTCAAAGTCCCTATGAAGATTAGAAAAATGGGATTTTGTCTAGTAAACGGTCCAATTCAGACCCAAAACGGCAACATATAGCCAAAATGCTAAGAACGGACCGTTATTGAGTAAAACAGACAATATGGAGTGATGAGACTAGAAATAGGAACTAGAGCCTCCTAACGGAGGAATGAGAAGCATCCATTACTTGTTTACTCATTTCTTTGAAGAAACCTCAAAGTCCCTATGAAGATTCGAAAAACGGGATTTCGTCTAGTAAACGGTCCAATTCAGACCCAAAACGGCAACATATGGCCAAAATGCTAAGAACGGACCGTTATTGAGTAAAACAAACAATATGGAGTGCTGAGACTATAAATAGGAACTTGAGCCTCCTAAAGGAGGAATGAGAAGCATCCATTACTTGTTTACTCATTTCTTTGAACAAACCTCAACGTCTCTATGAATATTAGAAAAACGGGATTTTGTCTAGTAAACGGTCCAATTCAGACCCAAAACGGCAACATATGGCCAAAATGCTAAGAACGGACCGTTATTGAGTAAAACAGACAATATTGAGTGCTGAGACTAGAAATAGGAACTAGAGCCTCCTAAAGGAGGAATGAGAAGCATCCATTACTTGTTTACTCATTTCTTTGAAGAAACCTCAAAGTCCCTATGAAGATTCAAAAACTGGATTTCGTCTAGTAAACAGCCCAATTCAAACGCAAAACAACAACATATGGCCAAAATGCTAAGAACAGACCGTTATTGAGTAAAACAGACAATATGGACTTCTGAGACTGGAATAGGAACTAGAGCCTCCTAACGGAGGAATGCGAAACATCCATTACTTGTTTACTCATTTCTTTGAAGAAACCTCAAAGTCCCTATAAAAATTTGAAAAACGGGGTTTCATCTAGTAAACGGTCCAATTCAGACCCAAAACGGCAACATTTTGCCAAAATGCTAAGAACATACCGTTATTGAGTAAAACAGACAATATGGAGTGCTGAGAAAAGAAATAGGAACTAGAGCCTCTTAAAGGAGGAATGAGAAGCATCCATTACTTGTTTACTCATTTCATTGAAGAAACCTCAAAGTCCCTATGAAGATTCGAAATACTGGATTTCGTCTAGTAAACGGTCCAATTAAGACCCAAAACGACAACATATGGCGAAAATGCAAAGAACGGACCGTTATTGAGTAAAACAGACAATATCGAGTGCTGAGACTAGAAATAGGAACTTGAGCCTCCTATAGGAGGAATGAGAAGCATCCATTACTCGTTTACTTATTTTTTTGAAGACACCTCAAATTCCATATGAAAATTCGAATTAAGGAATTTCGTCTAGTAAACGGTCCAATTCAAACCCAAAACGGCAACATATGGCCAAAATGCTAAGAACGGACCGTTATTGAGTAAAACAGACCATATGTAGTGCTGAGAAAAGAAATAGGAACTAGAGCCTCCTAAAGGAGGAATGAGAAGCATCCATTACTTGTTTACTCATTTCATTGAAGAAACTTCAAAGTTCCTATGAAGATTCGAAATACGGGATTTCGTCTAGTAAACGGTCCAATTCAGACCCAAAACGACAACATATGGCCAAAATGCTAAGAACGGACCGTTATTGAGTAAAACAGACAATATTGAGTGCTGAGAAAAGAAATAGGAACTAAAGCCTCCTAAAGGAGGAATGAGAAGCATCCATTACTTGTTTACTCATTTCATTGAAGAAACCTCAAAGTCCCTATGAAGATTCGAAATACTGGATTTCGTCTAGTAAACGGTCCAATTAAGACCCAAAACGACAACATATGGCGAAAATGCTAAGAACGGACCGTTATTGAGTAAAACAGACAATATGAAGTGCTGAGACTAGAAATAGGAACTTGAGCCTCCTATAGGAGGAATGAGAAGCATCCTTTACTTGTTTACTCATTTCATTGAAGACACCTCAAAGTCCATATGAAAATTTGAAATACGGGATTTCGTCTAGTAAACGATCCAATTCAAACCCAAAACGGCAACATATGTCCAAAATGCTAAGAACGGACCGTTATTGAGTAAAAGAGACAATATGAAGTGTTGAGAAAAGAAATAGGAACTAGAGCCTCTTAAATGAGGAATGAGAAGCATCCATTACTTGTTTACTCATTTCATTGAAGAAACCTCAAATCCCTATGAAGATTCGAAATACTGGATTTTCTCTAGTAAACAGTCCAATTAAGACCTAAAAGGACAACATATGGCCAAAATGCTAAGAACGGACCGTTATTGAGTAAAACAGACAATATGGAGTGTTGAGACTAGAAATAGGAACTTGAGCCTCCTAAAGGAGAAATGAGAAGCATCCATTACTTGTTTACTCATTTCTTTAAAGAAACCTCAAAGTCCCTATGAAGATTCGAAAAACGGGATTTCGTCTAGTAAACGGTCCAATTCAGACCCAAAACGGCAACATATGGCCAAAATGCTAAGAACGGACCGTTATTGAGTAAAACAGACAATATGGAGTGCTGAGACTAGAAATAGGAACTAGAGCCTCCTAACGGAGGAATGAGAAGCATCCATTACTTGTTTACTCATTTCTTTGAAGAAACCTCAAAGTCCCTATGAAAATTCGAAATACGGGATTTCGTCTAGTAAACGGTCCAATTCAGACCCAAAACGGCAACATATGGCCAAAATGCTAAGAACGGACCGTTATTGAGTAAAACAGACAATATGGAGTGCTGAGACTAGAAATAGGAACTAGAGCCTCCTAACGGAGGAATGAGAAGCATCCCTTACTTGTTTACTCATTTCTTTGAAGAAACCTCAAAGTCCCTATGAAGATTCGAAAAACGGGATTTCGTCTAGTAAACGGTCCAATTCAGACCCAAAACGGCAACATATGGCCAAAATGCTAAGAACATACCGTTATTGAGTAAAACAAACAATATGGAGTGCTGAGACTAGAAATAGGAACTAGAGCATCCTAAAGGAGGAATGAGAAGCATCCATTACTTGTTTACTCATTTCTTTGAAGAAACCTCAAAGTCCCTATGAAGATTCGAAAAACGGGATTTCGTCTAGTAAACGGTCCAATTCAGACCCAAAACGGCAACATATAGCCAAAATGCTAAGAACGGACCGTTATTGAGTAAAACAGACAATATGGAGTGCTGAGACTAGAAATAGGAACTAGAGCCTCCTAACGGAGGAATGAGAAGCATCCCTTACTTGTTTACTCATTTCTTTGAAGAAACCTCAAAGTCCCTATGAAGATTCGAAAAACGGGATTTCGTCTAGTAAACGGTCCAATTCAGACCCAAAACGGCAACAAATAGCCAAAATGCTAAAAACGGACCGTTATTGAGTAAAACAGACAATATGGAGTGCTGAGACTAGAAATAGGAACTAGAGCATCCTAAAGGAGGAATGAGAGGCATCCATTATTTGTTTACTCATTTCTTTGAAGAAACCTCAAAGTCCTTATGAAGATTCGAAAAATGGGATTTCGTCTAGTAAACGGTCCAATTCAGACCGAAAACGGCAACATATGGCCAAAATGCTAAGAACGGACCGTTATTGAGTAAAACAGACAATATGGAGTGCTGAGACTAGAAATAGGAACTTGAGCCTCCTATAGGAGGAATGAGAAGCATCCTTTACTTGTTTACTCATTTCATTGAAGACACCTCAAAGTCCATATGAAAATTCGAAATACGGGATTTCGTCTAGTAAACGGTCCAATTCAAACCCAAAACGGCAACATATGGCCAAAATGCTAAGAACGGACCGTTATTGAGTAAAACAGACAATATGGAGTGCTGAGACTAGAAATAGGAACTTGAGCCTCATATAGGAGTAATGAGAAGCATCCATTACTTGTTTACTCATTTCTTTGAAGAAACCTCAAAGTCCCTATGAAGATTCGAAATACGGGATTTCGTTTAGTAAACGGTCCAATTCAGACCCAAAACGACAACATATGGCCAAAATGCTAAGAACGGACCGTTATTGAGTAAAACAGACAATATGGAGTGCTGAGAAAAGAAATAGGAAATAGAGCCTCCTAAAGGAGGAATGAGAAGCATCCATTACTTGTTTACTCATTTCATTGAAGACACCTCAAAGTCCATATGAAAATTCGAAATACGGGATTTCGTCTAGTAAACGGTCCAATTCAAACACAAAACGGCAACATATGGCCAAAATGCTAAGAACAGACCGTTATTGAGTAAAACAGACAATATGGAGTGCTGAGACTAGAAATAGGAACTAGAGCCTCCTAAAGGAGGAATGAGAAGCATCCATTACTTGTTTACTCATTTATTTGAAGAAACCTCAAAGTCCCTATGAAAATTCGAAATACGGGATTTCGTCTAGTAAACGGTCCAATTCAGACCCAAAACGGCAACATATGGCCAAAATGCTAAGAACGGACCGTTATTGAGTAAAACAGACAATATGGAGTGCTGAGACTAGAAATAGGAACTTGAGCCTCCTAAAGGAGGAATGAGAAGCATCCATTACTTGTTTACTCATTATTTTGAAGACACCTCAAAGTCTCTATGAAGATTCGAAATGCGGGATTTCGTCTAGTAAACGGTCCAATTAAGACCCAAAACGACAACATATGGCCAAAATGCAAAGAACGGACCGTTATTGAGTAAAACAGACAATATGGAGTGTTGAGACTAGAAATAGGAACTTGAGCCTCCTATAGGAGGAATGAGAAGCATCCATTACTTGTTTACTCATTTCATTGAAGACACCTCAAAGTCCATATGAAAATTTGAAATACGGGATTTCGTCTAGTAAACGGTCCAATTCAAACCCAAAACGGCAACATATGGCCAAAATGCTAAGAACGGACCGTTATTGAGTAAAACAGACAATATGGAGTGCTGAGAAAAGAAATAGGAACTAGAGCCTCCTAAAGGAGGAATGAGAAGCATCCATTACTTGTTTACTCATTTCATTGAAGAAACCTCAAAGTCCCTATGAAGATTCGAAATACAGGATTTCGTCTATTAAACGGTCGAATTAAGACCCAAAACGACAACATATGGCGAAAATGCTAAGAACGGACCGTTATTGAGTAAAACAGACAATATGGAGTACTGAGACTTGAAATAGGAACTTGAGCCTCCTATAGGAGGAATGAGAAGCATGCATTACTCGTTTACTCATATTTTTGAAGACACCTCAAAGTCCATATGAAAATTCGAATTAAGGGATTTCGTCTAGTAAACGGTCCAATTGAAACCCAAAACGGCAACATATGGCCAAAATTCTAAGAACGGACCATTATTGAGTAAAACAGACCATAGGTAGTGCTGAGAAAAGAACTAGGAACTAGAGTCTCCTAAAGGAGGAATGAGAAGCATCCATTATTTGTTTACTCATTTCATTGAAGAAACCTCAAAGTCCCTATGAAGATTCGAAATACGGGATTTCGTCTAGTAAACGGTCCAATTCAGACCCAAAATGACAACATATGGCCAAAATGCTAAGAACGGACCGTTATTGAGTAAAACAGACAATATGGTGAGTTGAGACTAGAAATAAGAACTTGAGCTTCATATAGGAGGAATGAAAAGCATACATTACTTGTTTACTCATTTCTTTGAAGAAACCTCCAAGTCCTTATGAAGATTCGAAAAACGGGATTTCGTCTAATAAACGGTCCAATTCAGACCCAAAACGGCAACATATGGCCAAAATTCTAAGATCGGACCGTTATTGAGTAAAATAAACAATATGGAGTGCTGAGACTATAAATAGGAACTTGAGCCTCCTAAAGGAGGAATGAGAAGCATCCATTACTTGTTTACTCATTTCTTTGAAGAAACCTCAAAATCGTTATGAAGATTCGAAAAATGGGATTTCGTCTAATAAACGGTCCAATTCAGACCCGAAACGTCAATATATAGCCAAAATGCTAAGAATGGACCGTTATTGAGTAAAACAAACAATATGGAGTGATGAGACTATAAATAGGGACTAGAGCCTCCTAAAGGGGGAATGAGAAGCATCCTTTACTTGTTTACTCATTTCATTGAAGACACCTCAAAGTCCATATGAAAATTTGAAATACGGGATTTCGTCTAGTAAACGGTCCAATTCAAACCCAAAACGGCAACATATGTCCAAAATGCTAAGAACGGACCGTTATTGAGTAAAACAGACAATATGGTGAGTTGAGACTAGAAATAAGAACTTGAGCTTCATATAGGAGGAATGAAAAGCATACATTACTTGTTTACTCATTTCTTTGAAGAAACCTCAAAGTCCCTATGAAGATTAGAAATACGGGATTTCGTCTAGTAAACAGTCCAATTCAGACCCAAAACGGCAACATATGGCGAAAATGTTAAGAACGAACCCTTATTAAGTAAAAAAGACAATATGGAGTGCTGAGACTTGAAATAGGAACTTGGGCCTCCTAAAGGAGGAATGAGAAGCATCCATTACTTGTTTACTCATTTTTTTGAAGACACCTCAAATTCTCCATGAAGATTCGAAATGCGGGATTTTGTCTAGTAAACG